>CM051242.1:14101628-14701628 GCA_027917425.1 Gastrophryne carolinensis | reverse complement strand
AGATAAGTTCATCATTTTGCAAGCAGTAATTTGGTTCTGTGTATCATCCCAGAGTGTTCCCAATAGTCAATTATCATATGTACCTTGAAGCGACATGGGAGTCGCGGGCGCGGTGATTTATATTTGATGACCCTGTGATGCTGACTCTATGTGCCATTCTTTATTCTTGAATATTCAGGTTTGCTGGTGTCGTTTAGCACGCACACGTGCACTTTGAGTATATCTTTATTGTTTCCATTCACTTATAACTGTATGAACTGGGCGAGTCTGTCAATATATTTTCTGTGGAATTTAGTTTTTTATTTATTTTCACGTATGAGGTATTGTTGTTAAGAGTTGACACTTATTTGTATAGGAGACTATCAGCATGTCTCATGGTTTATATGTAGTAGATATAGGTTGTACACTTTGAGGGTTTACACATATAATTTTTATGCCGGCATAAAATAACTGTTATAACAGGATCTAATAAGCGCACATAGGGTCTTTTGATACATTGTTCGCCTTAGGGTTTTTTTTTCATGACTATTATTGAGACCATGGGGTCATCCATGTGATTTTAATTGTCCAGTGTGTTTTTGTGTATTTTAAAAGTATCTCCTTTTTCATAATAAAGAATTTTGTATCCATATTGATATTGGTGCTCCTTTTTGAAGAAAGGTGTGTAATTGGACACGTCCACTTCAGTCTTGTTTTGTTTTTCACTTATCATATGTAGAGCAAGGTAAGTAGATACAAAAGCATAACATCAAGTATAGAGCTTACAGGCTGACCGCTGGTTGAGAAAGACAATAACCTCGACGTTTCGGTCGGAAGACCTTTTTCAAGAGGAGCAGTCCACTTTAACATGGACCAAAAATTGCCCAGATTTTTGTACTTTTTTTTCGTACTTTTGTATTATACAGTAATCTGGCCCCTGAATGACCTCTACTTTATGTTATGGGTGCACTTTATAGGTTATAGATTCTTTGAATAGTTTCTTTTAGCTCCGTCGGAATGCAGCGTTGCCATATCGAATGCATTCGATCGTTTTGATATTCCTTTCCTTTAATGTTTGCTTTACTTATTGACTTTCAGGAAGATCATAAACTTGAGCCTGAAGATCTGGAAGCAAAATATGAAACAAGTCTTCTCAAAGTGAGTAACAAAATCTATTTTTATGGGCCCCCGGGGTCGCGCCGAGCCGGCGGAAATAACCGGCCGCGACGGGTTTCTCTTGATCCAGTCTGTGCCGTGTAGGAGACACCCGGGTTCAGGTCCCACCATGGCCAATATGAAAGCAGGATCATAAAACTGCCATGGCATGCAATGTTCTGCCCCGGCCTAATACACTGCTGGTTAATCAGTACTTGGCATTGCGGCTCGCCAGGCTCTCCGAAGACTGGAAAAACGATTTGGAGAGACGATTACTGATATCAGCTCTTAGTACAGAGCATTTAGTAGACAGCAATGAAGGTAAAGCTGCAAGATGAGTGGACAGTGTAGCCAGGCAGTGGGAAAAGCAAGCAGGATGCTCGGCTGCATAGCTCGAGGCATCACCAGCAGGAGGAGGGAGGTTGTGATGCCGCTGTATAGAGCCCTGGTGAGGCCACAGCTAGAATACTGTGTGCAGTTATCTGCAAAAAGACATTCAAATAGAACGGGTCCAAAGACCGGCAACAAAAATAATGGTAGAAGGGCTTAAACTTAAAACTTATCAGGAGAGACTTAAATAACTTTTTTTGTACAGCCTGGAGGAAAGAAGGGAGAGAGGGGACATGATGGAGACCTTTATATATGTGAAAGGATTGAATAATGTTCAGGAGGGAAGTGTTTTTAAGAAGAAACTTAATGATAGAACAAGGGGCACAACCTGAAGCTGGTCGTGGGGAAGATCAGGAGCAGTGTTAGAAAATATTATTTTACAGAAAGAGTAGTAGATGCTGGGAACAAACTTCCAGCAGAGGTAGGTGAAAAATCATCAGAATATAAACCTGCCTGGGATAAGCACACATTTATCCTAAGATAAAAGGAACATACAGTATACACATAAGGGTCGACTAAATGGACTGTATGGTCTCCTTCTGCCGTCACCCTTCTATGTTTCTATGAAGGTCATCATAAAGGGTAACAGGCTATGCCAAGATGTAGTTCTGCATTTAGGCCCCTGTCACACCTGGCCGTTTGCGTTTCATTGGAGAATAAATACTCCAATTCGTCACAAATGGTGAGAAAACTCAGCCTATTAGGCATCAGTGCACTGCAACACACCGCAGATAAAACGCAATATATGCGCTTTACCTGCGATGCCCATAGACTATTGCCCATAGCATATTGCGGCTGTGCTGCGGGCAGAGCGATGTTTGCAGCGTTTTGCAAACCGCAGCGAGCTCATATGAAAGGGCCAAGTTATTTTAATCCGCTACCTTCCTCTGGTTCTGGGGTCCTTCAGTCCTTTGCTCCAGCAAGGACTCAGTGCAAGGACCCCAAGAGGTGATGCGGCAGTGCCAGGACCTTCCTTGCTGGAGCAGAGGACTGAAGGTCCTCAGGACCAGAGGACGGTAGCGGATTAAAATAACCTGCTGTCTCTGCGGCCCACAGCCGCCTGCTCCTGCTGCTGCCGCCACCACCTCCTCCAGGTGACTGCACCCGTAGCGGGGGACAGGAAACAACGGAGAAGTGCAGGGCGGCAGGCACATGCTGCTGTCACACCGCACTGGAGACAGAGCGCAGCACACAGTTGTCTATCTGTGTTTGTCTCCACCACAATAGAGGTGGAGATGCAAAATGTGAAAGGGGCCTTAAACTGCATAGACTATACCTCCCAAGTGTCCCTGATTTGGGAGGGCTGCCCCTCTTTTGAGTCCATATCCCTCTGTCCCTTGTTTTCATTTGTCCCTCTTTGAGTTGTAACATGCAGATCTGCATCAATAAATGATTAATTTGCCTATTTAAAGTGTTTCTATTCTTGTAATTGTTATAACCTATCTCTTATCCATCACACAATAGGGGAGCGTGGCCTAAAAAGTTGGTAGGTATGGCTTAGACTGATCCAATGGGGTTGTCTTCATATATTCAGGGCGGCTCTTACCATGTCAGCTGCCAATAACATAGGGCACATAATATTCAGCATGGAGTTCCCCCCTCATCTATTTTGTACGGTAGCAGCCATCTAGCTCCCAAAATGAAGTGCTGGATGTTATGCCCTCTTCCTGCTTTTAGGTTTCAGGGTAAATCATCGGTGCTATTTCATTCTGCTAGGGGTAACCCTGTAATGAGACATAGTGAGGCTGCCACCTCAGGCGGCGCATCTAGAGACACCTTTTTCTAATGGGACACCTTTCTATAGTTTGCCTCAGGCACAGGGGGCTAGGTTTAAAAAATGAACTGGGCATTCATTTTTTTTGTCAAACAGCACACTGGAGTTGTTCTTTACGATACTCCTTGAATTTGTAGGTGATAGAATAACAATCATGGCTTCTATCTGTGTCTTTCCTTTCAGGGTCTCACCCATGCAAGGGCTGCAGAGATTCTGGCTCGTGATGGTCCCAACGCCCTCACTCCTCCGAAAGGAACTCCCGAAATCATCAAGTTCCTCAAGCAGATGGTTGGAGGCTTCTCTCTTCTTCTCTGGGCCGGAGCCTTGCTCTGCTGGATCGCTTATGGCATTCAGTACTCTCAAGATCCAACGGTACCTCGGGACAATGTAAGCATAATGCATCAATGGAAAATGAACATAGAGCAGTGTTCCCCAACCCTTTCCTTCAAAGCCACCATCAGGATGTTCTGGTGATCTCTTCAAAGCCGGCTCTATAGATCTATCTAAGCCAGTGTTGGCCAACCCTCTTTTTGAGAGCCACTAACATGCCATTTTTTATGGATCTCCACATAGCCAGCTCTATAGATCTATCTAAGTCAGTGTTGGCCATACCTCTTCTCAAGAGCCACCATAAAGCCATGTTCTGTGGATCCCCACATAGATGGCTCTATAGATCTAAGCTATTGTTGGCCAACTCTTTCATTAAAAGCCATCAACATGCCATGTTTTGTGGATCTTCACATAGCCGGCTCTATAGATCTATCCTAGCCGGTGTAGGCCAACCCTTCCTCGAGAGCCTCAAACATGCCATGTTTTGTGGATCTCCTCATAGCCGGCTCTATAGATTTATCTAAGCCAGTGTTGGCCAACCCTCTCCTTGAGAGCCACCAACAGGCCATGTTCTGTGGATCTCCACATAGCCAGCTCTATAGATCTATCTAAGCCAGTGTTGGCCAACCCTCTCTTTGAGAGCCACCAACATGCCATGTTCTTTGGATCTCCACATAACTGGCTCTATAGATTTATCTAAGCCAGTGTTGGCTAACTCCTTCCTTGAGAACCACCAGCATGGTATCTTCTGAGGATCTCGCTTAGCCGTCTGCAGAGATCTAAGCCAGTGTTTCCCAACACTTTTCTTGAGAGCCACCAACAGGCCATGTTCTGTGGCTCTCCGCATAGCCAGCTCTATAGATCTATCTAAGCCAGTGTTGGCCAACCTTCTCCTTGAGAGCCACCAATATGCCATGTTCTGTGGATCTCCACATAGCCGGCTCTATAGATCTATCTAAACCACTGTTCCCCAACCCTTTCCTTGAGAGCCACCAACAGGCCATGTTCTGTGGATCTCCACATAGCCACCTCTATAAATCTAAGCACTGAATTATCCACTTGCACATCTGTGTGGAGATTTGGAAAACATAGCTTGCCAGTGGTTTTCTAGGAAATGGCTGGGGAACCCTGCTGTAGCTGATTGTCAGGTACAACATGTATTTAGTTTGCTTTTGTCACTGACCACCAATCCACCTTTTTTTCTGCCTCAGCTGTACTTGGGTATTGTGTTGGCTGTGGTCGTCTTCCTGACTGGATGTTTTGCTTATTTTCAAGAAGCTAAAAGTACCAACATCATGTCCAGTTTCAATAAGATGATCCCACAGGTAAGTGGAACACAAGCCAGAAGTGATTCAGGATAATTTCCCTTCTGCCTATCCAAATTACGTTTTTGACTACCCCAGGTTTTGTTCCATGCCCCGGTGGCATCCCTAATTGGCGTGTCCCTCTGTGTGAAACCCCCCCAGAATGCCCTGGAAAAACTCACCTCTTCCCGGGCCTATGGCGCATGTATGGGCTTTCATCCAATCAGAGCAGTCCCACGGATGCCTCCTCCCCCAGCCTTTTTAAATGGCTGAGGGGGGCACAGCCTGAAGATGCAGGGGATGCAGCAACTTGCACTCCCAATTGTAAGCAATCAGAGGCATTTTGCAATTGACATAGTCGCGGCAAACAGTTCTGATTGGATGAGAGTGTGCGTATGCATCATTGGACCAGGAACAGATTTTACTGGCTTTCTCACAGCGAGGCATCCCAATTTAAGATTCCAGGGGCGGCCTGCCTGGGTTTTGTTCCGATTTAATAATTTATCTGTTATTTATCAAGCACAATCCTTCAAATTAAACTCCAATCAGATTCTTATAGAGGTCTGTTCCAATGTCCGGCAAGTTTTGTTTAGACCATTGACAATAAATCTTGCCAGGAAAGGCAGCAATTGAAGTCTGGGTCCTAAATAATTTTCTTTATTGCTCTAAAAAGTTCCTTTACCACTTCCCATTTTGCAATTATTTTAAGTACTACCCCTGCCACCACTATTTCAAGCATCTCCAGGATGGTGGAGGCCCTATACTGGCCCAACAATGCAAGTTCTTCTGCCAGCATTGCAGTTGACTCAAGATCCTCCACATATGCACTCCAGACAAAAGGTTAAATACGCCTGTTTTAGAAAGTCAGGGGCCATGTCTTTCATTCACCATTTGGCATGTCTTGATAAGCCCTATTAAACTTTTCTCCTCTGCTGACTTATCATTCAAAGTCCCCTCAATAAACAACTTTCCCAGAACCTTCATATTCTGAAAGATCACAGAGATGGCTAATTCATGTGTTTGCTCACTTTGTATTTGATCAGCTTGCCATTGTCACTCGGGAAGGAGAGAAGCTGGAGGTCCCGGCCACTGAACTTGTAGTGGGAGATTTGGTGGACATCAAAGGAGGAGATCGAATACCGGCAGATCTCAGGCTTACCTTTGCCCAGGGCTGCAAGGTAAGTGTGGCCTGCTGTCATTAAGCTTTAGTTTTTTTTCTGTGGAATAAGATCACTTTTGACTTATAAGGCATTATTACAATACACAACAATGTGCAATACCTTAAAGTAAATCTGTGGAATCAATGGGCTGGTCTGACATTTTTCAGAAAAAGCTGAACATATATGTAAATATACCGGGAGATGAGCTTACATACATGCTGTTTTTTCAGAGGGGATAGATTTGGTGAAGGAGGTACCTTAAACCGGACCAAAACGCTAGGTTTTGGTTTGCTTCAAAGGAGCAGTCCAATGAGGCTTCTCCAATGATTGTCATGGACCTCCCGATGCCTGTTTCCTGCGGCTGTGCACACCCACCACCAGTCATTCCGACCTGCCTAGCGTGGGATGAAGGCAGTGCATGGATGCTGGGGGTGGTATGTGCATGCACTGTGGGAGCAAGGTAATATATCATTTGGGTCTAGGGTGCCATCAGTGTTGGGCAGGAGAACCTTCACCATTCTTGGTGTTCACCAGAGGAAACCATTCTTGGGGTCCACCAGAGGAAACCATTCTTGGTGTCCGCCAAAGGACAGCCATTCTTGGTGCACGACAGAGAAAACCCTTCTTAGGTCCAACCAGAGGAACTTATTCTTGGTGCCCACCAGGGGAACCATTTTTGGTGCCCACCAGTGGACAGACATTCTTGGTGCCCACCAGAGGACAACCATTCTTGGTGCCCACCAGAGGACAACCATTCTTGGTGCCCACCAGAGGACAACCATTCTTGGTGCACACCAGAGGACAGACATTTTTGGTGCCCACCAGAGGACAGTCATTCTTGGTGCTTACCATGAGCAGCCATTCTTTAGGCCCACCAAAGGACAGCCATTCTTGTTGCCTACCAAAGGACAGCCATTCTTGGTGCCCACCAGAGGACAGCCATTCTTGGTGCCCACCAGAGGACAACCATTCTTGGTGCCCACCAGAGGACAGCCATTCTTGGTGCCCACCAGAGGACAGCCATTCTTGGTGCCCACCAGAGGACAGCCATTCTTGGTGCCCACCAGAGGACAGCCATTCTTGGTGCCCACCAGAGGACAGCCATTCTTGGTGCCCACCAGAGGACAGCCATTCTTGGTGCCCACCAGAGGACAGCCATTCTTGGTGCCCACCTGAGGAAATAATTCTTGGGACCCACCAGAGGAAATAATTCCTGTAATGTCTAATAGTCTTCTGTGACCTGATACTGAATTAAGTGGGTTGTGTAAGGGGGATATGTGGAGAGAACAGAGCTGGTTTGTAGGTCTCGGGATGTAGGTTCGGGTTGCATGTTTTCCGACCCTGGTGCAGTGTACACCCACATTCTGCTTCATTGTTTGAGAATGCTGTCGTCACTGTAAAGAAGAGTCAGGGGATTTTACTGGTTTTTCTGGTTTCAGGTGGACAATTCATCGCTGACGGGAGAATCGGAGCCCCAGACTCGATCCGGTGAATTCACGCATGAAAATCCTCTTGAGACGAAAAATATTGCCTTCTACTCCACGACCTGCCTGGAAGGTAATGAACGGCCTTGAGGCTATGTGCAGAAATAATGTTTACTTACCTGACATCTGAGATATGAATGGTGCCCCGAAGGCCTAGAGAAATGCAGAAAGGCTAAACTGAGCATTAAGCAATCAGGGCAGCAATCCTTCCTTATTGTGCTTCATCTACTCAGCAGTCCTGGGGCTTTGTGGAGTAATGGTGGGGCTCTCCGCTCCCCCTAGGTTGGCATGTGGCTCTTCTGCGCCAACATGGGGACTCCATTATAAAGAGCATCGGCTGGTTTGTCTGTGAAGGCTTAGCTATTGCACCTCATTCACCACCCCTATCATTTCTCCCCCCCTTAGTTAGTCCTACTACTGGCCACCAGTGTCTGAAGTTTATACTTAAAGGAACATTCCAGGCAAAGGGTTACATCAGCTCGCTTTCTGCCCCCCTCAACCTTCAATGTCAGGGGCCATATCTTTCATTCACTATAATTTTGCATTTATTCTAAGCTTTTCTTACAATGTCCCCTCAAATAAGAAATGGGCAGGGGTCAGGCAGGAAAAGGCGGGGTGGGCTGAGGTAAGGTTGGCAGATGCGCAACAAGAAAAGGTAAGGTGGGAAGAAGTGGGCAGGGGTCAGGGGGGAAAAGGCAATGTGAGCTGAGGTAAGGTGGGCAGATGTGAGGTAAAAACAGGTGAGGTGGGAAGAAGTGTGTAGGGGTTAGGTGGGAAAAGGCAATATAAGCTGAGGTAAGGTGGGCAGATGTCAGGTAAGAACAGGACAGGTGGGCAGGGATCAGGTAGGAGAAGGTGATGTGAGCTGAGGTAAGGTTGTCAGATGTGAGGTAAGAACAGGAGAGGTGGGAAGAAGTGGGCAGGGGTCAGACAAGAAAATGTGAGGTGGGCTGAGGTAAGGTGGGCAGATGTGAGGTAAGAACAGGAGAGGTGGGAAGAAGACAAGAAAATGTGAGGTGGACTGAGGTAAGATGGGCAGATGTGAGGTAAGAACAGGAGAGGTGGGAAGAAGACAAGAAAATGTGAGGTGGGCTGAGGTAAAGTGGGCAGATATGAGGCAGAAAGGGGAGAGGTGGAAAGAAGACAAGAAAATGTGAGGTGGGCTGAGGTAAGATGGGCAGATGTGAGGTAAGAACAGGAGAGGTGGGAAGAAGTGGGCAGGGGTCAGACAGGAAAAGTCAATATAGCTGAGATAAGGTGGGCAGATGTGGGGCAAGAAGAGGTGAAGTGGGAAGAAAAATGGGCAGAGGTCAGACAGGATAAAGCAACAGGGGCTGAGGTAAGGTGGGCATATATGAGACAAGAACAGGAGAGTTGGGAAGAATTGAGCATAGGTCAGACAAGAAAATGTGAGGTAGGCTGAGGTAAGATGGGCAGATATGAGGCAGAAAGGGGAGAGGTGGGAAGAAGACAAGAAAATGTGAGGTGGGCTGAGGTAAGGTGGGCAGATGTGAGGTAAGAACAGGAGAGGTGGGAAGAAGACAAGAAAATGTGAGGTCGGCTGAGGTAAGGTGGGCAGATGTGAGGTAAGAACAGGAGAGGTGGGAAGAAGTGGACAGGGGTCAGACAGGAAAAGTCAATATGGGCTGAGGTAAGGTGGGCAGATACGAGACATGAAGAGGTGCAGTGGGAAGAAGAATGGGCAAACGTCAGACAGGATAAAGCAATGTGGTCTGAGGTAAGGTTGACATATATGAGACATGAAGAGGAGAGGTGGGAATAAGTGGTTAGGGGAGAAAGTGGGCTGAAGTAGGGTGGACAGATGTAAGGTAAGAAGAGGAGAGGTGGGAAGAAGTGGGCTGGGGTGAGGGGCGAAAAGTGATGTGGGCTGTGGTGAGGTGAGGTGGGTAGAGGCAGGCAGAGGTGACGGGGCCAGGGCTGCAGGTTGTCATAGCTACCAACTTTTCAGGGTAGGAAAGAGGGACATTTGCTAAATCAGGCCACGTCCCCTCATTGAGGGATGGATTATAGCTAGGATATAACAGTTAAAACAATATAAACACTTTAAATAGGCAAACGAATCATTTATTGATGTTACATTTCAAAGAGGGACAAATGAGCACAACAAGGGACAAGGGGACATGGAGTCCAAAGAGGGACAGTCCCTCCAAATCAGGGACACTTGGGAGGTATGGGTCTTGTCTCCTTGTTTTAGATTGTAAGCTCACAACCTTTAATGCATTATAAGTATATTGTTTGTATTAGTATTTTTTTACATTTGTACAGCACCACGGAAGATGATGGTGCTCTATCAATAAATCATTATAGTAGCTCTGATGATCATTGAATGGCCTCTGTGTGTGTTTTCCTTTCAGGTACAGCTAAGGGCCTAGTGATTAATACGGGCGATCGCACCATTATCGGGCGGATCGCTTCCTTAGCGTCGGGAGTGGGCAATGAGAAGACCCCCATCGCCATGGAGATTGAACACTTTGTGCACATCGTAGCGGGAGTTGCCGTGTCCGTCGGTGTTATATTCTTCATCGTCGCGATGTGTATGGGTTACTCCGCTCTGAACTCCATCATCTTCCTCATCGGGATCATTGTAGCCAACGTGCCTGAGGGGCTGCTAGCCACCGTGACCGTGAGTATCGGCCCTGCTGTTCAGGAGGGATAAATACGCCAACCGTCTCACTAGAAACAGCTATTATTTCTTGGTCACTGTACTTTTAGGGCTGTACCTTTACTGTAGATGGCTCTTAAAGTGGACCAAAACCCACCCTGGAGTCTATGAGACTTCAGGGAAGACTCGCTCCCTCCCCACAGGGGGGAATCTTGAACTGGGATGCCCCTCTGTGTGAAACCCCCACTTTAAAGTGGACCAACACCCTGCCTGATCGGCCCGGGTATCTATAAGATTCCTGGGCTGATCCGATCTGAGGGTTGAGTGTGGAAGGATGCCTGTTTCCCAGGGGGGCCCCCGATTTTAAAGTACAGCAATTGCTTTTTATGGTTCATACAGACTTTGTTGTGCAGTTTTTATAATTGTTTGTGCCATATTGTCATTACATGAAACGTAGAGGCCGATTCATTAATAGCGCCAGGTAGCGACAGATGAGCGACAGTAGCGGCATTTTCAGAGCGCCCGCTAGTAGTCGTTGTGCTTGGCCGTTGTTCTGTAGTTGATAGCGACTCAGTCGGTTTGCCGTAATGTTGAATATTGGGTGAGGAGTCGCTATTTGACAGGTTCCGCGCTGTATGGGAGCGCATGACAGCGAATGGCCATAGCGAACGGCTGCCAGCATATTCATTAACAAATCACGCTCAAAAAATTCTTGTGCAGTGAAATGCTTGTTTAAAACCCAGAGCGCTGGCGGCGATGGGTTAAAAGTATTTTTTTAACCCCCAAACAACCATATTTTTGGATAAAAAAAAAACAAGTTTTTTAAAACATTTTGTAATATGAATACATTAATATCAGACCTGTAATATCAATTCTGCACAAATTATTATTATTTTTTTTTTTACCTTAAAAAAATATCTAACATTGCAGAAGTGGTCACAGAATTTTTGACATTTAAAAAAAAAAAAATAGCAATTAATTAAGAATATTTAAAGATTGCTCCATTGAAATGCATTGGAGAGCGCCAGGTAGCGAGAGGTCATACCTGTCGCTGTTCAAGGTCGCTCGCTGGCGCTGTGGGGTGAGGCTGGAATAATTATGAATGATTCGCTATCTGGCGCTCTGTCAGTCGCTAAGCAGGATCGGCTTGATAAATGTGTGATTGCGGAGGGGAGCCGGCGTTCTCGTGGCGGTGAGCGAAATTACCGTTCGCTCACCATTCGCTACCTGGCGCTATCCCTTGTTAAATAAGGGCCGTAGTGTTTTTTGGCGATACCTTAGCCCTTTGGTGTTTTGTGCCAGCCTTGCAATTAACCAATGTCTTTTCTGTGTATTTTTTTGTTGAGTTTACACCAGTTAGCGGGGCGCCCTGATGATGGGCAGTGCATTTAACCCAACATAGTGGGAACTCCCAGGATTTTTATTTTTATTTTTGTTTATCCAGTTTGCCCTCTGTAAGTAACTGTAGATTCATCACTGCTCTATTTAACAATTCAATTCAATTTATTGTTCGCCAAGTACATCGTGAGATGAACAAGGAATTCTTTTTGGCATATACACAGTGCAAAAAAAACAGTTAACTAAAGTTATAGTAACATAGGAAAGGGAACATAGAAACAGAGATACAGGCACAGATACTCTTCTAAAGTGCAAATGATACCAGCTTGAGCCTGGGCCTATGATGCCTGGCTATTGTTGAGTATGCGGACAGCCAAGGGAAAGAAACCCTTCCTAGACGTAGAAGTCCTGCAGGCTGGTACCGCGAGACGCCGCCCAGATGGTAAGTGCTGGAATAGGGCGTGTGCCACTACCACAACAAGTGGTGGAGGCCCTGATGCGGGAACCCTGGTTTGCCCCCCCTCCCCCTTAATCCAGGTTTACAAAAAAATTGGGCCTCAGCTAAAGGTATATCAGGGATGCGGTCAACATCGCATCGCCGACTAGGTAAGTTCACTTGGTGATCCCAGGGCTTACACTCAGTTGTCTCTAATGCAGAGCTCACTGATAGCATAAGGGGAGTAAGTAAGTTTAGTGTCCCTGTGAACAGGGTTGGACTAGAGCAAGTCATTCTTGGGGCTCAGCCTTCGCTAAAACAGTTTACACACAACTAGATTGTAATACTATCAAATCTGATGGATAATGATCAGTGCTTGGGACCCACCGGAGGATTCTCTGGTGGGCCAGTCCAATACTACCCGTGAACCAGGACCCACCCTAGTACGTTGATGCAGGGGAGGGTTTAGCTCCGCATTGTATTGACTGTTCCATTGTTTAGTAATCTAATTGCATCTAATTTAGACCGAAGTTAGTATCTCAGGAGATGTGGCCTATTACAGGGGCGTAGCTAGGGGGGACAGGGGGGACAAATGCCCCGGGTGCAGCAAGGCAGGGGGGCGCCAAAGGGGTGGCCTGAGCACAGGTAGGGGGTGCAGAAAGCCTAGCTAAACCTCTGCCTATTATCAATGCCCATCTAGATACTCACCCTCTTCTCTGTGTCCCTCAGGTAACCCTGTCTCTGACCGCGAAACGCATGGCCAAGAAGAACTGTCTGGTGAAGAATCTGGAGGCTGTGGAGACCCTGGGCTCCACCTCCATCATTTGCTCAGACAAAACGGGGACCCTGACGCAGAACAGAATGACCGTCGCTCATCTCTGGTTCGACGATCACATCCATTCAGCCGACACCAGTGAAGACCAAACACGTATGTGGGCGCATTTATGTTACAGTTTATTAAAGTTAAAGGGGTTGACCACCCAGTGGGTACTCACCTTAGCAACATACCCGATTCCTTGATCGCATCCCTCACTGGCCGGTTCAGGAATCCAGGCAGTGGCACTTCTGTGTAGGGATCGCCAACCTTTGGCCTCAGTCACAGGGCATGGCAGACCTTGGCACACCCCCTCCATTGCAGTGACTACAGAAGGCCCTATGAAGGCCCCACGGCTCTATGACTGATGCCAATCAGGACACTGAAGTGTCAGTGAGTCGCTGATATAGGACGGGGCAGCTGATGAAGTGCACGTGTCCGGAGCAGTGGGCTGCCCTAAACTCAGTGCCCAGCGAGCAATTGGGGATTAGGCGCCTTGCTCAAAGGCATTTTAGTCATGTTCTATGGTTGGGAATTGAACCTACCACCTTCCAGTCACAAGCCCGTTTCCCTACCTCTAGGCCATAGCTGCCGGAGACCAAAGGTTTGTTTTTTTATTTTGGGTGGTCTATCCCTTTAAAAGAATGAACGCTGGTTGCAACATGCAACATTTGGCCCTCCCATATTAATATAAACTGTATCCTTTCCTAGATCACTCATTTGATCAGACATCTGAAACGTGGGCAGCGTTGTGCAAGATTGTCTGTCTGTGTAACCGGGCTGAGTTTAAAGCTGGCCAAGAAGATGTTCCGATTATGAAGGTAATGGCCAATGCTCTACTTGTTTTTTGGATGATTACTTGATGCGTGCATTATGACCATCCATAGCTAGAAAACAAAAGATTAATGTATAGTGTAGAGTTCTCTTTCAAAGTTTTACAATAAAGGGGGTGTGCCTCCCCCATTACATGGGCATGCAGAGGGGGGAACTACCTACCCTACTGTCAGGGGTGGACTATGTACCCTACTGTCAGGGGTGGACTATGTACCCTACTGTCAGGGGTGGACTATGTACCCTACTGTCAGGGGTGGACTATGTACCCTACTGTCAGGGGTGGACTACATACCCTACTGTCAGGGGCAGACTACGTACCCTACTGTCAGGGGTGGACTGGCCATAGGCCCCGGGACAATGCAAGGTGGGCCGCACTGCTTTGGGGCCAGTTGGGCCACATTCAATCTCTGCCCTCTTAGTCTCCATCTCAGCCCCTGTACCCAGACCCACTCTACCCACAAGCCAAGGAACCCCAGCTGCCAATGCTGTAGCCTGCATCATGGTTGGGGGGCCACAACGGGATGACTCGTGCCGGCCAGGGGCGGATTTTTGGCTCCAGTCCTCCACTGCTTGGAGGTTTGTTTATTTGGCAATACATGGGATGAAGGGCCAACAAACTCCAGGGCTGATATTTGGCCCCAGTCCTTCACTGCCTACTGTATGTCTATTGAAAGGCAGTAGTATAGGGCTAAATGTCAAAACAATCTTGACCTGATGGTGAAGCAATGCTGGGTGAGAGTATACTATATTATAAATAAGTCCACCGGGCTGCAGCTCACCCCATCAGTGCACCTTGCCTTACTGAATCTGAAACCCCCTGGGTGTTCTAAGACACAGTTTGGTCTTATAAAGCATATCTTAACGACCTCTAAAGTAGTAGTTGCACAGGCCTGGAGGAAGCCGGACATCCCCTCGGGGAGCATTATCCCACGTATAAATGAGATAATGTTCTTCGAGAAAATGGCGGCTTCAATAAGGGGGAATTTCGCCCGCTTCATTGCGACCTGGGAGGGCTGGATATTCCATCCAAGAAATTTTGACTGGGAGCTCCTGACAATTTAACTTGGGGACTATTCCATCAGGTGGGTAGAGGAAGGTATGGAACCCACTATTCTTCTTTTTCTTCTTCTTTTCTTACCTTTTCCTTCTTTTCTGATCTTCTCTCTTTTTAGTGTTATTTCTACTATTGGGGGGGTTCAAGGGTAATTTTCGCTTTTGGTGTTTTGTGCAGTGTATCTCTGGATAGAGACAGCAGGTCCATCGGGCTGGTTTAGGGTTTTCTTAGATAAGATTTCGAGGTCCGGGCCTGTCTAAGGAGGATGCTAATTATCAGGAAGGATCGTTGTGGGATGTAGAGGTAGTAGGATTCCACTAGTAGTGGTCAGAGAGCATTTACATTTCCAGCTTGATTTGTATGGTAGGTTGTTAAAGCTGTATTAACAAAATGTATAAAACTTTATAGCTTATCTGGTGTAATGCTGATTTCTTCCAATAAAAACTATTGAAACAGGAAAAAAATCTTGACTTTGAATTTTCTCTGCAGAAAGTGGTGGTGGGAGATGCTTCGGAAACGGCCCTTCTGAAATTCTCTGAAGTGCTAACTGGGAACGTGATGAAGACCCGAAGCGACAACAGAAAGATATCTGAGATTCCTTTCAATTCCACAAACAAGTTTCAGGTAAGAAGCCCCTTTGAAATAACCCTCAGACCGAGGCCTCTGGATGTTTTGTCATGTAAAGTGAAAGGCATGCGATTGTCTTTTCAGCTTTCAATACACGAGACTGACGACCCCAAAGACAAGAGATGCCTTCTGGTCATGAAAGGCGCCCCGGAGAGAATCTTGGACCGGTGTTCCACCATTATGATGGGGGGTAAAGAGCTCCCCATGGATGAGTCCATGAAAGATGCTTTCCAGACAGCATACATGGAGCTCGGAGGACTCGGAGAAAGAGTCTTAGGTGAGAACTTAGGGTTAAGATGTCTAAACTGGTCAGGCCAAATTTTTCTTTCGTAATTTGTTGGCTGTGAGTAGTGTTTACTGTCTTAGTTGCTCACATTAATCCGGACCTTCACCCTGAAAAGGAGCCTATCTTATATGTTTCCCTCACCCTGTACATACAGATTGCCCACATTATTCCGGACCTTCACCCTGAATGTTTCCGTACAGATTGCCCACATTAAAAATCATCCTACCTGCATCTACTGCATTTTCTGAGCCTTTAAGTGACTAAAAACGTAAAATATATTAATTTTAGATGCTTGGGAAAACAAAGTGTGCTCATACGTCCCCTCCCTAGCTGGTGATTCAGCAACAGTAAAATTCTCAGGCTTTATTCTTGCAAAGTGAATTTTTTACTACCACGATCATTTTTTCCAACTCTTAATGAATCGAGGCCACATTCACTTTTTTTCCCCACATTCAGTATTTTAAGTCTGAGTCTTGCCAAGTGGGCAACATGTTTTTCATAAGCACATGTTAGTAGATGTTCCCTTATCTTGGCTGCTCTCCATCTTCAGGTTTCTGCCACCGTTACCTCTCGGAAGAAGAATATCCGCCAACCTATCCTTTCGACACCGAATCTATGAACTTTCCAACCACCGACCTCTGTTTTGTCGGCCTTCTCTCTATGATTGATCCTCCTCGTTCCACAGTGCCGGATGCTGTTTCCAAGTGCCGAAGTGCAGGAATTAAGGTGAGCGGATTTTTTCTTTTTGTAGAATCTTTTCCATCCTGCGCTTTTTAACCATCAGTATAAATTGTATTTATTGTATTTTCACCCTACATAGGTTATAATGGTTACCGGTGACCACCCCATCACGGCAAAAGCTATAGCCAAAAGTGTCGGCATCATCTCCGCTGGAAGCGAAACTGTGGATGACATTGCCAATCGGCTTAACATCCCTGTTGATCAAGTGAACAAGCGGTAAGAGGCCATCTTCTTTTACATTGACTGTAGAAAATATACTACAGAGAGTCTCGCCTGTGGTTTGGAACTGTATAACAGGCAGAAAAACTTGACGTCTGCACACGTGTTGCCAGTCAATAGCTGACCAAGGCTGAACAGGCTCCTGGTATTTTTTCAGAAGCCTTTACTTTTATGATGACTGATGCCAGGCCCCTTCATGCAGACCTAAACTGTTCTACTCTTTCTCCTCGGTACAGTGATGCCAGAGCAGCTGTGGTGAATGGCGGAGAGCTGAAGGACATGTCCTCCGAAGACCTGGATGATATCCTGGCCAATCATGCAGAGATTGTGTTTGCTCGGACTTCACCTCAACAGAAGCTGATTATAGTGGAAGGATGTCAGAGACAGGTGAGTGCGGGTTGTTTCTAACACTCATTGTGCACATATTGGGCATCAAGTCTTTACTAGATTGCTTTAAAGTGAACCAAAACCCAGGATTTTGACTGTCCTGGATTATGGTCCTTGCTGTGTGAAACCCCCCAGATCGCTCAAACAAACCCACCTCTTCCCGGTCCTATGACGCATGAGCCACTGCTCGTCCAATTAGAGCGTTCAGATCCGATCGAGTCCCTTCATCCTAGAGCTCGTCTAATGCGAGCGGATCCAAGCGCGCTGGCGGTTTGGCTGTTTGCGCGTTCACCGTTGGGCAGGGAACAAAGGTGCGTTTTTGGGTGACCTGGGGGGGTTTCACACAGCGAGGCGCCCCTGATTGGAGTGCCCTGGGGGGGAGCGAGTATGCCTGCACTGAAGTCTCGTAAACTTCAGGGTGGGTCTTGGCCCTCTTCTTTTGATCAAGTAATACTTTCCATTTGCTAATCAAATTAAATTAAATTAAAGTACATCCTTGGCAGTAAACTGTGTGTGCGTAAAACACAGAAAACAACCTTCTAAAGTGCATGAAATGCCCAAAATGCACATAAAAAGTTTTCGACAAGTTATATTCATAGAACACATCTGTCTTGGGTAAAGTATAGACCAGGCCAGTGTACAAAATATTGTTCTCTGTAAGTGAATATCACCACAAAACTCAGCGGAAGATAATTATTCCTTCTAATTAAAAGTTCCTTTTAGCAAGAGTGTACAGATGAGTCTTCAGCTTCATACCTCCTGATAGGATCTCACGTGTCACTTGTTGGCCAACGCTGCTTTATTCAGTTTATTATCTGGACATTACTGATCACAACTGAGACTGATAGAACATTTTGTATTACAGAACTTTGTGGTCGCTGTGACCGGTGATGGTGTGAACGATTCTCCGGCTCTGAAGAAGGCCGATATCGGCATCGCTATGGGAATCGCTGGATCGGACGCTGCTAAAAATGCTGCAGATATGATCTTGCTAGATGACAACTTTGCCTCTATTGTCACCGGAGTTGAAGAAGGTGAGCCATGATGTAAATCAATATGCAAGAGGAATGATTAGCTTGGTATCCCTAACATCCACTGAACGGGTTCTATGTGTGATACCCTGCAGCAGGCTTAACAGTAAATGCGTGTCACAGTTCCACCCAAAATCTTTCATCTTAGGTTATTTTATATTATATATAATTAGCTAGTAGAAGGATTAAAGGTAAAGTCTCTCCCCTCCCTGGCATAGCAATTTTTAAATCACCACCTTTATGTTACAGGGCGTTTAATCTTTGACAACATAAAGAAGTCCATCGGTTACACCTTGACCAAGAATATCGCTGAGCTGTGCCCATTCCTGATCTACATCATTGCTAACGTACCGCTTCCTATTGGCACCATCACCATTCTCTTCATTGATCTGGGGACAGACATTGTGAGTACTTACCCTAATCATCTAATCATGACTTGATCCATTTTTTCTCTGTACCAGAACTACTATTAGTTCCCATTAACAAGAAACTGAAAAAAGCTCCAAAGGGTATAATTTCCTCTCTGTTATCATGCCATGGTTTTCCTCCTAGTATTTAAAGGTGGAGACCCATCCTCGTGGTGTTGAGCTAAGCAGGCCTCAATGGTTCTGTGAAAATGAAGATCCATCCTTGTAAAAGCTAACTAGACCTTAAGGGGTCTGTAAAGATGGGGTTCCATCCTCGTGGCTTAGGGCTAAGCAAGCCCCAAGGATTCTGTCAAGGTGGAGGTCAAGACATAATGCTAAGCAGGCCTTGAGGGTTTGGTTAAGATGGAGGTCAATCCTTATGGCATAAGGCTAAGCAGGTCTCAAGGTTTCTGTGAAGATGAAAGTCTATTCTTATGCCATAGGGCTAAGCAGGGCTCAAGGGTTCTGTGAGGATAGAAGGTTATTCTCATCGCATAGTGCTTAGTAGGCCTCAAGGGTTCTGTGAAGATAGTTACTTAGTACGGTTGAAAAATTTTAGTACGATTAAAAGAAATTTCATTCAAAAGGTTAAATAAAAAAACAGCATCTTACTCTGCCAATCGTTCCTCCGGCGCTGTCCCTCCTCTCTGCTCAGTGCCCTGAATTAGAAAATATACTTCCTTATTTGCCCCTCCAGCCTGTCAATATCCCTGTCAACCTCTCAGAGCCACCAAACGGAAAACAGTTTAGGACTGTGCCAGGCTTAGCCATATACAATGGTCTAACAATTGGCTATGCCTGAAATATCACTTGAATGTCCATTCTTATGGCATAGGGCTAAGTAGGCCTCAAGGGTTCAGTGAAGATGAAGGTCCGTTCTCATGGCTTAGGGCTAAGTAGGCCTCAGGGGTTCAGTGAAGATGAAGGTCCATTCTCATGGCTTAGGGCTAAGCAAGCCTCAGGGGGTTCTGTGAAGGAGGAGGCCCAGCCTCATGGCATAAGGGTAAGCAGGCCTCAAAGTGTTTTTAAAGATGGAGGTCCACCCTCATAGTATAGGGCTAAGCAGACCTCAAGGGTTTTGTCAAGATGGAAGTCCATCATCATGGCATAGGGTTAAACAGGTCTTAAGGATTTGGTAAAGATGAATGTCTTTTGCATGGCATAGGCCTTAGGGCTAAGTAGGCCTCAGGGGTTCAGTGAAGATGAAGGTCTATTCTCATGGCTTAGGGCTAAGCAAGCCTCAAGGGTTCTGTGAAGGAGGAGGCCCAGCCTCATGGCATAAGGGTAAGCAGGCCTCAAAGTGTTTTTAAAGATGGAGGTCCACCCTCATAGTATAGGGCTAAGCAGACCTCAAGGGTTTTGTCAAGATGGAAGTCCATCATCATGGCATAGGGTTAAACAGGTCTTAAGGATTTGGTAAAGATGAATGTCTTTTGCATGGCATAGGCCTTAGGGCTAAGTAGGCCTCAGGGGTTCAGTGAAGATGAAGGTCTATTCTCATGGCTTAGGGCTAAGCAAGCCTCAAGGGTTCTGTGAAGGAGGAGGCCCAGCCTCATGGCATAAGGGTAAGCAGGCCTCAAAGTGTTTTTAAAGATGGAGGTCCACCCTCATAGTATAGGGCTAAGCAGACCTCAAGGGTTTTGTCAAGATGGAAGTCCATCATCATGGCATAGGGTTAAACAGGTCTTAAGGATTTGGCAAAGATGAATGTCTTTTGCATGGCATAGGCCTTAGGGCTAAGTAGGCCTCAGGGGTTCAGTGAAGATGAAGGTCTATTCTCATGGCTTAGGGCTAAGCAAGCCTCAAGGGTTCTGTGAAGGAGGAGGCCCAGCCTCATGGCATAAGGGTAAGCAGGCCTCAAAGTGTTTTTAAAGATGGAGGTCCACCCTCATAGTATAGGGCTAAGCAGACCTCAAGGGTTTTGTCAAGATGGAAATCCATCATCATGGCATAGGGTTAAACAGGTCTTAAGGATTTGGTAAAGATGAATGTCTTTTGCATGGCATAAGCCTAGGAATACAAAAGGTTTAGCCAATACTGAACTTTATTTTGTTTTAACAGATACCTTCCGTTTCATTTGCCTATGAGAAAGCAGAGAGAGACATTATGAACAGGAAGCCACGCAGAAAAAATGTGGATAGATTGGTGAATCAGCAGCTGGCTCTCTACGCCTATATACAGATCGGTAAATCTACTAGGCTTGTACAGACTAAAACTAAAGCTGTCATGGCACTGTAGTATATACCAGTGGTTCTCAACCTATTTATGTCAAGTACCCCCTAGCGACAAGAATTCCCAACCAAGTACCCCCAAGGGGTTGAATAATTATAGATATTACCAAAATAAGTAGGCCACAGGCCTTGTAGCACATTTAAAGCAAGAAGGGATAAGGTTTTACTTTTAAAATATTATACCAGACCAGTCAGACGCCCCCTGTTGGTGTGCCCCCGAACACCACCTTGTAGCCCCTGATGTAGCTGAGAAACAGTGGTATATACAGTACCACCCTTTCCCAGGAGGCTTAGCAAACCTCCAGGGAGCCGCAGCCAGTTTTGCTGAATTTTAATTGTTTTTTGAATATTTTCAGATCTGAGCTTCAGGGCTTGAGCAGATAGGCTTCAGAATGGCATTTGCTTAGCATCGCCTTGGCGTGCAAAACAGGTCGGGGTACATTCATCCTCTTTCACAAAACAGTAGATAAGCTTTTGAATCAGCTGCGAAGCTGAGAGCGTGCTCCCATCTGGATATTGACACAAATTTTAGCATGCGCTGCTGACAGGGCCGGTGTCGGCACCCGGCAAGCACGGTCAGCTGCCGAGGGCCCACTGACAGCTGGCACAATGTGGTTAACCCTTCTAGTGCCAGCTTTGTGAGTCTCACTAAAACAGCTCCAATAGGGGGTTGGAGAGCAAGAAGCCCTTCTTAGTTTTGGCCATGGAATTTATAGGCCCCTGACCCACGACTCTCCACCGCAAAGGGGCCCACTTAGACCATGCCGTCCAAGGGCCCACATAAACCTGGAGCCGGCCCTTGCTGCTGACAACATATTTGTAGTGGACAGTTGCGTTATGCGCCCCCCTGCGGCCAATCACGTCTGGAAGCAAGGCGCTGCACCAATGGGCAGCTGTGGACTGTGCTCTCTGATTAGAGCTGATATCACAGAAACGGGACCTCTGCTGCCTGCAAGACTTTGGCTGGACAGGGATTTTAAAGTGGACCAAAACTCAGGATTTTCACTATCCTGGGTTTTGGTCCTTGCTCCCTGGGGGACCTCCCACTGTGTATAACCCCCCCCCCAGAACTCACCTTATTCCGGTCCTACTACGCATGTGCAGCCGTGCATCAGCGCACTTGCATCTGCATGAGCCCCTGCGTCCAGGAGCTTGTCTAATGCGAGCGGATTCTAGCGCACTGGCGGCCGCATCCCCTGCTACCCTCTAATGGGGAGCATGTCCGTCCTGGCCATTCATAAATGCCTAGCGCAGGCATGCACCCTGCTAAAGGGATGGCAGGGATGCAGACGCAGCTCGCGGTTGGACCGGGAAAGAAGGTGAGTTTCTGGGCGACCTGGGGGTTTCATACAGCAGGGCATCCCAATTCTGGATGCCCCGGGAATCCAGCGGCCCTGGAATCCTTTAGATGGGGTGTGGGTTTTGGTCCTCTTTACAAGATAAAGAAAATAGTCTAGCTACCCCGCCATGGTAATTTCATCCTGTAATGGGACTGTCTGTTTCTACACCAATTGCTGTTACCTAATACGCATTGGTAAACTTGCACCATATCATCCTGTGTTGCTAATATGCTGTTACCTAATATACAATGGTCCACAGACCACATTTTGTGGCTGTTTCTCATCTTTCCAATGGTTTTCTTTACAGGTATCATTCAATCCCTCGGAGGATTTCTGAACTACTTCACAGTCATGGCTGAACAGGGCTATCTGCCCTACACGCTTCTTGGCCTGCGTGTTTCCTGGGAGAATGCGCAAAATCAGGAACTAGAGGACAGCTATGGACAAGAATGGGTACATTTTATTATAAATATTATAAATCCCAGATTGGGATGCCCCACCAGAGAGGAACAACACCGGGGGAAGTGAAAATCCCAGGTGTTATTCCTGTTTAAAGTTGACCTTTCCCACTCCTTCTGACCTACTTGCTTTTTCCTTGTACCATGCTGTTCGATGGCAAGGAAGATACGTAGGCAAGAGTTGCAAGGGAGAGTTTAGGTCCCATTGCATGAAAGCAACTTCCATCTCTCACCAGTATAAATCCACACTGCTGGACTGGGGCTGTCCAGGGTTTCATTGGTACCCCAAGGGTACCCTTGGGCCCCAAAGTAGTGAGTCACATGGTGTAACCTTTCAACTTCACTGCCACAAATGTGTCATCATCTGCTGCTGATCGCCCTCCAGTCCTTATTGCCTTCCCTATAGCCATCAATCATCCTCCAGTCCTTATTGCCTTCCCTATAGCCACCAATCGTCCTCTAGTCCTTGTTGCCTTCCCTATAGCCACCAATCATCCTTCAGTCCTTATTGCCTTCCCTATAGCCATCAATCATCCTCCAGTCCTTATTGCCTTCCCTATAGCCACCAATCGCCCTCCGGTCCTTATTGCCTTCTCTATAGCCACCAATCATCCTCCAGTCCTTATTGCCTTCCCTATAGCCACCAATCGTCCTCTAGTCCTTGTTGCCTTCCCTATAGCCACCAATCACCCTCTAGTCCTTATTACCTTCCCTATAGCCACCAATCATCCTCCAGTCCTTATTGCCTTTCCTATAGCCACCAATCGTCCCTCCAGTCCTTATTGCCTTCCCTATAGCCACCAATCACCCTCCAGTCCTTATTGCCTTCCCTATAGCCACCAATCACCCTCCAGTGCTTATTGCCTTCCCTATAGCCACCAATCACCCTCCAGTCCTTATTGCCTTCCCTATAGCCACCAATCATCCTCCAGTCCTTATTGCCTTTCCTACAGCCACCAATCATCCTCCAGTCCTTATTGCCTTCCCTATAGCCACCAATCGCCCTCCAGTCCTTATTTCCTTCCCTATAGGCACCAATCATCCTCCAGTCCTTATTGCCTTTCCTATAGCCACCAATCGTCCCTCCAGTCCTTATTGCCTTCCCTATAGCCACCAATCACCCTCCAGTCCTTATTGCCTTCCCTATAGCCACCAATCACCCTCCAGTCCTTATTGCCTTCCCTATAGCCACCAATCATCCTCCAGTCCTTATTGCCTTTCCTATAGCCACCAATCACCCTCCAGTCCTTATTGCCTTCCCTATAGCCACCAATCACTCTCCAGTCCTTATTTCTTTCCCTATAGCCACCAATCATCCTCCAGTCCTTATTGCCTTCCCTATAGCCACCAATCATCCTCCAGTCCTTATTGCCTTCCCTATAGCCACCAATCATCCTCCAGTCCTTATTGTCTTCCCTATAGCCACCAATCGCCCCCCTCCAGTCCTTATTACCTTCCCTATAGCCACCTATTCAACTGACAATGCACAGTAACAGGAAG
Source organism: Gastrophryne carolinensis (assembly GCA_027917425.1). Lineage (NCBI taxonomy): Eukaryota > Metazoa > Chordata > Amphibia > Anura > Microhylidae > Gastrophryne > Gastrophryne carolinensis. The sequence continues at coordinate 14,677,726 of CM051242.1, read as the reverse complement.
CCCAGCAGCACTTCCTGTTTGCAGGTGGCTTGCAAATGCATGAGCAGACATTTTGTTTCTAAAATTTACTACAGCAGGAGTTATAAAAAGTTAAAAGGATTTTTAAATGCAGCAATCTAAATTGCCTCGGGGAGGGATGTATATGAGCACTGTTTGTTAAGTCATTTTAACTGTTGGTCCGCTTTAAAGTTAATGTGCCGCATTCAATGAAATGTGTAGAATAAACCATAAAAGGTCTGCGCTGATTTCTCCACAGTGATTAAAAAAACTCCAGATGTGTTGCGTTCCTGTGTTCTCATGATCATGGCTTGTTCTGTTGCAGACCTTCTTCCAGCGCTCATTCTTGGAGTGGACGGGCTATACGGCTTTCTTCGTCAGTATCGTGGTGGAGCAGTTGGCTGATCTGATCATCAGAAAGACCCGCAGAAATTCCCTCTTCCAGCAGGGCTTTTTTGGGTAAGTTTGGAGGTCACCCTATAGAATCAGGCATACGGTATGTTGCAGCGGTCACGTGACTAGAGGATGATCCATGAAGACTAGTGGCACCTCTGAAAATGTTGCTTACTTTATGGCAGGGGCAGACTGGCCATAGGAGAATTTCCTGTTGGCCACTCAGCCTTGGGGGGGGGGGGCTGATTGCTACAGCTATGAGCCTGCACAAATCACCAAATTATCTTTGGCCCTTATTTAACAAGGGATAGCGGCAGGTAGCGGCTGGTGAGCGAACGGTAATGACGGTCACCGCCACGAGAACGCCGGCTCGCCACCACAATCACACATTTATCAAGCCGATCCTGCTTAGCGACTGAGATAGCGCCATATAACGACTCATTCATCATTATTCCAGCCTCACCCCACAGCGCCAGCATCCGACCTTGAACAGCGACAGGTATGACCTCTCGCTACCTGGCGCTCTCCAATGCATTTCAATGGAACAATCTTTAAATATTCATAATTAATTGTTAATAATTTTTTTTTTTTTTTTTTTTTTTAATGTGAAAATTTCTGTTACCACTTCTGCCATGTTAGATATTTTTTTACGGTAAGAAAAAAATAAAAAAAAAATGTGTGCAGAATTGATATTACAGGTCTGATATTAATGTATTCATATTCCAAAATGTTGTTATAAACTTGTTTTTTTTGGTTTCCCAAAATATGGTTGTTTGGGGGTTAAAAAACTACTTTTAACCCATCGCCGCCAGCGCTCTGGGGTTTAAACATGCATTTCACAGCGCGAGAATTTTAGGAGCGTGATTTGTTAATGAATATGGTGGGAGCCGGTCGCTATGGCCATTCGCTATCATGCGCTCCCATACAGCTCGGAACCTGTCAAATAGCGACTCGTCACCTTGTATTCAACATTACTGCACACCGACTGAGTCGCTATCAACAACCGAACAACGGCCAAGCACAGCGACTGTAGCGGGCGCTGTGAAAATACCGCTACAGTCGCTCAACTGTCGCTACCTGGCGCTATTAATAAATCAGCCTCCCCATTACATAAATATATATATATATATATATATATATACATATATAAACGGCTGAGTGCTTAATCCGCCAAATGAGTAGCCAAATCCTATGAAACAAACAAAGTTGAAAAAAACTCTCATGGTAGTAAAAAAATCAATTAATGAGAAAAAAGCCTAAGAATTTCCCTATTAGTGAATCACCAGATAGGAAGACAATGAAAGTCAATGGCACTTTTTACTACAGGTAAAAAGGGGTAAAAAGTTCAACAAAAAAAGTTCAATAGTACAAAAGTGCCAGTGACTTTCATTGTCTTCCTATCTGGTGATTCGCTAACAGTGACAATGGCCTTGATTCATCAAGAGTTTAAAAAAATTCTCATGGTAGTAAAAAATTCATTTCATGAAAAAAAAAGCCCGAGAATTTTACTGTTGAGGAATCACCAGATAGGAAGACAATGAAAGTCTACTACAGCGTAAAAAGGAGTAAAACGTTTGCTACTTTTTCTCAAGAGTAAAAAAGTGCCATTGACTTTCATTGTTTTCCTATCTGGTGATTCAGTAACAGTGACATTCTCAGGGTTTTTTTCTCATTGAATTCATTACTACCATGAGAATTTTTTTTCAACTCTTAGAGGCCGATTCATTAATAGCAGCAGGTAGCGACAGTTGAGCGACTGTAGCGGCATTTTCAGAGCGCCCGCTAGTAGTCGCTGTGCTTGGCCGTTGTTCGGTTGTTGATAGCGACTCAGAAGGTTTGCCGTAATGTTGAATATTGGGTGAGGAGCCGCTATTTGACAGGTTCCGCGCTGTATGGGAGCGCATGATAGCGACTGGCCATAGCGACCGGCTCCCACCATATTCATTAAAAAATCACGCTCAAAAAATTCTCGCACTGTAAAATGCATGTTTAAACCCCAGAGCGCTGGCGGCGATGGGTTAAAAGTAGTTTTTTAACCCCCAAACAACCATTTTTGGGAGCCAAGTTTTTAAAATAATTTTGTAATATGAATACATTAATATCAGACCTGTAATATCAATTCTGTACAAATTTTTTTTTTTTTACCTTAAAAAAATTATCTAAAATGGCAGAAGTGGTCACAGAATTTTTCACATTTAAAATAAAAAAAAAAATTAATAACAATTAATTATGAATATTTAAAGATTGTTCCATTGAAATGCATTGGAGAGCGCCAGGTAGCGAGAGGTCATACCTGTCGCTGTTCAAGGTCGGACGCTGGCGCTGTGGGCTGAGGCTGGAATAATGATGAATGAGTCGCTATATGGCGCTATCTCAGTCGCTAAGCAGGATCGGCTTGATAAATGTGGGATTGTGGTGGGGAGCCGGCGTTCTCGTGGCGGGGCCCGTCATTACCGGCCGCTCACCAGTCTCTACCTGGCGCTATTCCTTCATAAATAAGGGCCTTAGTGAATCAAGGCCTGATTAAAAACCCTTAAAAAAACATAGACACAATAAAGCCAAATGAAGTGAGGTGTGGATGAGGGGAGGATATCAAAAAAATTCAAATACAAAATTCAACAAATCAAAATTCAGTAAATAAAGATACCAATTGTATTCATAATACAATAAGTTAACAAACATTCATAATGCAATTAATAATTAAATAGATAATCTCCTTACTATGATTAATGTATCATTCGAAAAATATGTGATTGTGCAGATCTAAAGTTATCATAAATATACACTTACACCCAAAATATAATATCTGACTTCCTAGTCTTCCCAACCCCTGTACCTGGGCCCTACTCTAGGGGCAGACTGGGGCCAAAAAACAGCCCAGAAGTGTACATGCCCTGACCAGCCCATGAGCTCCTTAGCCCCGCCCCCAAGGGGTTTCTCAGCTGATCAATAAGTGTTTATCAGCTGATGATATAGCATTGCAGGAACAGATCATGGGCAGAGGAAGATGTGTGATGGTACTGAAGCTTTAGTCTTGTAGGGGCAGATATTGTGATGGGTACGTTTGCCCCCACATTCATGATGCTGAGGCTATATATCATTGTCAGGGCAGAACATGAGCTGGGAGTCTTGGCTGGGGGTGTTACAGTGAGGCCAGGTATGAGGAGAGGGGAATCTTAAAGATTCCCAGGCCGATCGGCGTAGGTTTTGGTCCACTTTAAAATCTTAACCCTAGCATACAAAGCTCTCTACAGCCAAGTCCCTTCCTACATTTCATCACTAGTCCAATGATACCAACCCAGACGCAGTTTCCGATCTGCCCGTGACCTATCTGCCTTTGACCTTCTGGCCTCAACTCTGATCACCTCCTCTCACTCCTGCATTCAGGACTTCGCACGTGTCGTTCTGTTCCTCTGGAATGCCCTCCCCTGTACAGTTCGACACTCTTCAACCCTTAAAGTCTTCAAAAACACCCTCAAAACCCATTTATTTAGACAATCTTACCATCTGGCCTAACCAAACCACCTTACAGTCTTGTCACCCTTGCTACCCGGCTTAGTAAATACTCTTGGGTCCTTATTTAACAAGGGATAGCGCCAGGTAGCGAATGGTGAGCGAACGGTAATGACGCTCACCGCCACGAGAACGCCGGCTCCCCTCCGCAATCACACATTTATCAAGCCGATCCTGCTTAGTGACTGACAGAGCGTCAGATAGCGACTCATTCATCATTATTCCAGCCTCACCCCACAGCGCCAGCGTCCGACCTTGAACAGCGACAGGTATGACCTCTCGCTACCTGGCGCTCTCCAATGCATTTCAATGGAGCAATCTTTAAATATTCTTAATTAATTGCTATTAATGTTTTTTTTTTTTTTTTTTTTTTTAAATGGCAAAAATTCTGTGACCACTTCTGCAATGTTAGATATTTTTTTTAAGGTAAAAAAAAAAAAAAAATTGTGCAGAATTGATATTACAGGTCTGATATTAATGTATTCAAATTACTAAATGTTTGTAAAAACATGTTGTTTTTTTTCCCAAAAATATGGTTGTTTGGGGGTTAAAAAACTACTTTTAACCCATCGCCGCCAGCGCTCTGGGGTTTAAACAAGCATTTCACAGCGCGATAATTTTTTGAGCGTGATTTGTTAATGAATATGCTGGGAGCCGTTCGCTATGGCCATTCGCTGTCATGCGCTCCCATACAGCGCGGAACCTGTCAAACAGCGACTCCTAACCCCGTATTAGTCTGAGTCGCTGTCAACAGCCGAACAACAGCCAAGCACAGCGAATACTAGCGTGCGCTGTGAAAATACCGCTACTGGCGCTCATCTGTCGCTACCTGGCGCTATTAATGAATTGGCCTCTTTGTCTCCACCCTCTTTCATTAGATTGTAAGCTCACAAGGTCAGGGCCCTCTCTCCTGTATCAATGTGTTGTGTTCCACGCGGCTCATTATACTGTATGTATTATCCGCATTCGTTGTCATATCTCTGTTATAATGCCCTGTATATTATAAGTATGTTACTTGTCTCACCCTCCTTTGTACAGCGCCACAGAATATGCCGGTGTTTTATAAATAAGCAATAATAGTCAGCGCTTTGTTATTCTCTTGCAGCAATAAATTCCTGCTGTTTGGCCTGCTTTCACAAGTCGCTATCGCGGCCTTCCTCTCCTACTGCCCCGAGATGCCTTACGCCTTGAAGTTCGCCCCATTAAGGTGAGAAAGCCCGGAAGCCCTTTACTTCACGGGGGGGGGGGGGGGTCTGTTTTGTGCCCTGTCTGTTTTGCTTGCTATGATTTTAAGCAGGTGTGCGGCTAGAGGGGGGCGGGGGGGGGGGGGGGGCACGTGCCCCGGGTGCAGCAGGTCAGGAGGGAGCCAAAGGGGGGCCTGAGCACAAGTGGGGGGCGCCATTTCGAATCTTTGCCCCAGGTGCCAGAAAGCCTAACTACTCCTCAGATTTTAACCATTAACAACATTTGGAAAGGGTTGTCCAGACTAATAAAAAAAACAGCTTGCAGGTTCGATCTCACATAGTGCTTCAGGCTGACCCACGGTTGCGTATTAGAGTGTGCTACTGGAATGTGCTGCTCATGTGATGCAGCCCCTGTGGCCATTTGTTGAGGCTACCTACAGCCTCATCACTGCACACTGAGGACGTCCGGGGAGCACCCATCAGCATTTGGGATGCCCCATGTGTAAAACCCCCCCAGATCATCCCCAGAAAAACTCACCTTTCACATCCGTGGAGCTCTACGCCCAGCAATCGAGAGTGAAATCGGCCGCATCCCCAGGCTCTCCAAGCTCTCCTGTTGCAAGCCTATCTGAGTGCACTTGGGTAAAATCCTGCACTTGGGTAGAAGGAATCCCTGCTCTGAGCACCGTATGGGCAGCGCTGTGTTATCCAGGACCTCGGAGGAGAGAGATTTAGGGATACTGATTACTGATAGCTGCAAGATGATTGGACAGTGTAGCCAGGCAGTGGGAAAAGCAAGCAGGATGCTCGGCTGCATAGCTCGAGGCATCACCAGTAGGAAGAGGGAGGTTGTGATGCCGCTGTATAGAGCCCTGTTGAGGCCACAGCTAGAATACTGTGTGCAGTTCTGGAGTCCTCCCCTGCAAAAAGACATTATTCAAATAGAACGGGTCCAAAGACCGGCAACAAAAATGGTGGAAGGACTTAAACTTAAAACTAAATCAGGAAAGACTTAAATAACTTAATCTGTACAGTCTGGAGGAAAGAAGGGAGAGGGGGGGACATGATGGAGACCTTTAAATATGTGACAGGAGGGAATAAGGTTCAGAAGGGAAGTGTTTTTAAGAAGAAACTTAATGATAGAACAAGGGGCCCAACCTGAAGCTAGTCGGAGGGAAGATCAGGAGCAATGTTAGAAAATATTATTTTACAGAAAGAGTAGTAGATGCTTGGAACAAACTTCCAGCAGAGGTAGTGGAAAAATCAACAGTCACTGAATTTAAACATGCCTGGGATAAGCACACATCTATCCTAAGATAAAGAGAACATACAGTATATACATAAGATAAAGAGAACATACAGTATACACATAAGATAAAGAGAACATACAGTATACACATAAGATACAGAGAACATACAGTATATACATAAGATAAAGAGAACATACAGTATATACATAAGATACAGAGAACATACAGTATATACATAAGATAAAGAGAACATACAGTATACACATAAGATACAGAGAACATACAGTATATACATAAGATAAAGAGAATATACAGTATACACATAAGATAAAGAGAACATACAGTATACACATAAGATACAGAGAACATACAGTATATACATAAGATAAAGAGAATATACAGTATACACATAAGATAAAGAGAACATACAGTATACACATAAGATAAAGAGAATATACAGTATACACATAAGATACAGAGAACATACAGTATACGCATAAGATAAAGAGAACATACAGTATACACATAAGATACAGAGAACATACAGTATATACATAAGATAAAGAGAACATACAGTATACACATAAGATACAGAGAACATACAGTATATACATAAGATACAGAGAACATACAGTATATACATAAGATAAAGAGAATATACAGTATACACATAAGATAAAGAGAACATACAGTATACACATAAGATACAGAGAACATACAGTATATACATAAGATAAAGAGAATATACAGTATACACATAAGATAAAGAGAACATACAGTATACACATAAGATACAGAGAACATACAGTATATACATAAGATAAAGAGAATATACAGTATACACATAAGATAAAGAGAACATACAGTATACACATAAGATACAGAGAACATACAGTATATACATAAGATAAAGAGAACATACAGTATATACATAAGATACAGAGAACATACAGTATACACATAAGATAAAGAGAACATACAGTATATACATAAGATACAGAGAACATACAGTATACACATAAGATACAGAGAACATATAGTATACACATAAGATACAGAGAACATACAGTATACACATAAGATACAGAGAACACACAGTATATACATAAGATAAAGAGAACATACAGTATATACATAAGATACAGAGAACATACAGTATACACATAAGATACAGAGAACATACAGTATACACATAAGATAAAGAGAACATACAGTATATACATAAGATACAGAGAACATACAGTATACACATAAGATAAAGAGAACATACAGTATACACATAAGATACAGAGAACATACAGTATACACATAAGATACAGAGAACATACAGTATATACATAAGATACAGAGATCATACAGTATACACATAAGATATAGAGAACATACAGTATATACATAAGATAAAGAGAACATACAGTATACACATAAGATATAGAGAACATACAGTATACACATAAGATACAGAGAACATACAGTATACACATAAGATACAGAGAACATATAGTATACACATAAGATAAAGAGAACATACAGTATATACATAAGATACAGAGAACATACAGTATACACATAAGATAAAGAGAACATACAGTATATACATAAGATACAGAGAACATACAGTATATACATAAGATACAGAGAACATACAGTATATACATAAGATACAGAGAACATACAGTATACACATAAGATACAGAGAACATACAGTATACACATAGGATACAGAAAACATACAGTATATACATAAGATACAGAGAACATACAGTATACACATAAGATACAGAGAACATACAGTATACACATAAGATAAAGAGAACATACAGTATACACATAAGGGCAGAGACTAGATGGACCGTATGGTCTCCTTCTGCCGTCAACCTTTTATGTTTCTATGAGTGCAGGAGTTCACCTGAGCCATAGGAATCTGCCCAGTCTCTCGCTCTGTATTGTTAACATTGCCAAGGGGGCCATTGGAAAAGGTGAGTTTTTCGGCACCCCGGGGGGTTCACACAGCGTGGGGAAACCACGATTAAGGTGCACCAGGGAAAGACCCTGGAATCTTTTAGACTCCAGTGCAGGCCATGCAGGGTTTTGTTCCGCTTTAAAGAAGACCAAAACCCAGAGAACAGAAGCAGGGAATCGTTTGGGGGTCCTGTCTGGGGATGCCCGGCAGTGTGAACACTTCTGGTTTGCCCATATACACAGCTCGATCCTATGGCACCTGTATGGGCCTCACCCGTCTGATCACTTATTGTACCCGCAGGCCACTCCTGTAGCAGCTCCTCTCAGGCAGATTTGGGATGCCCTGCTGTAAACCCTCCATTTTACCAGGAATCTCACATTTCCGGCAATCCCATGCTGCATGTGCTGTGACATTCCCTTCACCCCTCCGGCTGCTGTGCCTATCTGCTCCGGGCCTAACAGAACATCCGCAGGGAAGTGCCCCAAGGTATACCTGCCTGCACTACTTTTTCAGCTTTCTATGCCGCTCATGAATATGCGCGACATAGAATGTTTATTAAAAGACAGCCTGCACATGTGCTGTGAGAACATGGAAGAGGTAAGTACTGTAGACCCGGAGAGGCACACGGTGGCCTTCCCAAATCATCACGGAACTAAATTTGGGATCTCAGGTTTTGTTCTTTATAGATGTTAAAAGTAGGGTTAGACTGGCCTTCAGGGATGATAGTGGCGTTAGATGTGTGATAATATTTGCCTGTAACTGTAGGGTGGGCCCATAGAGTCAGTCCTACTAGTGGGGCCCTAATACTCAGGTCCAACACTAGTTGAGGGCTCAGGCTCTAGGCTTCCAGTCACATGTCACAGCAGTCAGTAGAAGTACTGGGATGATACTTTTATGGGATTTTTTGTATGGTCATTGTGATGTCTTACACAATGTCTTTGCTTTCCTGTCTGCAGAGCCCAGTACTGGTTTGTGGCGCTCCCCTACGCCGTCTTGATCTTTGTTTATGACGAAATTCGCAAATTGTTCATCAGGCGCTATCCTGGCAGTAAGTAGTCCCCTATTTTTATTCTTAAAGTGCACCAAAATGTTCTCTTTATCTTATGTGTATACTGTATGTTCTCTGTATCTTATGTGTATACTGTATGTTCTCTTTATCTTATGTATATACTGTATGTTCTCTGTATCTTATGTGTATACTGTATGTTCTCTTTATCTTATGTATATACTGTATGTTCTCTGTATCTTATGTGTATACTGTATGTTCTCTGTATCTTATGTGTATACTGTATGTTATCTGTATCTTATGTATATACTGTATGTTCTCTGTATCTTATGTATATACTGTATGTTATCTGTATCTTATGTATATACTGTATGTTCTCTGTATCTTATGTGTATACTGTATGTTCTCTGTATCTTATGTATATACTGTATGTTCTCTTTATCTTATGTATATACTGTATGTTCTCTGTATCTTATGTATATACTGTATGTTCTCTTTATCTTATGTGTATATATCTTATGTATATACTGTATGTTCTCTGTATCTTATGTGTATATATCTTATGTATATACTGTATGTTCTCTGTATCTTATGTATATACTGTATGTTCTCTTTATCTTATGTATATACTGTATGTTCTCTGTATCTTATGTGTATACTGTATGTTCTCTGTATCTTATGTGTATACTGTATGTTATCTGTATCTTATGTATATACTGTATGTTCTCTGTATCTTATGTGTATACTGTATGTTCTCTGTATCTTATGTATATACTGTATGTTCTCTGTATCTTATGTATATACTGTATGTTCTCTGTATCTTATGTGTATATATCTTATGTATATACTGTATGTTCTCTGTATCTTATGTATATACTGTATGTTCTCTTTATCTTATGTATATACTGTATGTTCTCTGTATCTTATGTATATACTGTATGTTCTCTTTATCTTATGTATATACTGTATGTTCTCTGTATCTTATGTGTATACTGTATGTTATCTGTATCTTATGTATATACTGTATGTTCTCTGTATCTTATGTATATACTGTATGTTCTCTTTATCTTATGTATATACTGTATGTTCTCTGTATCTTATGTATATACTGTATGTTCTCTGTATCTTATGTGTATACTGTATGTTCTCTGTATCTTATGTATATACTGTATGTTCTCTGTATCTTATGTATATACTGTATGTTCTCTTTATCTTATGTATATACTGTATGTTCTCTGTATCTTATGTATATACTGTATGTTCTCTGTATCTTATGTGTATACTGTATGTTCTCTGTATCTTATGTGTATACTGTATGTTCTCTTTATCTTATGTGTATACTGTATGTTCTCTTTATCTTATGTTTATACTGTATGTACTCTTCGGATAGATGGAGGCTTATCCCAGGCATGTTTAAATTCAGTGACTGTTGATTTTTCCACTACCTCTGCTGGAAGTTTGTTCCAAGCATCTACTACTCTTTCTGTAAAATAATATTTTCTAACATTGCTCCTGATCTTCCCCCCGACTAGCTTCAGGTTGTGCCCCCCTTGTTCTATCATTAAGTTTCTTCTTAAAAACACTTCCCTCCTGAACCTTCCATCATGTCCCCCTCTCCCTTCTTTCCTCCAGACTGTACAAATTAAGTTCTTTAAGTCTGTCCTGAAAAGTTTAAGTCCTTCCACCATTTGGACCCGTTCTATTTGAATAATGTCTTTTTGCAGGGGAGGTCTCCAGAACTGCACACAGTATTCTAGCTGTGGCCTCACCAGGGCTCTATACAGCGGCATCACAACCTCCCTCTTCCTGCTGGTGATGCCTCGAGCTATGCAGCCGAGCATCCTGCTTGCTTTTCCCACTGCCTGGCTACACTGTCCAATCATCTTGCAGCTATCAGTAATCATTATCCCTAAATCTCTCTCCTCTGAGGTCTCGTCATCCTGTTTTCTCCCTTGTATTGATGTATTGATGTATTGATTATTATTCTTTATTTATATAGCGCCATCATCTTCCATAGCGCTGTACAAAGTATTGATCCTCCCCTCTCTCGCCTTCTTTTGCAGGCTGGTGGGACAAGAACATGTATTATTAAGGTTCGCTGGACCGTGTTGTACCTTCCCTGGTGGTGTGGACGCATTATGTAGCAATATTTCAGTGCTATAATATCCTGTTTGTTGAACAAATTGGGATGATAAACATTATTGTAAATGTCATGTATAAAGTTTAAAAATAAGGTAAAATGTAAAACAAAAGCAGAGGGTGCTGTTACTCCTAGAGTAACGCAAATGTAGATTTTGTGTACAGCTATTTTTCTAAAGTCAATAAAGCTGTCGCTTTCGTGATCAAATCTTGTGATGTCATCATCCGTACACGACTACTACACATCAGAAATTCTGGTTAGACACAGTTCTTCCTAAAAGGGATTTTCATGTTGGGGGAGCACCCAGGAAGTTTATTTGGGGAAGAGAGGGGTGATATGGGGTGGGACAGATGGGCCGTGGCTTCTCCATCCCCTATCTGCTGCGCGTTACTGCTGTAGGGACATTGATGGGTATTTTGCCTGACTTTCTAGGTGCTCCTGCTGCTGCTGAATATTTTGTGGTCAAGTACCTACTCCCCGCACCTCCTGACAGCACGCTGCTCTCCATCTCCTGAGATGTGTCCTGAGCTCCACAAACTTGTTGCCCCCTCTCCTGCCTCCTCTTCCCCATCGCTACTTTTCTTTGAGTGCTGCACTCACTTGTTACATTGCATGACTGCTCTTTGCCTGCTCCTCTCGAGATGTGTCCTGAGCTCCACGCATGTGCACCCCCCTGCCCCCTCTCTCACCTACTCTGGCCCATCCCCACGTTCCTTTGAGTACTGCTCTCACTTGTTACATTTCCTGGCTGCTCATTGCCTGCTCCTCCTAAAATGTGTCCCGAGCTCCATGAACATGTGCCCCCTCTCCCACCTCCTCTTCGGCAAAACTGTTTTCCTTTGAGTTTTGCCCTCACTTGTTACGTTGCCTGGCTCCTCATTGAGTGCTCCCCCTGAGATGTGTCCTGAGCTCCACAAACTTGCGGCCCCTGTGCCCCCTACTTCCACCTCCTCTTCCCCATCACCACTTTCCTTTGAGTGCTGTTCTCACTTGTTGCATTTCCTGGCTGATCTTTGCCTGTTCCTCTTGAGATGTGTCCTGAGATCCACAAACTTGCTGCCCACTTTCCCACCACCTGTTCCCCATCGCTGCTTTCCATTGAGTGCTGCTCTCACTTTGCCTGCTCCTCCTGAGATGAGTCCTGAGCTCCAATCATGTGCGCCCCCTCTCCCACTTCCTCTGGCCCATCACCACGTTTCTTTGAGTGCTGCTCTCACTAGCTACATTTCCTGGCTGCTCATTGCCTGCTCCTCCTAAAATGTGTCCCGAGCTCCATGAACTTGTGTCTCCCTGCCCCCTCTCCCACCTCCTGTTTCCCATCACTGCTTTCCTTAGAGTGCTGCTCTCACTAGCTACATTTCCTGGCTGCTCATTGCCTGCTCCTCCTAAAATGTGTCCCGAGCTCCATGAACTTGCTCCTTCCTGCTCACTCTCCCAATTTCCCTTAGACAACACTGCTTTCCTTTGAGTTTTGATCTCACTTGTTGCGTTGCCTGCTCCCCATTGAGTGCTCCTCCTGAGATGTGTCCTGAGCTCCAAGAAATTGCACCTCCCCTGCCTCCTCTCCCACCTACTCTTCCCCATTGTTGCTTTCCTTTAAGTGTTGCTCTTTGCCTGCTCCTCCCGAGATGTGTCCTGAGATCCACGAACTTGTGGCCCCTGTGCCTCTACTTCCACCTCCTCTTCCCCATCACCACTTTCGTTTCTTTGCCTGGTTGATCTTTGCCTGCTCCTCTTGAGATGTGTCCAAAGATTCACGAAGTTGCTGCCCACTCTCCCACCACCTGTTCCCCATTGCTGCTTTCCATTAAGTGCTGCTCTCACTTGGCACTTTGCCTGCTCCTCCTAAGATGTGTCCAGTGCTCCACGCACGTGCGCCCCCCTGCCCCCTCTCCCACCTCCTTTGGCCCATCGCCATGTTCCTTTGAGTGCTGCTCACACTTGTTACATTGCCGGGCTTCTCATTGGCTGCTCCTCCCGAGATGTGTCCTGAGCTCCATGAACTTGCGTCTCACCCTGTTCCCTATCCCACCCACTGTTCCCCATCACTACTTTCCTTAGGGTGCTGCTCTCACTAGCTACATTTCCTGGTTGCTCATTGCCTGCTTCTCCTAAAATGTTCCATTAATGTGCGCCTTCCTGCCCACTCTCCCAACTTCTCTTAGACAACACTGCTTTCCTTTGAGTTTTGCTCTCACTTGTTACGTTGCCTGGCTCCTCATTGAGTGCTCCTCCTGAGATGTGTCCTGAGCTCCAAGAACCTGCACCTCCTCTTTTCCATCACTGCTTTCCTTTGAGTGCTGCTCTTCCTGAGATGTGTTTCCCTTACTCCTCTTCCCCATGGCTGCTTTCCTTTGTGTGGCGCTCTCATTTGTTACATTTCCTGGCTGCTCATTGCCTGCTCCTCCTAAAATGTGTCCTGAGCTCCATCAACTTGCACCCCCCTGCCCCCTCTCCCACCTCCTGTTCCCCATCACTGCGAGTGCTGCTCTCACTAGCTACATTTCCTGGCTGCTCATTGCCTGCTCCTCCTAAAATGTGTCCCGAGCTCCACGAACTTGCACCCCCCTGCCCCCTCTCCCACCTCCTGTTCCCCATCACTGCTTTCCTTAGAGTGCTGCTCTCACTAGCTACATTTCGTGCCTGCTCATTGGCTGCTCATCCTAAAATGTGTCCAGCGCTCCATGAACTTGCGCCTCCCTGCCCCCTCTCCCACCTCCTGTTCCCCATCACTGCTTTCTTTAGAGTGCTGCTCTCACTAGCTACATTTCCTGGCTGCTCATTGGCTGCTCCTCCTAAAATGTGTCCCGAGCTCCATGAACTTGCACCTTCCTGCCCACTCTCCCAACTTCTCTTCGACAACACTGCTCTCACTTGTTACGTTGCCTGGCTCCTCATTGAGTGCTCCTCTTGAGGTGTCCCGAGCTCCATGAACTTGCGCCCCTGCCCCCTCTCCCACCTCCTATTCCCCATCACTTTTTTCTGTAAAGGGCTGCCCTCACTAGCTACATTTCCTGCCTGCTCATTGGCTGCTCCTCCTAAAATGTGTCCCGAGCTCCATGAACTTGTGCCCCTGCCCCCTCTCCCACCACCTATTCCCCATCACTGCTTTCTTTAGAGTGCTGCGCTCACTAGCTACATTTCCTGCCTGCTCATTTGCTGCTCCTCCTAAAATGTGTCCCAAGCTCCATGAACTTGCGCCTGCCCCCTCTTCCACCTCCTTCACCATCACTGCTTTCCTTAGAGTGCTGCTCTCACTAGCTACATTTTCTGCCTGCTCATTGGCTGCTCCTCCTAAAATGTGTCCCGAGCTCCATGAACTTGCGCCTGCCCCCTCTCCCACCTCTTGTTCCCCATCACTGCTTTTTTAGAGTGCTGCTCTGACTAGCTCATTGTCTGCTCCTCCTGAGATGTGTCTTGAGCTCCAAGAACTTGCACCTCCCTTGCGCCCCCTCCCACCTCCTCTTCCCCATCACTGCTTTACTTTGAGTGCTGCTCTTTGCCTGCTCCTCCTGAGATGTATTTCCCCCCGCCTCCTCTTCCCTATGGCCGATTTCCTTTGTGTGGCGCTCTCATTTGTTACATTTCCAGGCTGCTCATTGCCGGCTCCTCTTGCAATGTTTCCTGAGCTCCACAAACTTGCAGCTCCTTTCCTTTGGGTGCTGCTCTCACTGCTGCTCATTGCCACTAAGATTACCCTAGGGCAACAATGGCCACTCTGCTGTTGAGAGTGCTGCAAGAGGCAGCTGTAGAGGCACCGTGCTCCACAGATCTGGGAAATGGGGGATCGAGACCCCTGGACCAATACCCAGTCCCTGCTATCCTCTTCTGTGTGCCCAGTCCCTGCCATGCTCCCACTGAGCCCAGTCCCTGCTATCCTCTTCTGTGTGCCCAGTCCCTGCCATGCTCCTATTGTGCCCAGTCCCTGCTATCCTCCCCTGTGTGCCCAGTCCTTGCCATGCTCCCATTGTGCCCAGTCCCTGCTATCCTCCCCTGTGTGCCCAGTCCCTGCCATCCTTCCCTGTGTGTCCAGTCCCTGCCATGCTCCCATTGTGCCCAGCCCCTGCTATCCCCCCCGTGTTCCCAGTCCCTGCCATGCTCCCATTGTGCCCAGTCCCTGCTATCCTCCCCTGTGTGCCCAGTCCGTGCAATGCTCCCATTGTGCCCAGTCCCTGCTATCCTCCCCTGTGTGCCCAGTTCCTGCCATGCTCCCATTGTGCCCATTCCCTGCTATCCTCCCCTGTGTGGCCAGTCCCTGCCATGCTCCCATTGTGCCCAGTCCCTGCTATCCTCCCCTGTGTGCCCAGTTCCTGCCATGCTTCCATTGTGCCCAGTCCCTGCTATCCTCCCCTGTGTGCCCGGTCCCTGCCATGCTCCCATTGTGCCCAGTCTCTGCTATCCTCCTCTATGTGCCCAGCCCCTGCCATGCTCCCATTGCGCCCAGTCCCTGCTATCCTCCCCTGTGTGCCCAGTCCCTGCCATGCTCCCATTGTGCCCAGTCCTTGCTATCCTCCTCTATGTGCCCAGCCCCTGTCATGCACCCATTGTGCCCAGCCACTGCCATCCTCCCCTGTGTGCCCAGTCCCTGCCATTCTCCTATTGTGCCCAGTCCCTGCTATCCTCCCCTGTGTGCCCAGTCCCTGCTATGCACCCATTGTGCTCAGCCCCTGCCATCCTTCCCTGTGTGCCCAATCCCTGCCATGCTTCCATTGTGCCCAGTCCCTGCTATCCTCCTCTATGTGCCCAGTCCCTGCCATGCTCCCATTGAGCCCAGTCCCTGCTATCCTCCCCTGTGTGCCCAATCCTTGCCATGCTCCCATTGTGCCCAGTCCCTGCTATCCTCCCCTGTGTGCCCAGTCCCTGCCATGCGCCCATTGTGCCCAGTCCCTGCTATCCTCCCCTGTGTGCCCAGTTCCTGCCATGCTCCCATTGTGCCCAGTCCCTGCTATCCTCCCCTGTGTGCCCGGTCCCTGCCATGCTCCCATTGTGCCCAGTCCCTGCTATCCTCCCCTGTGTGCCCGGTCCCTGCCATGCGCCCATTGTGCCCAGCCCCTGCTATCCTCCTCTATGTGCTCAGTCCCTGCCATGCTCCCATTGAGCCCAGTCCTTGCTATCCTCCCCTGTGTGCCCAGTCCCTGCCATGCGCCCATTGTGCCCAGTCCCTGCTATCCTCCCCTGTGTGCCCAGTTCCTGCCATGCTCCCATTGTGCCCAGTCCCTGCTATCCTCCCCTGTGTGCCCGGTCCCTGCCATGCTCCCATTGTGCCCAGTCCCTGCTATCCTCCCCTGTGTGCCCGGTCCCTGCCATGCGCCCATTGTGCCCAGCCCCTGCTATCATCCCCTTAAAGCAGACTTAACCCAGGGCGTCCGACCCAGAACTCTAAAAGATTCCAGAGCCTGCCACTGACCTTATACTGGGTCATCACAAATCCAGAATGTCACGGGCCATGTCTTTCGCCAGCATTTCCTGATCAGCCCTATTGAACGTGCCCCTCATTGACTGACACATCTGAGGGACCTTCACATTCTGAGAGCAACACAAAATGCATGCAGAAAACATTCACTTTAATTTTTTTTCTTTATAAGGAAATGTCATGCAGGACCAAATGAAAGACGTGTCCCTTGATTCCAGGGCCTTCCCCTGGGGCGTCCCATATTGGAATGCCCCGCTGTGTGAAATTCCCCCAGGGCACCAGTAATCACTCACCTTTCCCCCTTTCCAAAGGCGCATGCACAGGCTCTCATCCAATCAGAGCCGCCCCCACTGAACTGATGTAATTCGGCGAGGCAGCTCTGTTGTGAATGGGCATCCTCGGGCTGTGGGAGGCCTCCGACTCCCAGCCATTCAGATAGGCTGGGGCTTGAGTGCGGAGCATCCGGGAATGTGCCGCTCGCACCCTCTTATTTACAATAAGTTGCTCTCCAAATGACATCATTTCAGCGGGCCGCTCGGAATGGATGAGAGCCTGCGTAGGCGCCGCTGGACCAGGAAGAGGTGAGTCTGAATGCGAATATATGGGGGATTTCACACAGTGGGGCATCCCAAATTGGGATGCCCAGGGGGCTCAGAAAAGAAATGCCAGAAAGTGAAAATCTCAAGTTTCCTTCTGCTTTAAATTGGACCAAAACCCACAATTTGGGATGCCCGGGTGGCTCAGAAAAAAAAAAACGCCAGAAACTATCCCGGGCTCAGTAAAAAAAAACAGAAAGCGAAAATCTCAGGTTTTCTTCTGCTTTAAAGTGGACCAAAACCCAGAAATTGGGATGCCCGGGTGGCTCAGAAAAGAAATGCCAGAAAGTGAAAATCTCAGGTTTTCTTCTGTTTTAAAGTGGACTATCCCGGGCTTTGGTCCTTTCCCCGATCGGGGGTGCCCCGCTGTGTGAAGCACCCGAAGATCGCCCGAAGAAACTCACCCCTTCCGGTCCTGCGACGCATGCGCGGCTGCTCGTCCAATCAGCACGTTCGGAGATGCTGACGTCACGCCATCTAAGACGGCGTCTAAGGCCAGCGGCTCCGAGCGCGTCGGTGCCCTGCTAGAGGGATAGCGGGATGTGGCCCGCACATGCACCGTTGGACCGAGAAGCAAGGTAAATGTATGGGGCAACCTGGGGGGTTTCACACAGTGGAGCATCCCAATTCTGGATGCCCGGGGGGGGGGATTAATCGACCTGGGAATCTTATAGATTCTGTAACACTGTATTTATAATAGTCTATACTGTATGTTTCTACCCTGTCTGTAATTACTACTTTGTACAGCGCTACGGAAGATGATGGCGCTATATAAATAAACAATAATAATAATAATTCCCGGGCTGATCAAGCTGGGTTTTGGTCCACTTTAAATTGTTGTCCTGGACAGTTACTTTAAATTGGTTCTAAACCTGCCCCACTTTATCAAACCTGCATCTGCTGTGATGTTTGTTTGTCTGCTGATCACCTGACAGGCAGTGAGTATTAATAAGCCAATCAGAAGGGCCGATGAGTGCGCCCCTACAGGCAAGCAGTTCCGAGTAATAGCAGTGATTGTACATCCGCAGGCTGATTCATGACTAATGCCAGGTATCGGCAGATGAGCGTCTGTATAGCGAAGCTTAGAGCGACCACTAGTAGACGCTGTGATCGGCTATCGGGCACTGTAACAGAGCGCCTCAGTCACTGTAGTAACCTGGCCGGCATTGATGAATGAGATGTATGTTGGGCGCTCTAACACCACCGCTGCAGGGAGCGAAAGGTAGCGCCAGCTCATTGCGACCGACTCTCAGTGACTCACACCATATTCAACCAAAAAACACACAGCGTCGGCGCTCTGGATCTGGCCGCTATAGCATAGAGCGCCAGACGCTGTGTGATTAAAGTCTGTTTTTGAACACATATCCACCAGTAACAAAGCAAAAACACATGGAACACATGGAATAACACTGTGACATTAACACTTTAGTGTCAGACCTGTAATGACAATTCTGCATAAAAATATAAAAAGTTAAAAAAGTTTTCAAAAATGACTCTTTCTAGGCCAGGAGACGTCACACAATGATTTGAGAGTAAAAAAAAATAATTAAAAACAAAAAACCTTGTTTAAAAGTCCATTGAAATGTATGGGAGAGCGACAGGTAGCGACAGGTAATACCTGGCGCTCTGGAAGCTACAGCGCCGGCGCTATACACTGAGCCGCCAGTAATAATACATGTGACGCTACATGGCGCTGTTAGAGTCGCTCACCAGATTCGCTTTCATAAATGTGGTATTGCGTACAGCGCCCGGCGTTCACCAGACGCTGCCTGCCGCTACGAGGCGCCACCTGCCGCTATCCCTTGATGAATAAAGCCCTTAATAGAGCTGCGGTTTTCCTTTAGCAGTCAATGAATTTCCCTATGAATGGGCTCCCCCGTGGCATGCTGGGATAGATTCCAGGGTCCGGTCCTCCCTGCTCCGCAGGTCCCTGTGCTTCTGGTCCGGCCGGATCCTGAGAGGTTTCTGTTTCTAGTCCTGCAAATACTCAGCCCCGGGAGGTCGCGCCTCCATCCAAAACCAGTGGGGTGAGTATATCCCAAATTAAGATGCGAGGCCCCCATGTGTCTGACGCTTCAACTCCCAACTGAACTAAATGACCAGAAGCTCACTGGTCCTGGGCTCCCACAATGGGGCCCAACAGAGCACCAGAGTTGCCTCCTATGGGCCCCAGGCACTAACCCAGGGGGCGAAGACATCCAAGACTAAAACAATGGATCTGACATTGTTCCCCCCTAAAGTGGACAGAAACCTGGCCCGGGGCACCCCGATTTGTGAAACCCTCTCCCCCCAGGTCATCAAGTAAAACACCCCATTCCTCGGTCCTACGACACATGCGCGGGCTCTCTCTCGTCCAATCAGTGCGATTGGCTGCGCTCGGCATTTGCGGCTCAGCTCCCCCCCCCATAGCACACAACATGCTCCAAACGGCAAGTGCACGCTTACTCCCCATTACAGGCGGGTGCCAGGTCCGCGGTGGTGCCGCTTAGTAGGACTGTCGACAGTCTTCCCTGAAGAAGGGGGATATACTACCCCCGAAACTTTGGAATCCTTATGGACTGCCATTATGGACCTTATTGATGCTTGTACTTTTGTATACCATTGCCTGAATACAACTGAGCTCTTTTTTTCACTAATGGAGTGCCGGTTCTTTCTGCTTTTCATAGCACACAACATAGTAGCCATGAGTTTGACAGACATGGGGCCCAGTCATCCCATGTTGGAGGGGCAGAGTCTATATAGGCTGCCTATAGTCTGGCCCCCATAACACATAATATGCCATGGCTGGGTCCCATAGTAGCCATAAGTATGTCAGCCATGGGACCCAGCCATCCCATGTTGGAGGGACAGACTCTATATAGGCTGCCTATATCTGTCCCTCATAACACACAATCTACAATATGTCATGGCTGGGTCCCATAGTAGCCATGAGTATGTCAGCCATGGGGCCCAGCCATCACATATTGTAGAGTGTGTGTTATGGGGGCCATACTATAGGCAGTCTATACAGAGTCCCCCAATAACACTCAACCTATACTATGTGATGGCTGGGCCCCGTAGTATTCATGAGTTTGTCAGCCATGGGACCCAGCCATCCCATGTTGAAGGGGCAGAGTCTGTATAGGCTGCCTATAGTCTGTCGCCCATAACACACAATCTACACTATGTGATGCCTGGGTCCCATAGCAGCCATGAGTATGTCAGCCATGGGGCCCAGCCATTCCATATTGGAGGGGCAGACTCTATATAGGCTGCTTATAGTCTGTCCCCAATAACACATAATCTACAATATGTGATGGCTGGGTCCCACGGCTGACATACTTATGGCTACTATGGGACCCAGCCATCACATATTGTAGAATGTGTGTTAAGTGGGCCAGGCTAAAGGCTGTCTATAGAGTCTGCCCCTTCAACTTGCGATGGCTGGGCCCCATGGCTGACACACTCATGGCTACTATGGGACCCAGCCCTGACATATTGTAGAGTGTGTGTTATGGGGGCCAGACTATAGGCAGCCTATATAGAGTCCCCCAATAGCACTCAACCTATAATATGCAATGGCTGGGCCCCATTCTTGGAACACGCTTCAGCATTCAATCATTGTATACTGGAGGATGCTCTTGGCATGGATACTATGGGGCCCAGTCATCACATATTATATGTTGTGTGTTATGTTCAGCAGACGTTATATACTGCAGGCTGTCTACAATCTGGTCCTCATAACACTCTATCTAATATGTAATAGCTGGGCCCCATTCTTGGAACACGCTTCAGTATTTAATAATTGTATACTGGAGGATACTCTTGGAATGGGTACTATGGGGCCCAGATATCACATATTACAGGCTGTGTGTTATGTTCAGCAGACGTTATATACTGCAGGCTGTCTATAGTCTGGTCCCCATAACATACAACCTGATATGTAATAGCTGGGCCCCATTCTTGGAACATGCTTTAGCATTTAATCATTGTATACTGGAGCATGCTCTGGGCATGGGTACTATGGGGCCCAGTCATCACATGTTACAGGTTGTGTGTTATGTGGGGCAGATGTTATAGTATATACCTATAGTCTGGTCCCCATAACACACAACCTAATATATAATAGATGGGCCCCATTCTTGGAACACGGTTCAGCATTTAATCATTGTATACTGGAGGATGCTCTGGGCATGGGTACTATGGGGCCCAATCATCACGTTACAGGTTGCGTGATATGTGGGGCAGATGTTATAGTATATACCTATAGTCTGGTCCCCATAACACACAACCTTATAATGGCTGGGCCCCATGTTTGGAATATGCTTCATTTAACCAAGGAGATCCAAGACTCCAGTATGGGGTCCAAGGGGCCTAGCTGTGAAGAGGGGGCCCCTGTCCAGATGGCCTTAAAATGGACCAAAACCCATGGCCATTGGCCCTAGAATCTATGATTCGAGGGCCGCTAGGTTCCTTCCCCCGGGACATCCAGAATCGGGATGCCCCACTGTGTTAAACCCCCCCAAGTCACCTGGTATACTCACCTGCTCCCCTGGTCCAGTGGCGCATGCACAAGCAACAGGAGCATCCCTGCAATCCTTTAGCAGGGTGCGTGCCCACACCAGGCATCTGTGAATGGCCGGCGTGGGCATGCTCCCTGTTAGAGGTCAGCAGGGTTGCGGCTTCTGACACGCTCGGCGAGACTCGGCCCCTTAGACTAGCCCAGACGAGCTTGCGTCAGTGCAGACGAGCGCACTGATAGGACGGGAGGCCGCACATGGCTGTAGGACTGGAGAAAGGTGAGTTGGAGTGGGCGACCTGGGGGGTTTCACACAGCGGCACATCCCGCATTTGGGGTGCCCCTGGGGGTAATGACCAAACCCCAAGATAGTCAAAATCCTGGATCTAGGTCCACTTTAATAGTCACCCTGGCCTGAGACCCGCAGACTGCCACACTGTTGCTGCTGGTATTGATGATAAACTGCTACGAGTTAAAGTGGAACAAAACCCTCAAAGTATGGCCCAGGACTTCCAGAGCCGGCCGCTGGCCTTCCTCCGAGGCATCCCAATTCAGCAGTGTGACCCCCCATGACGTGCAGGTGACTGTGGCAGAGCGCTGCAATGGTAGACAGGGTCACCCCTATTTGTAATCCAAGGATCGCTCAGGGTCGCAGTAATTGTAATGCAACAGGTGTATGTCACGTTGGCCGATAAACTCACGCACAACTCTGGCATCAACAGTGTAGCTCTGCTTTACTGACTTCACAGCACAGTGCCTCCCACAGCACATCAACAGGTTAAAGCTGCAACTTCCATATGACAGGCTGATTCATTACTAACGCCAGGTAGCGACAGATGAGCGTCTGTAGAGCGGATTTCAGAGCGACCACTAGCAGTCGCTGTGCTCGGCCATGGATCATTGTTTCAGAGCAACTGGGCGTCACTGATGAATATGATATGTTAGTCGCTATACTACGCTGTATGGGAGTGCACCGTAACGCCAGCTCAGTGCGACTGACTCACAACACATTCATCAATATGCCATGGCTGGGTCCCATAGTAGCCATAAGTATGTCAGCCATGGGGCCCAGCCATCCCATGTTGGAGGGACAGACTCTATATAGGCTGCTTATAGTCTGTCCCCCATAACACACACTCTACAATATGTGATGGCTGGGCCCCATGGCTGACATATTCATGGCTACTATGGGACCCAGCCATGACATATTGTGTGTTATGGGAGCCAGATTATAGGCAGCCTATATAGAGTCCCCCAATAACACTCAATCTATAATAAGTGATGGCTGGGCCCCATAGTAGCCATGAGTTTGACAGACATGGGGCCCAGCCATCCCATGTTGGAGGGGCAGAGTTCCGGCGCTCAAAATCGGGTCGATGTAGCCCACAGCGCTAGAGGCTGTGTGATTAAAGTCCGTTTTTGAACACATATCCACTAGTAACAAAGCGAAAACATATGGAATGACATTGTTATTACATTGTAACATGAACACTTTAATACCAGACATGTAAAGAGAATTCTGCATAAAAATTATTATTAATCCAAAAAGTTTTCAAAAATGTTATTTTTTTGGCCAGGATACATGTCAGAAAGATTGAGGTTTTTTTTAGGGAAAAATACAAAAAAATTGGGATCAGGAAAGGGATTTAAGGATCATCCATAGAAATGTATGGGAGAGCGCCAGTTAGCGACAGGTAAGACGTGGCGCTCTGCAAGGCTGAACGCCGGCGCTGTACGCTGAGCCTGGGATAATGATAAATCGGACGCTACATGGCGTTGTTCTAGTCGCTCACCAGATTTGGCTTCATAAATGTGTAATTGCGTGCCGTGTCCGGCGTTCACCTGACGCTACCTGGCGCTGTACAGGCACTACCTAGTGCTAGAGCTTCATGAATAAGGCCCTGAGTTGATTTCCAATATCAACATATCTCAGTAAGAATCCAGTATTCACAGTTCACAGTTGTTCTTGGTAACACAAGGCCTAGTCCACCCCACTTTGATGTGAACACTAGCTCTCAGTAACAGGCAGGGAATCCTTAGGGCAATCAGTCAAAACGCCAGCCTTAATCCAGTTTAAAGGATAAAATATCCACGTTTTATTCCATACAAAAATTCGATAAAAGCATTCCATCCATAAGTATGAGTCAGGATAAAGCATAAGGGAGCAGTTTGGATGCCAACGCGTTTCGGGCACAGACTCAGCCCTTAATCATGACACTATTTCCTGCTCCCATAAGGCACATTTAAATACTAACATCACGCATGCCTCTCCCATTGCCGCACACCTGAAGTTAATTAGACCTCTATGCAATCAGACTGGCAAGTACTATCACTTCAACAAAAAAGAAAGGAAAACTCCTTTAGTATACAATAACTGTAAATAACAAGGATTATTATATTACAAAAACCTAGAAAAATATAGTGTGTATTAATAATAAAGCCAAAGAGAAGAAAGAATGGCTGTATAAAAAAATAGTGTAGATAGTAAGCTATTCAAACTGCCAGTTCAAACAGGAGTCTAAAAACCACAGGGTGTTGCAATGGGAGATACATTATATTGCATGAAAAACATTACATTCATTGATACATGTTGAGTGAGAGACACTCTTACTTAAAAGATACATTGTTTCATCTCACTTAGAACATCTAAAAGATACATTGTTTCATCTCACTTAGAACATCTAATGCATTGATACAAGTTATATATACAAGTCTCCTTGAATGGAAAAAAGACACTGTATACCTAATCCTTAGGGCAATGGTTGCTAAGAGAGATCCTCTCCACCTTAGGGATATTGGTCATAACTTAAGGTCAAGGCTTCCACTGGTCCTACTGGTCTGAGAACCAATAAGCGAATGTCCGGGGACAACACTCCCAACCTGGGTCAACACTTCCCTGGGACATAAGGGTTTCCAACAGGGGCAGCCGCACCTTGCCGGAGGTCAGGCTCGTTTCTCGGCTTTGCACAGGTCAATGGGTGGCTCCTTATCCAAAGTCACCCCACGGGCCCTCTCTCCCCCGACAGGGCCCTCTCCAGGCATCCCAAAACTCTGTGCTTGCTCGTCCTGTCACTCCCAGATCTGGCATGAAACTGGACTTTTATAGGCTGACCTACCCAGTGACCTACCATAAATCCAACCACCATACCCCTGGTATATATAGGTATATATTTGGTATATAGGGAGACTCCACGCACTACACTACTACTAGCTAAGGGGCTAACCCCACCCTGTTCCCTCTGGCTTATAGTCTAACTCCATCCCTCCTGGTCTTTTATTAATAGGTTTCCCACCCCCTTCTCTCTGGTTATAAAACAGCTCCACCTACTACCTACCTATTATAAGACAGGTCCCCTCACTTATCTCTTATTATAAGGTGACTCTTCCTCTTGCCCTCTCATCCGCCATCTCAATGGAGGAAGGGGAGGGGGCTGAACCCCATCGTGCAAAGCTACCTGCCTCCCCTACCAGACATCCCTCTTGTAGATCACCCCACTGGACAACCCGAGTCTCCTGCAGCTTCACACTGCCAGGGCGACTAAACCACACCAGAGGTCCCCATGGCACCCCCGCGGCACCCTGGGACAACCACTGACCTGCCCCCGACTCATCCAGGAACAGTGCTGCCAGGGTCTAAGATGCACATCCCAGCCAAGGTAAGCCCCACGCTTGCTTTCCCCTTTTAGGCCAAAGGAACCCTTTGTGTCCTCTGTCTTATAGTCTAACTCTACCCCTCCTGGTCTCTTATTAATAGGTGTCCCACCCCCCTTCTCTCTGGTTATAAGATAGCTCCACCTACTACCTACCTGTTATAAGACAGCTATGCCCACTTATCTCTTATTATAAGGTGACTCTTCCTCTTGCCCTCTCATCCGCCATCTCAATGGAGGAAGGGGAGGGGGCTGAACCCAGTCGCGCAAAGCTACCTGCCTCCCCTACCAGACACCACCGGGTAAAACCGTGGGACACCAACTCCCCAGGCCAGGACGAAGCTGTCCAGCCGGACGCAAATCAACCCCACCGGACAACCCGGGGCTCCCACAGCTTCACATTGCCAGGGCAGCTAATCCACGGCAGTGGTCCCCATGGCACCCCCCGCGGCACCATGGGACAACCAGCGACCCCCCCCCCCCCCCCGACCTAACCAGGAACAGTGTCGCCAGGGCCTAGTATGCACGCCACAGCCAAGGTAAGCCTGACTCTTGCTTTCCACTTTTAGGCCTAAGGGACCCTCCGTGTCCTCCTAGACTAACCCTTCCCATTCTCCATGTAGAGGTCCAGGCTGGATATGTCAGGGATGCCCTGGGATGGTACAGGCCCCCCACAAAGACCCAGACCCATCCCGCTGCTTGGACACCCATGTCTGGGATCTACAGCTTCCCCGTTTCGGCTCCTGGTGAACCTTCCTGCACCTACCTGGTAAGTGGACCTCATTCAATATATTTTTAGGGAACCAGATTCAGTTTCTTTAGTAACTGAATCCCTTCTTTTCCCTTGATGGGCACTTGTGTCACTTTACCCTTCCCAGACCCAGAAGAGAAGATCACGGTGGCCCCAGTAATCCTTTCTTCCCTGCGCCTGACCTTCCCTATACCCCTTGTTCCCAAATAAATCCTCTTTTAATTAAAAAAAAAATCGTGGAGGTGTTACCACAAACTTTTCTCTAAACTTCAGCCGAACCCAAACTCCCATGAGTCCCGAGCTAAGACCCATATTTACTCGTTTGCATGGTCAGGCGCTGAAAAGCTCCGACACCCCACTCGCATGAAGCTGGGGGGGATGCAGGTTCCCGGCTGGGATAGGACTGGAATGCTCTAAAAGTGGACCAAAACCCATGGAGATGAGCTCGAGAATCTATAAGATTCCCCTTCCCCCGGGCATCCAAAATTGGGATGCCCCGCTGTGTGAAACCCCCCAGGTCCCCCCATTCACTTACCTTATTTCCTGGTCCAACGGCGCATGTGCGGGCCGCGGCCACATCCCCGCTATCCCACTAGCAGGGCACGTGCCCGCAGCAGGCATTCGTCAATGGCCTACGCGGGCACGCTCCCTGTTAGATGGAAGAGGGGGATGCGGCCACCAGCGCGCTCGGAGCCGGTGGCCTTAGGCGAAGGCTTAGACGACGTTACGTCAGCGGCTCCAATTGGAGGAGCAGCCGCACATGCGCTTTAGTACCAGGAAGAAGGAAAAAATGGGGACTTGCACTATACCCTATTTAATCTGTAGAGGTGCCGCTCCCAAAGATGCAAAAGGCATGTAGGGAGGGACTCTCAAATAAATTAATCAAAAAATACATTTATATTATTTACATATTTATAATCACTACATACAATACACTAAACATATTAAAATCCCTTAAAAACACATAAATCAAACAATAACACACAGGACAAACCAACATAAAGGTGTGTAGGCGATGGGGAGAGTCGCACCACACTAATTGATATCAAATGCCTGAATATATATGTGCTAAATCATTCAACATAGTGTTCCAATAGTGCAACTGAGCATGTGCAAATCCTGCCTATGATCCGGATCACTATCAAATCTATATATTTATAAAGTGCAAGTGCTACCAGTCAAACAATCAATTAAGAATTAATATTCCCAACCATAACAACTCATAAACATATCAATCTACTCTATTCACCAATGAAAATATAATCACCTGTATATATTATTGGGCATCCCAAAGGGGAACCACTGATAAATATCACAATACCAATCAAAAAATAATATCACAAATCTATCACAAAAAAACATCACCAGAAATAAAGCCAAGGTATCATGAAAATAACATGTGTGAAGTCTCCCCATCGCCTACCACACCAGGAGCCATGCGTTCCGTGGGCACATCACCCACTTCATCAAGCTGGAAGGCTGGCAGTACCAGGAAGAGGTGAGTTGGCCTCAGCGATCTGGGGGGTTGCACTCAGCGGGGCATCCCCGATCGGGTTTCCCCCGGGGGAGAGGATCAAAACCCAGGATGGTCAAAATCCTGGGTTTTGGTCCACTTTAAGCAGTGCACCTAACCCCCAACTGCAGGCAGTCATTTGGGCAGCCCTCCGCTTAGGGTATGTGTGTGCACTTACTGCCCCCTAGTGTGCTTCATTGGTGTCTGCACGGATGGGTAAGGATGGGGAATGCAGAGAACACATTCCTACTGTCTGTGCACAAGCAAACAATAAACACATATTGTACATAGTATAGTACATAGTTACAAAATGTATAGATTTAAAAATATGTACTTATTTAAAAAAAAAAAAAAAAAAAATATATATATATATATATATATATATATATATATATATATATAAGCAGAGCAGGCCTTAGGGTGATTGTCAAGAATAGTCAGGAATTAATGTTGGTGCCCCCCCCCCCCCCCCCCCTCCGGCCACCATTAAAAAAATGGAAAGCGAGGGAACGCAGAAAAAGAAATCCTGAAGTTAGACAAGAGAGATATAGGAGCAAATGTGGGAAAGAAATCGAGAGAAGGAGAAAGGAATGTAATATGGAAAGAAGGTGAAAAGGAAGAGGATGGAGGGAATGTGGAAAAGATTAAGAAGGAGAAAAGGAGATTAAAGGAATGTGACAAGATAAAGATGGAGATAATGTGGAAATGAGAGTAAATGTGGGGGGGAATGTGGAAAACGAGAAAATGAATGAGGGAGTGAAAAAAGAGAAGTATACAATTAGAAGAAAGAAAGAAAGACGGAAGAGAAATAAAGATAGAAAAAATTAAGATAAAGTGAGAACAAGAGAGAGAATGAAAGAAAGGGATAGGGAGAGACATAAAGAAAGAAAGAGTGACAGAAAGATAGAGAAAGAAGAGAGAATGAAAGATAAAAAAAGAAACCAGATGAAATTCCCGGGTTTTTAGCCACTTTAAAGATTACCAGTAATCCCTGACTAGAATGGCATGTATGAGCTTAAGGTCCATCAAATACAACCCCTCCCCCACCCAAGCATCCCTCTCCATAATGATCCTATAGAAGCCTGAAAGATGACTAATACCAGTGTTGGAGTGGAGCAACTTGGAGCCACCAGAGGAAATCATTCTTGGAGCCACCAGAGGAAATCATTCTTGGATCTTGGAGCCACCAGAGGAAATCATTCTTGGAGCCACCAGAGGAAATCATTCTTGGAGCCACCAGAGGAAATCATTCTTGGAGCCACCAGAGGAAATCATTCTTGGAGCCACCAGAGGAAATCATTCTTGGGTCACCAGAGGAAATCATTCTTGGGGTCACCAGAGGAAATCATTCTTGGAGCCACCAGAGGAAATCATTCTTGGGGCCACCAGAGGAAATCATTCTTGGCCCCACCAGAGGAAATCATTCTTGGATCCACCAGAGGAAATCATTCTTGGAGCCACCAGAGGAAATCATTCTTGGGGCCACCAGAGGAAATCATTCTTGGGGTCCACCAGAGGAAATCATTCTTGGAGCCACCAGAGGAAATCATTCTTGGAGCCACCAGAGGAAATCATTCTTGGAGCCACCAGAGGAAATCATTCTTGGCCCCACCAGAGGAAATCATTCTTGGATCCACCAGAGGAAATCATTCTTGGAGCCACCAGAGGAAATCATTCTTGGGGCCACCAGAGGAAATCATTCTTGGGGTCCACCAGAGGAAATCATTCTTGGAGCCACCAGAGGAAATCATTCTTGGGGCCACCAGAGGAAATCATTCTTGGGGCCACCAGAGGAAATCATTCTTGGAGCCACCAGAGGAAATCATTCTTGGGGCCACCAGAGGAAATCATTCTTGGGGCCACCAGAGGAAATCATTCTTGGGGCCACCAGAGGAAATCATTCTTGGAGCCACCAGAGGAAATCATTCTTGGGGCCACCAGAGGAAATCATTCTTGGGGCCACTAGAGGAAATCATTCTTGGGGCCACCAGAGGAAATCATTCTTGGAGCCCACTAGAGGAAATCATTCTTGGGGTCACCAGAGGAAATCATTCTTGGGGCCACCAGAGGAAATCATTCTTGGAACCACCAGAGGAAATCATTCTTGGGGCCACCAGAGGAAATCATTCTTGGGGCCACCAGAGGAAACCATTCTTGGAGTCCACCAGAGGAAATCATTCTTGGGGCCACCAGAGGAAATCATTCTTGGCCCCACCAGAGGAAATCATTCTTGGATCCACCAGAGGAAATCATTCTTGGAGCCACCAGAGGAAATCATTCTTGGGGCCACCAGAGGAAATCATTCTTGGGGTCCACCAGAGGAAATCATTCTTAGAGCCACCAGAGGAAATCATTCTTGGAGCCACCAGAGGAAATCATTCTTGGGGCCACCAGAGGAAATCATTCTTGGGGCCACCAGAGGAAATCATTCTTGGAGCCACCAGAGGAAATCATTCTTGGAGCCACCAGAGGAAATCATTCTTGGGGCCACCAGAGGAAATCATTCTTGGGGCCACCAGAGGAAATCATTCTTGGGGCCACCAGAGGAAATCATTCTTGGGGCCACCAGAGGAAATCATTCTTGGGGCCACCAGAGGAAATCATTCTTGGGGCCACCAGAGGAAATCATTCTTGGAGCCACCAGAGGAAATCATTCTTGGAGCCACCAGAGTAAACCATTCTTGGGGTCACCAGAGGAAATCATTTTGGAGCCACCAGAGGAAACCATTCTTGGGGCCACCAGAGGAAATCATTCTTGGAGCCACCAGAGGAAATCATTCTTGGGGCCACCAGAGGAAATCATTCTTGGAGCCACCAGAGGAAATCATTCTTGGAGCCGCCAGAGGAAATCATTCTTGGGGCCACCAGAGGAAATCATTCTTGGGACCCAGCAGAGGAAATCATTACTGGGGCCCCGCAGAGGAAATCCTTTTTGGGAATTGCCAGAGAAAAACATTCTTGTGTCCCTGTGAACCAAGGATCATCCCTGTCACACAGTTGGAACACTAGTCTGCTCTAAAGTGGGCTGAAACCTGGGATTTTCACTATCCCTGGTTTTGGTCGTACCCCCTGGGGCACCCCGGTTTGGGATACCCTGCTATGTGAACCCCCCAGAACACCGAGCTAACTCACCTCTCCTCGAGCCCACGTCACAGGTGTGGCCGCACATTCAATCAGCAGATATTTGTGCACGGCTTGAGAAGCTGAATGGAATCCCTAGCGTCACTTAGGAGCGGCGTCCTGCATCACTTTATCCCTTCAGCCGGGCCCCACACATCCATCCAGTTGTGGAAGGCGGGGCTGCACACAGCCGAGGGAGGCGAGTGATGCCGGCACCAGCCACGCATGTACCATGAGCTCGGAGGTAAGGTCATGCCTACCAACTTTTCAGGGTAGGAAAGAGGGACATTTGGTAGATGAAACCACGCCCCCTTATTGAGGGATGGATAGGAGATAGGATGTAACAGTTACAACAATATAAACACCTTGAATAGGCAAATGAGTCATTTATTGCTGCAGATCTGCATGTTACACCTCAAAGAGGGACAAATGAGAGCAACGAGAGACAGGGGGACATGGACTCAAAAGAGGGACAAATGAGAACAACAAAGGTCAGAGGAAAGATGGCACATGGATACACTCTATATTCTCCCTGAGGAAGTAATGTGAGTGTGTTACGATACGCGTTGGCGGGGGGGACGCCCACTTGGTTCGTATGATTATTGAATCTTTTGTGATATGTCTGTTTTTCTTCCCCCGGCTGGTCTATATGGTCTTTGTAGTTAGGACACTTGTTGCACAGGCACTTTATGGTAACACTCATATGTAGCACAGTATATTGCATAGTTTGCACATTTTTATAGGAAATTTAGTATCAAGTTTTAGGTTATTTGGGATTATTTTATGCAATAAGATTTTTTTATTCTGCCCAGCCGGTTCATACAATTTTTCCTGTATTTTGGTATAAACATTTTGTGCTGCAATACTGGCGCCCCCTGTTGTCTATAGTGTACATGTATTTTAATTTGTCTATAGTGTTGTTTTGTCTTTTGTGATTATTGCATATCAATAAAAGCTATTGTTATTTATGCATTTAGGTGGTGGAGGGCTGGGCATGTTTTGGGGTTTAGTGGGGACCCTATTTCGGTTTGTAACAAAGGTCAGGGGGACATGGACTCAAAGGAGGGACAGTCCCTCCAAATCAGGGACACTTGGGAGGTATGGGTAAGGTGAGTTTATTGGGGGAGTTTACACAGTAGGGGGCGTCCTAGTTGGGAATACCCCGGGGAGAGGGGGTTAGCCTGCGCTGGAGTCCCTCTTTATAAGTCAGGATAAGCGTGGTTTGGGCCAGCGGCGGGGAGGTGGCGAGCTTCTCAGATTTCACCCCTCCGGCTGTTGTGAGAAGGTCAGAATGTGCTGGTACCAGCAACTCGCCGTGCGCTTATTTGTGCTGCGCATCTGCGAGCGAGCGAGCGCTTCCTAATAAAGCGTGTCCGGGGAAGTCCTCCTCGCCCCACTGACATGACAACAAGACACCTGTAATCTGATTGTCCTACAAACCCCCATCCCTGCTTCTAGAACCTTCTCGTACCTCTGCCCTCCATTCCTGTCTATTGTTTTCTCACCCGACGCACGCTCCCACGCTGCCTGCGCAATCAGCAGCCATCGCCAATGTCAACAATTGTTAAAGCCGACCTTCACCATCATTTAATGAAAAGCCCTTAAAAAACTATTCCCAGCATCTAAAATGAATATATTTTAAGTTTTTAGTCACTCCGGACCTTCATCCTGAATAAGAGCCTATCTTGTATATTTCCCCCACCCTGTACATACAGATTGCTCACATTAATCCGGACCTTCACTCTGAATAAGAGCCTATCTTGTATGTTTCCCCCCTGTACATACAGATTGCTCACATTAATCCGGACCTTCACCCTGAATAAGAGCCTATCTTGTATGTTTCCCCCACCCTGTACATACAGATTGCTCACATTAATCCGGACCTTCACTCTGAATAAGAGCCTATCTTGTATGTTTCCCCCACCCTGTACATACAGATTGCTCACATTAATCCGGACCTTCACTCTGAATAAGAGCCTATCTTGTATGTTTCCCCCCTGTACATACAGATTGCTCACATTAATCCGGACCTTCACCCTGAATAAGAGCCTATCTTGTATGTTTCCCCCACCCTGTACATACAGATTGCTCACATTAATCCGGACCTTCACCCTGAATAAGAGCCTATCTTGTATGTTTCCCCCACCCTGTACATACAGATTGCTCACATTAACCTGGACCTTTACCCTGAATAAGAGCCTATCTTGTATGTTTCCCCCACCCTGTACATACAGATTGCTCACATTAATCCGGACCTTCACCCTGAATAAGAGCCTATCTTGTATGTTTCCCCCACCCTGCACACACAGATTGCTCACGTTAATCCGGACCTTCACCCTGAATAAGAGTCTATCTTATATGTTTCCCCCCTGTACATACAGATTGCCCACATTAATCCGGACCTTCACCCTGAATAAGAGCCTATCTTATATGTTTCTCACACCCTGTACATACAGATTGCTCACATTAATCCGGACCTTCACCCTAAATAAGAGCCTATCTTATATGTTTCCCACACCCTGTACATACAGATTGCTCACATTAATCCGGACCTTCACCCTAAATAAGAGCCTATCTTATATGTTTCCCACACCCTGTACATACAGATTGCCCACATTAATCCAGACCTTCACCCTGAATAAGAGTCTATCTTATATGTTTCCCACACAGTGTACATACAGATTGCTCACATTAATCCGGACCTTCACCCTGAATAAGAGCCTATCTTATATGTTTCCCACACACTGTACATACAGATTGCCCACATTAATCCAGACCTTCACCCTGAATAAGAGTCTATCTTATATGTTTCCCACACCCTGTACATACAGATTGCCCACATTAATCCAGACCTTCACCCTGAATAAGAGTCTATCTTATATGTTTCCCACACACTGTACATACAGATTGCCCACATTAATCCAGACCTTCACCCTGAATAAGAGTCTATCTTATATGTTTCCCACACCCTGTACATACAGATTGCTCACATTAATCCGGACCTTCACCCTGAATAAGAGTCTATCTTATATGTTTCCCACACCCTGTACATACAGATTGCTCACATTAATCCGGACCTTCACCCTGAATAAGAGCCTATATTATATGTTTCCCACACCCTGTACATACAGATTGCCCACATTAAAGGTGGTGCAGGCTGCCTGCAAACAGGAAGTGTCTTATGATTGTGTCGCTCTGCATTCTGGGATTGCTGTCCTTTTCCTGACACCAGCTCTGCTTGGTCTGAGCAAAGCACAGCTATAACCTGCCCCCTGCACTTTATCCTGCTCTCCTCTCCTCAGTAAGTGTGATGCTTCTGAGTCAAGATGGCGGCGCCCGTATCCTGGAGTCTTGAACAGAGTTGCAGCCCAGTGGGGGAAAGAATAATAAGTAAGTGACTAAAAACTTAAAATATATTAATTTTAGACGCTGGGGAATCGTTATTAAGGGTTTGGGCTTTTCAATAAATCATGGTGAAGGTCCGGTTTAAGGTTCACCTTCCATGGAAATGTTTGTATACAAAAATAATGTCCTGGTGCTGAGCTAATGTGTGTTTTATGGAAGCAGCTCTCACTACCTGCAATGTGTTGCTATCGGCAACCGTCTCCACAACAAGACCTACACCATGAGAGAAGCCAGTCTGTGCACACACAATCCAGCTGCTGGCAGAGGGGTAACTAGGGGGCAAAGATTCAACATGGCGCCCCCCCCACCTGTGCTCAGGCCCCCCTTTGGCACCCCCCTGACCTGCTGCACCGGGGGCGCGGGCTCCCCATGCTCCCCCTCTAGCTAAGCGGGTTATTCATGAAGGGATAGCGCCAGGTAGCGGCAGGCAGCGTCTGGTGAACGCCGAGCACTGTACGCAAAACCACATTAATGAAAGCGAATCTGGTGAGTGACTCTAACAGCGCCATGTAGCGTCACATGTATTATTACAGGCGGCTCAGTGTATAGCGCCTCTAACAGCGCCATGTAGTGTCACATGTATTATTACAGGCGGCTCAGCGTATAGCGCCTCTAACAGCGCCATGTAGCGTCACATGTATTATTACAGGCGGCTCAGTGTATAGCGCCTCTAACAGCGCCATGTAGTGTCACATGTATTATTACAGGTGGCTCAGTGTATAGCGCCTCTAACAGCGCCATGTAGCATCACATGTATCATTACAGGCGGCTCAGCGTATAGCGCCTCTAACAGCGCCATGTAGTGTCACATGTATTACAGGCGGCTCAGCGTATAGCTCCTCTAACAGCGCCATGTAGCGTCACATGTATTATTACAGGCGGCTTAGCGTATAGCGCCGGCTCTCTAGCTTCCAGAGCGCCAGATATTACCTGTCGCTACCTGTCGCTCTCCCGTACATTTCAATGGACGTTCCTTTTCTTCTGTTTTAACAGGGTTTTTTGTTTTTTATTTAATTTTTTTTTCTCTCAATTAATTGTGTGACGTCTCCTGGCCTAGAAAGAGTCATTTATGAAAACTTTTTTGATTTTTTTATATTTTTATGCAGAATTGTCATTACAGGTCTGGCGCTAAAGTGTTAATGTCACAATGTTACAACAATGTCATTCCATGTGTTTTCGCTTTGTCACTGGTGGATATGAGACTTTAATCACACAGCGTCTGGCGCTCTATGCTGCAGCGCCCAGATTTAGAGCGCCGACGCTGTGTGTGTGTGTAGTGTTTTGTTAAATATGATGTGGAGCGCCGAGTGCCGGACGCACTGAGCTGACGCTACCTTTCGCTCCCTGCAGCGTTGTACTGGTTTTAGAGCACCAAGCATACATCACATTCATCAATGCCGGCCAGGTTACTACAGCAACTGAGGCGCTCTGTTACAGCACCCGATACCCGCTTACAGCATCTACTAGCGGTCGCTCTAAGTACCGCTATAGAGACGCTCATCTGCCGATACCTGGCGTTACTAATGAATCAGCCTCTGCGAGGCTAATTTTTTATTATGATTATCCTTTCACTTCTATTTTGTATCAAGTTTACCTTTATATTTGTTGTATATCGTTATATATGTCGTATGTTGTTATATTTTGATATAAGTGAAATATGTCAGAAAGCAAGGAATTGCTTGTAACTCCCTCCTTTTTCTTTTCTATTCTTTTACTTCTTTATGTATCAGGTTTATCTTGGTGTTTGTCGTATTTTATGTTGAAATTATCGATTCAAGTGAAACACATCAAATAGCAAGGCATTACTTGTAACCCTCTCTTTTTTTCTTGTTTCTTTCCTTTCACTTTTTTATCTATCAAGTTTAGCTTTATATATGTTGTATATCGCTATATATGTCGTAAATTGTTATATTTAGATCTAACAGGCTGATTCATCACTAACGCCAGGTAGCGACAGATGAGCGTCTGTAGCGGCATTTTCAGAGCGCCCGCTAGTAGTCGCAGTGCTCGGCCGTGAGTCGCTACTTTATAGCGACTCAGTCGCTGTGCAGTAATGTTGAATACATTGTGAGGAGTCGCTATTTGACCAGCACAGCGCTGTATGGAAGCGTATGTTAGCGACTGCTCATAGCGACCGACTCACACCATATTCAGCAAAAAAACAGCCTCACAAATCTCTGGCGCTGAAAAATACTTGTTTGAAGCCCAGAGCGCAGGAGGCGGTGTGATTAAAGTCTGTTTTCCAGCATCTATCCACTAGTAACAAAGCGAAAACATATGGAATTACATTGTAGCAACATTGTAACATGAACACTTTAATGGCAGACCTGTAATGTCATTTCTGAGGAAATATATAAAAAATGAAAAAATTATGAAAAAACTGCTTATTCAATGTCAGACGAGGTCACAGAATTATTTGTGATTATTTTGAAAAAAAAAAAACGTTTAAAGAGAAGAAAAGGATCGTCCATTGAAATGTATGGGAGAGCGACAGGTAGCGAGAGGTCATACCTGGCGCTGTGCAAGGCTGAACGCCGGCGCTGTTCGCTGAGGCTGTGAAAATGATGAATCAGACGCTACATGGCGCTATCCCAGTTGCTAAACAGATTCTGCTTGATAAATGTGTAATTGCGTGCCGCGTCCGGCGTTCACCAGTCGCTATCTGTCGCTACCTGTCATTAACCAGCCACTACCTGACGCTATGCCTTCTTAAATAAGGGCCTAAGTGAAATATGTCAGAAAGCAAGGAATTGCTTGTATCTCCCTCCTTTTTTCTTTTCTTTCCTTTCGCTTCTTTATGTATCAGGTTTATGTTGGTGTTTGTCGTATTTTATGTTGAAATTATCGATTCCAGTGAAAGTGATTGTAATCACTTGTAAGTGTCTCTTTTCTTTCTTTTACATTATTTACACATTTTGCATTTTGTGTTGTTGTAAGATGTCAGACTTGATTTGTATTTGTTATTGCGCCTAAAACAAAATCAATTCTTGAAACAAAATGAAAAGAATATTTGTCCACGGAGTTCGACTTTACCCAGAAAATCAATTGCGTTTCGGGAAAGATCAGGTCGCGCCACTGGCTACACGCGGGATGAGGTTGCACGTGTCTCTGTATGCGATTAGCCAGGGGGGTCTGCGGCGAGGGGGGGGACAGCCACTGAGAACATGTAAGCGGACCCCAGTAAGAGGGAGGAAAGGTCACATGGTCTGTGTGTAATGAGCGGGGAATGCGCTGGTACCAGCAACACTCAGGAATGACACTTGATTGATCATCTCATTTACTGGTACCAGCACATTCCCACCCGGTGCCGCCCCATTCCTCTCAGTCCTGAACAAACTGGCTGCTGGAATAGAACCCCCGCCTCTAATTAGCCGCCTGTAATTACCCCTCACTCGCTTTATTCTCCCTGGAAACAGAAACACAAAGAAAAGCAAATGGAAAAAGCGACTGTCGTGACCTGACTCTGAGGCACCTGCGGCTGTACAGACATTTTTTAAAGACGTTATAAGTGTTTTTTTTTTTTTTAAAGTGGACCAACACCCACGGGTGATCGGCCCGGGAATCTATAAGATTCCCGGGCCGATCACCCCCCACCCCGCGGGACATCCGAGATCACATGTATTATTACAGGTGGCTCAGTGTATAGCGCCTCTAACAGCGCCATGTAGCGTCACATATATTATTACAGGCAGGTCAGTGTATAGCGCCTCTAACAGCGCCATGTAGCGTCACATGTATTATTACAGGCAGGTCAGTGTATAGCGCCTCTAACAGCGCCATGTAGTGTCACATGTATTATTACAGGCAGGTCAGTGTATAGCACCTCTAACAGCGCCATGTAGCGTCACATGTATTATTACAGGCAGGTCAGTGTATAGCACCTCTAACAGCGCCATGTAGCGTCACATGTATTATTACAGGCAGGTCAGTGTATAGCGCCTCTAACAGCGCCATGTAGTGTCACATGTATTATTACAGGCAGGTCAGTGTATAGCGCCTCTAACAGCGTCATGTAGTGTCACATGTATTATTACAGGCAGGTCAGTGTATAGCACCTCTAACAGCGCCATGTAGCGTCACATGTATTATTACAGGCAGGTCAGTGTATAGCACCTCTAACAGCGCCATGTAGCGTCACATGTATTATTACAGGCAGGTCAGTGTATAGCGCCTCTAACAGCGCCATGTAGTGTCACATGTATTATTACAGGCAGGTCAGTGTATAGCGCCTCTAACAGCGCCATGTAGTGTCACATGTATTATTACAGGCAGGTCAGTGTATAGCGCCTCTAACAGCGTCATGTAGTGTCACATGTATTATTACAGGCAGGTCAGTGTATAGCGCCTCTAACAGCGCCATGTAGCGTCACATGTATTATTACAGGCGGGTCAGTGTATAGCGCCTCTAACAGCGCCATGTAGTGTCACATGTATTATTACAGGCGGGTCAGTGTATAGCGCCTCTAACAGCGCCATGTAGCGTCACATGTATTATTACAGGCAGCTCAGTGTATAGCGCCTCTAACAGCGTCATGTAGCGTCACATGTATTATTACAGGCAGCTCAGTGTATAGCGCCTCTAACAGCACCATGTAGTGTCACATGTATTATTACAGGCGGGTCAGTGTATAGCGCCTCTAACAGCATCATGTAGCGTCACATGTATTATTACAGGCAGGTCAGTGTATAGCACCTCTAACAGCGTCATGTAGCGTCACATGTATTATTACAGGCGGGTCAGTGTATAGCGCCTCTAACAGCGCCATGTAGTGTCACATGTATTATTACAGGCGGGTCAGTGTATAGCGCCTCTAACAGCATCATGTAGCGTCACATGTATTATTACAGGCAGGTCAGTGTATAGCGCCTCTAACAGCGCCATGTAGCGTCACATGTATTATTACAGGCAGGTCAGTGTATAGCGCCTCTAACAGCGTCATGTAGCATCACATGTATTATTACAGGCAGGTCAGTGTATAGCGCCTCTAACGGCGTCATGTAGCGTCACATGTATTATTACAGGCAGGTCAGTGTATAGCGCCTCTAACAGCGCCATGTAGCGTCACATGTATTATTACAGGCAGGTCAGTGTATAGCGCCTCTAACAGCATCATGTAGTGTCACATGTATTATTACAGGCAGGTCAGTGTATAGCGCCTCTAACAGCGTCATGTAGCGTCACATGTATTATTACAGGCAGGTCAGTGTATAGCGCCTCTAACAGCGCCATGTAGCGTCACATGTATTATTACAGGCAGGTCAGTGTATAGCGCCTCTAACAGCGCCATGTAGTGTCACATGTATTATTACAGGCAGGTCAGTGTATAGCACCTCTAACAGCGCCATGTAGCGTCACATGTATTATTACAGGCAGCTCAGTGTATAGCACCTCTAACAGCGCCATGTAGCGTCACATGTATTATTACAGGCGGCTCAGCGTATAGCGCCTCTAACAGCGCCATATAGCGTCACATGTATTATTACAGGCAGGTTAGTGTATAGCGCCTCTAACAGCGTCATGTAGTGTCTCATGTATTATTACAGGCAGGTCAGTGTATAGCGCCTCTAACAGCGCCATGTAGCGTCACATGTATTATTACAGGCAGGTCAGTGTATAGCGCCTCTAACAGCGTCATGTAGCATCACATGTATTATTACAGGCAGGTCAGTGTATAGCGCCTCTAACGGCGTCATGTAGCGTCACATGTATTATTACAGGCAGGTCAGTGTATAGCGCCTCTAACAGCGCCATGTAGCGTCACATGTATTATTACAGGCAGGTCAGTGTATAGCACCTCTAACAGCGTCATGTAGTGTCACATGTATTATTACAGGCAGGTAAGTGTATAGCGCCTCTAACAGCGTCATGTAGCGTCACATGTATTATTACAGGCAGGTCAGTGTATAGCGCCTCTAACAGCATCATGTAGCGTCACATGTATTATTACAGGCAGGTCAGTGTATAGCGCCTCTAACAGCGTCATGTAGCGTCACATGTATTATTACAGGCAGGTCAGTGTATAGCGCCTCTAACAGCGTCATGTAGCGTCACATGTATTATTACAGGCAGGTCAGTGTATAG
The DNA here is from genome assembly GCA_027917425.1 of Gastrophryne carolinensis. Classification (NCBI taxonomy): domain Eukaryota; kingdom Metazoa; phylum Chordata; class Amphibia; order Anura; family Microhylidae; genus Gastrophryne; species Gastrophryne carolinensis. The sequence continues at coordinate 14,637,252 of CM051242.1, read as the reverse complement.
CGCCTCTAACAGCATCATGTAGCGTCACATGTATTATTACAGGCAGGTCAGTGTATAGCGCCTCTAACAGCGCCATGTAGCGTCACATGTATTATTACAGGCAGGTCAGTGTATAGCACCTCTAACAGCGCCATGTAGCGTCACATGTATTATTACAGGCAGGTTAGTGTATAGCGCCTCTAACAGCGTCATGTAGTGTCACATGTATTATTACAGGCAGCTCAGTGTATAGCGCCTCTAACACCGCCATGTAGCGTCACATGTATTATTACAGGCAGGTCAGTGTATAGCACCTCTAACAGCGCCATGTAGCGTCACATGTATTATTACAGGCAGGTCAGTGTATAGCACCTCTAACAGCGTCATGTAGCGTCACATGTATTATTACAGGCAGGTCAGTGTATAGTGCCTCTAACAGCGCCATGTAGCGTCACATGTATTATTACAGGCAGGTCAGTGTATAGTGCCTCTAACAGCGCCATGTAGCGTCACATGTATTATTACAGGCAGGTCAGTGTATAGCACCTCTAACAGCGTCATGTAGTGTCACATGTATTATTACAGGCAGCTCAGTGTATAGCACCTCTAACAGCGCCATGTAGCGTCACATGTATTATTACAGGCAGGTCAGTGTATAGCGCCTCTAACAGCGCCATGTAGTGTCACATGTATTATTACAGGCAGGTCAGTGTATAGCACCTCTAACAGCGCCATGTAGTGTCACATGTATTATTACAGGCAGGTCAGTGTATAGCGCCTCTAACAGCGCCATGTAGTGTCACATGTATTATTACAGGCAGGTCAGTGTATAGCGCCTCTAACAGCGTCATGTAGTGTCACATGTATTATTACAGGCAGGTCAGTGTATAGCGCCTCTAACAGCGCCATGTAGCGTCACATGTATTATTACAGGCAGGTCAGTGTATAGCACCTCCAACAGCGCCATGTAGTGTCACATGTATTATTACAGGCAGCTCAGTGTATAGCACCTCTAACAGCGCCATGTAGCGTCACATGTATTATTACAGGCAGCTCAGTGTATAGCACCTCTAACAGCGCCATGTAGCGTCACATGTATTATTACAGGCAGGTCAGTGTATAGCACCTCTAACAGCGTCATGTAGCGTCACACGTATTATTACAGGCAGGTCAGTGTATTGCGCCTCTAACAGCGTCATGTAGCGTCACATGTATTATTACAGGCAGGTCAGTGTATAGCACCTCTAACAGCGTCATGTAGCGTCACATGTATTATTACAGGCAGGTCAGTGTATAGCGCCTCTAACAGCGTCATGTAGTGTCACATGTATTATTACAGGCAGCTCAGTGTATAGCACCTCTAACAGCGCCATGTAGCGTCACATGTATTATTACAGGCAGGTCAGTGTATAGCACCTCTAACAGCGTCATGTAGCGTCACATGTATTATTACAGGCAGGTTAGTGTATAGCGCCTCTAACAGCGTCATGTAGCGTCACATGTATTATTACAGGCAGGTTAGTGTATAGCGCCTCTAACAGCATCATGTAGCGTCACATGTATTATTACAGGCAGGTCAGTGTATAGCACCTCTAACAGCGCCATGTAGCGTCACATGTATTATTACAGGCAGGTCAGTGTATAGCGCCTCTAACAGCGCCATGTAGCGTCACATGTATTATTACAGGCAGGTCAGTGTATAGCGCCTCTAACAGCGTCATGTAGCGTCACATGTATTATTACAGGCAGGTCAGTGTATAGCGCCTCTAACGGCGTCATGTAGCGTCACATGTATTATTACAGGCAGGTCAGTGTATAGCGCCTCTAACAGCGCCATGTAGCGTCACATGTATTATTACAGGCAGGTCAGTGTATAGTGCCTCTAACAGCGCCATGTAGCGTCACATGTATTATTACAGGCAGGTCAGTGTATAGCGCCTCTAACAGCGCCATGTAGCGTCACATGTATTATTACAGGCAGGTCAGTGTATAGCACCTCTAACAGCATCATGTAGTGTCACATGTATTATTACAGGCAGGTCAGTGTATAGCGCCTCTAACAGCGCCATGTAGCGTCACATGTATTATTACAGGCAGCTCAGTGTATAGCACCTCTAACAGCGCCATGTAGCGTCACATGTAATATTACAGGCAGCTCAGTGTATAGCGCCTCTAACAGCGCCATATAGCGTCACATGTATTATTACAGGCAGGTTAGTGTATAGCGCCTCTAACAGCGTCATGTAGTGTCTCATGTATTATTACAGGCAGGTCAGTGTATAGCGCCTCTAACAGCGCCATGTAGCGTCACATGTATTATTACAGGCAGGTTAGTGTATAGCGCCTCTAACAGCGTCATGTAGTGTCACATGTATTATTACAGGCAGCTCAGTGTATAGCGCCTCTAACAGCGTCATGTAGTGTCACATGTATTATTACAGGCAGGTCAGTGTATAGCGCCTCTAACAGCGCCATGTAGCGTCACATGTATTATTACAGGCAGGTCAGTGTATAGCGCCTCTAACAGCGCCATGTAGCGTCACATGTATTATTACAGGCAGCTCAGTGTATAGCGCCTCTAACAGCGTCATGTAGTGTCACATGTATTATTACAGGCAGGTCAGTGTATAGCGCCTCTAACAGCGCCATGTAGCGTCACATGTATTATTACAGGCAGGTCAGTGTATAGCGCCTCTAACAGCATCATGTAGTGTCACATGTATTATTACAGGCAGGTCAGTGTATAGCGCCTCTAACAGCGTCATGTAGCGTCACATGTATTATTACAGGCAGGTCAGTGTATAGCGCCTCTAACAGCGCCATGTAGCGTCACATGTATTATTACAGGCAGGTCAGTGTATAGCGCCTCTAACAGCGCCATGTAGCGTCACATGTATTATTACAGGCAGCTCAGTGTATAGCACCTCTAACAGCGCCATGTAGCGTCACATGTATTATTACAGGCGGCTCAGCGTATAGCGCCTCTAACAGCGCCATATAGCGTCACATGTATTATTACAGGCAGGTTAGTGTATAGCGCCTCTAACAGCGCCATGTAGTGTCACATGTATTATTACAGGCAGGTCAGTGTATAGCGCCTCTAACAGCGTCATGTAGTGTCACATGTATTATTACAGGTAGGTCAGTGTATAGCGCCTCTAACAGCATCATGTAGCGTCACATGTATTATTACAGGCAGCTCAGTGTATAGCGCCTCTAACAGCGTCATGTAGCGTCACATGTATTATTACAGGCAGGTCAGTGTATAGCGCCTCTAACAGCATCATGTAGCGTCACATGTATTATTACAGGCAGGTCAGTGTATAGCGCCTCTAACAGCGTCATGTAGTGTCACATGTATTATTACAGGTAGGTCAGTGTATAGCGCCTCTAACAGCGGCATGTAGTGTCACATGTATTATTACAGGCAGGTCAGTGTATAGCGCCTCTAACAGCGTCATGTAGTGTCACATGTATTATTACAGGTAGGTCAGTGTATAGCGCCTCTAACAGCGGCATGTAGTGTCACATGTATTATTACAGGCAGCTCAGTGTATAGCGCCTCTAACAGCATCATGTAGCGTCACATGTATTATTACAGGCAGGTCAGTGTATAGCGCCTCTAACAGCGTCATGTAGTGTCACATGTATTATTACAGGTAGGTCAGTGTATAGCGCCTCTAACAGCGCCATGTAGTGTCACATGTATTATTACAGGCAGCTCAGTGTATAGCGCCTCTAACAGCGTCATGTAGTGTCACATGTATTATTACAGGCAGGTCAGTGTATAGCGCCTCTAACAGCGTCATGTAGTGTCACATGTATTATTACAGGTAGGTCAGTGTATAGCGCCTCTAACAGCGCCATGTAGTGTCACATGTATTATTACAGGCAGCTCAGTGTATAGCGCCTCTAACAGCGCCATGTAGTGTCACATGTATTATTACAGGCAGCTCAGTGTATAGCGCCTCTAACAGCGTCATGTAGTGTCACATGTATTATTACAGGTAGGTCAGTGTATAGCGCCTCTAACAGCGGCATGTAGTGTCACATGTATTATTACAGGCAGGTCAGTGTATAGCGCCTCTAACAGCGTCATGTAGTGTCACATGTATTATTACAGGCAGGTCAGTGTATAGCGCCTCTAACAGCGCCATGTAGTGTCACATGTATTATTACAGGTAGGTCAGTGTATAGCGCCTCTAACAGCGGCATGTAGTGTCACATGTATTATTACAGGCAGGTCAGTGTATAGCGCCTCTAACAGCGTCATGTAGTGTCACATGTATTATTACAGGTAGGTCAGTGTATAGCGCCTCTAACAGCGCCATGTAGTGTCACATGTATTATTACAGGTAGGTCAGTGTATAGCGCCTCTAACAGCGCCATGTAGTGTCACATGTATTATTACAGGTAGGTCAGTGTATAGCGCCTCTAACAGCGTCATGTAGCGTCACATGTATTATTACAGGCAGCTCAGTGTATAGCGCCTCTAACAGCGTCATGTAGCGTCACATGTATTATTACAGGCAGGTCAGTGTATAGCGCCTCTAACAGCGGCATGTAGCGTCACATGTATTATTACAGGCAGGTCAGTGTATAGCACCTCTAACAGCGCCATGTAGCGTCACATGTATTATTACAGGCAGCTCAGTGTATAGCACCTCTAACAGCGCCATGTAGCGTCACATGTATTATTACAGGCGGCTCAGCGTATAGCGCCTCTAACAGCGCCATATAGCGTCACATGTATTATCACAGGCAGGTTAGTGTATAGCGCCTCTAACAGCGTCATGTAGTGTCTCATGTATTATTACAGGCAGGTCAGTGTATAGCGCCTCTAACAGCGCCATGTAGCGTCACATGTATTATTACAGGCAGGTTAGTGTATAGCGCCTCTAACAACGTCATGTAGTGTCACATGTATTATTACAGTCAGGTCAGTGTATAGCGCCCCTAACAGCGCCATGTAGTGTCACATGTATTATTACAGGCAGGTCAGTGTATAGCCCCTCTAACAGCGTCATGTAGCGTCACATGTATTATTACAGGCAGCTCAGTGTATAGCGCCTCTAACAGCGTCATGTAGCGTCACATGTATTATTACAGGCAGGTCAGTGTATAGCACCTCTAACAGCGCCATGTAGTGTCACATGTATTATTACAGGCAGGTCAGTGTATAGCGCCTCTAACAGCGCCATGTAGCGTCACATGTATTATTACAGGCAGGTCAGTGTATAGCACCTCTAACAGCGTCATGTAGCGTCACATGTATTATTACAGGCAGCTCAGTGTATAGCTCCTCTAACAGCGTCATGTAGTGTCACATGTATTATTACAGGCAGGTCAGTGTATAGCGCCTCTAACAGCGTCATGTAGCGTCACATGTATTATTACAGGCGGCTCAGTGTATAGCGCCTCTAACAGCGCCATGTAGCGTCACATGTATTATTACAGGCAGGTCAGTGTATTGCGCCTCTAACAGCGCCATGTAGTGCCACATGTATTATTACAGGCAGGTCAGTGTATAGCACCTCTAACGGCGTCATGTAGCGTCACATGTATTATTACAGGCAGGTCAGTGTATTGCGCCTCTAACAGCGCCATGTAGCGTCACATGTATTATTACAGGCAGCTCAGTGTATAGCACCTCTAACAGCGTCATGTAGCGTCACATGTATTATTACAGGCAGGTCAGTGTATTGCGCCTCTAACAGCGTCATGTAGTGTCACATGTATTATTACAGGCAGGTCAGTGTATAGTACCTCTAACAGCGCCATGTAGCGTCACATGTATTATTACAGGCAGGTCAGTGTATAGCTCCTCTAACAGCGTCATGTAGTGTCACATGTATTATTACAGGCAGGTCAGTGTATAGCGCCTCTAACAGCGCCATGTAGTGTCACATGTATTATTACAGGCAGGTCAGTGTATAGCGCCTCTAACAGCGCCATGTAGCGTCACATGTATTATTACAGGCAGGTCAGTGTATTGCGCCTCTAACAGCGCCATGTAGTGCCACATGTATTATTACAGGCAGGTCAGTGTATAGCACCTCTAACGGCGTCATGTAGCGTCACATGTATTATTACAGGCAGGTCAGTGTATTGCGCCTCTAACAGCGCCATGTAGCGTCACATGTATTATTACAGGCAGCTCAGTGTATAGCACCTCTAACAGCGTCATGTAGCGTCACATGTATTATTACAGGCAGGTCAGTGTATTGCGCCTCTAACAGCGTCATGTAGTGTCACATGTATTATTACAGGCAGGTCAGTGTATAGTACCTCTAACAGCGCCATGTAGCGTCACATGTATTATTACAGGCAGGTCAGTGTATAGCTCCTCTAACAGCGTCATGTAGTGTCACATGTATTATTACAGGCAGGTCAGTGTATAGCGCCTCTAACAGCGCCATGTAGCGTCACATGTATTATTACAGGCAGGTCAGTGTATTGCGCCTCTAACAGCGCCATGTAGTGTCACATGTATTATTACAGGCAGGTCAGTGTATAGCGCCTCTAACAGCGCCATGTAGCGTCACATGTATTATTACAGGCAGGTCAGTGTATAGCGCCTCTAACAGCGCCATGTAGCGTCACATGTATTATTACAGGCAGGTCAGTGTATTGCGCCTCTAACAGCGCCATGTAGCGTCACATGTATTATTACAGGCAGCTCAGTGTATAGCACCTCTAACAGCGTCATGTAGCGTCACATGTATTATTACAGGCAGGTCAGTGTATTGCGCCTCTAACAGCGCCATGTAGCGTCACATGTATTATTACAGGCAGGTCAGTGTATAGCGCCCCTAACAGCGCCATGTAGCGTCACATGTATTATTACAGGCAGGTCAGTGTATAGCGCCTCTAACAGCGCCATGTAGTGTCACATGTATTATTACAGGCAGGTCAGTGTATAGCGCCCCTAACAGCGCCATGTATCGTCACATGTATTATTACAGGCAGGTCAGTGTATTGCGCCTCTAACAGCGCCATGTAGCGTCACATGTATTATTACAGGCAGGTCAGTGTATTGCGCCTCTAACAGCGCCATGTAGCGTCACATGTATTATTACAGGCAGCTCAGTGTATAGCACCTCTAACAGCGTCATGTAGCGTCACATGTATTATTACAGGCAGGTCAGTGTATTGCGCCTCTAACAGCGCCATGTAGCGTCACATGTATTATTACAGGCAGGTCAGTGTATAGCGCCCCTAACAGCGTCATGTAGCGTCACATGTATTATTACAGGCAGGTCAGTGTATAGCGCCCCTAACAGCGCCATGTAGCGTCACATGTATTATTACAGGCAGGTCAGTGTATAGCGCCCCTAACAGCGCCATGTAGCGTCACATGTATTATTACAGGCAGGTCAGTGTATAGCACCTCTAACAGCGCCATGTAGCGTCACATGTATTATTACAGGCAGCTCAGTGTATAGCACCTCTAACAGCGTCATGTAGCGTCACATGTATTATTACAGGCAGCTCAGTGTATAGCGCCTCTAACAGCGCCATGTAGCGTCACATGTATTATTACAGGCAGGTCAGTGTATAGCGCCTCTAACAGCGCCATGTAGCGTCACATGTATTATTACAGGCAGCTCAGTGTATAGCACCGACGCTCTAAGTTAAAGAGCGCCACGTATTACCTTTCGCTCAGTGTCGCTCTCCCATACATTTCAATGGCCGTTCATTTGCTTGTGTTTAAACAGCGTGTTTGACATTTTTTTTTTTGCTCCAATCATTGTGTGACGTCTCCTGGCTGCAAACAAACACTTTCAGAAACTTTTTTGACTTTTTATATTTTTATGCAGAATTGTCATTACAGGTCTGGCACTAAAGTGTTAATGTCACAGTGTTATAACAATATAATTCCATGTGTTTTCGCTTTGTTACTGGTGGATATGTGTTCAAAAACAGACTTTAATCACACAGCGTCTGGCGCTCTATGCTGCAGCGCCCAGCTTTAGAGCGCCAACGCTGTGTGTGTGTGTCCTATTTTGATAAGTATGGTGTGGAGCACCTAGAGTCGACGCACTGAGCTGACGCTACCTCTCGCTCGCTGCAGCGTTATACTGTTAGAGCGCCCAACACACATCACATTCATCAATGCCGGCCAGGTTACTACAGCAACTGAGGCGCTCTGTTACAGCGCCCGATACCCGCTTACAACGTCTACTAGCGGTCGTTCTAAGCGCCGCTATACAGACGCTCATCTGCCGATACCTGGCAATAGTAATGAATCAGCCTCCGCATATTTCTCTCCCAAGCGTTTACCCCTCTGTTTAGGTTTGTCTGTGTGTATTTGTGTTTATGTTTTTTAATGGTTTTTAATGTGTCCTATTATATGTTACTATTGATATTTGTGAAAAAAACTTTAATATTAGTAGATTTAATTGTTGGAGTGCCTTCCTATATTATTTTGGTCATAATTATATATGCTTTCATGGCTTTAGGAGTGGCACCCGGAACTTTTTTTGTAGGGGGTTGGTGCAGGCAGTAGCCAGAGATATTATTTAATGCTTAAAATATTTCATTAAAGTGGACCAAAACCCACCCTGAGACTCCAGGGCAGGCATACTCGCTCCCCCCCCCCCCCCCCATAGGGGATGCCTGGCTCAGTCATCAGCTATAAGGGGTCTGATGCCCAGTCCAGGTAATCCTGGATTTTGGTCCCCCCCCCCCCCCCGGGCATCCTGATCGGGGGTGCCCCACTGTGTGAAACTCCACCAGGTTGCCCGAAAACTCACCTTCATTCCCGGTCCAACAGCACATGCATGAGCAGCAGCCGCATCCCCGCTATCCCTTTAGCAGGGATTTGTGAATGGAGTGCATGCCCCCTGTTAGAGGGTAGCCGGGGAGGCGGCTGCCAGTGCGCTCGGATCCGCTCACCTTAGACGAGTTCCTGAGCGAAGGGACGGGCGCAGATCCAAGCGCACTTACTGGACGAGAGGCCATGCATGTGCCGTAGGACCGGGAAGAGGTAAGTCTGTTCAGGTGACCAGGGGGGTTTCACACAGTGGGGAATTCCAGGGGAAAGGGGGGGACCAAAACCTAGGATAGTCAAAATCCTGGGTTTTGGTCCACTTTAAAAGGGAATTTCAGCCATGCTGGTGTGCTGGGTCCCCCAGTTGGGCGTCAGGCGATCGGTCACCGACCCCTTGCATCGTCTTAGGAACGGGAAGAGGTGAGTTTGTTCGGGCAACCTGGGGGGTTTCACACAGCGGGGCATCCCCAAACGGGGTGCCCGGGGAGGGAAAGACCAAAACCCAGGATAGTCAAAATCCACTTTAAAGGGGATTTCCAGCCATGCCAGTATGCTGGGTCCCTCAGATGGGTGTCAGGCGATCGGTCACAGACCCCTTGAAGCTGATGACTGAGCCAGGCATCTCCAGGTAAAAGAACCTTATGTAGAGGGGGCATCCGGAAACTTGGGGATGCCCCCAAATAGGGTACAATTCCATATGGGATGTCCCCAAACTGGAACCCCAAGCTAGAGGACTTCTCAGGCCAGGGGAAGGGAGCTCATACACTCACTCAGACCCCTCAACTGATTCTTCGGCCAGTCGGGTCCAGATCAAAATGAAACACGGTCTCTTGAAGGTTTTAAAGTGGACGAAACCTGGAATTTTCACAATCCTGGGTTTTGGTCTGTCCCCCTGGGGCACCGTGGTTTGGGGTGCTCCCCTCCCCCCCCCCCCCCCCCCCCCGCTGTGTGAAAGCCGGCTGTTCTCCGAATATACTTACCTCTCCTTGGACCAACACGTCTGATCAGTTCTTCCAGCCATGCATACTAATGTGAGGTTGGGGAAGCTGAATGGAACCCCCAGTCGCACACATTGGTGACACATGGCATCACTTGCATCCTTCGGCCATGCACAGCTATTCAATTTCAGCGGGGGGAGCAAGCATCCGAAAGACGAAGCGAGTGATGTCGCAGCCTGTCCGCGCATTCGCGTGGGCCTGAGAGAGAGGTAAGAATTGTGGTCGAAGGTTTCACACAGCTGGTTATTCCAGTTCGGGATGCCCTGGGCAGAGGGAATACCCCGGCCTTGGAGGCTCATAGGCTCCAGAGCCAGTTTTGGTCCACTTTAAATGGGGAGCACCCCTTTTATTAGGACACTGTGATTGTGGGATAGGGGTCCCTGGCATGTAGGATGTCCTTGCTGCCCCACCTCCTGACTGATTGCCCCTCCTCAGCAGTACTCCAAACCTCCAATGCCCCCTCAGGTGGGATGTGCTTCTGGGGTAGTGGCCAGTGCTCTCGTTCTTGGCACTGCTTCTGCCCTGCTTCTCTCCCTATGATGCCTCCCTTTTATAGGCCCAGGAACCAATCAGTATCGAGGCATTGACCCTAAGTGTCCCTACCACTGTTCCTATATAAAACCACCCACCTATTCTAACCTACCTTAACACCATACAAACCAACTTTTAAGGGTGGGAAAGAGGGACGTTTGTTAAATTAGGCCACGCCTCCTCATTGATGGATATATAGGAGATAGGATGTAACAGTTACAACAATAGAAACACTTTGTATAGGAAAATGAATCATTTATTGTTGCAGATCTGCATGTTACACCTCAAAGGGGGAAAAGAAGAATGACAAGGGACTCATAATAAAAGGTTATAACATCTATCTATCTATCTATCTATCTATCTATCTATCTATCTATCTTATATAACTGTTATATATGGCATACCTACCAACTATTTGGTAGTTGATTGATGGATAGGAGATAGGATGTAACAGTTACAACAATAGAAACACTTTAAATAGGCAAATGAATCATTTATTGATGCAGATCTGCATGTTACACCTCAAAGAGGGACAAATGAGAATAATGAGGGACAGGGTACATGGACTCAAAAGAAGGACAGTCCCTCCAAATCAGGGACAATTGTTAAATTAAGCCACGCCCCCTCATTGAGAGATGGATGAAGCCACGCCCCCTCATTGAGAGATGGATAGGAGATAGGATGTAACAGTTACAATAATAGAAACACTTTGAATAGGCAAATGAATCATTTATTGCTGCAGATCTGCATGTTACACCTCAAAGAGGGACAAATGAGAACAATGAGGGACAGGGGGACATGGACTCAAAAGAGGGACAGTCCCTCCAAATCAGGGATGCTTGGGAGGTATGCACCCCCTACACTTTTATTAACCCTTAACAGGGGTGGTAGATAAGCCACCACCCTGTTACATGCATGGACAGTGGCAGGCTAGGGCCAAGGAAAAGCCTGGGTAAAATCTTGCCGTAGCCCCAGTCTGCCACTGTCCATAAGGTTCCCTTACTTGGGGATACCTGGCATTACTGCCCCCCCCCCCCACCGACCTGTGACCCTTGCTAAGCCCCACAGTGCTCTTTCCCTGTGGTCAAGGAGCATGTTTGAAGGCTGAGGCTATAGCATTGTAGGGAAAGGTCATGGGCAAGGGTAAACATTTCAAAATGAATGGTACTGAGCATGGCCGGATTATGAGAGGGGCGCGCACTCCGGGGCCTCCACCACTTGCCCTGCAATGGGGGCCTCGACCAACCTTTGGGTTATGGTCTGGTCCAGGAGGCTTTTCAGTCTTTGCTCTGATGGTCCCCGGGATCGGCAACAAAGCTATCCATGGCAGTGGGGGCCCCGCGCCTGGGCAAGCCTTTTTTTTGTTTTTGCAAACCTGCAGCCAAAGCCACCACAGGGCAGGACGGAGAGTCTAGAGCAGCAAAGCCGCCGCCAGCAACGCTACAGTGATGGGTGCAGAGCTGTCACTGCACATAAGCCACCAAGCACAGCCGCTGGCAGCTCAATGCAGGGAACCAGCCGGGCGACTACACTACCCCCCACCCAGAATGGCAAATCAGGAGATCCCGAGCAGCACGCACCCGCACAAGGGGGGCACAAGGGACTCGATCTGACATTCCAGTAAGTAGGCGGGTGCCAGACAACCACCAATCAGTTACTTGGCTGGACTATTATTTTATACTGTATCTGGGGCCTCCACCAGACTTAATCTGGCCCTGGTACTGAGGCTTTATATTGTGAGGGAAGATCATTTGGCAGGAGTGGGTATAGGGGCGGAACATGGGCTGGGGTGCCTTGGTTGAAGGGGGGGGGGGCGGGTGCAGTGGGGCTTTAGACCAAAGGACCTGTAGGGATATTAGGGAAGCTGGGATTAGATAAGGGTGTTAGACACAGCAGCCAAGGCAGCCCGGAAGCAATGCTGCCCGCCGGGAAACCTCTGGTTGCCACTCCGCCACTGTTTATGGAAACTTTGGCCAAGATTAAGGAAACTTGTCTTAAGTAGGAGCCACACACCCCTTGACTCTATAAGACTCTTGGGAGGGGGCTTGGTCTACCTCTTTATGGGGCATCCTTATTCAAGGATGCCCCGCTGTGTGAAACCCCCCGGATTATCTGATCCACTCAGTCCAACTGTCAGGCTTTTCTGAATGCAATGCTGGACCTGCCCCGCAGCTAGAGGCCGAGGCGGGGACGCGTCCGACGGTGCTCACTGCATTCAGATTTCCTCGCCACACTAACGTCAGAATGGTACGAATCGCCTCTGATTGGCCCCTGCAGGGCTGGATTAGGTGCGGTGGAGGCCCCTGGGCACAAAATCTGGTGGAGGCCCCAGATACAGCATTTTTCTTTCCTTTAAAATAATAGTCCAGCCAAGTAACTGATTGGTGGTTGTCTGGCACCCGCCCACTTACTGGAACATCAGATCGAGTCTCTTGTGCGGGTGCGTGCTGCTCGGGAACTCCCGCTTTGCCATTCTGGGCGGGGGGTAGTGTAGTTCCCTGCGTTGAGCTGCCAGCGGCTGTGCTTGGTGGCTCCGCGGTCAGATGAAAAGCCTCCTGGACCAGACCATAACCCAAAGGTTGGTGGAGGCCCCCTTTGCAGGGCAAGTGGTGGAGGCCCCCTTTGCAGGGCAAGTGGTGGAGGCCCCCTTTGCAGGGAAAGTGGTGGAGGCCCCCTTTGCAGAGAAAGTGGTGGAGGCCCCGTTTGCAGGGCCAGTGGTGGAGGCCCCCTTTGCAGGGCCAGTGGTGGAGGCCCCCGTTGCAGGGAAAGTGGTGGAGGCCCCCTTTGCAGGGAAAGTGGTGGAGGCCCCCTTTGCAGGGAAAGTGGTGGAGGCCCCCTTTGCAGGGAAAGTGGTGGAGGCCCCCTTTGCAGAGAAAGTGGTGGAGGCCCTCTTTGCAGGGCCAGTGGTGGAGGCCCCCTTTGCAGGGAAAGTGGTGGAGGCCCCGTTTGCAGGGCCAGTGGTGGAGGCCCCCTTTGCAGGGCCAGTGGTGGAGGCCCCCTTTTGCAGGGCCAGTGGTGGAAGCCCCCTTTTGCAGGGCGAGTGGTGGAGGCCCCCTTTGCAGGGAAAGTGGTGGAGGCCCCCTTTGCAGGGCAAGTGGTGGAGGCCCCTTTGCAGGGCAAGTGGTGGAGGCCCCCTTTGCAGGGAAAGTGGTGGAGGCCCCCTTTGCAGGGAAAATGGTGGAGGCCCCCTTTGCAGGGAAAGTGGTGGAGGCCCCCTTTGCAGGGAAAGTGGTGGAGGCCCCCTTTGCAGGGAAAGCGGTGGAGGCCCTCTTTGCAGGGAAAGTGGTGGAGGCCCTCTTTGCTGGTCAAGTGGTGGAGGCCCTCTTTGCTGGTCAAGTGGTGGAGGCCCTCTTTGCAGGGAAAGTGGTGGAGGCCCTCTTTGCAGGGCGAGTGGTGGAGGCCCCCTTTGCAGGGAAAGTGGTGGAGGCCCTCTTTGCAGGGCAAGAGGTGGAGGCCCCCTTTGCAGGGAAAGTGGTGGAGGCCCTCTTTGCTGGTCAAGTGGTGGAGGCCCCCTTTGCAGTTTAAGTGGTGGAGGCCTCCTTTGCTGGTCAAGTGGTGGAGGCCTCCTTTGCAGTTTAAGTAGTGGAGGCCCCCTTTGCAGGGAAAGCGGTGGAGGCCCTCTTTGCTGGTCAAGTGGTGGAGGCCCCCTTTGCAGTTTAAGTGGTGGAGGCCCCCTTTGCAGGTCAAGTGGTGGAGGCCCCCTTTGCTGGTCAAGTGGTGGAGGCCCCCTTTGCTGGTCAAGTGGTGGAGGCCCCTTGCACCCTCTCATAATCCGGCCCCAAAATCAGCCAATCTCCCCGCTGATAGTCCTCGCCCTGAGTTTTGGTCTGTGCTCCAGAGACATTCCAGTTTGGGATTGCTGATGTTCTTATGTGCGTGAATGAGCTGCCAGGGAGCCTGAATGACAGGCTATCTGTGCGCCTCCCACTGGCCATTTCCTTCCCAATGTTCCGGTGATGCCATTAGTGGCCCACATAGTGGGATTGCATTACCACTTATTAGTATAAAAATATATCAATTTTTATTTAGGCAAAACAAACAAACTTCACATATTTCAAATCTTAAAAAGACATGTAACAAGCCATATCACAATCTACCACCAGGGGACCCTGAATCTGCTAATATTCATATGTGTATTATAATACATTAGCTAAATTCATATCCAAAAACAAATATATATAATCAAAATATGAAACCATTTTGTATAAAGTGCCTGTGCTATTCAAAAGTGCATCTGTTTACAACAATTCATCAAGTAAACATATATAGTGATTAGTAGTAATATTAATAATAAAGCAAGTGCAAGTCAGTAGATTGTGATATGGCTTGTTACATGTCTTTTTAGGATTTTAAGTATGTGAAGTTTGTTTTGCCTAAATAAAAATTGATATATTTTATACTAATAAGTGGTAGTGCAATTGTCAGTCCCTGACACAGGTGCAGCCCCATCTATGGGGGTTCTTTTGTGTAGTGTGTAGAACTAGAAATGGATATTTGCACTTTCAATCCTCCTGGAACACTTTTTTTGCTGTCGCTCTCTGTAAGATGTCAGGCGACCAGTCATTACATACATGTGGCTATGACATCATTGCCACACACAACAATGGCAATGAATGGAGGAGGCGGAGCTTTACAGCTAAAACAGGCGCCATTATCCGGGATTAGAGTGAAGCAGGAGCAGTGAAAATTGGCAAAAGGTGTTCTTCATGGAGGGAGCAATTCAGGGGATGCTAGTTAAAAATGTGGGTTTTGGTCTGCTTTAAAGAGTCTAGGCTGGTTTTGGGCAATTTATTATGCACAGCATAGGACACTGATTGCGGGAGAATTGTGGGGGATTGTGGGGGCGTCTCGCATATTAGACAATCCAAATGACCCCTGTGAAAAGAAACAAAGCCCAGGAGTACAGAAATCCCAGATTTTCCCCTTTTATTGTTTTAAAGTGGACCACAAACTCTCTAGGGCCAGCTCTGGAGTCTAAAAGAATCTCCCAAATCGGCATGCCCCAGGGGCAATAAATCAGATAACCTAGACTCCAGGGCCGGCATTTTAGGTGGTTGGCCTGCATTAAAGTGGACCAAAACCCACACCGATCCGCCCAGGAATCTATAAGATTCCCGGGCTGATCGATTCCCTCCCTTCCCTTCCCCATACACTTACCTTCTTTCCCGGTCCAACGGTGCATGCGTGAGCTGTGGCTGCATCCCTGCTATCAATCTAGCAGAGCGCATGCCCGCGTCAGGCATTCGTGAAGTGCCGGCACGCTCCCTGTTAGAAGGCAGCGGGGGATGCGCCCGCCAGCGCGCTCGGAGCTGCTGGGCTTAGACGAAGGCTACGACGATGTGTCATCAGCGGTTCCAGGCGCTGATTGGACGAGCAGCCGTGCATGCGCCGCAGGACCGGGAAGAGGTGAGTTGGCTTAGGCGACATGGGGGGTTTCACATAGCAATCGGGGTGCCCCAGGGAAAAGGACCAAAACCCAGGATAGTCAAAATCCTGGGTTTTGGTCAACTTTAAAGAGGGATATGGGAGGCCCTGGAGCAGGGGTAGGCAATTATTTTTTCCATGGGGCCACATGAGAAACTTAAAATATTGTGGAGGGCCAAAAGGCTGAACTCAATTCTGCATAATATTAACTGTATTGTATTGTATTAATTGTATTTCCCACCCTTCCACCCAGGCAAGATGGCGCCGGAGCCTACCTCCTCCTACTCCCCTGGTTGGGCTTTTCTTCACTGTCGGGTGCCCGCCCGTCCCTCTTCGCAGCGGGTCGGCGCCTCCCGCACTGTACACAGGCGATCGCTTAAGCTGCAGCCGATCGGCCGCTCACCTCGTTGGGTCTGGCGCGTTCTCCCTTCCTCACTGAGGACGCGGGAGGCGCCGACCAGCTGCGAAGAGGGACGGGCGGGCGCCTCGCAGGCAGCACGAGCGGAGGGATGCCGAATCACGAGCAGAGGGACTCCGCCAGCCAGCTCAGCCCGGGCCGGTCAGAGCCAATCAAAGGGCCGTATACGGCCCGCGGGCCGTACAATGCCCAGGTCTGTCCTGGAGTCTTCCGAGTTCCACTTCGTGTGGTATCCTGAATTGGGATGCCCTGCTGTGTAAAAACCCCCAGAAGCCCCATATGACTCACCTTGTCCTGGGGCTCTCGCCCGTCTCTGTGCCGCAGCTGCATCCCAGGTCAGCTCTGATTGAGTGGCCAGGCACGCAATGGCTAGGAGGTGAGAGGGGGATGCGGCCGGTGGCACACTCGGCTCCTTTTGGCACCACTCGGCTTCTCAGCCATCAGCTGAGCTGAAGGGAGCCGAGGGAAAGCAAGCGCGCTGATAGGTTGAACAGGCCGCTCAGCCAATCAGTTCGCTCGTTCTTGCCCGAGTCTGCATTGTGGAAGCGACAGGAAGGTGAGTGAGCTAGGGGCATATTATCCCATTTCGAGACGCCCCCACTGAGAGGAACAACAGTGAGTGAGTGAGCTAGGGGCATACACACAGCGCCAATTAGGGATGCCCCCACCGAGAGCAACAACACCCCAAAAAGTGAAAATCAAGTGTGTTGTTCCTCTTTAAAAAGGATCAACTCATTTCTCTACGTTTCAGTCCGCTTTAACCCTTTTCTCAATACCTATGTGCTCAGGTGACATTGCACATTTCTCCAGCTGGGAGCAGGCCGTTCTGGAGTGAAAAAGTAGCATTTCCAAGCAGTTTAATTAAAATTCCTCCCTTGGGGCTGATTGGCAGAGGTCACCCCATGGGGCAGCTCAATTTAAATCCTGGACCTGGGCCACAAGGCCCTCAGTGACCCGGCCACAGAGCCCCGGATAGATGGCCGCCGCTGAGCAATATCATTTCCATCTATGCAGAATATTTGCTATCGTCTCATCTTTTATTCATGATAAAAAACTGCTGCTGCCGCGGTGGCGCAAGCTTCCTCACTGGATGGCGTCCAGCGGCTGGACAGTCACATCATAACTGGTAATGGGCCACATGAAGGGCCCAGAGGCGCCAAGCAATTAATGGAACAATGGTAATGAGCGCTAATCTTCTCTCCCAAACGCCACACTGCTGACAGGCCCCGCTAATCATCAGGTCTAGCCGCATAATAGCGTCCTGCCTCAGTGTGGCGGGAGCGTGGAGGGGCGGCCCCAGAGAGGACTAAGCAGGGGGGATTTGGGGCAACTAAGGAATTATCACCAGGTTAAGAGCAGAAACTGGCTCCAAGGGGGTTATCCACAAGATTTGGGATTTTTCTGCAGAGAATGAGATGGAGAGGCACAAAAAAGTACTATTACAAATAGCTTTTTTTCTATTTAAAGTGGACCAAAACCCATTTTGACTATCCTGGGTTCTGGTCCTTTCTCCCAGGGCCCCCTAATCGGGAATGCCCCGCTGCGTGAAATACCGCAGGTGGCCGAAATCAACTCACCTCATCCCGGTCCTATGGCGCATACGCGGCCGCTTGTCCAATTAGCACGCTTGGAGCGCTGACATCACGTCGTCGGAGCCAGTGTCTTTGAGCACTCTGGCGGCCGCATCCCCTGCTTCCCTCTAACAGGGAGCTTGCCAATGTGCCCTGCTTGAGGGATAGTGGGGATGCAGCTCGCGACCTGGGGGGTTTCACACAGCAGGGTATCCCAATTTGGATGCCCTGGGGGGAGGGAATCGATTGGCCCGAGAATCTATAAGATTTGCCGTGGGTTTTGGCCCACTTTAAAGGGATTGATCGCCCAAATGCAAGGGGCAAACTGGCCATAGGGAGACCATAGGGGCCAGTTTGGCTGCTGCTTTTAACACCCACATCAATCCCTGCCCCTTAGTCTCCCTCTCAGCCCCCTGTACCCAGCCCCACTGTACCCATAAGCCAAGGAACCCCAATGCTATAGCCCCAGCATCATGGTTGGGTCCATCAGCCGGGATGCCTCGGGCCGGTCAGGGGCTGGTAAAATCCAGGGCTGATTTTTGGCCCCAGTCCGCCACTGCCTAAATTTAAAAATAAGAAAAATTAAGTTAGTAAACTTTTGTCCCCCCCACAGCTGATCAGACTTATTCTGGTGATGCCATGCCCTCTCTATTCACATTAGAGTGGGTGGGTCAAGCCTCAGCACACCCCCTCCATTGCAGTGAATAGAGAGGGCGTGGCAGCACGCATGAGACTGATGGTGGGAGGGGCTTGAGTTAGTGACTGTAGTTAGGGGCCTGGCTAGTGCAGGATACGTTCTGGCGAGTTGCTGCTGGAGGAGGAGCGATCAGTTGTAGGGGGCAAAAGGGGGGTACTCACCTATCTTTTGTTTTTTTTATTTCGGCGGTCAATCCCTTTATTCTGCTCCAGACTAAAGGGTTAATAGTCTACTTTCTGCTCTCCCCATGCTGGATGTCGGGGCAGCATCTCGTATCCAGTTTTCGTTCAGCCTGCTTTATATTATTTAATAACGCACAGTGAACGCTGTCACCTCTGCAGGGCCTCCTCAGCAGCAGGTGATGACTCATCTGTATCTTTTAATGTGAGGGTCCCTTCATAAGTCAATTCCTTTCGGGGACCCTGAAAAGTGAGCCAGCAGAAGGAAGCAAGTTCTATGAAAGATGCTGCATCTGACAGCCAGCATGGGGCAAGGAGTAAAGTGGACCAATCACCAGGATTTTGACTATACCGGTGATTGGTCCTTGCATGTAGGATGCCCCCCACATAGCCCACTTTCACTCACCTTTCTAATGTTGCCACGTGCACATGCGTGGGCACTTATCCAATCGGCGCTTTATGCTGCCGTTTTGAACTACGTGTCCTGCATAGGCGCATTGGCGGCCGCCTCCCTGATGCGTTCCCATGCGCATAGCTACAAGGAAGCAAGACGAAGACGCGTGTCGCGGGAGCCGCTGGGATCAGGTAAGATTACCGCCGCCTCGGGGGAGGGGGGTTTCACACAGCAGGGCATCCGGTATAGGATGCCCTGGGGCCAGGCAAGCGGATGGCCCTGGAATCTTTTAGATTCCAGGCCAGCAGTACAGGGTGTTTGGTTATCTTGAACCCTTTGCCTGAAATGTCTCTTTAAAGGACAATTATCCCCCATTTTTTATTTTTTTATTTTATTTTTTATTTACAGGCATAACATATCTTTTTTTTTCTTGTTCCATTCCTCTTCTTCTATTTCTCCCTCCTTCTTCTACTGCCTCCCTTCTTTACTTCTATCACTATCATTACACAAAATCCTCGGCCTCTAATCAGCAGAAAATGCAACAACTTCTTATTATCTCGAATGGCATACAGTGTAGAATATAATGTAACGTAATATAATGATGTAACGGCCCCTCGGCTGTATTTGTTACATTCTATGCTGGTTAGAGAAAGGAGACCAGTGTAGCAGACTAATGTAACGTAATATAATGATGTAACGGCTCCTCGGCTTTATTTGTTACATTCTATGCTGGTTAGAGAAAGGAGAACAGTGTAGCAGACTAATGTAACGTAATATAATAATGTAACGGCCCCTCGGCTGTATTTGTTCCATTCTATGCTGGTTAGAGAAAGGAGACCAGTGTAGCAGACTAATGTAATGTAATATAATAATGTAACGGCCCCTCGGCTGTATTTGTTACATTCTATGCTGGTTAGAGACAGAGGACAGTGTAGCAGACTAATGTAACGTAATATAATAATGTAACGGCCCCTCAGCTGTATTTGTTACATTCTATGCTGGTTAGAGACAGAGGACAGTGTAGCAGACTAATGTAACGTAATATAATAATGTAACGGCTCCTCGGCTGTATTTGTTACATTCTATGCTGGTTAGAGAAAGGAGACCAGTGTAGCAGACTAATGTAATGTAATATAATAATGTAACGGCCCCTCGGCTGTATTTGTTACATTCTATGCTGGTTAGAGACAGAGGACAGTGTAGCAGACTAATGTAACGTAATATAATAATGTAACGGCCCCTCAGCTGTATTTGTTACATTCTATGCTGGTTAGAGACAGAGGACAGTGTAGCAGACTAATGTAACGTAATATAATAATGTAACGGCTCCTCGGCTGTATTTGTTACATTCTATGCTGGTTAGAGAAAGGAGACCAGTGTAGCAGACTAATGTAATGTAATATAATAATGTAACGGCCCCTCGGCTGTATTTGTTACATTCTATGCTGGTTAGAGAAAGGAGACCAGTGTAGCAGACTAATGTAACGTAATATAATAATGTAACGGCTCCTCGGCTTTATTTGTTACATTCTATGCTGGTTAGAGAAAGGAGAACAGTGTAGCAGACTAATGTAACGTAATATAATGATGTAACGGCTCCTCGGCTTTATTTGTTACATTCTCTGCTGGTTAGAGACAGAGGACAGTGTAGCAGACTAATGTAACGTAATATAATAATGTAACGGCCCCTCGGCTGTATTTGTTACATTCTATGCTGGTTAGAGAAAGGAGACCAGTGTAGCAGACTAATGTAATGTAATATAATAATGTAACGGCCCCTCGGCTGTATTTGTTACATTCTATGCTGGTTAGAGACAGAGGACAGTGTAGCAGACTAATGTAACGTAATATAATAATGTAACGGCCCCTCAGCTGTATTTGTTACATTCTATGCTGGTTAGAGACAGAGGACAGTGTAGCAGACTAATGTAACGTAATATAATAATGTAACGGCTCCTCGGCTGTATTTGTTATATTCTATGCTGGTTAGAGAAAGGAGACCAGTGTAGCAGACTAATGTAATGTAATATAATAATGTAACGGCCCCTCGGCTTTATTTGTTACATTCTCTGCTGGTTAGAGACAGAGGACAGTGTAGCAGACTAATGTAACGTAATATAATAATGTAACGGCCCCTCGGCTGTATTTGTTACATTCTATGCTGGTTAGAGAAAGGAGACCAGTGTAGCAGACTAATGTAATGTAATATAATAATGTAACGGCCCCTCGGCTGTATTTGTTACATTCTATGCTGGTTAGAGACAGAGGACAGTGTAGCAGACTAATGTAACGTAATATAATAATGTAACGGACCCTCAGCTGTATTTGTTACATTCTATGCTGGTTAGAGACAGAGGACAGTGTAGCAGACTAATGTAACGTAATATAATAATGTAACGGCTCCTCGGCTGTATTTGTTACATTCTATGCTGGTTAGAGAAAGGAGACCAGTGTAGCAGACTAATGTAATGTAATATAATAATGTAACGGCCCCTCGGCTGTATTTGTTACATTCTATGCTGGTTAGAGACAGAGGACAGTGTAGCAGACTAATGTAAGGTAATATAATAATGTAACGGCCCCTCGGCTGTATTTGTTACATTCTATGCTGGTTAGAGAAAGGAGACCAGTGTAGCAGACTAATGTAACGTAATATAATAATGTAACGGCTCCTCGGCTTTATTTGTTACATTCTATGCTGGTTAGAGAAAGGAGAACAGTGTAGCAGACTAATGTAACGTAATATAATGATGTAACGGCTCCTCGGCTTTATTTGTTACATTCTCTGCTGGTTAGAGACAGAGGACAGTGTAGCAGACTAATGTAACGTAATATAATAATGTAACGGCCCCTCGGCTGTATTTGTTACATTCTATGCTGGTTAGAGACAGAGGACAGTGTAGCAGACTAATGTAACGTAATATAATAATGTAACAGCCCCTCGGCTGTATTTGTTACATTCTATGCTGGTTAGAGACAGAGGACAGTGTAGCAGACTAATGTAACGTAATATAATAATGTAACGGCCCCTCGGCTGTATTTGTTACATTCTATGCTGGTTAGAGACAGAGGACAGTGTAGCAGACTAATGTAACGTAATATAATAATGTAACGACCCCTCGGCTGTATTTGTTACATTCTATGCTGGTTAGAGACAGAGGACAGTGTAGCAGACTAATGTAACGTAATATAATAATGTAACGACCCCTCGGCTGTATTTGTTACATTCTATGCTGGTTAGAGACAGAGGACAGTGTAGCAGACTAATGTAACGTAATATAATAATGTAACGACCCCTCGGCTGTATTTGTTACATTCTATGCTGGTTAGAGACAGTGTAGCAGACTAATGTAACGTAATATGATAATGTAACGGCCCCTCGGCTGTGCTTGTTACATTCTATGCTGGTTAAAGACAGAGGACTGTGTGTAGGGATAATGTGACGTAATATAATAATGTAACGGCCCCTCGGCTGTATTTGTTACATTCTCTGCTGGTTAGAGACAGAGGACAGTGTAGCAGACTAATGTAACGTAATATAATATTGTAACGGCCCCTCTGCTGTATTTGTTACATTCTATGCTGGTTAGAGACAGTGTAGCAGACTAATGTAACGTAATATGATAATGTAACGGCCCCTCGGCTGTGCTTGTTACATTCTATGCTGGTTAAAGACAGAGGACTGTGTGTAGGGATAATGTGACGTAATATAATAATGTAACGGCCCCTCAGCTGATATGTTTGTTACATTCTATGCTTGTTAGAGACAGAGGACTGTGTGTAGGGATAATGTGACGTAATATAATAATGTAACGGCCCCTCAGCTGATATGTTTGTTACATTATATGCTTGTTAGAGACAGAGGACTGTGTGTAGTGAAAATGTAATGTAATATAATAATGTAACGACCCCTCAGCTGATATATTTGTTACATTCTATGCTGGTTAGAGACAGGACTGTGTGTAGTGAAATTGTCCCTTATAATATATATTCCCCCATTACATGCAATGGGGTAATTCAGCAGGTGAGGTGCTGACTATTTTTAATGGGGCAAATATTTATAGTGCTTGGGAAACCTACAAACAGGAAGTGCTGCTGGGCTTCCTGTTACTGTGCATTGTCAGTTATGTCAGTTGAATCCAGGCAGCAGCATGGCTGAGATGCTGGGAGAGGAAGCTCCAAAATGGCCGCTACCTTTCTTTTCCAACTGTGCCAGGCTGTTGGTCCGCTTTAAAGTGGCGGCTGCTGTGTGAAACCCCCCAGGTCCCGTAACCAACTCACCACGTCCTACGCGCATGTCCAATCAGCGCGCTCGGATCCACTGACGTCACGTCATCTAAGCCTTCGCCAAAGGGCCAGCGGCTCGGAGCTTGCAACCAGCTGCATCCCCCGCTTCCCTCTAACAGGGAGCGTGCCATTCACAAATGCCTGGCGTGGCCAGGCGCCCAGCTAGAGGGATAGCGGGGATGCGGCCATGGCTCACACATGCGCTGTTGGACCGGGAAAGAAGGTAAGTGTATGGGGCGACCTGGGGGGTTTCACACAGTGGGACATCCCAAGATGGTTTCCCCGGGGGGAGAATCAATCGGCCCAGGAATCTTATAGATCACGGTGGGTTTGGGTCCGCTCTAAGTACTCTCAAACTATAATCATATATAATATATCCCCTTATTTCTTCACTATCACTGAGGTCAGCGCGGTCATCACACAAGGAAGCGAGGATTGGTGCTGGACCCGGAGCTCCTCCATAGTGTCGTCAGTAACCTCGACTCTCACGGTTTGATTGGGCGTTTGCGGGCGGGTGAGCTTTGTTTTGTAGTCACTGTTGGGAAAAGAAAGAAAGAATATAATAATATCCCATACCTACCAACTTTTCTGGGTGGGAAAGAGGGACATTTGTTAAATTAGGCCACGCCCCCTCATTGATTGATAGATAGGATGTAGGAGATACATTGTAACAGCTGTAAACACTTTGAATTGGCAGATGAATCATTTATTGCTGCAGATCTGCATGTTACACCTCAAAGAGGGACAAATGAGAACAACGAGGGACAGTGGGGACATAGACTCAAAAGAGGGACAGTCCCTCCAGATAGGGACATTTGGGAGGTATGATATCCTCCATAGTTAGGCTCGGACTAGCCCACAGGGTTACCAGGAATCCTGGGTGGGCCCCTTTGAGGGACTTGAGGCATCCTAAGTGCATACACAGGGTTAATACAGTCATTAATGTTTCGTGGGCCCTGAAGATAAGCTGGTGATATTTGCATCTAAGTGTGGGGTGGGTCCCCGGAGTCATTCCTACTGGTGGGCCCCAGGCATAGAATTGCGACACTGTCTATAGACACTTCACACTGACACTGACATGGCTCCAGCCATAATGTGATATGTACTCAGCACAGAATAGGGAAGAGTAAGAGCAGGGGCGCACCTGCAATGAGGCCAGGTGAGGCAGTCACCTTAGGCAGCGCCATCCAAAGGAAAGTAGAGAGCAGCAATGACTTTTTTCCCTTCTGGTTTATTGCTCGTTCACCAACCATCATGCATCATGTTGTATTTTTTAATACATTTTCTTTACTATATTTGACTATAGAGGATTTAAAGCGGACCTTCACTCTGAATAAGAGCCTATCTTATATGTTTCCCACACCCTGTACATACAGATTGTCCACATTAATCCAGACCTTCATCCTGAATAAGAGCCTATCTTATATGTTTCCCCCACCCTGTACATACAGATTGCCCACATTAATCCGGACCTTCATCCTGAATAAGAGCCTATCTTATATGTTTCCCCCACCCTGTACATACAGATTGTCCACATTAATCCGGACCTTCATCCTGAATAAGAGCCTATCTTATATGTTTCCCCCACCCTGTACATACAGATTGTCCACATTAATCCGGACCTTCATCCTGAATAAGAGCCTATCTTATATGTTTCCCACACCCTGTACATACAGATTGCCCACATTAATCCGGACCTTCACCCTGAATAAGAGCCTATCTTATATGTTTCCCACACCCTGTACATACAGATTGCTCACATTAAAAATCATCCTACCTGCATCTACTGCATGTTATGAGCCTTTAAACATCCAAGATGGCGGCTTATGGAAGCCGACATTTTTTCAGGCAGCCTGCAAACAGGAAATGCCTCCTGACTGTGCTGCTCTGCATTCTGGGACTGCTGACTGTTACCTGACCCCAGCTCGGCTCTGTCTGAGCAAAGTACAACTATAACCCGCCCCCCTGTACCTTATCCCACTCTCCTCTCCTCAGTAAGTGTGATGTTTCTGAGTCAAGATGGCGGCGCCCGTATCCTAGAGTCCTGAACAGAGTTGCAGCCCAGTGGGGGAAAGAATAATAAGTAAGTGACTAAAAACGTAAAATATATTAATTTTAGATGCTGGGGAACCGTTTTTTAAGAGTTTGGGCTTTTCATTAAATCACGCTGAAGGTCCGGTTTAAACCCAGGATTTTGACTCTCCTGGGTTTTGGTCTTTTCCCCCGGGGCTCCCTGATCGGGGATGCCCCACTGTGTGGAACCCCAAGATCGCTGAGCACAACTCACCTCTTCCCGGTCCTACGGCGCATGCGCGGCCGCTCATCCAATCAGTGCTCTCGGAGCTGCTGATGTCACGTCGCCTAAGCCTTGGTCTAAGGCCAGCTGCCATTCACAAACGCCTGCCACAGGCACAAGCCCTGATAGAGGGATAGCGGGAATGCGGGCGTATAATAAATAGTAGGTGGGCTAAAGGTCACCATGACTGCGGGTGGTGGCCTGGTTGACATGGCGGTCACCAGTGGTAGGGGGTCGAGCTGGGATGGTAAGATTCATACTACTGGACTAGTATGGGTTACCTGCTGGGGACAAAAGGTGAGTATGTGTGATTTTTGCCAAGTGTCTCTTATTCCTCATCAATCATATTGTAAGAAAAATGAAAATAATATTCAGGTTACCTTCAGCTTGAGAGCAAATCACAACTGTGGTCTTTCGATTGGACTTTCTAGGTTTTGTCTTCCGATTCGGGTCCTTGTATTCTCCCCAGTTCCCCAGCTTTGCTGAAGACAAAATAACACAGACATTTATTTCCAGTTACAAACCGCTATGACCATAGAGGAGGAGCTCAGCCGCAGCCAGACACTTAGGCCCTTATTTAACAAGGGATAGCGCCAGGTAGCGACTGGTGAGCGAACGGTAATGACGGGCCCCGCCACGAGAACGCCGGCTCCCCACCACAATCACACATTTATCAAGCCGATCCTGCTTAGCGACTGAGATAGCGCCAGATAGCGACTCATTCATCATTATTCCAGCCTCACCCCACAGCGCCAGCGAGCGACCTTGAACAGCGACAGGTATGACCTCTCGCTACCTGGCGCTCTCCAATGCATTTCAATGGAACAATCTTTAAATATTAATAATTAATTGTTAATAATTTTTTTATTTTTTTTTTTTAATGTGAAAATTTCTGTTACCACCTCTGCCATGTTAGATATTTTTTTAAGGTAAAAAAAAAAAAAAATGTGTGCAGAAATGATATTACAGGTCTGATATTAATGTATTCATATTCCAAAATGTTTTTATAAACTTGTTTTTGTTGGTTTCCAAAAATATGGTTGTTTGGGGGTTAAAAAACTACTTTTAACCCATCGCCGCCAGCGCTCTGGGGTTTAAACATGCATTTCACAGCGCGAGAATTTTTGGAGTGTGATTTGTTAATGAATATGGTGGGAGCCGGTCGCTATGGCTATTCGCTATCATACGCTCCCATACAGCGCGGAACCTGTCAAATAGCGACTCATCACCTTGTATTCAACATTACTGCACACCGACTGAGTCGCTATCAACAACCGAACAACGGCCAAGCACAGCGACCACTAGCGGGCGCTGTGAAAATACCGCTACAGTCGCTCAACTGTCGCTACCTGGCGCTATTAATAAATAAGCCTCTAACTATCCAGCTGTGAAAGCCATAGCTAGCAACATTTCAGGGTGGGAAAGAGGGACAATTGTTACATTAGGCCACGCCCCCTCATCGAGGGATGGATAGGAGATACATTGTAACAGTTACAACAATAGAAACACTTTAAAAAGGCAAATTAATCATTTATTGATGAAGATCTGCATGTTACACCTCAAAGAGGGACAAATGAGAACAAGGAGGGGCAGGGGGACATGAATTTTAAAGAGGCACAGTCCCTCCAAATCAGGGACACTTGGGAGGTATGAAAAGCTATAAGAGCAGAGGTTGGGTAAGCAGGGAAGCTATTAGGGTAACATAGGCATTGGTGCTGTATGAGGCCTGGGCAAGGTCTCCCCAGGCAAATCTACCCAAATTTGAGGGAGACCACCAGCCCTTGAGTCTTATAGTGGAACAAAGCACAACAGGCCGGCCCTGGAATCTGAAAGATTGCAGAGGGGGCAGCTGGCCTTCCCCTGGGGCTGCCCAAATTAGGGATGCCCCACTAGGGAGCCGCAAAACTCACCTTCTGCCCAGCTTCTTAAATCAGCGGCCGCATCCGCAGCAGCTCTGGGCTGTGCGCATGCCCCGCCCCCTGGATATTCAGATAGGCTGGGGGCGGGAGCGCTGCTCTGGATGTAGCTACTCACCCTCCCAGTCGTTTTCTGAATATTACATATGCACGCAAAATCTTTTAGATTCCAGGCATCCCAACTGTCTCTGATTGAATGAAAGTCAGTTGCATGCGCCGCAGGACCAGGGAAAGGTGAGTTTTTCTGGGCGATCTGGTGGGTTTCACACGGCGTGGCATCCCAACTCGGGATGCACCTGGGTTTTGCTCTGCCTAAATTCACATCATCAGTGCTGGGTGGGTCTTGTAGCCAATGGAAGACCTCCCCTAGACAAGGGGTCCCCCAAAGTAGCCTCATTCAACGTGAACTGACTATAGAAGCCAAATGTAACCGTATGGAACGAGAAACAACTGGAAACAATTCCAAATAACAATATCATGAATGTGATAATCATCAGATGTGATTATTAAAGTGGATTAAAAGTGTCTAAAAGGCTCTGGACGAATGGTGGCAATGGAATGAATGGACTTCTGAGCATTGGCTCCATCACCAACATCTTTTATGGTCCAAATAATCCTAGATCATGTGACCTGTAATTAAGCCACGCCCTAAATCACACCCCCACCACGCCCATCACCCACAAACTGGTTTAAACTGTCCCACTTTGAGGACCCCAAAAAATGGTCAGTATATGGATGTGGGAGTACGCCACTGGGAAACCAGGGATGCAGCTACTCCCACTTCCATTGCTCCAAAAGTGGACTAAAAGTGTTTAAAAGGCTCTGGTCCGAGTGAAATTGGACCTACAGTATTTCCACTACTGCAGGCCCTAGAGCCAGGCCTGTACCGCAATTGCAGGCCACAGCGGCATCCCCAGCATCCCTGCAGCTGAGGTGTGCTTCCGTGCCCACCCATTCAGATGAGCAGGATGTGTAAACCAACCAGATGTCCCACTTTCAGGGAGGACAGTCCCACTTTGAGGCCCCCTGTCCCTCCAAAAACTCTGAAAACACCTAAATGCATACCTCCCAGCTTTTGAGGATGGGAAAGAGGGACAATTGTTAAATGAAGCCACGCCCCCTCATTGAGGGATGATAGGAGATAGAGTGTAACTCATTAAAATAAACAGGTTGAATAGGCAAATGAATCATTTATTGCTGCAGATCTGCATGTTACAACTCAAAGGGGGACAAAGGAGGACAACGAGGGGCAGGGACATGGACTCAAAAGAGGGACAGTCCCTCCACATCAGGGACATTTGGGAGATAAGCCTTAATGTCCCACTTTTCTGACATAGGATGTCTTGGGGGGGGGGGTTTACAGCTGCTCTGGTCTTTGGTTGGATGGTGGCAGTGGAATGAATGGACTTCTGAGCATTGGCTCCATGAGGACCGCAAAAAATGGTCAGTTCATGGATGTGGAAGTGCGCCGCAGGGAAACCAGGGATGCAGCTTCTCCCATTCCATAAAGCACTGATTGGATGTGAGCCCAAACATGCTCCATCTGAACCCCGTAAAGGTGAGTTGTGTTGGCGATCTCAGGGTTTCATACAGCAGGACATCCCAAATTAGGAATGCCCCAGGAAAACAGATCTATCACCAGGATAGTGAAAATCCTGGTCCAAATAAAAACCTTCCCTTAGGGGCATCCCCGTTTGGGATATCCTGCAGCTTGTACCCCCCCTAGTTTCCCTAAATAAAGGCCTTTGTGCATTCACACACTTACATGCATCACGCGCAGAAGGTTTGCACATGAGCATTGGAATCATTCCCCCCAAGGACTTTTCTGTGCTGAACTTAACACATGTTCATTGCGGGCAGATATTCGCTCGTGCTATTTCCCGTGTGTGTGCGCATTGAAGGTCCTAACAGCCTGTGTGTGCACATTGAAGGTCCTAACAGCCTATGTGTACACATTGAAGGTCCTAACAGCCTATGTGTGTACATTGAAGGTCCTAACAGCCTATGTGTACACATTGAAGGTCCTAACAGCCTATGTGTGCACATTGAAGGTCCTAACAGCCTTTGTGTGCACATTGAAGGTCCTAACAGCCCTCTGTGTGCACATTGAAGGTCCTAACAACCTATGTGTGCACATAGAAGGTCCCAACAGCCTATGTGTGCACATTGAAGGTCCTAACAGCCTATGTGTACACATAGAAGGTCCTAACAGCCTATGTGTGCACATTGAAGGTCCTAACAGCCTTTGTGTGCACATTGAAGGTCCTAACAGCCCTCTGTGTGCACATTGAAGGTCCTAACAACCTATGTGTGCACATAGAAGGTCCTAACAGCCTATGTGTGCACATTGAAGGTCCTAACAGCCTATGTGTGCGCATTGAAGGTCCTAACAGCCTTTGTGTGCACATTGAAGGTCCTAACAGCCCTCTGTGTGCACATTGAAGGTCCTAACAGCCTATGTGCGCACATTGAAGGTCCTAACAGCCTTTGTGTGCACATTGAAGGTCCTAACAGCCCTCTGTGTGCACATTGAAGGTCCTAACAGCCTATGTGTGCACATTGAAGGTCCTAACAGCCTATGTGTGCACATTGAAGGTCCTAACAGCCTATGTGGGCACATTGAAGGTCCTAACATCCTATGTGTGCACATTGAAGGTCCTAACAGCCTTTGTGTGCACAATGAAGGTCCTAACAGCCCTCTGTGTGCACATTGAAGGTCCTAACAGCCTATGTGTGCACATCGAAGGTCCTTAACAGCCTTTGTGTGCACATTGAAGGTCCTAACAGCCTATGTGTGCACATTGAAGGTCCTAACAGCCTATGTGTGCACATTGAAGGTCCTAACAGCCTATGTGTGCACATTGAAGGTCCTAACATCCTATGTGTGCACATTGAAGGTCCTAACAGCCTTTGTGTGCACATTGAAGGTCCTAACAGCCCTCTGTGTGCACATTGAAGGTCCTAACAGCCTATGTGTGCACATCGAAGGTCCTAACAGCCTTTGTGTGCACATTGAAGGTCCTTAACAGCCTTTGTGTGCACATTGAAGGTCCTAACAGCCCTCTGTGTGCACATTGAAGGTCCTAACAGCCTGTGTGTGCACATTGAAGGTCCTAACAGCCTATGTGTGCACATTGAAGGTCCCAACAGCCTATATGTGCACATTGAAGGTCCTAACAGCCTATGTGTGTGCATTGAAGGTCCTAACAGCCTATGTGTGTGCATTGAAGGTCCTAACAGCCTATGTGTGGGCATTGAAGGTCCTAACAGCCTATGTGTGCACATTGAAGGTCCCAACAGCCTATGTGTGCACATTGAAGGTCCTAACAGCCTATGTGTGCACATTGAAGGTCCCAACAGCCTATGTGTGCACATTGAAGGTCCCAACAGCCTATGTGTGCACATTGAAGGTCCCAACAGCCTATGTGTGCACATTGAAGGTCCTAACAGCCTATGTGTGCACATTGAAGGTCCTAACAGCCTATGTGTGCACATTGAAGGTCCTAACAGCCTATGTGTGCACATTGAAGGTCCTAACAGCCTATGTGTGTGCATTGAAGGTCCTAACAGCCTATGTGTGCACATTGAAGGTCCCAACAGCCTATGTGTGCACATTGAAGGTCCTAACAGCCTATGTGTGCACATTGAAGGTCCCAACAGCCTATGTGTGCACATTGAAGGTCCTAACAGCCTATGTGTGCACATTGAAGGTCCTAACAGCCTATGTGTGCACATTGAAGGTCCTAACAGCCTATGTGTGCACATTGAAGGTCCTAACAGCCTATGTGTGTGCATTGAAGGTCCTAACAGCCTATGTGTGCACATTGAAGGTCCTAACAGCCTATGTGTGCACATTGAAGGTCCTAACAGCCTATGTGTGTGCATTGAAGGGCCTAACAGCCTATGTGTGCACATTGAAGGTCCTAACAGCCTATGTGTGCACATTGAAGGTCCTAACAGCCTATGTGTGTGCATTGAAGGTCCTAACAGCCTATGTGTGCACATTGAAGGTCCCATGACCGTCCTGAATCCCTAACCATGTCCCACGGAAATGTGGGGGTGGTGCCACATCGAGAAGGAGAAAATGCCGGACGATCGGGCCTAGCAGTGCGGGACCTGGATCAGGCAGCCAGAGCTGGACTAGGAGAGATAATCTTCGGGGGACAAAAGATGAGTATAGTGTGGACAATGACTTTAAAGAGATTGAGCACCGAATAATAATAAAAAAAAAGGGTACTAACATTCTGTTCCGCGCAGCTGATCGTCTGGCGTCCTAGTCTGGCAATCAGCAACCCACCCGATTGCTAGATCGCGCCACCCTGGACCTGAACTCCATTCACAGGGCTTCCATGTCCGCCTTGCAACCGCCGCCATCAGTCACAGGAGCGCTACCACGCCCTCTCCATTTACTACAATAGAGGGGGCGTGTCAGGCCTCAGCACACGCACTCCATTGCAATGAATAGAGAGGGAGTGGCAGCGCTCCTATGACTGATGGTCACAAGCCTGTCAGGCCATCAATTCCGAATCCTGTTCCGGCCCTGGGGTGATCAGGTGAGTTGCTGATCGCTGGAGTAGAACCAATTAGCTGTGGGGGACAAATGGTGTGTACCCTCTTGTTTTTTACATAGGGGAAGAAAACTCAGGATTCTGTGTATCCCGGTGTCAGGCCCCAGGGGATACCCGCCTTCTAGGTCCACAACCTCCAATCTCCGTTGCTAGCTTCACCTATAGCCAAGCCCCCCGTTTGCTGGGGCAACCGTATATACTCACTGGACACTGTTGCCCCCAGGACTTATTAGCACAAAGATTGTGATTTTACAGGGGTGAAGGCGGATGAACCCGGGGCAAAACTGGGCGATGTCGGGTAAGCCGGGCTCATACACAAGTATCAATCCTCACAATGCGCAGCACCGAGGGAGAAGCAAGAGCAGGGTCAAAGGTCAATCCAGGAGGTCAGAGGGTTCCCAGTACAAGGGATGAGATGGGTTCTTAGTCAGGGTCCAGGCAGGTGTCGGTTCAGGCAGCAAACACGGAGTGGTCAGGCAAACTAGGTCGGCAATGGTAATAAACAAGAAAGTCACAGGAACTACAGCACCCAGAAGCACGCTATCACAGGCAATGATGACAGGGACTGGGCACCTTTATAGAGGAGGATGTGCAGGGATAGGCTGGGGCAACTTAAGGCTGATTGGCCCCGCAAAAACCTCAGGGCTGATTTGCCCTTAACACGATTAGGGCGTTTCCCCCACAGTAAAGTTGGGGCTCATTGGCCCTTTAAACTATCCTCCGGTGGGCACGTTGTCTACAGCGCCGTAGAGGGAATAACTAAGCCATGCTCGCACGTGCACATGAGCATAATCAGAGGAGCGGAAGCGCTCGGAGCCACTCGAGCCGGCACAGCCCAAGCAAGCGCCCGCTGCCTATGCAGCTGCTGGGTGAGTGGCTGACCCCGAATGCTGCGGGGAGGAGGTGATTGCATTGTGACACCTGGGATTTCAATCCCTGCCCCCAGGCATCCCGAATAGGGATGCTGCAGTATATGAAACCTCCAGAACACCCTGTAAAACTCACCTCTTCCGGGTCCAATGGCACATGTACGGACTCTCATCCAATCAGAGCCTTTTACTGTGACTATGCCATTCGGCAAACTCTGACAGACTTCAGTGGGGAGCGCAAGCGGGCGTATTCCCAGAGAGCCTGCACATGCACCATAGGACTGGGGAAAGGTATGTGAATATTGGTGATCTGGGGGGCTTCACACTGGGAGAAGGCCAGCAGCCAGCTGACCCCTGGGTTTTGTTCTGGTTTGGGCTTAGGTATTGGGCTTACCTAGAAATTTGGCATTCACAATGCTGTCTTCATTCAGTAAGGGGGTGAACACGACATCAGAGGGGTCTTGAGCTTCTAGAAATAAAAAAAAAAACAGGTTCTAGGCTGGTGAATGGCGGCTGGAAATTGCACGGCATTACATGCACACCACTCACTGGTCACAGCGAGCAGCACGCAGGTCTCCCGTTCTTCCAGGATCTCATTGGCATAGCGCTGCTGCTGCTCCCGGAGGTTCTTCAGCTGCCCATTCTCATCCGCCAGATCCACGTCCCCTGCAATGGTCAAAGGAGCCATGTGACCATTACTGACAGTTAGTACTTATTTTAAGGACTGTGATGGGTTGAAAAAGGTTAGTAACTATAAGTAGGAGAGATTAGAACCCTACAAGGGGAGTTGGCCCCGAGAGACTTAGTTGCACTTGGGTAGTAAGAGTCGAAAGCCTCGCAGTACAGCTCCATACCAGTTTATCAAAGACCAAGAGGGTCTAATGCAAGGTGTGCCAAGTAACTGGTTTATCAAAGCCCAAGAGGGGGTAATGCCAGGTGTGCCAAGTAACTACTTTATCAAAGCCTAAGAGGGTCTAATGCAAGATGTGCCAAGTAACTGGTTTATCAAAGCCCAAGAGGGTGTAATGCCAGGTGTGCCAAGTAACTGGCTTATCAAAGACCAAGAGGGGGTAATGCAAGGTGTGCCAAGTAACTGGCTTATCAAAGCCCAAGAGGGTGTAATGCAAGGTGTGCCAAGTAACTGGCTTATCAAAGACCAAGAGGGTGTAATGCAAGATGTGCCAAGTAACTGGCTTATCAAAGACCAAGAGGGGGTAATGCAAGGTGTGCCAAGTAACTGGCTTATCAAAGACCAAGAGGGGGTAATGCAAGTTGCGCCAAGTAACTGGTTTATCAAAGACCAAGAGGGTGTAATGCAAGATGTGCCAAGTAACTGGTTTATCAAAGACCAAAAGGGTGTAATGCAAGATGTGCCAAGTAACTGGTTTATCAAAGGCCAAGAGGGACTAATGCAAGGTGTGCCAAGTAACTGGCTTATCAAAGACCAAGAGGGTGTAATGCAAGGTGTGCCAAGTAACTGGTTTATCAAAGACCAAGAGGGTGTAATGCAAGATGTGCCAAGTAACTGGTTTATCAAAGACCAAGAGGGTGTAATGCAAGGTGTGCCAAGTAACTGGTTTATCAAAGACCAAGAGGGTGTAATGCAAGATGTGCCAAGTAACTGGTTTATCAAAGACCAAAAGGGTGTAATGCAAGATGTGCCAAGTAACTGGTTTATCAAAGGCCAAGAGGGACTAATGCAAGGTGTGCCAAGTAACTGGCTTATCAAAGACCAAGAGGGGGTAATGCAAGGTGTGCCAAGTAACTGGTTTATCAAAGCCCAAGAGGGTCTATTGCCAGGTGTGCCAAGTAACTGGTTTATGAAAGACCAAGAGGGTGTTATGCAAGGTGTGCCAAGTAACTGGTTTATCAAAGACCAAGAGGGTGTAATGCAAGGTGTGCCAAGTAACTGGATTATCAAAGACCAAGAGGGACTAATGCAAGGTGTGCCAGGTAACTGGTTTATCAAAGGCCAAGAGGGACTAATGCAAGATGTGCCAAGTAACTGGTTTATCAAAGGCCAAGAGGGACTAATGCAAGGTGTGCCAAGCAACTAGTTTATCAAAGGCCAAGAGGGTCTAATGCAAGGCGTGCCAAGTAACTAGTTTATCAAAGGCCAAGAGGGTCTAATGCAAGATGTGCCAAGTAACTGGCTTATCAAAGACCAAGAGGGTGTAATGCCAGGTGTGCCAAGTAACTGGTTTATCAAAGACTAAGTGTGTGCCCACAATTAAATAGTTTATCAATGCCAAAAAGGGTCTAATGCCAAGTGTGCCCACAGATGAGCTCTAATGAATGCCCAAAATGTACCCTAGCAGTTGCCCATCCTCAGGGTGCAATGAGAACAGGCAATGCCCCTTTCCGTATCTGCTCCTCACTGGCAGTGTCCATGAGAAGGACAGTTTGATATGCAGCCAGCCCCCCCCCCCCCCCCCCGTGACAATAAGTGTCCCTTTTTGCAGCTCTATCTGTCTCTGACACAGCAGCAGCACCTCTTCCTATCCAACCAGCACTGGAATGACATCAGCGTGATGTGCGACCCTGCCTTTTATGGGTCGGGGGTCATGTGTCCCGCCTGGCCAATCATGTGCATGGCTGTGGTTTCGAGTTGTAGATGCTGATTGGTTGGCTGCTCAGCTTCCCGGTTTCGGGGTTTGGCAGAGCACCGAACCTGAGCACAGACTTCACGCTAAAGTCGATGTTCGGGGTTTGGGGGCCAGAGCTCGCAAAGTTTGCTACTAACCCGGACTTTGCAGCTTGTGCTCGCTCATCTCTAGTTAGGAGACATTAAAGCTGACCAAAACCCTCCGAACTTGTGAAATACATTTGGCCAAAGCTCCTGCCAATATTCCCTTCTTAGGGTGTAAAACTAGAAATGGATGTTTTCGGCTTTTGAATCGTCCTGGTTTTTATTTGCTGTCTCTCTGTGTGAGATGGCGGACAATCAGTCATTGCATAGGTGTGTCTATGACATCATTGCCACACACAACAGTAGCAATGAGTGGAGGAGGCGGAGCTTTACAGCTAAAACAGACGCCATTATCTGGGTTTAGAGTGAAGCAGGAGCAGTGAAAATTGGCAAAAGGTGTTTTTCATGGGGGGAGCAATTCAGGGGATGCTAGTTAAAAATGTGAGTTTTGGTCCACTTTAAAGGAGAACTAATACAAAAATTGACCCAATGATAAAAATCCATATAAATTTGCTGGATGGCGGGGGAGGGGGTCACTTATACACCCGGCATCAAGAAATATCCAGCCAGACTGATTCTTTAAATGGAAGGAAGTGACACTAAACCTGTCACCCCTGGATTTTATTCCCATTAGGAGAATAAACCACAAGCTTGTCGGGAGTTTTATACTGTTTGGGTGTATAAGTGACCCCTCCTCTCATTAGAGACGTCTTTATGTAGATTTATATTATTACACAACTCTGTGATAGTGCTCCTTCAAAGCACAGCGCCCCTTGCAGGCAGCCTCCCTAGTCACAGGCCTAGGGTTGCCCAATGGGAAATATGGAAT
Organism: Gastrophryne carolinensis; assembly: GCA_027917425.1. Taxonomy (NCBI): domain Eukaryota; kingdom Metazoa; phylum Chordata; class Amphibia; order Anura; family Microhylidae; genus Gastrophryne; species Gastrophryne carolinensis. The sequence continues at coordinate 14,600,834 of CM051242.1, read as the reverse complement.
AGGTGAGTGTGAATCCATCCCAGTACTTACCCTCAGGGTGGCAGTGACAGCAGCTCTTCATACTCTCCAGCAGAAGCTGCACCGGGCAGTTAATATTGAACAGCATCTCTTCATTATCTGCGGAGACAACATTCAGCACAGAAGCTGATTAATGTATATCTCTCATGTGTCCCTGATTTGGAGGGACTGTCCCTCTTTTGAGTCCATGTCCCTGGTTGTACTCCTTTGTCCCTCTTTGAGGTGTAACCTATTGTTGTAACTGTTACAGCCTATCTCCTATCCATCCCTCAATGAGGGGGCGTTGCTTCATCCATCCCTCAATTAGGGGGCGTGGCTTCATCCATCCCTCAATGAGGGGCGTGGCTTCATCAATCCCTCAATGAGGGGCGTGGCTTCATCAATCCCTCAATGAGGGGCGTGGCTTCATCCATCCCTTAATGAGAGGACGTAGCTTCATCCATCCCTTAATGAGAGGACGTAGCTTCATCCATCCCTCAATGAGGGGCGTGGCTTCATCAATCCCTCAATGAGGGGCGTGGCTTCATCCATCCCTCAATGAGGGGACATGGCTTCATCCATCCCTCAATGAGGGGCGTGGCTTCATCCATCCCTCAATGAGGGGCATGGCTTCATCAATCCCTCAATGAGGGGCGTGGCTTCATCAATCCCTCAATGAGGGGCGTGGCTTCATCCATCCCTTAATGAGAGGACGTAGCTTCATCCATCCCTTAATGAGAGGACGTAGCTTCATCCATCCCTCAATGAGGGGCGTGGCTTCATCAATCCCTCAATGAGGGGCGTGGCTTCATCCATCCCTCAATGAGGGGACATGGCTTCATCCATCCCTCAATGGGGGGTGTGGCTTCATCCATCCCTCAATGAGGGGGTGTGGCCTAATTTAGCAAATGTCCCTCTTTCCCACCCTGAAAAGTTGGAAGATGTGTTAATTTAACAAATGTGGGAGCAACTCTACTGATCGATGGCGGTATCTACACCAGCAGCGGGTGAACCTTCCGGATCTTGGGGGGCCCCACCTTACATGGCGGTTAAAAATGAGCAAACTACTTGAAAATTCAATTTGGGCGATTTGCCAAATTTCCCCAAGAAACTTGGCTCCATCCAAATCAAATTTTAATGAATCACTCCTAAACCCATACCTCCCAAGTGTCCCTGATCTGGAGGGATTGTCCCTCTTTTGAGTCCATGTCCCTCGTGGTTCTCATTTGTCCCTCTTTGAGGTGTAACATGCAGATCTGCATCAATAAATGATTCATTTGCCTATTTAACATGTTTATATTGTTGTAACTGTTACATCCTATCTCCTCCTCAATGAGGGGGCGTGCCCTAATTTAACAATTGTCCCTCTTTCCCACCCTGAAAAGTTGGTAGATATGCCTAAGACAATAAAAAAAAATATGCTTACCTCCTTCCATGTCCCAGCGCGGGGCAGTGTCCTCATCGTCCAGCACGCCACAGGTCCTCGCTCTCACTCCCTGCCCCGTCCAGAGGAGGGAGCTGTCTCCCAGAGGAGTAGTTAGGCTTTCTGGCACCCGGGACAAAGATTCAAAATAGTGCCCCCACCTGTGCTCAGGCCCCCCTTTGGCACCTCCCTGACCTGCTACACCCAGGGCACGTGCCCCCCCCCCCCCCGCTCCCACCTGTGCTCAGGCCCCCCTTTGACACCCCCCTGACCTGCTGCACCCAGGGCACGTGCCCCCCTGCTCCCCACTAGCTGCGCCCCTGCAGCCTTCTATTCCTTCCTGCTCTTTCTGTCCTTCTTGTTTCTTCTGTTCTTTCTATCTTTTAATTGATTACATTCATCCCTTCTGTTTTCCATTCATTCTTTCCTTGTCAGGCAGAGCAGTTATACCAGGAGGGGACTAAAACTCTGAGCTTCTTAGGTTTTTTTTTTTTTTATTTTAACTGGAAAATTAGCCTTAGAGGGAAAGCCCATGAAAAGACCTCAGAGCAGAGAGTGGCACACACGTGGCAGGTAAGTGGGCCACCTTGGGCCTATTGCTACTATCTGCTCTGAGGTCTTTTAGGGTCAGCCTAACAAAGTGGACTTCCCCTTTAAACCAGACCTTCACCCACATTAAAAACTATCCTACCTGCACCTATTGTCTTTTCTGAGCTTTTAAACTTTCAAGATAGTGGCCCATGGAGTCTCAGGCTGCCTGCAAACAGGAAGTGTCTTCTGACTGCATTCTGGGATTGCTGTCCTTTTTGCTGACCCCAGATCTGCTCCCCAGCTATAACCCCGCCCCCTGCACTTTACCCCCTCTCCTCTGCTCAGTATGTGATGCTTCTGAGGCAAGATGGCGGCTCCTGTAGCCTAGAGTCCTGAACAGAGTTGCAGCTCAGCAGGGGAAAGAATATTAAGTAAGTGACTAAAACCATAAAATAAAATGTATTAATTTTAGATGCTGGGATTTTTTTTTTTGTTTTTGTTTTTAAAGGGCTTTTCATTAAATCATGCTGAAGGTCCGGTCTAAAGTGGACCAAAACCCACCCTGGAGTCTATGAGACTCCAGGGCAGGCATACTTGCTCACCTTGGGGCATCCAGATTTGGGTGTCAAACCCCGCAAGGTCGCCCTAAAACTCACCTTCTTTTCCGGTCCAGCGGCTGCATCCCTGCTATGCCTTTAGCGAGGCGCGTGCCCGCGGCAGGCATTTGTGAATGGCTCCCTGTTAGAGGTCAGGGGCCGGCACGCTCAGAGCTGTTCGTGTTAGGCGAGTTCTTAGACGAAGGGGCGGGAGCGGATCCGAGCGTGCTGATTGGACGAGAGGCTGCGCATGCGCCATAGGACCGGGAAGAGGTGAGTGAGATCAGGCGATCTGGAGGGTTTCACGCAGCAGGGTACCCCCGATCAGGATGCCCCGGGGGTAAGAACCAAAACCCAGGATAGTCAAAATCCTGGGTTTTGGTCCACTTTAAGGGGGAACTGCAGAAGGGGGCAATATCCACCATACCTGCAGCCATGTGGATGGGTGGAGCTTGGAGATGGGGGGAGGGGCTAAGGCCTGTATTATGCTTGATGGTTAATCCTATAATCTTCCAGGCCACAGGCTCAATCTTATATAGTGATTTAGGCTGAGCTGATCCGATTGCTGTGTTTTAAAGTGGACCAACACCCACCGCTGATCATCTATAAGATTCCCGGGCCGATTAGCTCCCTGCTTGCGGGGCACCCCGATCGGGCTGTGTGAAACCTCCCAGGACGCCCACAAATCCTACCTGTTCTTCGTTCCAGCGCATGCGCGGGCTGCCACCGCCCCTCGCGCATCCCTCTAGCAGGCCGTTTGTGAATGGCCGGCGCGGGCGCACTCCCTGTAGGAGGGACGTGCGAGAGGCGGCGGTGGGCGCTCTCACCTTGTCCGTCCACGGACCTCGCTTGTCTGTCGGCGGTGATTGGTGGAGCGAGTCACGTGGGAGCGGGGTCAGGTGAGTTTTTGGGGCTTTCTGGGGGGTTTCACACAGCGGGGCACCCCCGATCGGAGTGCCCCACGGAAGTGGACGAACACCCAGGATAGTGAAAATCCTGGGTGTTGGTCCACTTTAAGCTCCAAAGCTCAGAGCGCACTTCTGACTGCAGAAGCAAATGTGAGCTTGCACCAAAGGCAGCACATCAATGGCGGATGCTCTGATGACGCACCCCCGGCCTCGTGCCACGTCCCTCATTAAAGTGATTCTATACCCAGAAAGGAGGTTTACGCCGTCACCTTCTATCCCCAGACCAATCTCCCCAAAACAGCCTGTGTTTCTTGTTTTTACCAAAGCCTACACACTATTCATACAAACACTAACTGGATGCAGTCTGATGTTTGAATGACAGCGAATGGCTCCCTGGATGTGTAAGTAGCTCCCCCCGGTGCTCTCCAGCGATAATTCATTCAGTTACACAGCTCGGTAATGAGCGTCAGCCTAATCAGTTAATAGCTGGAATAAATCTAAAAGCACTGCAAGCTAAACCGCCACATACATCTCAGTGGCAGGTTGGCTTGTAACTGAATGAATAATCACTGGAGAGCACCAGAGGGCACTGCCCAGGGAGCCATAAAGACCACCATTCGAACATCAGACCAGGGCCAGCATCAGGGAAGGTGCCGGAGCTCTTGCACCTTGGGAGGGCCCGTCTGACATGGTGGTCATGTGACACACCTCTTACAAGCTTTGGGGATGGACGGCAGGTGGGAACAGGGCCATGCAGTAACCAGGACTAGGCACTTGTCAGCCAGACTGGCCCTTTCTTTCTTTCTTTCCTCCTTACTTTCTTTTTCTTTCTTTCCTTCTTTCTTTCTTTGTTTTTCTTTCTTTATGTCTTTTTTTCCTTATAGTAATTCTTCTTCTCATTCTTTCTTTCATTTCTTCTTTTCTCTCTTTATTCTTTTTCATTCCTCTATTTTATTTTCTTGTCATTCTCTGTCGTTCCTTCTTTCTTTGCTTCCTTCTCTTTTCTTTCTTTTTCTTTCTCTCTTTCTTTCTTTCCCTCTGTTCCTTCTTTTCTGTCATTCTTTCCGTGTTTCCCTTTCTTTTTCTTCCCTATTACTCTATATATATATATATATATATATATATATATATATATATTTAGCTTTTGTGTTCTGTTGTCAAGCAGAGCAGCAATGCCAGGGTGGGAGACCTTGAGCTTCTTAGGATGACACACACCACAAAGGGCCCACTGAGACTCAGAAACCTGGAGCCAACCCTGCATCATACTGTTAGTGTTTTTATGAATATTGTGCAAAGTAAAAAAAAAAAAAGAAAGAACATGCTGTTGTGGGGCACCGGATCACTTTAAAGTGGACCAAACCCCCTATTTGGTGCTTTCTCCCTGGACACCCTGATGCCCCTCTGTGTGCAAACCCCCAAGATCGCCTGAGGCAGCTCACCTCTTCCTGGGTCTATGGCGCATGTGCGGCCGCTCGTCCAATCAGCGCGCTTGGAGTTGCTGACCTCAAGTCGTCGGCTCCGAGCATGCTGACGGCGACAATCCCTGCTTCCCTCTAACAGGGAGCGTGCCCACAGCGCCCCTTCACAAATGCCTGGCACGCGCCCTGCTAGAGGGATTGCGGGGATGCAGCATGCGCCGTTGGACCGGGAAACAAGGTAAGTGTACGGGGCGACCTGGGGGTTTCACACAGCGGGGCATCCTGATATTGGATGCACTGGGGGGAGGGAATCGATAAGATTCCCGGACCGATTGCATTGTGTTTTGGTCCACTAATGGACGGCAGGAACGTGGAATGAAGCCAGACTAAAGCAGCCCAAAGGACAAAGTGGACCAGTCACCCTCCGATGCCAGCCCTGGAGTCTAAGACACACTAGGTGCCCCCAGGACATCCGGATTCGGCTTTCTCCACTGTGTGAGCCCTCCCACGTCACCAGCAAGCCCCTTACCTCGTCCCGGGCCTTTAACAAGAAAACCGCCATTGGCCGAGCGCTCTCCTTTCCATATTGAGTTGTGAGCGTGCACCACAGACAGCACGTCAATGGCGGATGCCTCGTGCCGCGTCCCTGCTGCCAGCCTCCCTCATTAAACTGATCCTTAAAGTGGACCAGTCACCCTCCAATGTCGGCCCTGGGGTCTAAGACACACTAGGTGCCACTGGGGCATTCCGATTCGGCTTGCCCCACTGTGTCAGCCCCCCAGATCACCCGCAGGTCCTCACCACGAAAACAGCCATTGGGCGAGAGCTCTCCTTTCCATTGCCCGAGTGGTCGCGCAAACGCTGTAGGAACGGCAGAGAGGTGAGTAGCATAAGAGATCTGGGGGTTTCACACATGGCGAGCGCTCGCACATGCGCCGTGGGGACAGCAGAGAGGAATGGCATCCCAAACCAGGGTGCCCCAGGGGGAATGACCAAAATCCAGGATAGTCAAGATCCCAGGTTTTGTTCCACTTTAAGCTTGTGGACTGGCAGGTACTGTGATGGAGGTTTGCGCTGTGAGAATGGCAGAGAGGTGAGTAGAATAATAGATCTGGGGGGTTTCACACAGCGGGGTGCCCCAGGGGGACGTACCAAAATCCAGGATAGGTTTTGTTCCACATTAAGCCTGTGGACTGGCAGGTACTGTAATGGAGCTTTTTCTGAGCCTTTGGCACAAGCTTCAAGTGACAAACATTCACTTACCTCCATAGAGGACAGTTATAAACATTCCCGCGGGTTCCCTGCAGAGCAGCCAGTGATGGTCACCCGGGTGTATCAGGATTCCAGGGCTTCCTTGGTCATGGCAGAGGAGAGTATAAACACGAGCAGTCTCCAGGGTGAGGGCAGGGTGGCGGCACCTCCGCATTGCTCGCCTTTCTATTGGTATTTGCGGATCTCCCGGTGATTGCTCAGCAAACACGGCTCATTATTAATTGTGTCGCACCCGGGTCTCCAAGGTGCTGCTAGTGATGGATGTCAGGAGAGATCTACAGACATGTGGAGGCTGATTTACTACTAACACCAGGTATCGGCAGGCGAGCGTCTGTATAGCGGCACTTAAAGTGACCGCTAGTAGACGCTGTAAGCGGGTATTGGGCGCTGTAACTGAGCGTCGCTGTATTAACCTGGCCGGAATTGATGAAAGTGATGTATGTTGGGCGCTCTAACACCAGTATAGCGCTGCAGGGAGCGAGAGGTAGCGCCGGCTCAGTGCGTCTCGCACTCAGCGCTCCACACCATACTTATCAAAAAAGGACACACACACAGCATTGGCGCTATAGCATAGAGCGCCAGACGCTGTGTGATTAAAGTCACCAGTAACAAAGCGAAAACACATGGAATGACATTGTTATAACACTGTGACATTAACACTTTAGTGCCAGACCTGTAATGACAATTCTGCATAAAAATATAAAAAAAGTCTAAAAAATGTATAAAAGTGTTTGTTTGCAGCCAGGAGACGTCACACAATGATTAAAGCAAAAAAAAAAAAATTGCCAAACACGCTATTTGTACACAACTAATTTCCCCATGGAAATTTACGGGAGAGCGACACTGAGCGACAGGTAATACGCGGCGCTCCTGAGCCTAGAGCGCTGGCGCTATACACTGAGCCAATACATGTAACGCTACATGGCGCTGTTAGACGTGCTCACCAGATTTGCTTTCTTAAAAGTGGTTTTGCATACAGCGCCCGGTGTTCACTGGACGCTGCCTGCCGCTATGAGGCGCCACCTGGCGCTATCCCTTCTTAAATAACCCCGAAAAACCCCAGGCTGATGCTGTCATTGCCACCCGTCACCCGGCAGAGCCCCTCGTATTGTGCTGATTCCGGTCCTGCACCCCCTGCCGGGCTTAGCTTACAATGTGCAGCTCATAACCAGGGCAAATTCCACAGCTACTCATTTATCTTCCTATTTCACATTCCCTTCATCTTTCTCTCTTTTCCACATTTTCTCAACCATTCTTTCTCCACATTATCGCCATCTTTCTCTCTTTCAGACTACTTTTAAATTGAGGCGTTGCATTTCCTCTTTATTTAGCTTTTTTACACATTTACTCCATCTTTCTCTCTCTTACATATTTCCTCTCTCCTTCTCTTTTTCACATTCCCCCCATCTTTCCATTTTTTTTACACATCCCCTCTAGCATTCTCCCTTTTACACATTTACTCCATCTTTCTCTCTCTTACATATTTCCTCTCTCCTCTTTTTCACATTCCCCCCATCTTTCCATTTTTTTACACATTCCCTCTAGCATTCTCCCTTTTACACATTTACTCCATCTTTCTCTCTCTTACATATTTCCTCTCTCCTCTTTTTCACATTCCCCCCATCTTTCCATTTTTTTTACACATCCCCTCTAGCATTCTCCCTTTTACACATTTACTCCATCTTTCTCTCTCTTACATATTTCCTCTCTCCTCTTTTTCACATTCCCCCCATCTTTCCATTGTTTTACACATTCCCTCTAGCATTCTCCCTTTTACACATTTACTCCATCTTTCTCTCTCTTACATATTTCCTCTCTCCTCTTTTTCACATTCCCCCCATCTTTCCATTTTTTTTACACATCCCCTCTAGCATTCTCCCTTTTACACATTTACTCCATCTTTCTCTCTCTTACATATTTCCTCTCTCCTCTTTTTCACATTCCCCCCATCTTTCCATTGTTTTACACATTCCCTCTAGCATTCTCCCTTTTACACATTTACACCATCTTTCTCTCTCTTACATATTTCCTCTCTCCTTCTCTTTTTCACATTCCCCCCATCTTTCCATTTTTTTTACACATCCCCTCTAGCATTCTCCCTTTTACACATTTCTTCCATCTTTCCCTCTTTTACACATTCCCTCCGTATCCCATTTTTGATCTTCATTCCCGCCTTTAATGTCCTCTTTTCACATTTTCTCCATTTTTCACTTTTTCACATTCCATCCATCTTTTTACATTTTCTCTATGATTCTCTCTATTTCACATTTCTTTCATTTTTTTACTCTTTTGCACACTGCCTCTTCCTCCTTTTGCCGACATTTCCTACTTTACCCTATAATTTCCACACTCCCTTCATATCATGGTCACGTCCTCAGCTCGGCCATCGGAATGACCTGCCCATGACTCGGCCACATGAGCGCCGGCGACCAATTGCAGGACTCTTTTTCCAGCGCAGGCTCGAGTGTCTTGTGGGGGGCGGGGCTCCAGAATGCCCCCCCCCCTATACTTTTGTGGTGCCATCGGAAAAAAACGGGTGTTGGTCCAGTTTAAATCTTGGGTATGGAGGTCACTAGAATCCTCCTCCATGGTGACATCACAGAGCTGCTGGATGTCAGAGCTCCTCCACCTTCCGTTGACCTACAGATGCTCAATAGGCTTTAGGTCTGGAAACATTCTTGGTCAGTCCAGCACCTGTAGCCTCAGAGGCCGATTCATTAATAGCGCCAGGTAGCGACAGATGAGCGGCAGTAGCGTTATTTTCACAGCGCCCGCTAGTATTCGCTGTGCTTGGCCGTTGTTCGGTAGTTGATAGCGACTCAGTCGGTTTGCCGTAATGTTGAATATTGGGTGAGGAGTCGCTATTTGACAGGTTCCGCGCTGTATGGGAGCGCATGATAGCGACTGGCCCTAGCGACCGGCTCCCACCATATTCATTAACAAATCACGCTCAAAACATTCCCGCGCTGTGAAATGCTTGTTTAAACCCCAGAGCGCTGGCGGCGATGGGTTAAAAGTAGTTTTTTAACCCCCAAGCAACCATATTTTTTGAAACCAAAAAAACAAGTTTTTTAAATAATTTTGTAATATGAATACATTAATATCAGACCTGTAATATCAATTCTGCACAATGTTTTTTTTTATTTCAATCTAAAATGGCAGAAGTGGTCACAGAATTTTTCACATTAATAACAATTAATTATTAATATTTAAAGATTGTTCCATTGAAATGCATTGGAGAGCGCCAGGTAGCGAGAGGTCATACCTGTCGCTGTTCAAGGTCGGACGCTGGCGCTGTGGGCTGAGGCTGGAATAATGATGAATGAGTGGCTATCTGGCGCTATCTCGGTCGCTAAGCAGGATTGGCTTGATAAATGTGTGATTGTGGTGGGGAGCCGGCGTTCTCGTGGCGGGGCCCGTCATTACCGGCCGCTCACCAGTCGCTACCTGTCGCTATTCCTTCATAAATAAGGGCCTTAATGAATTACTCATAGACTTGAATTATTGTGAATGTACATTTATCAGGATTAAGTGTGGTGGATGCCCCGGATACAGTATTTTTTCCTTTATAATAATAGTCCAGCCAAGTAACTGATTGGTGGTTGTCTGGCACCCGCCCACTTACTGGAAGGTCAGATGGAGTCCCTTGTGCCCCCCTTGTGCGGGTGCGTGCTGCTCGGGAACTCCTGCTTTGCCATTCTGGGTGGGGGGTGGTGTAGTCGCCCGGCTGGTTCCCTGCATTGAGCTGCCAGCGGCTGTGCTTGGTGGCTTATGTGCAGTGACAGCTCTGCACCCATCACTGTAGCGTTGCTGGCGGCGGTTTTGCTGCTCTAGACTCTCCATCCTGCCCTGTGGTGGCTTTGGCTGCAAAAAAAAAGGCTTGCCTAGGCGCGCCCCCATTCCTGCCAATAGCTTTGTTGCCGGCCCCGCAGCCCGTCAGACCAAAGACTGAAAAGCCTCCTGGACCAGACCATAACCCAAAGGTTGGTGGAGGCCCCCTTTGCAGGGCAAATGGTGGAAGCCCCAGGGCGCACGCCCTCCTCATAACTGTTATGCAAGCTGTACACTGACTACTTTCCATTATACCCAAGTGAAACCTTTTTGAGTGATACAGGTTTCATTTGTACCCGGTGGTTATATATTTGCCCGGTGTCCTCAGTGTGGCAGCCGCACATAAGTCCCGGGCACCTCTTTTTCTGCACACGGCCTGTTCTGGATACTCACCCCCTCCCCCTCCCACACTTTTTCCCACGCTGAGCCGTCGGTTTTACCAGCCCGCATTACACGTTAGTCACACAAACCTCAGAAACATAAACAACGTTTTATTTCTCGGAGTTTGTAAAGACCAAAATAAAACCATAAAATCCCGTTCAGCCCGGTCGCAGCGCCTCCCTCGCCGGGTCTCCGAGTTCATCAATGAAGCTTTCCCTCCCTCCTCCTCTCTTATCTGATGCCACTGCCCCGGGCTCTTCTGCCAACTGCGGTCCAGATTAGAGCAGTCACGGCCCAGAGGGAGACGTGTGTCATGTGACCAGAACCTGATATCGGATCATTGTTTCTCTATGCGCAGGCCTCGGGTGAAACATGCGCTGCTTATTTAAAGTGGACCGAAACCCATGCTGCGTGCTCCACGAGTCTAAAAGAACCAGTGGCCACAATCCCAGCTTCCGCTCCCAGACATATAGATAATATAAATCATTAATCCGGACCTTCAGCATAATTTAATGAATAGCCCAAACCTTTAAAAACTATTCCCCAGCATCCAAAATTAATATATTTTAAGTTTTTAGTCACTTACTTATTATTCTTTCCCCCGCTGGGCTGCAACTCTGTTCAGGACTCTAGAATATGGGCGCCGCCATCTTGCCTGAGAAGCATCACATACTGAGGAGAGGAGAGGGGGGCAAAAGTGCCAGGGGCGGGGTTATAGCTGTGCTTTGCACAGACAGAGAAGAGCTGGGGTCAGCAATCCCAAAATGAAGAGCAGAAGACACTTCCTGTTTGAAGGCTGTCTGAAACTCCAAGGGCCACCATCTTGGATGTTTAAAGGCTCCGAAAATGCAGTAGATGCAGGTAGGATGATTTGAATGTGGTAATCTGTATGTACAGGGTGTGGGGGGATATAGGACAACCTCTTATTCAGGGTGAAGGTTTGGATTAATGTGGGCAATCTGTATGTACAGGGTGGAGGAAACATATAAGATAGCCTCTTATTCAGGGTGAAGGTCTGGATTAATGTGGGCAATCTGTATGTACAGGGGGGGGGGGGATATAGGACAACCTCTTATTCAGGGTGAAGGTTTGGATTAATGTGGGCAATCTGTATGTACAGGGTGTGGGAAACATATAAGATAGGCTCTTATTCAGGGCGAAGGTCTGGATTAATGTGGGCAATCTGTATGTACAGGTGGAGGAAACATATAAGATAGGCTCTTATTTAGGGTGAAGGTTTGGATTAATGTGGGCAATCTGTATGTATGGGTGGGGGAAACATATAAGATAGGCTCTTATTCAGGGTGAAGGTTTGGATTAATGTGGGCAATCTGTATGTACAGGGTGTGGGAAACATATAAGATAGGCTCTTATTCAGGGTGAAGGTTTGGATTAATGTGGGCAATCTGTATGTACAGGGTGGAGGAAACATATAAGATAAGCTCTTATTCAGGGTGAAGGTTCGGATTAATGTGGGCAATCTGTATGTACAGGGTGTGGGAAACATATAAGATAAGCTCTTATTCAGGGTGAAGGTTCGGATTAATGTGGGCAATCTGTATGTACAGGGGGGGGGGGGGATATAGGACAACCTCTTATTCAGGGTGAAGGTCCGGTTTAAGGCCGGCACTCCAAATCAAATATGCAGAAAATATATATTGGTAAATCATACAAGATTGTATAAACAAAAGTATGCAGTCCATAGTGTCCAATGTTTCGGGTATCATGGTCCCCCTTCTTCAGGGTAAGACTGCTAAACAGATCAACATGTTCAAACAGATTAAAGTGGCTCAAAACCCACCGCAATCGATTCCCTCCCACCGGGGCATCCAAAATTGTGATGCCCCGCTCTGTGAAACCCCCCAGGTCGCCCCGTTCGCTTACCTTTGTTCCTGCTCCAACGGCGCATGTGGAGACCGCATCCCCACTATCCCTTTAGCAGGGCGCGTGCCGGCTCCCTGTTAGAGGGAAGCGGGGGATGCGGCTGTCAGCGCGCTTGGAGCCGCTGGACTTAGATGTTGTCTTAAATGGCGTGATGTCAGTATCTCCTAGCGCGCAGATTGGATACGCGGCAACGCATGCTCCGTAGGACTGGGAAGAGGTGAGTTTCTTCGGGCGATCTGGGGGGTTTCACACAGCGGGGTGCCCCGGGGGAAAGGGCCAAAACCCAGGATAGTCAAAATCCTGGGTTTTGGTCCACTTTAAGTAAACAGGCTGATGTCATAATGACGTTATCGGGACATATAGCTAACTATGGATAGGGAACAAATAATAACCAGTAAAAAACAAAATTATATTATTATATTATATAATTATATACGCGGTATACATGAAAACCGCTACTCACCTATGTCCTCCGGGGGTACCCTGGTAAAAAATGCATAGCATAACGTGCCCGGTTGCCAGGCAATCAGAGCCGTATGCCAGTCACATTAATGGGCAGGATACAGCTCACAGAGCTCGGCCATAGGGAACAAAAGGAGCCCCAGCCCCAGTTTCCCTGTAGATGGGGGCATACACAGGCCATCTAAATGGCTCAGCCCAGAGATGCTGGGGATGCAGTTGGAATTGTTTACATCACAGTGGGAGTCAGGGCAAAGGTGAGTTTTGTGGCAACCCAATGGGGGGAAGCAGGTTTCACACAGCGTGGATGCCCCAGGGGAAGGCCAATGGTCGGCCCTGGAGTCTTTTACACTCTAGTTTCGGCAACTCAGGGTTTTGTTTCGCTTTGAAGTGGACCAAAACCCATGGCCGCCTTATTCCCTCCCCTGAGTGAAACCTCTGAGACCCCTAAAAAACCTCTTCCTGATCTACTGGCACATGCACAATAGGGCACGCACCCTATTGGAGGATAGTGGGGATGCGCCTATACCTCAATATTGACAAGCGCAGCCGAGCATAGTGATTGGAGGAGAGTGCGTGCACGCGTTGTAACACCGGGAAAGTTTTACTGGGCGACCTGGGGGTTTCACACATTCCAAAGCGGAGTGCCCCGGGGCAAAGACCAAAACCCAGGATTTTGTTTTTTTTCCCTGGGTCACTCAGCTTTGGAATGTGTGAAACCCCCAGGTTTTGGTCCACTTTAAAGTGGACCAACACCCAGGATTTTGAATATCTATCTATATTTTGAAACCACCCAGAAACCCCGAAAAACTCACCTCTCCTCGCTCCCACGTGACCGCCGCTGCCAATCCCCGCCGACGGACAAGCGGGAGGCAGCGACAGACAAGAGAGCGCCCCCGCCGCCTCCCGCGCGTCACTCTTACAGGGCGCGCGCCGGCCATTCACAAACGGCCGGCGCGGGTGCGCGTCCTGCTAGAGAAACGCGCGGGAGGCGGCGGCGGGCGCCGCTGGATCGCGGATAAGGTAGGGATTTAGGGGTTTCTGGGGGGTTTCACACAGCGATCGGGGTGCCCCACAGTCAGGGGTCTGATCGGTCCGGGAATCTTATAGATTCCCAGGCCGATCATGGGAGGGTGTTGTTCCACTTTAAAGGGTCACTAAACCCAAATATAAAAAACAAGCAGGCACTCACCTTCAATTCCGTGCAGCAGGTCCCGGGTTGGTCCGCTGCTCAGAAACCGGGGCTCCCGGTGCCTTATGCACTGTCCCGCTTCTTACATCAATCACTGTGCATCAAGCAATTTATTCATTGCAATAAAGGGGGCCTGCCAAAGCAGTGTCTGGCACGCCCCCTTCATTGCAATTTATTCAAGAGGTTGTGCAGAGGCACAGTGACTGGGGGTAGTGGCGGGGCCACAACCTGCAGCGAGCGTTGGTTATGGCCTGAGGAATTCTGGGATGCATGAATGCTGCACCCCTCATGCTCAGAAACCAGGAGCTTTCTGAGCGGAGGACCAGCCAGAAGCTAATGCGTGGAGAGAAGGAGGTGTCTTTCATTTTGAGTTTAGTGATCTATTAAAAATGGCAGGTGGGTGTGGCCTCTGCAATGGGAAAAAATCTTTTCTTTAATGAAGCCACCACTAAGCTGGCCGCATTGCCCATGTGGCGGATGGGTGTGGGACGCCAGGGGATAATGTTATGGCTTTTGTGCCACTTTAAAGTGGACCAAAACCTAAGATTTGCCCGCGGGGCCCCCTGATCGGGGATGCCCTGCTGTTTGAAACCCCCCAGCTCGCCCGAACATACTTACCTCTTCCTGGTCCTATAGCACATGCGTGGCCGCTCGTCCAATCAGCGCGCTCGGATCCACTCACGTCAGTTCGTCTAAGCCTTTGGCTAGGGCAACTGGATCCGGGCACGCTGGCGGGCGCATCCCCCGCTACCCTCTAACCTGACCCATGCTGGCCACTCACAAATGCCTGGCACGCGCCCTGCTAGAGGGATAGCGGGGATGCCTCCTTGGCTCGGGACAGCGCCGTAGGACCGGAGTTTATGGGCGACCTAGGGGGGTTTCACACAGTGGGGCATCCCAATTTTTTTGGGGGGGGAGGGAATTGTTCGAAAATATTCCCAGGCTGATTTCCGTGGGATTTGGTCCACTTTAAAGCAGGAACTCTGGTCAGATATAATCGGGCTCCCTCTTTAATATGCAGCAGTGGGGTAGTCTGTATCGGGCTGCCCCCTGTGCCATCGGCACCACTAAACTGGGCCACCTGGATACTCACCGCTTCCGGGTCGCACGTCCCATGTGACCGCGAGCAGCCAATCAGGTAAGCCGCCAGCCGAGCACATTACTGTGCAACCACCGCAGTCTGATAGGCAGCTCCACAGCCATGGTGGAAGGATCCTGGAAGAGGTGAGTATCTGGACGGCCCTGCTCCCTAGTTTAGAGGCGTCAATGCATGGCGAGGGCGCCCCATCCAGGCTACCCCGCTGCTTCATATTAAAGAGGGAGTCCGGTCATTTCTGATTAATTCAATTCATTTTAATGTATTTCAATAAAGACTAATACTTTAATGAGGTAATTGGTTTAGTGCTCTTTAATTCTTACACATCAAAAATAATGGAGTGATATGTCAAAAACTACAGTAAAAGGCTGGGAAAAAAAATAGGAGAGGTCATTGTGGGACCGGCACCCACCGGGGCAATGATTTTATGACCGTGTCCTTAAACCGGACCTTCACCATGATTTAATCAAAAGCCCAAACTCTTAAAAAACGATTCCCCAGCATCTAAAATTAATATATTTTACATTTTTAGTCACTAACTTATTATTCTTTCCCCCACTGGGCTGCAACTCTGTTCAGGAATTTAGGATACGGGCGCCGCCATCTTGACTCAGAAGCATCACACTTACTGAGGAGAGGAGAGTGGGATAAGGTACAGGGGGGCAGGTTATAGCTGTGCTTTGCTCAGACAGAGCAGAGCTGGGGTCAGGGAAAGGTCAGCAATCCCAGAATGCAGAGCAGCACAGTCACTTCCTGTTTGCAGGCACTTCCTGTTTGCAGGCTGCCTGATAAAATGGCGGCTTCCATAAGCCGCCATCTTGGATGTTTAAAGGCTCATAACATGCAGTAGATGCAGGTAGGATGATTTTTAATGTGAGCAATCTGTATGTACAGTGTGGGGGAAACATATAAGATAGGCTCTTATTCAGAGTGAAGGTCCGCTTTAAGTCTTTGAGTGTCACATGGCAGGTTGGCGCTCCTCAGGTGCAGACGAGGCCGCATGGGCTTTCTGGAGATAATGGAGGCCAGACTCCGCTCTGCTGATCCTCTCTGCCAGGACGCGCCTCCTTATTTCCAGTGATGTTCCCAGATCTATCCTCGCCACTGCCCGGGACAACTGTGAGACAAACACAAATTACTATGAAGGACAGAGGAAGTCCACATATTACTACTGCAATAAATCATATCTGACACCTCACATGTAAGTTAAAAGGGACCTCCAGTCAAAAAAAAAAAAAAAAATCAGAGCTCCTCCCTCTAGAAATATGTTTGTCCTTCTGCAGTTGCTCCAAGGGTTACTGGCTTCTGTGGCCCAATCAGATTGGATTTCATGGGGGTGATGATTCATGTTCAGTCAAGAGTGAGGGCTTCTACTAAAACCTCCTTGTGCTCCCTAAAGAGGACAATTCTAAAACTGGATCTTTGAAAAGTGAAATGACACATTTGCAATTGTCTTTTTTAAGTGAACCTCCGTTCTATAGTCAGGGCACACATCAGCACTGGCCACACCTGGGCAGGTCGGGCCGGGGCCACTGCACTTTATTTCCTCTACCTTGGTCTGCCCCTATGCAGGACGCAGGACGGTGCAGTAACCCGAGCTAAGGACTGTCAGCCAGGGGCGATTAATTAATAGCGTCAGGTAGCGACAGATGAGCGACAGTAGCGGTATTTTCACAGCGCCCGCTAGTATTTGCTGTGCTTGGCCGTTGTTCGGTTGTTGACAGCGACTCAGTCGGTGTGCGGTAATGTTGAATACGGGGTTAGGAGTCGCTGTTTGACAGGTTACGCGCTGTATGGGAGCGCATGACAGCGAATGGCCATAGCGACCGGCTCCCAGCATATTCATTAACAAATCACGCTCAAAAAATTATCGCGCTGTGAAATGCTTGTTTAACCCCCCTGGCGTTATGATAGAGGCAAATGTAATGGTAACGAAAGCGTTACCATTACATTTGTCTCTGACGCACGGCTCCGCCCCCATGAGCCTCTGCGGCTCACAGAGACGGAACCCGGAAGTGCGACGGACGCCGCAGCCGCGGCTCTCGCCTGCGATCGCAGCGGGGACATCGCTGGATCGCAGGGAGAAGGTAAGGAGACTGCGCCGCCCTGCTCCTCTGCCAAATAGATCCCGAGCGTGACTCGGGGTTACCGCTACTTACAGCGCAAATTAACCCCGAGTCACGCTCAGGATCACCGCTAAGGAGGTTAAACCCCAGAGCGCTGGCGGCGATGGGTTAAAAGTAGTTTTTTAACCCCCAAACAACCATATTAAAAAAAAAAAAAAAAAAAAAAAAAAGTTTTTCAAAACATTTTGTAATATGAATACATCAATATCAGACCTGTAATATCAATTCTGCACAAATTTTTTTTTTTTTTTTTTTAACCTTAAAAAAAATATCTAACATTGCAGAAGTGGTCACAGAATTTTTGACATTTAAAAAAAAAAAAAAAAAAAAAAAAAAAAAACATTAATAGCAATTAATTAAGAATATTTAAAGATTGCTCCATTGAAATGCATTGGAGAGCGCCAGGTAGCGAGAGGTCATACCTGTCGCTGTTCAAGTTCGCTCGCTGGCGCTGTGGGGTGAGGCTGGAATAATGATGAATGATTCGCTATCTGGCGCTCTGTCAGTCGCTAAGCAGGATCGGCTTGATAAATGTGTGATTGCGGAGGGGAGCCAGCGTTCTCGTGGCGGTGACCTTCATTACCGTTCGCTCACCATTCGCTACCTGGCGCTATCCCTTGTTAAATAAGGGCCTTTTTTTTTCCCTCTGTTCTTCCATAGGGTTAACCATAATATTCCTATACTACCCTCTCTAAAATATATACCAAGCTTCATCAAAGTGCAATCTACTTGGGAATAAGAAGAGGAGAGAATGTAGTGGTAAGACTGAATTAGTAAGCAAAATCAACAAGATACTTTCCCTTATGGAGGTCTGGTATCATCCGTGGTCTGGTGTGGGAGGGACAGTTTTCACGGGTTGAATATTATGGTTTAGGGTCACTAGATTCCTTATTATAGTAAAGAGTCCCTCAAGCAGACTTACACCTATTGGTATTGCACAGTAATTTTGCACTAGCACCTAATAATAATATTGATATTTTTCAGTTTTTTAACACAGTGATATTTATTATAGTATTGTGATTTTTGTATATATAAGGAGATTTAATATTGTGTATTTATTTATTTGGGGTATTTGTAATAAGATGGATGAGTTTTTCTATGTTTAAGATATGAGACCTTTTCCCTTATGGACGAGATAGAGTCTCTGGTTTATTAGATAATTATACCAGAGCAGATGGGCAATGTTTTGTGTATATGTTTTTAATGTCTATATCTGTTTTTTAGTGGAGTCACAACAATTATGTGTTATTTTCTTGATATTCCTTGCTGTTTCCCCCTTGTTGAGGTCTGTTTGCGCCTAATTCTAACTGTGGATTTAGTGGAGTGGCACGTACTCAGGAGCACGCACAACTGTTTGTATTTAGGCTGCGCCCGCTGTATTGTTGGCACAAGACAAACATAATTGCCTCTACCCTGACATGTGCACTTAGGCCCCTATTTAACAAGGGATAGCGACAGGTAGCGAATGGTGAGCGAACGGTAATGACGGTCACCGCCACGAGTACGCCGGCTCCCCTCCGCAATCACACATTTATGAAGCCAATCCTGCTTAGCGACTGACAGAGCGCCAGATAGCGAATCATTCATCATTATTCCAGCCTCACCCCACAGCGCCAGCGAGCGACCTTGAACAGCGACAGGTATGACCTCTCGCTACCTGGCGCTCTCCAATGCATTTCAATGGCGCAATCTTTAAATAATCATAATTAATTGCTATTATTTTTTTTTAATGTCAAAAATTCTGTGACCACTTCTGCCATGTTAGATATTTTTTTTTAAGGTTAAAAAAAAAAAAAAAAATTTGTGCAGAATTGATATTACAGGTCTGATATTAATGTATTCATATTACAACCCGTTTTGAAAAACTTGTTTTTTTTTCCTAAAAATATGGTTGTTTGGGGGTTAAAAAACTACTTTTAACCCATCGCCGCCAGCGCTCTGGGGTTTAAACAAGCATTTCACTGCGCGAGAATTTTTGGAGCGTGATTTGTTAATGAATATGCTGGGAGCCGTTCGCTATGGCCATTAGCTGTCATGCGCTCCCATACAGCGCAGAACCTGTCAAATAGCGACTCCTCACCCAATATTCAACATTACGGCAAACCGACTGAGTCGCTATCAACTACCGAACAACGGCCAAGCACAGCGACTACTAGCGGGCGCTCTGAAAATGCCGCTACTGTCGCTCATCTGTCGCTACCTGGCGCTATTAATGAATCGGCCTCCCCGTGGAGTGGCACGTACTCAGGAGCACGCACAACTGTTTGTATTTAGGCTGTGCCCGCTGTATTGTTGGCACAAGACAAACATAATTGCCTCTACCCTGACATGTGCACTAAATTTTAATACTTTGTAAATCTGCAGAATAGGAATTTTTAAAACTGTAGTAGCATGTATGTGACAGTAGATGTCAGTGTTTACAGGAATGGGGAGATATTTAGAATTACTTTAGATTGTTACATAGTTAATACATTATAAAAAAAAGACATGTGTATCAAGTTCAAGCAATGGACAGGGTTGGAGAAAGTAATTTGTCTATCATTTACAGACAACAGCTAATAGTAACTGTAAATGTTATTAGCAGTTTGGTGGCTCTCCTCTGCAACCTTTCCAAAATCAGGGCATCCTTTCTATGACCTGTTGCCCAGAACTGGATGGCATATTCCAGATGAAGGTGCACCTTGTAAAGAAGCAATATTACCTATCCCAGGATTCCAGGCCTCGTTTAATGCATAATAATATCTTGGTAGCCTTGAAAACAGCTACTTGACATTGCATACTGGTTACTTTAGAATAGTATTGACCATCATAGAGGTGGAAATATCATAGAGGTGGAAATATCATAGAGGTGGAAAGTTCCATAACTTATATGGTATATTATAGGTATATTTTGAGTTTATAAAATGTTTGGGAGCCCTTTGTCTTAGGTTAGAATTTGAAGAGACCTAGAGGCTGATTCATCATTAGCGGCAGGTAGCGACAGATGAGCGTCTGTAGCAGGCATTTTCAGAGCGCCCGCTAGTAGTCGCTGTGCTCGGCCGTGAGTCACTTCTTTATATCACTGTTCAGTAATGTTGAATACATTGTGAGGAGTCGCTATTTGACCAGTACAGCGCTGTATGGGAGCGCATGTTAGCGACTGCTCATAGCGACCGACTCACACCATATTCAGCAAAAAAACAGCCTCACAAATCTCTGGCGCTGAAAAATACTTGTTTGAAGCCCAGAGCGCAGGAGGCTGTGTGATTAAAGTCTGTTTTCAAGCATCTATCCACTAGTAACAAAGCGAAAACATATGGAATTACATTGTAACAACATTGTGACATGAACACTTTAAAGCCAGACCTGTAATGTCATTTCCGAGGAAATATTTAAAAAATTATGAAAAAGTTATGAAAAAACTGCTTATTCAATGCCAGAAGAGGTCACAGAATTATTTGTGATTTTTTTGAAAAAAAAAAAAAAACCCATTTAAAGAGAAGAAAAGGATCGTCCATTGAAATGTATGGGAGAGCGACAGGTAGCGAGAGGTCATACCTGGCGCTGTGCAAGGCTGGACGCCGGCGCTGTTTGCTGAGGCTGTGAAAATGATGAATCAGACGCTACATGGCGCTATCCCAGTCGTTAAACAGATTCTGCTTGATAAATGTGTAATTGCGTGACGTGTCCGGCGTTCACCAGTCGCTACCTCTCATTAACCAGCCACTACCTGACGCTATCCCTTCTTAAATAAGGGCCTCCCTCAGGAGAAGAAATAGGGCCCTGGATACGCAACATTCATCAGTGGAGTATCTAAGGGGAGATAGGGTCTAATAAGCAGCTCGATCGGGGGTGTCCCGCTGTGTGAAACCCCCCTGGTCGCCTGAACGAACTCATCTCTTCCCGGTCCTATGGCGCATGTGCGCCCGCTCGTCCAATCAGCATCCCCTGCTACCTTTTAACAGGGAGCGTGCACACGCTGGTCATTCACAAATGCCTGCCACGGGCCCTACTTAGGGAATACCGGGCATGCGGCCACTGCTCACGCATGCACTGTTGGACCCGGAACAAAGGTGAGTTTTTGGGCGACCTGGGGTTTCACACAGCGGGGCACTCCCAGGGAGCGAGTAGGCCTGCCCTGGAATCTCATAGACTCCAGGGTGGGTTTTGGTCCTCTTTAAGTGCAGGAACTATAGGAAGAGAGGATTTATGAATGTCCTGTTGCACCCCCTAAAAATGGAAGGGAGGAAGTCTGCAAACTGTTTGATGTTCCCACTTTGAACTGTTCATCAAAGAGGACCTGTTATCTAATAAATCTTGACTTCATTACCAAAGCTGCTGGTGCCCAACATGTTCATTTAAACCCTCAAGGAACCCAAGAACTGTGTGTACCTGTGTTTGCTGCCTGTGGTCCAGAGGTGACATAGGAGTGTAATATTGACATAGGAGTGTAATATAGCACAGCTTAGAGCAGGGCGAGGCTGTGACCAGGCTACACATACAAGAAAGAATTCATAAGGTTTCACCAGCAAGAACCAGACTTTGCTGAAACAAGAGGGTGCTGGCTTCAATTGTTTCTCAACAGAGACCATGATATCATACCAGTTGGTTACTTGGTCAACTGCAACAAGTCAGTGGCTTCCTTGGACTGGACATCTATGGCTTTGGTCAGGACCCAGGCACTTCTGACGCCTGTTAGGGACAATTATTTTTGCTGGTCCATTTGTTGTCATCACCAGTGTCGGCCTCTCCAATTGACGATGCGTTAGACTATGGTCAGTGGTTGTCCTAGAGCAGGGTCTCCCCACCTTTTTTAATGGAGTACCACTTCCGAATTGCAGTTAACTCAAGAACTGTACCAACCCTACCACCACCAACTCCAGGGGATTCAAATACCGGCCCATTTGGCACATCCTGTGCAGTAGCTTGCTTGCAGTGCTTCATAGTAACCTATCTTCACTCCCAGTGACCTTGAGTACCTGTAAGGATTTCATGTTTTCCTGATTATCACCTGTCACATGCTCTCTGGCTGTGCTGTAAAGCCTGTGCATCCCTTTAGACATACATCCTCCTAAAGTATTCACTTTAGCTGTGCTCTTGAATACCAGCCCAGCGCTGCCTCAGCAACAGCCAATGGTTAATGGTACTGGGCTGACTCTGGCCTGCCCTGATTGGCTGGTGGCCACGTAAAGCCAGGCCTCTCCCAACATGCATTTGCCGTTATATAGCGATAACTTGGATGCTAGTGATAGCTTGTACCAGTTTGAATATCAGCTCTTTGTTTTCCTGTTGTGACCTCACCTTTTGACCGACACTTTGTCTAGTCCCTTGGCACAGAGGGGAGCTTGAGTACCCTCACAGGGGAGCTTGAGTACCCTCACAAGGGAGCTTGAGTACCCTCACAGGAGAGGTTGAGTACCCTCACAGGGGAGCTTGAGTACCCTCACAGGGGAGCTTGAGTACCCTCACAGGGGAGCTTGAGTACCCTCACAGGGGAGCTTGAGTACCCTCACAGGGGAGCTTGAGTACCCTCCCAGGGGAGCTTGAGTACCCTCCCAGGGGAGCTTGAGTACTCTCACAGGGGAGCTTGAGTACCCTCACAGGGGAGCTTGAGTACCCTCACAGGGGAGCTTGAGTACCCTCACAGGGGAGCTTGAGTACCCTCACAGGGGAGCTTGAGTACCCTCACAGGGGAGCTTGAGTACCCTCACAGGGGAGCTTGAGTACCCTCACAGGGGAGCTTGAGTACCCTCACAGGGGAGCTTGAGTACCCTCACAAGGGAGCTTGAGTACTCTCACAGGGGAGCTTGAGTACCCTCACAAGGGAGCTTGAGTACCCTCACAGGGGAGCTTGAGTACCCTCACAGGGGAGCTTGAGTACCCTCACAAGGGAGCTTGAGTACCCTCACAGGAGAGGTTGAGTACCCTCACAGGGGAGCTTGAGTACCCTCACAGGGGAGCTTGAGTACCCTCACAGGGGAGCTTGAGTACTCTCACAGGGGAGCTTGAGTACCCTCACAAGGGAGCTTGAGTACCCTCACAGGGGAGCTTGAGTACCCTCACAGGGGAGCTTGAGTACCCTCCCAGGGGAGCTTGAGTACCCTCCCAGGGGAGCTTGAGTACTCTCACAGGGGAGCTTGAGTACCCTCACAGGGGAGCTTGAGTACTCTCACAGGGGAGCTTGAGTACCCTCACAAGGGAGCTTGAGTACCCTCACAGGGGAGCTTGAGTACCCTCACAGGGGAGCTTGAGTACCCTCACAAGGGAGCTTGAGTACCCTCACAGGAGAGCTTGAGTACCCTCACAGGGGAGCTTGAGTACCCTCACAGGGGAGCTTGAGTACCCTCACAGGGGAGCTTGAGTACTCTCACAGGGGAGCTTGAGTACCCTCACAAGGGAGCTTGAGTACCCTCACAGGGGAGCTTGAGTACTCTCACAGGGAAGCTGGATGGAATATCATCTTTCAGCACATACAGCAGTCCATATTCCAGGAGTAGAAAACATCATGGCCGATTTTCCTTAGCTCAGAAGAGGTCAAACCAGGTGAACTGACCCTGGAAGCAGAGGTTTTCTCTGAGATATGTTTAGTATGTTCTGCAGCCTACAGTACATGGGATCTGTGACCACCCTCTAAAAAAGAAGAGTGGTCCATTGGGACTACAGCTTGGACGGCCTTGGGTGTTCAGTGGATACACAAGGTGCGTCATCCTTTGGGCAACGCTGGGGCTTTTTTCTTATGAGTCGATGACTGAGTGAGTGCCTCCTGCTAAGCTCAGGCTCTGCCAGATACCTTTGCTTGGGACTAAGTGGGGTTCATTTGATCATTTCCTGGAAGGTCCTAGCTGCTTACCTTTGACACAGGGGCATATATACCATAGAGGCTGTGAAAGCAAGTCACCCCAGACCTGTGGCACAAAGGGGCCCAGCACAAGCTACCTTTACCACCTCTATAGAATGTAGACCCTGTGCGGCGGCAGCATAGCTTCATACCTACACCCCCCCCCCCCGTCCGCTTCTCCTGTCCTGTCCAGCTATGTTATGCCTTGCCCTGCTCCACCCTGCCTCTGTGCATGCCTCCACCACCCCCCATGCTACCCTCTCCTCCCCCTGTTCATGCCTCCACCACCCCCTGTGCCCCCTCTCCTCCCCCTGTGCATGCCTCCACCCCCCCGTGCTCCCCTCTCTTCCCCCTGTACTTTCTGCCCCCCCCGTGCTCCCCTCTCCTCCCCCTGTGCATGCCTCCACAACCCCCGTGCTCCCCTCTCCTCCCCCTGTGCATGCCTCCACAACCCCCGTGCTCCCCTCTCCTCCCCCTGTGCATGCCTCCACAACCCCCGTGCTCCCCTCTCCTCCCCCTGTGCATGCCTCCACCACCCCCTATGCTCCCCTTTCCTCCCTCTGTACATGCCTTCACCACCCCCCATGCCCCCCTCTCCGCCCCCCCCCGTACTCCCCTCTCCTCCCCCTGTGCATGCCTCCACCACGACCATGCTCCCCTATCCTCCCTCTGTACATGCCTCCACTGCCCTGCACTTGCCTCCCCCACCTCCGTGCATGCCCCCCTGCCGTGTGCACTCCTTCCCCCCCTCGGTGCATGTGTCCCCACCCCCAGCAGATACGCACTGCCTCAGTTTGTCCGGGACCCAGTGGGTTGGTGTCCGCCCCTCTGACCCCAGTGACACCAATTGCTCTTCTGCATGAGGCTACAGCAGATCTTCCCAAAAGTCACAGGCAACAAACCTAGAGTAACATTGTCTTCAACCCCTCCCTTCTCTATATAACACTAGAAGAAGAAGCTTTGGCTGGACTGCAATTTAGAAATGGCTTAAAAAGCAAACTCCATCCAGTGTTACATTAGGTCTAACTAATGCTCCGAACAAACTTGAGATCTTTCATTTAATTCCAGAGACTCTTTCAAATGCTGGCCATACACACTTAAAGGGACATTCCAGTCTAAATAGCTCTTGTGGTTCATGGGAGCAGCCATGATGTGGTTACTGCGGCTGCTACCCCCATTTATTTTTTTGGGGGGGGGGGAGGAGAAGGGGGGGTGCTTTGTCTCATACATCCAGATAAGTGGCAGCCGCAGTTAATCGCATTACGGCTGCTCCCAAGAATCACAAGTGTTATTAGACTGGGCTGTCCCCTTAACAATCCAATTACCAGAAGCTAACTCTCCCACCTTGCAAAGGATAGATGTGATCTGACAGCATGTTGGCCCCTGGTTGTATCCACCACATACATAAACCCAAGCCCCCCCCCCCCCTCCCCCCCTACAAGGGACCACTAAAATTCAGTTTGAGGTTCAACCTTAGATTAGGGTTTCTTGAGATTTGATTCTGCATTAGGCTGTTGCTCATTGCCAACCTAACCTGAGGAAGGGGTACAGAGGCAGCCACAGGGGTTTAACGCCTGTTTGAGGTTAACCAGTTTGAGGTATTGCTATAAACTGCAGCTTACCAGGGACACGTCCTCTGCTCTGAGGTTCAGTTCTTTTTTCTCCTTGTTTCCCAAAGCCTGCGTCACCAGCTGGAGGAATTCTTCATTGAGGTCATCCAGAGCCTCCTCCTGTCATTAAAATGGTTAGTACTTCCAATATAATGTACACACTGAAAATTAAAGTTTACCAACACCGATTTGACACCAGTTAGGTGATGATGGTCTGTGTGATGTTTACCTGTGCTCTGTTCCCCTGGTGAAACCCAGTCCTGCAATTCGCTAGGGGTTGTCATGTGGCCCAAGCTCTTTTGGAAGCTATTTGGACTACATCAAGGCCAGTAGCCAACTCATGTCTGGAGAATGTGTAGTAGGTAAGGAAAATGGGCACGAGTGACTGGGCATTAACAATCAGGATGCCCTCCCTTTTAGGAGACAATGGAAAGCAGAACCAGCATTTGATTGAATGAATGTAATTGTAAGCCTTTTTGAAAAACCAACTTAGACATCAGTCGTCAGGATCCTCCTCCGTGAAGGCAAAACCTAAACCCTACTATGAATTATTGGCTGACCTCTGCCTTCCTACTGGTCACAGAAGTCACCAGAAGATGGATTGATTGTAGAGTACATCACATTTGGGCTCCAAGAGTTTGGTACAAGTACTTAAAAAGAACTATATCAAAAAATGAGCAGCGGGACAGCGTGCTGGTAAAGCAAAGGACCAACGCCCGGATACTCACCGCTTTCGGGGTCCTCTTCTACAGCTGCTGTGGAGCGGCCTATCAGCCTCCATGGCCAACTGCTGCATATTTAAGAGGGACTATGGTCATTTTTGTATGATCAGAATTGGTGCAAGGGCATAATTTCATCAATTAAAATCTAATATCAAATAACAGATAAAAAGACGAAGGAGAAAATGCAAAAGAATAGGTTACTTATTGGGTATGGAGAGATTAAAGTGCACCAAAACCCAGGATTTTGACTATACTGGATTTTGGTCCTTTACCCCGGATCAGGGATGCCCCGCTGTGTGAAACCCCCCAGATCGCCTACGCCAACTCAACTCTTCCTGGCCTACGGCACAAGCGCAGCCGCTCGTCCAATCAGTCACGCCGTCTGAGCTTCGTCTAAGGCCACTGGCTCAGAGCGCACTGGTAACCGCATCCCTTGCTTCCCTCCAACAGGGAGCATGCCTACGCGGGCATTTACAAATGCCTGGCACGGGCACTCGCCCTGCTAGAGGGATAGCGGGGATGCAGCCGCAGCTCACGCATGTTGCACCGGGTAGGTGTATGATGTGACCTGGGGGGTTTCACACAGCGGGGCATCCCGATTTTGGATGCCCCAAGAGGAGGCAATCGATCTATAAGATTCCCGGGCAGATCGGCGTGGGTTTTGGTCCAGCTGTGATATGTCCTAATCCAACACTACACTATGTAAATACTTCAATCACTTACAGCCGGGGCAGGCTGATCATGCATATGTTTTGTTACACTTGTATATAGACATTTGTAGTAATTGATTTTTTTTTTTCACTTGCACGTTAAATTGTTTAGCAACATATTCAGTTAATGTATATTTATTATTTATCCATAAATTAATTATTTATTTGCACATTAATTATTTATTAGCAGTGTAGGATTTACTGGCACTTTTGATTATTCAAGGCTGCTCTATTTATATATATATATATATATATATATATATATATATATATATATATAGACACAGACAGATTAGTGTGTACCCCAACTACTGGGGAATGGTGCCTAGGTGCGTACCTAAATGTCGTTTTTTTGGGGTTTCAGATTGTTTCTAACGTTGTGTTATGATAACGGTTAACATATTTAACGATACATCACAGTCTGCATGGACATTAATAATTTACATGAATGGAGTGGGTGTGCTGCAGGGCGTAAACCTCTGGAACTAAAGATGACCGCTGGGGCGCTGGGGCTTTCCGAATGGCTGTGTAACCAGGCAGCACAGGATGGTGGGGGTGACACCCCAGAAAAAAGGTAGCAGGAGACAAGGCGGAGTGTCACTGGTGCCCATATAAATGTATGTCTGCCAATCACTACAGCAGACATCTTTTGTATGGGCATCAGTGAGCTTTACAACACCCTGGGCAATAGCTAACTCCATGTGGTGATATGGACCCTGGGCTATTGCTCAGTTTGCCATCTACTGATGCTGGTTCTGCCAAGAGTGGGGCTTCTTTCAAGATGGGAGGGGGGCCCAAACAGAGTCCAAACCTTCTATGAATATGACCAATAAACCTTGGTTTGATCTTGACTTGATCTGAACGTAGACTTTATTTTATTGTGTTTGATATTGCTCAGAGCTCGGATCATGCGTTGGAAGGTTGATGGGAACCCACCTGAGCAATACTGGGATCCAAGTGGTCTTCTCCTTTCTCTTTCACGTAGCTTGTGTTGCTGAAGGAGCTCTCTATGTCTCTCCACAAGTTGATCCTGGCGTGCGATTCACTGCGGAAATCGTAATAGCAACCCTTAATTCGCACAACCAGCAGCTCTAAACTGAAAAAAACTATGATCATATTGGCAGCTATAGGGTCAATTCAGCACGGGTCAAGATTTTCTTGGTTCAGATTTCGCAGGTGACAATTCTTGCTTTCTAGCACGATGCTGGTGAGTGCCCAGGCACACGGTGGCGCCACAATAAACATGTAAAACATCCAAGCTGGCACACCATATGCTATATAATTCAAATGTATTAAAGTGGACCAAAACCCAGGATTCTGACTATCCTGGGTTTTGCTCCTTGCCCCCCGATCGGCGTGCCCCGCTATGTGAAACCCAACAGATCTCCCACATCAACTCATCTCACCCCGGTCCTACGGTGTATGCGCAACAGCTCATCCAATCAGCGTGCTCGGAGCCACTGAGCTATGGACGTCTAATCCGACACCTTAGCACAGCGGCTCCAAAGGCGCTGGCGCTGGCGGCTGCATCACACGCTTCCCGCTAACACAGAGTGTTCACAAATGGACGGCGCGGGCATGCGCCCTGCTAGAGGGGTAGCAGGGATGAGGCCGCGGCCACCGCATGCGTCGTTGGACCGGGAAGTAAGGTAAGTGTAGCGGGCGACCTGAGGGGTTTCACACAGCGGGGCATCCTGATTTTGGATGCCCCGGGGGGAGGGAATGGATTGGTCCACTTTAAGTTCTCTTTAAGATCTCCTACCATGTGTGTAAAACGTGAAAGCAGTCCACAAAGTATTATTTCGGGGTCACAGAGTCCCCCTTCCTCAAGGTCAGTCAGAACACCAATCAAAAGAGAGATTAAATAGTAGGTTCCCACCTGACATCCCACGTGACGTCATTGGGATATATAGTAAACATATAAATCAAAACCACTAATACATTACAAAATAAAAATAGTAACCAAACCGACGTGTGCAAAACCGCGGCGCTAGTATGCCTCAAGGAGGTTCCTTGGCTCAAAGAATTGGCCAAATTCATATGTTTACTATATATTCCAATGACATCATGTGTGATGTCAGATGGGAACCTCTTTTGATTGGTGTTCTGACTCAGCAGTCTGACTTTAAGGAAGGATCTCTGCACCTCACTGTTGTATGTGGTCACACACTCAGAACTGCAAAGTGAAATATTTGGTCAGCTTTAAAATGCTTGAAGAGGAAGTCGTATAAAATAATGACGATATAAAAAAGTCCCTTTTAAAAGCTTGTAGCGATAAAATTATTGTTACACTGCCAACCGAGAAGAAAAGTGGTGAGCGGTGCCAGCATGACCCGACTGACTGAAGCCAGCACCCGCCCAGCCTCACTATTAAAGGCGAGCGTCCAATTGTTGTCCCATTGTCTCGGGCTACACGTTGCACTGTCCCAAACTTCAATCCATTTTCAGAAAGACCCTGTAGTTCCTAAGTTATTAGTAAAAGTATTGGAGCATTGGAGATGCAGAGAAAAATGAGGAGAAACAGTGGGTGTGGCAACAGCGATGTGATGTAAGCACACTGTGTGATTTACATATATCATAGTAAAATAATAAGTGCATTGTTTTGCCTCTAGTTATTTCTGCCAGCACATAGTGTGACCAGAAAAAAGGGGGTGAGAGATGCTGCAGGCTAACAGTGTCTGCAGCCTGCCAGCACATAGTGTGACCAGAAAAAGGGAATGAGAGATGCTGTAGGCTAAGAGCGTCTCCAGCCTGCCAGCACATAGTGTGACCAGAGAGGAAGGCGGGGTTCCATAGCTGCAAAGAGAGGCAGCCAATCAGGCCATCTGTGAAGGGAGTGGGGGGTGTTTCCGTTCTTGGTTCACTGAAGGTTGATTGAAGTACCAGGTCAGCAGGGTGGTGACAGAAAGCTGAATCATTTCCTCACTAAGGAGACAGACAGAGGAGGAATTCCAGCACTTCAGCCACTCAATGAAAGGTAAGCTACTGATTTTTTTTAAAGCTTTTGACTTGCCAATAAATTTAACTAAATAAGAGGCCGATTCATTAATAGCGCCAGGTAGCGACAGATGAGCGACAGTAGCGTTGTTTTCACAGCGCACGCTAGTATTCGCTGTGCTTGGCCGTTGTTCGGCTGTTGACAGCGACTCAGTCGGTGTGCGTTAATGTTGAATACGGGGTTAGGAGTCGCTGTTTGACAGGTTCCGCGCTGTATGGGAGCGCATGATAGCGAATGGCCATAGCGAACGGCTCCCACCATATTCATTAACAAATCACGCTCAAAAAATTCTCGCGCTGTAAAATGCATGTTTAAACCCCAGAGCGCTGGCGGCAATGGGTTAAAAGTAGTTTTTTAACCCCCAAACAACCATATTTTTTGAGAAAAAAAAACATGTTTTTCAAAACATTTAGTAATATGAATACATTAATATCAGACCTGTAATATCAATTCTGCACAAATTTTTTTTTTACCTTAAAAAAAGTATCTAACATTACAGAAGTGGTCACAGAATTTTTGACATTTAAAGAAGAAAAAAAAAAAAAAAAACATTAATAGCAATTACGGTAATTAAGAATATTTAAAGATTGCTCCATTGAAATGCATTGGAGAGCGCCAGGTAGCGAGAGGTCATACCTGTCGCTGTTCAAGTTCGCTCGCTGGCGCTGTGGGGTGAGGCTGGAATAATGATGAATGATTCGCTATCTGGCGCTCTGTCAGTCGCTAAGCAGGATCGGCTTGATAAATGTGTGATTGCGGAGGGGAGCCGGCGTTCTCGTGGCGGTGAGCGTCATTACCGTTCGCTCACCATTCGCTACCTGGCGCTATCCCTTGTTAAATAAGGGCCTAAGCCAATGTAACCAAGAGCAGGAGCTCCCCCTAGCTGCTGGCCACTGCAACATCACCTGTTAAGGGTCAGGGCTGGAGTGGGCTACATCAGGAGTACTATTTATTGAAGGTGGATTTCCAATAATCAATAATTATTAATCAATATATGCCTTTCCTTACCTAAAGTGGACCAAAAAGGGCCCTGGAGTCTGATTCCTTCCCACCAGGGCATCTAAATTCCGGATGCCCTGCTGTATGAAACCCCCTGAGTCCCCTGTGAAACATACATTCTCCCCAATCCAACGGTGCATGTGCCAATGCTTTTAGTTGGGAGCACGCCCAAGCAAGACATGGCTGGCACGGGCACGCGCCCTGTTAGAGGGTAGCAGGGATTTGTCCACCAGTGTACTCCGCTCCAATTGGCTGCTTGGGGCTAGACTCGCCCCTTAGCCAAGTCTTAGCTGAAATTGATGAGCGCAGCTGAATGTGCTAATTGGACAAGAGCCCGCACATGCCCCATAGGACTATGGAAAGCTGGGTTTTACTGGGCGACCTGGGGGGGTTTCACACAGCGGGTCATCCGAATCAAGGGTGGCAAGAACCAAAAGCTGGGATGGTCAAAATCTCAGGTTTTAGTCCACCTTAAACTGGACCTTCAGCATCATTTAATGAAAAGCCCAAGCCTTCCAAAAAATATTCTTCAGCATCTATAACTAATATATTTTAAATTATTAGTCTCCTACTTATTATTCTTTTCCCCACTGGGCTGCAACTCTGTTCAGGACTCCAGGATATGGGTACCGCCATCTTGCCTCAGAAGCATCACATACTGAGGAGAGGAGAGGGGGAAAAGTGCAGGGGGCGGGGTTATAGATGTGCTTTGCTCAGACAGAGCGGAGCTGGGGTCAGGAAAAGGTCAGCAATCCCAGAATGCAGAGCAGCACAGTCATAAGACACTTCCTGTCTGCAACGGCCATGTGCTGCCACCTTGGATGTTTAAAGCATCATAACATGCAGTAGATGCAGGTAGGATGATTTTTAATGTGAGCAATCTGTATGTACAGGGTGTGAGAAACATATAAGATAGGCTCTTATTCAGGGTGAAGGTCCGGATTAAAGTGGGCAATCTGTATGTACAGGGTGGGGGGAAACATATAAGATTGGCTCTTATTCAGGGTGAAGGTCCGGATTAAAGTGAGCAATCTGTATGTACAGGGTGTGGGAAACATAAGATAGACTCTTATTCAGGGTGAAAGTCCGGATAAATTTGGGCAATCTGTATGTACAGGGTGGGGGAAACATATAAGATAGGCTCTTATTCAGGGTGAAGGTCCAGATTAAAGTGGGCAATCTGTATGTACAGGGTGGGGGGTGTTCTTTTCCTGGCACCTTGTAAAAGTGGTGTTTTCCACGGAGCGCGTGGGTAAAGGGGCACCAGGACACAGCAGGATCCTCAGCCAGATATTTGGTGATAGAAATTCATATATATTTTCTTAACACTTTAGGATTAACTTTGGAGTTAGTTTTTGGATTAGTTTGGGTGTGCATCTTTCATGTGTTAGTTTATGATACACATATATTGTTTCATTAACACTTTGTAGTTTTTTGTAGTCATTCTTTGATTAGAGGTTGTTTGATCTTTTGTATTGATCTATATCACTGGTTTATATACACTTTTTTTATATTTGTATTACTATATGCACAACGGCACTTTTTTGCTTTCTGGCTTGGTATTTTCCTGTGGAGCAATTATGGTTTTAATTATATGTTGTATGAGCTCTAAATGTTAATCATGATGTAAATAAATTTACAATTTAAAATATCATAGTATTGTTACATGCCTTGATTGAATTTTGAATACATAGATTGGTGGTGCAATTTATTGGTGTCCGTTTCTGTGGGGGACTGGGCCCCACATTACATTTGTTTGCAAATTTCAATTGCCTGTTTTTTGGACACCATTCATATGCACACTGATCTTGTTGTAATTTCCATCTGAAGGGTGGTGCAGGGACAATTTAATTATTTGTCTCCTACAGGGTGGGGGAAACATTTAAGACAGGCTCTTATTCAGGGTTTAAGCTCATGTATACTTATGTTGGAAAAAGTTAGTAAGAGATTGATATGATTCTCCTTTAGTCTACATACTATAATCTAGATGGTACCATGAAACACTTATCGGGACCCCTTTGTACAAGGTCCTGTGCAGTTTGACAGAGACATCCAGACCCCACATGTCTATTAATGTTCAACAAAGCATTTTCATGAGAAAATTTGACACATTATTTTGAAGAGAAGTGTGTAGGGGACCCAAAAAAATGGTTTAGATGTGCTAGCTGGTCTACTGCACATAAGGCGCCATCTTGCCTTCTCTTGGGGGTCTCCAAGTACACATATCTATTCTTATTCTGTAAACCTTGTTTCTTTTAATAATACCCATTTTAATCATGCTCTAAGGGGACTTCTTTGTTAGGGGGACCCTTATGTGCATTAAAAACGATGAGAGCAAAAAATATGATTTAATTAATCTGGGGGTACAGGTAGACCACAGGCTAAATAACAGCATGCAATGCCAAGCAGCTGCTTCCAAGGCCACCAAAATATTATCATGCATTAATACAGACATGGAATCACGGGATAGGTGAGTAATTTTGCCTCTTTACAAGGCACTGGCGCGCCCTCACCTGGAATATGCCGTCCAGTTCTGGGCACCTATTCATAAAAAGGACGCTCTGACTATGGAAAGGGTGCAGAGGAGAACCACCAAACTAATAAGAGGAATGAAGGATCTTAGTTGTGAGGAAATATTACAAAAATAAAATCTGTTTAGTCTCGAGAGGAGACGACTGAGGGGGGACTTGTATGAATATATAAATGGCCCATACCAAAAATATGGGGGAACACTATTTCGGGTAAAATCCTCTCTAAAGACAAGGGGGAACTGCCTCCCTTCAACTGGAAAAAAAGAAATTTAGTCTCCGGAGGCGACAATCATTTTTTACCATAAGAACTATAAATCTATGGAATAGCCTCCCACAGAAGCTTGTTACAGCATCAACCGCTGACAGCTTCAAAAAAAGAATTAGATGCTTATTTAGAAGAAAATAACATTAACAGTTACTATTAGCGGTTATCAGTAAAAAAATAAATAAATAACTTCCACCAATAAAATAAAAAATAACTTCCCCTACCCCAAAACCCTTGGTTGAACTTGATGGACATATGTCTTTTTTCAACCGTATTAACTATGTAACTATGTATGTAACTATGTATGTAACTATGTATTAATACTTGCTGCACATTAATTCCCAATATTTCTAGTAGATTAATATTAGCATTATTGCAAATACTAATAATCATATCAGCCCAACGGCCATCAATCTGATACAAACCAATAGTTGCTGAGGCTCTCCTCACACATCCAGTGAAGTGTCCTAAGAAATATCTTCAGATGACGCGCACATGCAATCTATTGTGTGAGAAATTATCCACCACACACAGTAAGTTGTATAAATGAAAACGGGTTTAATTCACCAGCATAATAAATAACCTTCACTAAGCAATATGTTCCTGAAGATTCCCCAGATGACCTTAAAGTGGACCAACACCCAGGATTTCGACTATCCTGGGTTTTGGATCCTGGGTTTTCACTATGTGAAACCCCCCCGATCGCAAGATACAACTCACCTCACCCCGCTTCTACGGTGCATGCGCAGCCGCTCGTCCAATCAGCACGCTCGGAGCCCTTGAGGTAAGCGCGCCAATGCAACGTCTTACCCCAGCGGCTCTGAGTACAATGGCCGGCGCGGGCATGCGCCCTGCTAGAGAGAAGCGCGAGATGCGGCCCCGCCCCGCGCATGCGCTGTTGGACCGGGATCTAGGTAAGTGCAGCGGGTATCCTGGGGGGACGATTCCCGGGTCGATCCCGCTGGGTGTTGGTCCACTTGTTACAGGCAGTTATTAAACGAATACATTAGTTATAAGTTAGTTACCGTACAATAATGTTATAATAGAGAGAGAGAGATCACAGGTAGATACTTAGGCATTATGCTTCAGGTAGGGGGGCCCGTTCATTCACTCAATACCCCTGCAACCAGCCTCCTAATCTACTAACACTAGGGGGTGTGGTCAGCATTCCCAGCCTCCTGGGTGTGTCTGCATTGCACTGCCTACAACCAGCCTCGGTGAGATTAGATTAGATAAATATTCTATAAAGTAATACAATTCCCACAATATGCATGTAATTATATCGTAACTAAGAAATTCATGATATTATGATCTTTCTTAGGTAAATGAACCTAAACACTAAATACATATCATACAGAGTGTGATACTATGCATATTATCAGTCTCTGGCCAATACATATATGTCATGTTTTCTATCAAATGAAAGGTTTTATAATCCTGTATAAGACTCTCTCATTACTATAGTCAAAACTGTAATATTACAGGAGTTACATCGCTCTTCATAAATATCATCCAATGCCTGTGTCTAATGTGTATTTGAATGTCTGAGTTTGCTTCTCACCGAATTAGGAATTCAAGGATTCATTTTCAAGAGGAAATGACCTACAGCTCAGAAAACACCTCAGCTATTGAGGTACCTTGTTGGCAGCTAGGTGTGAATATAGTCTATTGTATTCATGGGGCATGGTCTGTTTACTATAGACACATGGCAGGATCTCAGGCTCACATCCTATTTGAATGTTACTATGAATTCGGGCGTATAATTTGGGGAATATCTGTATCATTTAAAGTATAATAAATATTCCTATAATTATTACACTTCCTTTCTCCTTTAACATAAACTATCCTCAGTTACACCTACAGAGCCGCAGGTGAGAGGCCAGTAATTGTTGCCGTACCTTTGTGTCCTCTGTAAATATTCTGGTAGTTTGTGAATAGACAGGAGATCTTCAAACATGGGAGTCACATCAGGGTCTGCTTGAGAAGTATCCTGCCATAGAAAGAGAGCCATTTATGAAGATAGATTGCACATTGTGTACAAGCACATTCAGGGGGTTGTTAACTAAAGTGTGGGGAACTTTTCCAACTTAGCGGGAGAAGTTGGTCTGGCTGACTTCATACCTTGACAGGAGGACATCAGTGCATGGAAAATGGAACCTTTTATACTGAGCACGGGGACTTGTCTAATTTGGCAGGGGGACCTTCCAATCTCTTCAGAAGGACTTCCTCAACACAGCAGGGGGATTTCCTAACTCGGAAGGGGGACTTCCCAAACATAGCAAGGGATCTCTCTAACTCAGCAGGGGGATGAGATGTTACCCAGTCAGACTTCCCGCAAACTGGCTGGAAAACTTCTCCAACCCAGTTGGAAATTTTCCACTGTAAAATAATCTTCTCAAAGTACATATAGTGACATGGGTTCTGCCATACAGAGCTGTTCACTGATGAGATATATATATATATATATATATATAAGGTCCTTCTCAAAAAATTAGCATATAGTGCTAAAGTTCATTATTTTCCATAATGAAATGATAAAAATTAAACTTTCATATAGTTGAGATTCATTGCACACCAACTGAAATATATATATATATATATATATATATATATATATAGCAAACGGTAGTGACACAGACAACAGTTCTCTCTCGGCAAAGCAGGTTTATTTCAGAAAAAATGAAAGTATTCAAATGAAATAATACTTCTCCATTCATAGGTTGCAGCTTCAATGCAGAAAATCAAAGCAAATGGTTACATCACCAAATAAAGGTAAAATCCAGGGCTGGGGATTCCAGCAAGCTGTGGATCAAAGGAAAGTCCAATCCAGATTGCAGGGTAAACCAGCCGGCCGCTTCTCACCCCCAACGGTCCAAGAGTGGGGCGCAGAAGCCAAGTCCTCCGGCTTAATAGTCCAGTATTGTTATTCACACAACATGCAGTTCAGCCTGAGCTCCCTCCATCAGGCTGGTAAAAGACCACTGACTGGCTCAGTGGGAGCCTTTTATTCAGGCTCCTTCCTGAAATCAATCTGACCAGGTGTGCAAGGCCTGAGATCAGAAGAAACCTAGGAGTGGGGAATGTGACCAGGGTTCTGAAATCCTGGCATGGATCGTGCTCTATACAGCACTGTAGGGGAAAAATATACTCCGTCCAGGACTTCTCCACACACTTTACCACTATATATATATATATATATATATATATATATATATATATATATATGGCAAACCCTGGGCTAAATGCCTAAACCTTAAAAAAAAGGAGTCCGTGTAGCTGCAACATTGCAGTTACCATGTCCTGAGATTGAATTCTATGGATTTTACAGTGCGTATACTAAGATATGAAAAGGCTGCTTTTCATTGATATGGGATGTCCCAAAGCAATGTGAAGATTGGGGGGCACATGAAAACCAAGAGAAAAAAATCCAGCAAGGCTGCACCCACCGGGCGGAGGAGGGGGGATACATTAAACTTTTCAAACGAGCAGGCCTTAAAGCAGACCAACAGTCAAAAATGACTTAAAGTGGACCAACACCCAGCACTTTGACTATCCTGGGTTTTGGTCCTGTGTGAAACCCCCAGATTGCCGATGCCAACTCACCTCTTCCTGGTCCTACGGCGCATGCATGGCCGCTCGTCCAGTCAGTGCGCTCAGAGCCGCTGACATCACGTCATCTAAGCCTGCGCCTAAGGCCAGTGGCTCCAAGTGCGCTGACGGCCGCATCCCCCAGCTTCCCTCTAACAGGGAGCGTGCCCACGGCAGCCCTTCAACAATGATTGGTGCAGGAATGCGCCCTGCTAGATGGATAGCGGGGATGCGGCGGTGGCTCGCGCATGCACCGTTGGAATGGGAAACAAGGTAAGCGTATGGGGCGCTCTGGGGGGTTTCACACAGCGGGGAATCCTGGTTTTAGATGCCCCGGGGGAGGGAATCGATCGGTCCAGAAATCTTATATATTCCCAGGCCGATTGGTGTGGGTTTTGGTTCACTTTAAACCAGACCAACGCAACAAACAGCGCTCATATGCTCCCTCCCCGGGACAATTTAGATTGCTGCACATAAACATTAATTTGCCCTTTTCTAACTCCTGCTGTAGTAAATTTTAGAAACAAAATGGCGGCTCATGCATTTGCAGGCCATCTGCAAACAGGAAGTGCTGCTGGGCTTCCTGTACTGTGCATTGTCAGTTATGTCAGTTGAATCGAGGCAGCAGCATGGCTGAGATGCTGGGAGAGGAAGCTCCAAAATGGCCGCTACCTTTCGTTTCCAACTGTGCCAGGTCGTTAGTCTGGTTTAAACTAATCTAAAGTGAAATCTGAGAAAGGCCGCGTCTTCATTCATATGGGATGTCCCAAAGCAGTGTGAGAAATGGAGATGGGGGCATATAAGAATCAGAATACATAGAACTACTCATCAGACTGGACGTCCCACCATTTCTTAGTGGTGTATACTCACTTTCATCATGGTTCGGTCTGTGCCCCAGCAATGGATGAACGCTTGACATATCTCCTGGACACCTCTGTTTATACAGTGCAGGTAATCAGAGTCAACTGGTGACTGGCAATGCCCTAAAAAAATTGAAAATAAAAAAAGTGGTTATGTGATATCCAAGGTAAGTAGTTTAATACATGAGCAGTACTTAAAGTGGCTTGAAACCCAGGGGGGATCGGCCCGGGAATCTATAAGATTACCGGACCGATCAGATCCCTCCCCGCGGGGCATCCGAAATCGGGATGTCCCGCGGGGAGGAACCCCCCAGGAGGCCCACAAACCTTACCTCAGCCCCGTTCCATCGGCCACGTCTCGCGCTTCCCTCTAGCAAGTCGCGCACCTGCGCCAGCCGTTTGTGAATGGCCGGTGCAGGCGCGCTCCCTGTTAGAGGGAAGCGCGAGACGCGGCCTCCAGCGCTCAGAGCCGCTGAGCTGCTATGCGTGTCCAAGCGGCCTTGGACGCGCATACCACAGCGGCTCTGAGCGCTGTGATTGGCTGGAGCAGTCACATGGGAGCGTGGTGAGGTGAGTGTTTCTGGGCTTTCGGGGGGGTTTCAGACAGCGGGGTGCCCCACCGAAGTGGACCAAAACCCAGGATAGTCAAAATCCTGGGTTTCGGTCCACTTTAAAGGGATTTTTATTGAAAAGGTTAAAAAAATAAATAGCAGCTTACCCTGCTAAGCATTCCTCCAGCGTTGCGCTTGCTCTCAGCTCGGCTGAACGAATGAGTAAATGTACTTCCTTATCTGCCTCTGCAGCCCTACCCTACCAATGTGGGCCACCAATACTAGCTCGAGGAGCTAGTCCAGACCACGCCCCCCTCTGTATAGATGGCTTGAATAGTGCTCTCAGGGCCATACAAGTACCACTAAAAACACTGCAAGGAAGAAACTTAATGATAGAACAAGGGGCACAACCTGAAGCTAGTTGGGGGGAAGATCAGGAGCAATGTTAGAAAATATTATGTTACAGAAAGAGTAGTAGATGCTTGGAACAAACTTCCAGAAGAGGTAGTTGAAAAATCGTCAGTCAGTGAATTTAAACATGCCTGGGATAAGCCTCCATCTATCCGAAGATAAAGAGAATGTACAGTTACATAAGGGCCGACTAGATGGACCATATGGTCCCCTTCTGCCGTCAACCTTCTATGTTTCTATGTTTCAATCTTGGGCTCTTATAGAACCCACCCATTATGCTGATGATAATGCTCCATTACAGCTCCAAGGGCCATGCCCACATGCTTCTGCAGAGCAATCCTACGGTAAAACTGTAAACCTTGATATCTTGGGCATTTCTTCAATTTAAAAACGGAAAACAGTTTAGGACAGTGCCAAATGTAGCCTGACGCAATGGTGTAACAATTGTCTTTGCCTTTAATATCACTTTAAAGGGAACTCAAGTCAAAGTTCTCAGTGTTAGATCCATCTGAGGGGTAGATGTAATGTTAGAGAGGAGTCTGGAGTCCGGCAGCAGAATGCAGCAGACATCTGAGAGAGACAAGAACAATCTGCGGCAGCGCTGAGACCTTTGAAAAGTCTGGTAGAGGGATTGAATTAGCCCGGCAGTGCCCTGTTCCGTAGCTGCAGAGGTGAAGCCACATTGAGAGTGCCTTGCTGAAGTGGATACCACTGATGCTGTTGTTAGAGAGGAGTCTGGAGTCCAGCAGCAGAAGGCAGGAGACATCTGAGAGATACAAAAACGATCTGCAGCAGCCCTAAGACCTCTGAAAAGAGGGATTGAATTAGCCCGGCAGTGCCTGGCAGTAGTTGCAGAGGTGAAGCTACATTGAGAGTGTCTTGCTGAAGTGGATACCACTGATGCTGTTGTTAGAGAGGAGTCTGGAGTCCAGCAGCAGAAGGCAGGAGACATCTGAGAGAGACAAGAACAATCTGCGGCAGCGCTGAGACCTTTGAAAAGTCTGGTAGAGGGCTTGAATTAGCCCGGCAGTGCCCTGTTCTGCAGCTGCAGAGGTGAAGCCACATTGAGAATGTCTTGCTGAAGTGGATACCACAGATGCTGTTGTTAGAGAGGAGTCTGGAGTCCAGCAGCAGAATGCAGCAGACATCTGAGAGAGACAAAAAACAATCTGTGGCAGCCCTAAGACCTCTGAAAAGTCTGGTAGAGGGCTTGAGTTAGCCCGGCAGTGCCCTGTTCTGTAGCTGCAGAGGTGAAGCCACATTGAGAGTGCCTTGCTGAAGTGGATACCACTGATGCTGTTGTTAGAGAGGAGTCTGGAGTCCAGCAGCAGACGGCAGGAGACATCTGAGAGATACAAAAACGATCTGCAGCAGCCCTAAGACCTCTGAAAAGAGGGATCGAGTTAGCCTGGCAGTGCCCTGTTCCGTAGCTGCAGAGATGAAGCCTCATTGAGAGTGTCTTGCTGAAGTGGATACTTACTTACTTTCACCACATGGAAGTGGATGGTTGGAAAGAGCTGGGAGGGGAGGGGGAGGGATTGATGGACTGGAGAAGTGGGAGCCAGGGCCGGCTCCACGTTTATGTGGGCCCTTGGGTGGCATGGTCTCAGTGGGCCCCTTTGTGGTGTCGCGTCACATCACGGAGGTACATCCAAAATGTGGATGCCCCCTAAGGATCTAAAGAAAAGAAAAAAAGAAAAGAAAAAAAGAAAAAAAACCTTCTTTAAAAGGCCGGCCCTGTCAGTGGGCCCCCAGCAGCTGCCCCCTTTTGCCAGGTGCCGACGCCGTCCCTGACACTGGTGCAGTGTCAGGGCCAGCGTCAGCACCGGCAAAGCGGGGCAGCTGCCGAGTGTCTTGCTGAAGTAGATACCGCTGATGCTGTGGTTCAAGTAGTTTTGCAAACTGCTACTGTAGAAGGAATAAAGTTCATTTTAGGAGGAAGTGGTCGTTCAGTTTAAACATTATATACAAAAAACGTTGAATAGGCGAATGCATCTTTTATTGATGCAAATCTGCATATTACACCTCAAAGAGGGACAAATGAGAACAACAATGGACTCAAAAGAGAGACATTCCCTCCAAACGAGGGACACGTACGCATTAGGTTTGCGCATGTGCCGCTGTTTCTTGGAGCCATTATACACAAGTAATTCAAATAAACGACATAGAAGATGGAATTAGAAGCACTGTCTCTATTTTTGCAGATGACACAAAGATATGTAGCACAGTGCAGTCTATTGAAGATGTTCACAAGCTTCAGGCTGATTTGGGCACTTTGAGTGTCTGGGCTCCACTTGGCAAATGAAGTTCAATGTGGAAAAATGTAAAGTCATGCACTTGGGGTCTAACAACCTGAAGGCCACATATGTCCTCGGGGGACTAAAACTGGGAGAAACACTTGCTGAGAAGGATCTGGGGGTACTGGTAGATCACAGACTAAATAACGGAATGCAATGCCAAGCAGCTGCTTCCAAGGCCACCAAGATAATATCATGCATTAAAAGAGGCCTGGAATCACGGGATAGGTGAGTAATTTTGCCTCTTTACAAGGCACTGGTGCGCCCTTACTTGGAATATGCTGTCCAGTTCTGGGCACCCATTCATAGAAAGTGCCCAGAACTGGCTATGGAAAGGGTGCAGAGAAGAGCCACCAAACAAGAGGAATGAAAGATCTTAGTTATGAGGAAAGATTATGGGAATTAAATCTGTTTAGTCTTGAGAGTAGACGACTGAGGGAGGACATGATTAACTTGTATAAATATATAAATGGCCAATACAAAAAATATGGGGGAACACTATTTCACGTAAAATCCTCTCTAAAGACAACGGGGTACTGCCCTCGACTGGAAAAAGAAGAAATTCAGTTTCCGGAGGCGACAATCATTCTTTACCATAAGAACTATAAATCTGTGGAATAACCTCCCCCAGAAGCATCAACTGCTGACAGCCTCAAAAAAGGATTAGATGCTGGTTTAGAAGAAAATAACATTAACAGTTACTATTAGCTGTTATTAGTAAAAAATAAAATAAAATAAGAAATAACTTCCCCTACCCCAACACCCTTGGTTGAACTTGATGGACATAAGTCTTTTTTCAACCGTATTAACTATGTAATACACTCACTTACCTGATTTGATTTGTGCAACTGCGTGTAGGATGCTGACTGCGAGCTCTCCAGCATGCTCCAAGCATTTCGCAGGCACAAATAAGACGTTGTTTTCTGTATCATAATAGGAATTATCCAGACATAGAACTTCCTTCGCCCTCACAGGGCTTTGGAGTGTGGGAATGGCCTGAGCTATAAGAAGCAGTAGAGGATTCTGGGAGCAGCCGTGACACACTAGGTGGAGAATAGCTGAGCCAAAGCGATACACAACCAGCTGGCGGGGAGAGAGATGGATTATGCTCATGGGAATGAGATCCCCAGTGGTTGCCATCGTAACATTTTCTTTCCTTTCTTTATCTGAAACAAAAAATGTTTGGCCTGTCAGTCATGACTAGTGATGAGCTGGACAGGGGCCTATACAGTCTGAAAGCCCTCTTGGATGGTTTTGTTTAGCCAACATTTCATACTTCTAAGGGATCCCAGAGACCCCTATACCAGTTCATAAGGCACAAGGGACTGGCAAATCACCTGCAGCAAGCAGGTGACTTGCCATTAACCCCAGCCCCATTACCTGCCTCCCCAAAGAAGATCCCAGGGCCTGTGAGGGCTATGCGGGCTGGTAGCCTTCGGGGCTGGGGGGCAGTCGCTTGGCCTCCTTACCCTGATTTTCTAGCCCCCATTGCTGGTGCCCAGGGTGGTTTTGCTGAATAGGGGGGACCCAACAATGTTTTAAAAAAGAAAAAAAAATTAAGGCTTTAACCCTTAAATTATATATTTTTTAAAAGGTGTGGTTTTCCCACTTCCTAAAGAAGGGGGCCAATGTCATTTAAAAAAAAAAACTACATATGGTCCTCTTCTTCACGCTTTAAAAAAAATAAGCGTTAAACCCCTAATAATTTAAAAAAATGGCGTGGGGTCCCTCCATATCCTGCAAACCAGCCCTGCGCACCAGCTATGGGGCTGGTAGACCAAGGCTCGGAGGCCGAGCAGCCTCCCCCCTAGTTCTGAAGGCTATCAGCCCACATAGCCCTTACAGGCCGTGGACTCTTGGGCCCCCCCCATGGGCTTTGGTAATGGGGCCGAGGGTTAATGCCAACTCACCCCCTTTCCGGCAAGAGACTTGCCAGCCCCTCCTGCCCTGTGAACTGGTATAGTGGTCCCTTACCAATTCACAAAACAGTTAAATGTAAGAAACACACACACAAACTGCAGCACGAAGTGCACCCTGTCCAGAACCACCCCAACAAGTATACACAGGGGAATAAAAGTGTGCCAATCCGGCGTCCCCAAAGCTGCACAACAACGCACAAAGACCTGCGGTCCCAGCACACAGCAAAAAAAAACACACACAGAGTGAAAAAAAAATGTTATTTTTTCCCCCAATACTTACCTCCTATCCACTGCCAGCCTCTGCAGAATCCAAGGCTGTGTCAACCGCCAAACCGCCACTTGCTTTCACTGATCTGCCGTTCTCTCCGGCTTCTGACAGCTTGGCTCCCTGGTCATAAGGAGACCCAGGACAATGCCCGGTGGGCCACACTGCTTTGGGGCCAGATGGGCTGCTGTTTTGAAAACCCACATTTAATCCCTGCCCCCTTAGTCTCCCTGTACCCAGCCCAAATATATTCACAAGCAAAGGAACCCCTGCCGCCAATTCTATAGCCCCAGTATCATGGTTGAGGGGGGCTCAGCAAGGATGTCTCTGGGCAGGGGCTGGTTAAATCCATGTCTGATTTTTGGCCCCAGTCCACCACTGCCAGCTGGTGCTTTGGATGCTACGGATACCGGCGCGGGACAGCGCCCGGTGATGAAGACATCTCCTGGTGCTGGATCAAGGACAGAGGTAAGCTTATTTTCTTTATTTCTTGAAATGCGTTCAAAACGGTGAATTGCCCAAAGCGAACTTTTAAAAAGTTCACTAATCTCTACTAATAAGGCAGCAAGGAGCTCACCTGAAGCCTTTTCTATATGCCTCTCCTCCATTTCCTGCAGCACGCACAGGAGTGATCTCACGATTGCCACCTTGTCCCTTGCTGTCTCCAGCATTAGCGAGCTCAGCAAGCCACAGTGGTCACTCTAGCCGAGCTCGCCTACCCGGGAGCCATGCAACCACATTTGTAGCGTCGTCATGGTGAAACGGAAAGGAAAGGAAGAGAGATTTATCTACAGCACTCTGCAAGAAATGGAGGAGAGGCACATGGGACAGCCTTCAGGTAATCTCCGTGCTGATATTTTATTACTGTTGCCTGGATTGTCCTTTTATTGTTGTTTATTTATAAAGGGCCATCGTAGTCTGTGTCTCTGACCCTTTAACATTTTATTTATAAAACTTCCTTCTGCAAGGCAACAAACCCAAATTGCTTGGTGCTATGATAGTAAGACGGTACCATGGCTTTGCAGGGCTTCCTTTATCTCCTCCAGAGTTTTGGTTAGAGGGCTGGCTGCTATCAGTTTCCTCAGATTATCCTCCCGATAGAGAGCTGCCATAACCTGCAATGATTGCGTATAGAACCCTGAAAGAAAA
Source organism: Gastrophryne carolinensis (assembly GCA_027917425.1). NCBI lineage: Eukaryota > Metazoa > Chordata > Amphibia > Anura > Microhylidae > Gastrophryne > Gastrophryne carolinensis. The sequence continues at coordinate 14,556,028 of CM051242.1, read as the reverse complement.
AAAAAAGACTATACAACATAAGTATAAATACAATTAAACGATGAGCACCTTTAGCCATATTAAAAATAAAAAATACTTATACTTAAATAAATAAAGTGGACAAAATTACCTCCTCTTGGAGCATCCAGAATTGGGATGCCCCGCTGTGTGAAACCCCCCAGGTTGCCCATAAACTCACCTTCTTTCCCGGACCAACAGCGCATGCGCAAGCATGAAAGAAAGAAAGAAAGGGAAATAGAGAGAATGTGGAAGACAAAAGTGAAAAGAGGTAGAAAAGCATGTATTTTGAAAAAGAGAGAGAATCAGAAAGGAGAAAAGAACAAAAAGAAAGAAAGAAAAAGAAAGAAAAAGAGAGCCAATTGAGTCTATTAGCCTTGGGGCCAGAGATCCATTTAAAACTAGGGGAAAAGTCATCAAATATAGATTCTGAGGAGGATGGGCAGATATTTTTGTATGGGACCCAAAAATTCCTGATAGTGGCCCTGCGAGACAGCTGTGGAGAGCCACAAAATGTGACCCGTTGGTGGCTCTCTAGGAGAGGGAACACTGCTTCTACTGCTTCCTGATGAGTTCACCGGTGTAACTGGCCAAAGCACTTGTACATTTGGAACTTCTTATGTTATTCAGAATGTAATGGGAAGCAGATCCAATTAGTCCATTCTAGGACTGGGCTCCATAGCTTGAACTGGAGCTAACTAGATATATCTTGAGGATATAAATAACTGTTGTGCATTGTCATACAGAATCCACCTATATCCTCCATATACAACGTAACATTTTATCTGTGCAGTTACCTTCTGTTGACTGCGGGTTCCATGTAAAGCCTCCTCCAGGTGCCATCTTATTGGTCCAGATCTGGAAAGTGACAGCCCATACAGAGTAATGGTTAGTATGAAAGAAACACAACCTTGCATTAATAAGTTCACTGAGCTCTCTAAATCAATTGTAGAAGCTTTGTAAAATGGATGGAATTTTTTTTTTGTCTGTGTACGGAGGTGAAAGTTTTCAGGGCTACTCACTGTAAGCCTTTGCCACATTACGCCTGCCAAGCTGGCCAGCAAAGACCCGTATTTACTAGTTTGCACAGTGAGGCTTAGGCCCTTATTTAATAAGGGATAGCGACAGGTGAGCGGCCGGTAATGACGGGCCCCGCCACAAGAACGCCGGCTCCCCACCACAATCACACATTTATCAAGCCAATCCTGCTTAGCGACTGAGATAGCGCCAGATAGCCACCCATTCATCATTATTCCAGCCTCAGCCCACAGTGCCAGCGTCCGACCTTGAACAGCGATAGGTATGACCTCTCCCTACCTGGCGCTCTCCAATGCATTTCAATGGAACAATCTTTAAATATTCATAATTAATTATTAATTTTTTTTTTTTTTTTTAAATGTGAAAAATTCTGTGACCACTTCTGCCATTTTTAATATTTTTTTAAGGTAAAAAAAATTAAAAAAATTAAAAAGTACAGAATTGATATTACAGGTCTGATATTAATATATTCATATTACAAATTTATTTAAAAAACTTTTTTTTTTGGTTTCCAAAAATATGGTTGTTTGGGGGTTAAAAAACTACTTTTAACCCATCGCCGCCAGCGCTCTGGGGTTTAAACATGCATTTTACAGCGCGATAACATTACGGCAAACCGACTGAGTCGCTATCAACTACCGAACAACGGCCAAGCACAGCGACTACTAGCGGGCGCTCTGAAAATGCCGCTACAGTCGCTCAACTGTCGCTACCTGCCGCTGTTAATGAATCGCCCTCTTAGTCAGATGCAGCAAAGATCACTCACACAACTAGAAAGGCAGAACAAAAATTAGTGTAGTAATGTGTGGAGTGACATTTCTGTGTGCAGTACCTTGTGTGTGTGTGTGTGTGTGTGTGTGTGTACAAGTTACAAGTACAATAAATCAAATAGACCATGTTAAAACATGTAAAGATTTCGAAAGTATGTTATATTATTATTTCTCTTCATAAACCCTAACTAAATATGAACACGCAACAATGTGCAAAAAGAAGTGTGTGATGCAATAGGATTAATGATTGTATTTGTTACACAATTATTATTGTAGTATGGCACTTGGCACTTTTTGATTGCATACAGCACTTTGTGATTGTACATAGTATCCTTGGCAGCTTTTGCAGCACTTGGTACTTTATTTTGCGTTGGACTAACCTCCCAGCCCCTGACTTTTAAGGGAACCCCGGGTAGGGGGGGGGGGGGGGGGGAGGAAGTGTTTATTATTTATTATTGTTTGAAATTGGTATTAGTCTACTTAGAGCTTTGTAGGGTGATTGTTGTATTAATTCTTTTGGGAATAGTGTAATTTCTTGTTATAGAGCTACTGATTATGGATCTGGCTGCTTAGCATGATTTTTTATCGTTTTTTAAATGTATGTTTATTTGTGTGTTAAGCTGATTTGTATGCTTATATTCAATAAAAGATAATCACACTTTTATGATTTTGCTGTGCTGCAAAGTCTTTGTGCAGGGGATTCTTTTGGGACTGGTCTGGCAGTCCAATTAAAAGCTTACTATCAAATAAGCGTACAATAAAGCTTCTACAAAGCTATATCAGAACCTGCAAATATTTTGCTAAGTTGGCTATACAGTCCTCCAACCTGTGCTCAGAGATCAGCACAGACCAGTAAATAATTTAAGTGTGTGACAGCACCGAGGCAAAAATAGCTTGGTGATACTACTGTGACTGCAGTGCATGTTGTGGTACACTAAGCTGGACTGAGCAGTCCTGCAGATCTTTGTAAATCAGGGCCTTAGTGTATCTCAAGTTATTACTATCTCTACTGCTCGCCATAGTAGAATGTGGTTGCCGCTAATGTGTTAAACTGTTGGATGACAAATAATGACAGGAGTGGTGATCTTAATTTGTTAAACCTGATCTTGAAGCGGGTCTGCAGGCTGGACACCTTCTCCTGGACCGCTGTTTTGCTGCTGCTTTTCCACTTTCTCCTTCTTCACTTCCAGTTCCGCTCGAGTCTTCATCAGAGTTTTCTTCAGGACTTTCATAAGTGCGACGGCTTCTTGCAGGAACGTCCCTGGAATAAGATGCCAGATCAACTGCCTGACCATACAATAAATGAGGAGCCTCCATGTGAACCCAATATGTTCATGTGACCACATGGTCGGTTTCATACATTCCTATACATACAGATGTGTCCACCTTTACTCTTTCCATTGGCTGGAAAAAATTGTTTAGCCTTTCAGGATAAGATGTTGAAATCCAAAAGTGTCATTGAGATTGTAAGATTAACCTGCAGGTGGTACACAAACTATTGTAACCACAGTATATGACTAAGACAGGAAGCAGACACACACACTGCACTATTTCATACTTTGATGGTCAGCTTTTACTTGCCATTCCATCATAGAGCTGTGTAAAATAGAGAACATTCAAATTTGCTTTTTTTTTTGGGGGGGGGGGGCACCAGAGTAAATCATTCTTGGGGCCCACTGGCGGAAGTGATTCTTGGGCCCCAGCAGAGGAAATCATTCTGGGGGTCCACCAGAGGAAATTATTCTTAGGGTCCAGCAGAGGCATTTATTTTTGGGCCCACCAGAGGATATCATTCCTGGAGTCCAGCATGGGGTAGTCATTCTTGGGAGGAAATCTGGGGCACTACAAGAAATGACTGACAGATTTATGTAATTGGAATAGTGCAAGATAGCAAAGTAAAGGGATCTTCTGCTACAAAAAATGCAATATTTAGGCAGCCAGGAACTCACCTGAAGCCTGCAATGTGCTGTAAATGCTGTAGCAGGTCTCCAAAATGCGTCCTTCCTCTCCATCCCAATCCCCCATGACCATACCTGAATATGGTCGTATAGCTGCCCTTGTCCTTTAGGGCTCCCAGAGTAAGGGAACCTGGCGAGCCACAGTGGACGTACTTGCTCGCACAGAATGGTGAAGGACATGGAAAGCCATGCAACCACATTTGGAGTTTGGTCATTTAAAAATTAGTCCGGCAGGGCTCCAGTACTCTTGTTCAGCTGTAGTTCTTGTCATAGTTCTTCTGCTGTAGCACCTTCATTGTTATCCCCCTCAGTGAAGGTTTCAGTGCGCACCACTGTTGGCGGTCAAGATTTTGCAATTGGCGGAAGCTAAAGCCAGGTACGTGACACACTGTCATGGTACATGTCCAGCTGATCCTGATAGTTTTCATTTAAACCGGACCGTCACCATGATTTAATGAAAAGCCCAAACTCTTAAAAAACGATTCCCCAGCATCAAAAATTAAGATATTTTACGTTTTTAGTCACTAACTTATTATTCTTTCCCCCACTGGGCTGCAACTCTGTTCAGGAATTTAGGATACGGGCGCCGCCATCTTGACTCAGAAGCATCACACTTACTGAGGAGAGGAGAGCGGGATAAGGTACAGGGGGGCAGGTTATAGCTGTGCTTTGCTCAGACAGAGCAGAGCTGGGGTCAGGAAAAGGTCAGCAGTCCCAGAATGCTGAGCAGCACAGTCAGGAGGCACTTCCTGTTTGCAGGCTGCCTGATAAGATGGCGGCTTCCATAAGCCACCATCTTGAATGTTTAAAGGCTCATAACATGCAGTAGATGCAGGGAGGATGATTTTTAATGTGAGCAATCTGTATGTACAGGGTGTGGGAAACATATAAGATAGACTCTTATTCAGAGTGAAGGACCGCTTTAAGCAGGGGTAGCTTAAATGTCAGCCAGTGCGAGATTTCAGGAAGGTGCCCCTCAAACACACATACTTTATATACATCCGCAGTTGGACCAATGTAAAAAGATGGGGGAAATGGAAATAAGACACACACGGAGGAGATATGAAAAAATGAAGAGAGGAGGGAATGGGAGAGAAAAAAAAGAGGTGGGAGGGAGACAAGACAAAAATAGAATGAACAGGGAAAAAAGAAACAGTTGATAAGGGGAAGATGGCGGAAACATAAGAAAAAGAAAGAGAAAAATTGAGGGAACAAGGGAAAGTAAGAATATTTAGAGATATTTAAGGAGCAAAGGGTAAAAGAAAGAGAAAGATAAAGGGGACCCTTACCAGTGAAAAAGTAGTAAATAACGACTTCAAAACATTTTATTTTTCTAATTTTTACTATACTTACCTCTTCCCAACCTCTGTCCCGTGGCCGGTATATCAGAATGATACCAGTAGCTTACAGTATAGCTCAGACACAGGTCCTCTTCCTCTTGCCTTGGCCAAGGACAATGACAGGCCCCGGGGGAGCAAAGCTTTGAATTTGTGCAAGCACATGGGGTGTGGGGTCTAGGCTGTATTGCAAGGTCTTGACCCTTCCACCCCATGTCTTGCACATGAGGTTTAGGGCAACCTCAGGTAAGCTGCTCCTATTTTATCTCTTGCATTGTATGTCCCAAATGGGGCTCTCATAGATTAGAGTTAGGACTGCCCCCATAGAGGCACCTTGGCGTGGTGGTGCAGCTTAGCATACTTCTGCAGATGTGTGTGACCGAGTCCTCTGTTTTTACCAGATTTAGAGACAGATTATAGGTTGGTCTGCAAGCTAACAGGGTTGAGTGCTGCGGCTCCTTTAAGTCTTTAGTAACCTAATTGCCCTGCTGACGTGCACCTCCCAGGTTAGTTATAAAATGGTCTAAACAGCTGCCACTCCCCTTTTGTTCACTTTTATACAAGAAAGGCAGATTCCCTTTGGAATATGTCTCATGTGACTTTGACGTCACTACTGCTGCGGGTGAAATGGTAAATGGTCCAGGGGAGAGACATAAGAAAATATGGAACCAAGATAGCGATGGAGAATAAGAAAGCAAGAAAAAGGGAAAAGGAAGGAGAGGGAGATGGAAGAAAGGTGGAATGTGATAAGGAAAGAAGGTGCAAATGTAAAAAAAGAAACAAGGATAAGAAAAGAGAGAAAGATAGAACCACGTAAAAGAAGACGACTGAGGCCGAGAAAGGCAACAAGAAGGATACGAATGATCATGTAACTATGGAAAGCCAGCATATAGCTTTTTCTCTAAAGGGGTGTCTGAAGAGTGTCTCTTGTGTGTTTGACCTCCCAAAAGGCCACCCATGCATATCAGTGACTCTGTGGCCATCTTAAAGTGGACCAAAACCCATCAAACTTGTGAAATACATTTGGCCAAAGCCCCTGCCAATACTTCTTGGTGGTGTAGAAATGGATATTTTTGCATTTTGAATCATCCTGGAATACTTTTTTTGCTGTCCCTCTCTGTAAGATGGCAGGTGATCAGTCATTGCATAGGTGTGGCAATGACATAATTGCCAAACACAACAGAGGCAATGAATGGAGGAGGCGGAGCTTTACAGCTAAAACAGACGCCATTATCTGAGATTAGAGTGATGCAGGAGCAGTGAAAATTGGCAAAAGGTTCTATTCATAGGGGGAGCAATTCAGGGGATGCTAGTTAAAATGTGGGTTTCGGTCAGCATTAAACCACAGCATTGGACAAACATATCAACATTTTAACACACTGTGGTCAAGTCATTCACATTCCTTACAAAGTATGGTTCCCAGAACAACCAAAACGCACCCTAAATGTAAACGCCGCACACTATAGGTAAAATATTAAAGTCTTTATTCTAATCAGCGCACACTAATTACATATAACACATACGTTTAAAAACATAATTAAAACTGGATATAACAGGCTCCTAATAATAATTATCCATCAATCTCAATGTTCTCTAAACCAGTAATTAAAGACTATAGAAAAAGTATCAATATAAAGTGCTACTATTGTACAATTGCAAAAATAAAGTGACGAGTGCATATAAAGTGGTTAGTGCAATACAACATGAACTAAATTCATAAGATAATATTATAAGTGAAGGTCCTATAGGGCCGCATAAACATAACTATTAATCAATTTGTTAAAAAAGTTAATGAGAGTAAGAAAAAGGAAAAACAACACACTACAATGTGAACAATATCTGCCTTACAAAGGGCCAATATGTGCAAGTGAGCACCGGTAGCATGGGAACTAATAGGAAAAAAGATCAATAAATCATATCACCAAATTCCATGGGGCCAACATCCATCACTCCCCATCAATCTTACTCTCATTAACTTTTTTAACAAATTGATTAATAGTTATGTTTATGCGGCCCAATAGGACCTTCACTTATAAATGAATTTAGTTCATGTTGTATTGCACTAACCACTTTATATGCACTCGTCACTTTATTTTTGCAATCGTACAATAGTAGCACTTTATATTGATACTTTTTCTATAGTCTTTAATTACTGGTGTAGGGAACATTGAGATTGATGGATAATTATTATTAGGAGCCTGTTATATCCAGTTTTAATTATGTTTTTAAACGTATGTGTTATATGTAATTAGTGTGCGCAGATTAGAATAAAGACTTTAATATTTTACCTGTATTGTGCGTCGTTTACATTTAGGGTGCGTTTTGGTTGTTCTGGGAACCATACGTATGAATGAAACTTATCCCTGAGTGGGTGCGCACCCTGAGCCGGCACCTTTCTGCATAAATTATAGCGGTGCAGGTCTGTTTTTCTATCTTTTTTCTCATTCACATTCCTTATTCACATGTTTGGCAGCCAGTCATGTGACCACCAGCAACTATTCAGGTTTGATGTGCAAGCCCACTTAGAAAACCCAATTGGTCACTGGCAGTCACATGATTGGCAGCCAGACAATGATTGAGGAAGTTGGCTGACTTGACTATAGTGTCGCTTTAAGATGTCTGTAAGGGTTTTCATTACTCAGCAGCAAACCTCCCTAGATAAAATACTTGGCTCTGGTCGCGCTGGTCTTGGTGTCACCGGTGGAGTCTCCTCACCATGAATGTGGTCAGTGTTGTAGTCGTGGATCATGCTGGTGGTTGATCCTTCACTCTGCTGGTGGGTGACATTGGTCCTCACACTCTCCACTTCTCCATCTATGGCAATGTTCCTCCATTCCAATCCTTTATTGGAGCTGACGTCTAAGTTCTGTATCATTTCCTTCAATAGAAAAAGTCATCAGTTAATCACCAATCAATATGAGAAGAGGAGGAGTGAAAAGACACGGGTGTGTGAAACTAAGGTCTCGCATTTTGAGGCCGATTTATTAATAGCGCCAGGTAGCGACAGATGAGCAACAGTAGCGGTATTTTCACAGCGCCCGCTAGTATTCGCTGTGCTTGGCCGTTGTTCGGTTGTTGACAGCGACTCAGTCGGTGTGCGGTAATGTGGAATACGGGATGGGGAGTCGCTGTTTGACAGGTTCCGCGCTGTATGGGAGCGCATGATAGCGAATGGCCATAGCGAACGGCTCCCACCATATTCATTAACAAATCACGCTCAAAAAATTCTCGCGCTGTGAAATGCATGTTTAAACCCCAGAGCGCTGGCGGCGATGGGTTAAAAGTAGTTTTTTAACCCCCAAACAACCATATTTTTTGAAACCAAAAAAAAACAAGTTTATAAAAACATTTTGTAATATGAATACATTAATATCAGACGTGTAATATCAATTCTGCACAATTGTTTTTATTTTTTTTTTTTTTTTTACCTTAAAAAAAATATCTTACATTGCAGAAGTGGTCACATAATTTTTCACATTAAAAAAAAAAAATAAAAAAAATAATAATTATTTATGATTATTTAAAGATTGTTCCATTGAAATGCATTGGAGAGAGCCAGGTAGCGAGAGGTCATACCTGTCGCTGTTCAAGGTCGCTCGCTGGCGCTGTGGGCTGAGGCTGGAATAATGATGAATGAGTGGCTATATGGCGCTATCTCAGTCGCTAAGCAGGATCGGCTTGATAAATGTGTGATTGTGGTGGGGAGCCGGCGTTCTCGTGGCGGTGCCCGTCATTACCGTTCGCTCACCAGTCGCTACCTGGCGCTATCCCTTGTTAAATTAGGGCCTCAGGTCTCGCATTTAGTTTTAATGCATGCACAATCCCCATAAATGCACAAACGGTGTGGAGAAAGAAGGCACAAGGCATATACTCAAACCTCCCAACTGTCCCTCATTAGAGTCCATCTCCCCCTGTCCCTCGATGTTCTCAATTGTCCCTCTTTGAGGTGTAACATGCAGATCTGCATCAATAAATTATTTGCCGATTCTAAGGCCTCGATTCAATAAGAGTTGAAAAAAATTCTCATGGTAGTAAAAAATTCAATTCATGAGGAAAAAGCCTGAGAATGTCACTGTTACTGAATCACCAGCTAAGAAAACAATGAAAGTCAATGGCACTTTTTTACACCTAAGAAAAGTAGAGAACTGTTTCCTCCTTTCTACACTGTACTAAAAGCCGCCATTGACTTCCATTGTCTTTTTATCTGGTGATTCAGTAACAGTGACAGTAGTTTTGTTACTACCTATAGAATATATGTTCAGCTATTGAATAGGGTCAGCAATGTGCAAAAAGAAAAAAGGGAATGTGGAAAAGAATGAGAAGAAGAGGATGCTGAAAAAAAGAGGGAAACAGATGGGAAAACAGAGAGAAGGAGAGAATGTTGGAAAGAAAATAGAGAATGTGGAAAATAAAGAGGACGAGAGAACGTTGGAAAGAAAAAGAGAGCATGTGGAAAAGAGAGAGAATGAGAGAAATGAGGAAGAGAAGGAGAGAATGTGGAAAAGAGAAAAGAAAGTGTGGAAAATACAGAGAAAGATGTGGAAATAAAAAAAAGGGAAAGAAAAAGAAATGAGTAAAAAACAAAATGCAGGAGATGCTTGAAGCTGGCTCAGGGTGTCCTCTGAATGTCGTGACACACCCTTACAGAGAGACTGGGATGGCGCCACATGCTGCTGCACAGGTCACAGACCTCGGAGGCTGGCCATGTCCTTTTCCGTCTGTGTTCCCCTCCCCAATATATGGAAAACCTGCTGAGGGGCGGAACATTCTAATGGCTGACACTCACCTTGAGCGCCTGTATCCGCTGAATGAAGGCCTTGTAGAAGGACAGGGTCTCATTTCGATGTCTCCCCAGCTGAGATGTTAAGTGAAGTGTTTGATCTTCCAGTTTGTCAAACAGAGTCCTGACGCTGAAATCCTCCAGGACCGGCCTCGTGCTCCTCTGCCCTGCAGCCAGGTATCATGTTATGTTACCAGTACAGGAAAACAATATGGCGGACACTCATCTGGGAAACACCCCACTTACTGCACTTACCTGAGCTGTGAGCCATTCCCTTACTCCTCATATCAAACATCTCTCCAGACCCATAACAGCCAACTGCACCATAGAACTGGAGGCTGCGGGGGAGAAATGGAGGTGACATTACATTCACAGGCTGAGGAAGGCTACCACCAGCCATAGAGTATTGCCCTGGTCACACATGTCCCATCCATCTGATGGGGCTCCTTCTAGGCGTACAGTCTATAATCTATTAGGGTATAAGGGAGAATACAGGAGGGGAAGAGCTTACACTCTATTAGGGTATAAGGGAGGATACCGAAGAAGAGCTTACAATCTATTAGGGTATTAGGGAGGATACAGGAGGAGAAGAGCTTACACTCTATTAGGGTATAAGGGAGGATACAGAAGGAGAAGAGCTTACAATCTATTAGGGTATAAGGGAGGATACAGAAGGAGAAGAGCTTACAATCTATTAGGGTATAAGGGAGGATATGGAAGGAGAAGAGCTTACAATCTATTAGAGTATAAAGGATGATACAGAAGGAGAAGACCTTACAATCTATTAGGGTATAAGGGAGGATACAGAAGGAGAAGAGCTTACAATCTATTAGGGTATAAGGGAGGATACAGGAGGAGAAGAGCTTACAATCTATTAGGGTATAAGGGAGGATATAGAAGGAGCAGAGCTTACAATCTATTAGGGTATAAGGGAGGATACAGAAGGAGCAGAGCTTACAATCTATTAGGGTATAAGGGAGGATACAGAAGGAGAAGAGCTTACAATCTATTAGGGTATAAGGGAGGATACAGAAGGAGAAGAGCTTACAATCTATTAGGGTATAAGGGAGGATACAGAAGGAGAAGAGCTTACAATCTATTAGGGTATAAGGGAGGATACAGAAGGAGAAGAGCGTACGATCTATTAGGGTATAAGGGAGGATACAGGGGGCGAAGAGCTTACAATCTATTAGGGTATAAGGGAAGATATAGAAGGAGAAGAGCTTACAATCTATTAGGGTATAAGGGAAGATACAGAAGGAGAAGAGCTTACAATCTATTAGGGTATAAGGGAGGATACAGAAGGAGAAGAGCTTAGGATCTATTAGGGTATAAGGGAATTTTTATTGGTAAACAAACAAACAAAACTCAGCTAATCAGCATTAATACATAATATAAAGATAACGTATACTTGTATACAATAAACATAACACAGCAGAATACTACATCCTATACATTATCTATCGTGTCTATACTGTTAATGATTACTCAGTGCAGATACATCAGGTTACAGATCAGGGGTTAGGTGCCATCATTATGTAGAGCAGTAACACATTAAACACCATCATAGATCTGAATCATCAGAGTCGCCCTGCCTGCCAGTCACTTCCATATCAGAGTCTATCGGGTCTATAGCTGCTGGTGACTTTTTCTTAGTCGGTGGGTCCTCCTCTGACCCCGAGTCACATTCTCGGGTTATACGCTTTAACTCTTGCTCCAGCTCCATAGTATCGTGCCCAGAAATATCTGCACCTGACTCAGACAGTATGTTATATCGGTTGGATGTAACTGTCACTGTTGTATCTGTTCTGCCCTTGGGCTTTTTCCCTGGCTTTTGGACTAAGGACCATGCGCCCTCCGGTCTGCGGGTGGACTTGTCTTTTTTCCCTCTTTTATCACCAGGGGCTTTACTATCTGCAGAAGAGGCTGGAGCAGGGCAATGGGCCATAGCAGGGGAAGGGGCTACAGGGGAAGATGGGCTATCAGCTTGCTCCGGTGCTGGCCGTGGGATGGCGGCCACAGGCTGTGGGGTTACATCTGTCTGATCTCTTATCTCAGTTGTCTCAGACCCTGGCCTTGTCACTATCTGCCCAGACATCAGAGCCTCCTCCTCTGTAACCTCACCTGCTGCCACCAGCTCCTCCGCAGCCTGGCTATAGAGGTTATGGAAGGCCTCCGAGCAGTCCTTATGGTAATGACCCATCTGACCACACAAGTTACACCGGACATTTGTACACATGGCGCTGGTGTGACCAATCTCCCCGCACAGGTTACACTTCACTACAGTACACACTCCGGCCACATGACCGGCCTTCCCACACTTAAAGCACAAGCGGGGCTGACCGGCATAGAAACACACCCCCCTCTCACGGCCGATAAAGAAGGAGTTGGGCAAATGTAAAGTAACATTACTGTGCTGCCTGAGCTTCACCAGCACCCTCCAGCCTCCCGTCCAGATCCCATCATCATCAAGACACTTTGTCAGGTCAGACACCATATCACAATGTCTCCTCAGCCATATCACAATATCCTGCGGGGGGACGGACTCATTCCAGAACAAGATGTTAACGCTCACAGTGCCCGGCTTTGATACCGGGATAAGGATAAACTGGTCCCATCCCTCAGTGCCCCTAAACTTTGTCACACTTGCCCAGAACCTGTCCAAGCTGGCCATGAGCTTGAAGCTTATATCGTAGCCCTGCCTGTCCGGGAGGTTTATGACGGCCAAGATATCTGCGGGTGTGAACCCCATCTGGTTACACAGGAGCTCCCGAATCACATGTCTCCTGTCTGGCAGATCTTCCTTTGCCCCCTTATTCTTAAATCTTACCACGTTCCTCCTCTTAAATGCCTGACCGGTGTAATGTAAGCCGGGGCTAAAAGATGGGGCACCGCGGCTCCAGGCATTCTGAGGAGGAGCGTGGCCAGATGCATTGCCAGTATTATCACTGCGGGGTCTTGATTGAGGGGGACCCGCTACCTGTGGTCGGTCACCTGTGGGAGGAAAAACATTATTAATGCATGCAGACGATTTAGTTCCATTACTATCAGGAACCGCAGGCTGTTCATTGTCCCAAACAGATTGTAATGCATTGGGACTTGCTTGCTTGTTTCCTCGATTGGGGGACAGTTCAGAGGTGTCACTATGTCCCGGCTGTGACCCCGGGGTTGCAATTTGGGGGGTCTCTCCAACTTCCATAGTGTCACTGGCTGCATCACATCCATTCTCAGGCTGGGGGAGGGCTCCTTGTGAAACACAGAGTTCATTGCTATTCAGGGATTGCTCACTGCTGCCCCCTGGGGGTGGTTGGCTTACTTGGTTGCCATCATGAAAAGGGGCAGAATCTTGCAGCACTGGGGTCCTGTACAGCAGCTTCTGTGAGGATGTCTCCTGCTTTGATGGTGAGGGGGTGGCTGAGCTGGGTTCAGGTATCTGTCTGTGTTTCAGGAGCTTCTGAGACTCCTCAAACTGATCCAGGTTCTTGTATCTCTCTGCCATGGGCCCCATTTGTTTCTCAAGTGTCTCAATGTCTCTATCAATTGCATCAAGCTGTGTGCGGCAAGTCTCTAACAGCCCATCATAGAAGGCTGCCAAGCTGGGGTTTGCTGTCTTTTGTTCATTCATTTCCTCTATTTGTCCTTGCAGGTCTGTCCTGGATGCTCTTAAGCTGTTAATGTTGTTCACTAAATCTGGAAACTTGTCTGCAAGCTGCAGTTCTGGTGCGCGCTCTGTCTCTTTAAGACTTGCCTTTCGCCTTGGCTTTCCTGCTGGGTCTTTGAATGTCTCTGCTGCCTCAGTCCTGGGAGACTTGTGGCCATTTGCCCCCAGCTCAGCATTTGCATTGTCTGATAACTTCCCAGATTTATGTCCAGTGGCAGATTTAGCAGATTTCCCCCCAGTTATGGGGTCACCGGTGGCCGGCTGGGTCTTGGATCGCAGGGCCCGGGACTCTCGGCTCACACACACATTCTGCTGCAGGTTTTCCTGCATTGTCAGTCTTTCCAAAGATGTCCTCCTCAGCTTGTGCTGCTTCCCACTGCCGGCCTGAGCTGGCTGCTGAGTGTCCATCACAACAGGTTGTTGGATCTCCCAGTCACTTTGCTGGGGCTGCCGCCCTCCCTCCATTACATGCTGCACACAGACACTGCTACACGGCCCATCATTATTATCCACCACTTCCATTCCAGCTTCACTTACTTTACTGTAACTTTCTTCCATAAAGACTCTTCCACCTTCATTGTAATCCACCGCGGTCAGCCGGTCAGCAGCATATTCAGTAGCCAGAGGGTCTCTAACATGGACTCCAGATTCAGACCCAGAAGCCTGGAGCTCACCTGGGGAGCGACCCCACCCAAGGAAGCCAGGCCCTGGGCTAGAGCCAGACATTCACAGCACCTGCAGAGCTCACTCACACACCTCCTCCCACCTTAACGATCTATTAGGGTATAAGGGAGGATACAGAAGGAGAAGAGCTTACAATCTATTAGGGTATAAGGGAGGATACAGAAGGAGAAGAGCTTACAATCTATTAGGGTATAAGGGAGGATACAGAAGGAGAAGAGCGTACGATCTATTAGGGTATAAGGGAGGATACAGGGGGCGAAGAGCTTACAATCTATTAGGGTATAAGGGAAGATATAGAAGGAGAAGAGCTTACAATCTATTAGGGTATAAGGGAAGATACAGAAGGAGAAGAGCTTACAATCTATTAGGGTATAAGGGAGGATACAGAAGGAGAAGAGCTTAGGATCTATTAGGGTATAAGGGAGGATACAGAAGGAGAAGAGCTTACACTCTATTAGGGTATAAGGGAAGATACAGAAGGAGAAGAGCTTACACTCTATTAGGGTATAAGGGAGGATACAGGAGGAGAAGAGCTTACAATCTATTAGGGTATAAGGGAGGATACAGAAGGAGAAGAGCTTACACTCTATTAGGGTATAAGGGAGGATACAGAAGGAGAAGAGCTTACAATCTATTAGGGTATAAGGGAGGATACAGAAGGAGAAGAGCTTACACTCTATTAGGGTATAAGGGAGGATACCGAAGAAGAGCTTACAATCTATTAGGGTATTAGGGAGGATACAGGAGGAGAAGAGCTTACAATCTATTAGGGTATAAGGGAGGATACAGAAGGAGCAGAGCTTACAATCTATTAGGGTATAAGGGAGGATACAGAAGGAGAAGAGCTTACACTCTATTAGGGTATAAGGGAGGATACAGAAGGAGAAGAGCTTACACTCTATTAGGGTATAAGGGAGGATACAGGGGGAGAAGAGCTTACAATCTATTAGGGTATAAGGGAAGATACAGAAGGAGAAGAGCTTACAATCTATTAGGGTATAAGGGAGGATACAGAAGGAGAAGAGCTTACAATCTATTAGGGTATAAGGGAAGATACAGAAGGAGAAGAGCTTACAATCTATTAGGGTATAAGGGAGGATACAGAAGGAGAAGAGCTTACAATCTATTAGGGTATAAGGGAGGATACAGAAGGAGAAGAGCTTACACTCTATTAGGGTATAAGGGAAGATACAGAAGGAGAAGAGCTTACAATCTATTAGGGTATAAGGGAGGATACAGAAGGAGAAGAGCTTACAATCTATTAGGGTATAAGGGAAGATACAGAAGGAGAAGAGCTTACAATCTATTAGGGTATAAGGGAAGATACAGAAGGAGAAGAGCTTACAATCTATTAGGGTATACGGGAGGATACAGAAGGAGAAGAGCTTACAATCTATTAGGGTATAAGGGAGGATACGGGGGGAGAAGAGCTTACAATCTATTAGGGTTTAAGGGAGGATACAGAAGGAGAAGAGCTTACAATCTATTAGGGTATAAGGGAGGATACGGGGGGAGAAGAGCTTACAATCTATTAGGGTATAAGGGAGGATACAGAAGGAGAAGAGCTTACAATCTATTAGGGTATAAGGGAGGATACGGGGGGAGAAGAGCTTACAATCTATTAGGGTATAAGGGAGGATATAGAAGGAGAAGAGCTTACAATCTATTAGGGTATAAAGGAGGATACAGATGGAGAATAGCTTACAATCTATTAGGGTTTAAGGGTGGATATAGAAGGAGAAGAGCTTACAATCTATTAGGATATAAGTAAAATACAGCAGGGTGGAGAGCTTACAGTCTAATAAAAAAAAGGATATAAAAGACCAAGCTTCTTGTAGCCCATTAGGGTTTTACAGAAAGGGCACCTGTCTCGTGTCAGCACATATTCGGGAGGGATGTATGGCTCTCCGAGGCTCCTCCACCTGGGCTTCCAGCTCTTCAGTGGGCTGGGACTGTACAGTGAGGGTCTCAGCACCACCGTTACAACCAGCAGAACAACCATCACAATGAACAGCAGCAGCAGGACTCCTGGAACACACAGGGGCCGCAACACATTAGGTAAGTTCACATGAGATGCACACAGTCCAGACCCACATGCTGATGACCTCACATCATCAGCCCTCCCGTAGTGTAAAGCCCAACTCTAGACCACACTTCTTTTACATTTATAATATTGCAGGGAAGGGTTAGGACCACTTTTATGCTTTTTGTAATACTGCTATAGCTCATCATATTTCTGTACAGCTGACTCAGCTAAATAGTCTGCATGTCATATTTATTTCATTTTTTAAATGTATTTATTAATCCTTTAGCATCCATGCGCCATTCAGCCCGCACACAATACAAAGCAGTGGATGCACTACGCCCTAAACATGCTAATACAATGGAAGCACATATCGTGGTGCAGTATAGGTGTACTTAAAGTGGACCAAAACCCAGGATTTTGACTATCCCGGATATTAGTCCGTGCCCCAGGAGCACCCCGATCCCCGCTGTGTGAAACCCCCCAGATCGCCGATGCCAACTCTCCTCGGCCGCTCGGCCAATCAGCATGCTCGGAGCCAATCGGGGTTCCCCGCTGTGTGAAGCCCCCCAGGTCGCCGAAACCAACTCACCTCTTCCCGGTCCTACGGCACATGCGCAACCACTCGTCCAATCAGTGGGCTCGGATCCACTGACGTTCCTTCGTCTAAGGCGAGCGCATCAGAGCCTGGCGCAGGCACACGTCCTGCTAGAGGGATAGCTGCCACCAGCGCGCTCGGAGCCTCTGGCCTTAGACGAAGGCTTAGACAACATGGCGTCAGCGGCTCCGAGCATGCTGATTGGACGAGCGGCTGCACATGCGCCGTACGACAGGGAAGAGGTGAGTTGTGCTGGCGGGTTTCACACCCAGGATAATCAAAATTCTGGGTTTTGGTCCACTTTAACCAGCTGAGAAGCACCTTGTGGGCGGGGCTAAGCAGTTCATGGGCTGATAGTGGGACAGCCAGGAATGGTAAAATCCAGGGCTGATTTTTGGCCTCAGTCCACCCCTGTTTCTAGTGATGTGATAATGTGCATTAGAATCGGTAAAGGTAGGGACAGGTCCCAGTGCCAGCAGCTGGAATCTGTATGTGTGTATGGTGGCCTGGCAGACCAGACAATGACTAGCCTCAATGTGCCTGTGCAGGAATGTAATGTTCCCCTTGTGTGGCTTACACCAGATTTATTCATATGTAATTTGCCCCTAGCCACAAGGCGAGGTGGGGTGCTCCATGTATACTCTTAGTGGAACCAAGCTTGGTTACCTAATATCACAGTCCAGTTGGGCGCCAGGTGGAGCTTCTTCTGGTTGACCATGCCATGCCTGATAAGCTGATAGGGGGAGGATGGCTGGATGTTGGAAGCTTCAGGGTCACACTGGACATTCCTCTCCTTGACAGAAAGAAAGAGCGAGCGATCCCCAACACCATTATCTCGGAACACGTATGTACCTGGCTCTCCAAACACGTGAGCAAACCTGGAGTGAGAAAAACAAGCTGTGACCAAAGTCTGATTTGCCTAGAAACCGGACCTCAAAAACCCAACCATCGCACACCTCGAAACATTGATGTTGGTCTCCTTGATGAGATGGTCCAGCCTCCGAAAGGCCCCAAAATCCCAGCGGGGGTTGGAGTTGTAAAGATGATCTTTCTGATAGATGGGGTAATGGCTCGCTGTTCGATCTAGAACAAGTAGGAGACAAGCATTACAATGACTGAAATGTTGCTATAACCTCTCCCTATTCTTAACATGCAGCATCTGATAGCTGAAGACATATCTTCCCTAGAGGGGTCTCTGAGCAGAGCTGTTGTTATATAATAGGGGGCCCTAAAGGAGACCTATACCCACATGCTGCTGGAGAGCAAACTTATTATTTATTATAACTGGGTAGGGGTTGAATGAGTAGATGGATTGGAGGGTAAAAAGGTCATACAAGTGTAACGGTAGTTATTGAGGTTAACCAACAGCAGTCACGGTCAGCTTTGTAATCCAAAGTATGTAACGGTGTCAACTTCAGCTAATGTCACAACACACAGGTATGGTAGCCGAGGGTAAGGTTTAATGGGCTGCAGCATGGGGAGATGACAAGATGGCATCTCAGCAGGCAGAAACCCAACGACAAACAGGATAAGTGAAAGCATCAGTTTGTTTTATATTTGCAGGGTCATGAAAAGAAAGGTTTAATACTTTCATCCACATAATTGGATAAAAATATATATGGACAGCACCAGTTATTTATAATAAGAAACTATATAAGGTGGTGTGCTCACTAAGCCTGGTAAATAGATTGCAATAGCAAGACCAACAAAAGAATATAGGGTCCCCACACACCCAAAATTTTTTTACCAAGACTAAGGAAGAAGTGGCTCTACCCTCTAAAGATACAATTATCAATGATTTTATTTAAAGATACATATTATTATAAAAGACACCAGGGGGCGCCAGCATTCCATCTAAGACCCCCTGGTGTCTATTGTGTATGTGTGTTTTTTAAATTGTATTGTCTTGTGTTTCTTTTATAATAATATGTATCTTTAAAGTGGACCAACACCCAGGGGGGATCGGCCCGGGAATCTATAAGATTCCCGGGCCGATCAGATCCCTCCCTGCGGGGCATCCGAAATCAGGATGTCCCGTGGGGTGAAACCCCCCAGGAAGCCCACAATCCTACCTTCTCCCCGTTCCAGCGGCGCATGCACGTCCGCCGCCGCTGCCTCCCGCGCGTCCCTCTAGCAGGGCGCGCTCCCGCGCTGGCCGTTTGTGAATGGCCGGCGCAGGAGCGCGCCCTGCTAGAGGGACGCGCGGGAGGCGGCGGCGGACGCGCTCTGCTTGTCCGTCGCTGCCTCCCGCTTGTCAGTCGGCGGGGATTCGCTGGACCGGTCACGAGGGAGCGGGGTGAGGTGAGTTTTCGGGCTTTCTGGGGGGTTTCACACAGCGGGGCACCCCCGATCGGGGTGCCCCACCGAAGTGGACCAAAACCCAGGATAGTCAAAATCCTGGGTGGTGGTCCACTTTAAATAAAATCATTGATAATTGTATCTTTAGAGGGTAGTGCCACTTCTTCCTTAGTCTTGGTAAAAAAATGTTTGGGTGTGTGGGGACCCTATATTCTTTTGTTGGTCTTACTTTCATCCACATCACGGTCAAATTCACAGTTCACAGACCAAATACATTTGCATAGACGTTTTATGCAGGAGGTTATACCAGTCTTTACCTTAACATGGTTATGGACGATCTCCCTGTGAAGTCCCTCTGACCTCCCCTTATAAAACTTTTGCTCAATATAACATTGCCTGTAGTTTTCCCTCCAAATAGCTCCCAACCAATCTCAGTTTCCTGTTGTTCTCCAAATGTATCTCTTGCCACCTGGCTCATCCTAAAGGGCGACTCTGAGCTCTAATTGTGAGATTGAATACATTTCTGCTTCTCCCATTTGTGGTCTTATACCGCCATCTAGTGACCAAAGTGGGAATAGCAACACATTTTATATTTTACTGAACAATTCACACATAAATCCCTTTCTTGCGGTCACAGATGTGTGAGCGTAGTTTTTGATACTGCTACACTAGGAGACCTGGGGGGTGGGGTCACACTGGGAGACTATACTGGGGGTAGCATTAAAATCAAACCTTTTTTTTTCCACTCAGACCTTGTATCTCCACCACCTTAATATTGCTCAGGTGTCATCATTTTGTGCCGGTGTTACGCACCATCTGATCTGAGGTAATTATTGGTTTCCTCATTGTGGATTGAGAGATTGAGAGGCTATATATATATAATTTTTTTTCCTTTTACATTATGTATACTGTAAATGTCATATACCTTCCGTATTTATTGCTAGTCCTCCTACACAAATACGTGATGAGATATTTGGACCTCGTGGGGTGTTATCTGTCCACCTCCCCTCTCCCTTCACCTCCCCCCCCATCTTCTTAAAGATAATAGTTATTGATCATGAATAAATATTCACAGGCAGGCTCATTCATTACTAACGCCAGGTAGCGACAGATGCGCGTCTGTAACAAGGATTTCAGACGACCGCTAGTAGTCGCTGTGCTCGGCCATGATTTGCTATTTTAGAGTGCCTCAGTCACTGGCCGGCATTGATGAATATGATGTGTGAGTCGCAGTACTACGCTGTATGGGGGCGAACAGTAGCTCCAGCTCAGTGCGACCGACTCACACCACATTCATCAAAAAAACAGCCTCAAACATCGCCGGCGCTCAAAATCGGGTCGTTGTAGCCCAGAGCGCCAGACGCTGTGTGATTAAAGTCTGTTTTTGAACATGTATCCACTAGTAACAAAGCGAAAACACATGGAATGACATTGGTATTACACTGTAACATGAACACAGGATACATGTCAGAAAGATTTGTACCGTATGCTTCTACCCTGTCTGTAATTACTACTTTGTAAAGCGCTACGGAAGATGATGGCGCTAGATAAATAAATAATAATAATAATTTAACATTTTATAAAAAAAAAAAAAAATTGGGATCAGGAAAGGGATTTAAGGATCGTCCATAGAAATGTTTGGGAGAGCGCCAGGTAGCAAGAGGTAATACGTGACGCTCTGCAAGGCTGAATGCCGGCGCTGTACGCTGAGCCTGGGATAATGATGAATCGTACGCTACAGGGTGTTGTTCCAGACGCTCACCAGAATCGGCTTCATAAATGTGGAATTGCGTGCCATGCCCGGCGTTCACCTGCCGCTACCTGCCGCTTACAAGGCACTACCTGGCGCTAGAGCTTCATGAATAAGGCCCTTAGTATATAGTCATATTTGGGATATGTGGTGTGGAGATTAGCTCTGGTAGGCGACCGGGTGTCAGCAGTATAGAGGCAGAGGCAAGCAGTTCAAAGTAAAGTCTGTGTTTATTTCACACATAAATCCACAAAAGCATATGTCCAAACAGGTTACATCACCTTTTCAGGAAACAGCAGCATAAATGATTCAATCAGGCAAACAGCTTTTAGTCCTTGAGCAAACGTCCTGTTTACAGTCCAACTAGGCCTCAGGTCCGCATGAAACAGCCTCCACAGGAGATTTCAGCCAGGCTCACAGAGTCTCACTCCCATGTGAGCTCTAGACAAAGGACCCAGCACAGCTGATTCCCCAGGCTATTTAAACAGCCCGCAAAACCCGGACCTGGGTAGTGGGATGGAGTCCCACCCTGCTCTACTCCATCCCAGTAAAGCCGTCCCAGGTTAGCCTTTCGGCTATTCTAAATCATCAGCAGCAAACTGCCACCAGCAGCTGATGCTGGACAAACAAGCTATACGGCTTTACTGCACCAATGCCAGGTACATTGGTGCTACATACCGGCCGTAAATAACGGCCCCTTGCACCTTACCACATACCCCCCCCTTTGTTCAACCCTGAGGGGGTGGACACATGCCAAACAATGTGTTCTGGACAGGGCATCCGCGTTACCCAACAATCGTCCCGCTCTGTGCTCTACTGTAAACTTGAAGTTTTGTAATGACAAGAACCATCGGGTGACCCTGGCATTCCTGTCCTTAGCCTGGCACATCCACTTGAGGGGAGAGTGGTCCGTAATCAGACGGAACCTTCTCCCCAGCAAGTAGTAGCGAAGAGACTCCAGGGCCCATTTAATGGCCAAACACTCCCTCTCCACTATACTATACCGGGTCTCCGCGGGTGTCAATTTGCGACTCATGTAGACAACGGGGTGCTCCTCCCCGTTGACTTCCTGAGACAGAACAGCACCGAGACCTACCTCGGAGGCATCGGTCTGCACTATGAACTCCCTCTTAAAGTCGGGTGTCACCAACACCGGAGACCCACACAGGGCAGACTTCAAAGCGGAGAACGCTTTTTCGGCCTGTTCATTCCACTTCACCATGACAGACTTGCGTCCCTTTAACAGGTCTGTCAATGGTGCCGCTAGGGTGGCAAAATTGGGAATGAACCGCATATAATATCCCACCAACCCCAGAAATGACTTTACCTGGCGGGTGGTGTTAGGCCGGGGCCAGTTACGGATGGCTTCTAGTTTGTTCACCTGGGGCTTGACCACTCCTCGTCCAATCACATAGCCCAGGTATTTTGTTTCTTCTAGGCCTAAAGCACATTTTTTCGGGTTTGCCGTCAACCCAGCCTTCCTGAGGGAATCCACTACGGCCTGGACTTTGGGTAGGTGACTTTCCCAATCCGTGCTATGGATAATTATATCGTCCAGATATGCCGAAGCATACCGACGGTGTGGCCTGAGGACAATATCCATTAACCTTTGGAACGTAGCGGGAGCGCCGTGTAACCCAAAGGGTAACACCTTGTATTGGAACAGTCCCTCTGGTGTAATAAAGGCTGTTTTCTCCTTGGCAGCCTCAGTCAAGGGCACCTGCCAGTACCCTTTTGTGAGGTCCAAAACCGAAAAGTACCTGGCTTGGCCTAGCTTCTCAATGAGTTCATCTACCCGGGGCATAGGGTAGGCATCAAACTTGGAAACTTCATTAAGTTTGCGGAAATCGTTACAGAACCGCAACGTACCATCGGGCTTGGGAATCAAGACTATGGGGCTGGCCCACTCACTCTTTGATTCTTCAATCACGTCTAACCGGAGCATTTGCTGCACTTCCTCCGTGATAGCTTGTCGCCGGGACTCGGGTACCCGGTAAGGCCTCAACCGGACCTTGACCTGAGGTTCCGTGACAACATCATGTTGGATGACCGAAGTGCGCCCAGGGAGTTCTGAAAACACGTCCGTGTTTCTGCTAATAAACTCCCTGGCTTCCTGAGTCTGTTTAGAGGAGAGGTTGTCGCCAGTTTTCACCTCGACTACTACTTCTCTACTAACAGACCGAGGAATGGGAAGCTCCACCCCCACCATACCTGGTCGGGGACTGTCACCCCCAGGGGTCTCCCTGTCTTTCCATAGTTTCAGCAGGTTTACATGGTACACCTGCTCGGGCTTCCTCCGCCCAGGCTGATGTACCTTGTAAGTCACTTCCCCAACTTTTTCAATGACCTCATAGGGACCCTGCCACCTAGCTAGAAATTTACTGTCCACCGTGGGTACCAGAACCACAACTCTGTCACCGGGGTTAAAGTTCCGTACCCTGGCTTGCCGATTATAAACCCTGCTTTGGGCCCGCTGCGCTGCCTCCATGTGTTCTCTGACAAGCGGCAAGACGGTCGCTATCCGTTCCTGTAGCTGAGTCACGTACTCTACCACACTTTTGTACACACTGGGCCAGTAGAATCGTTGTAAAACGCGGTCCAGTGTTTTCTGCTGGCCTAGGTGTCCACCCAGAACATGTTGGTGGGCCAAATCCAACACCAATTTGCGATATGAATTGGGTACCACCAATTGTTCCACCACCTCTTCACGTACCTTGTTTACTCGGTACAACATTTCCTGGTGAACCACAAAGCGAGGAAACTGTAACTCCGCCCCTGGCTGTTGTGGTTCACCTTCCACCTCAAGAACATTCTCCCAGGCCCGAGACAGGGTAGGGTCCTGGTGTTGAGCGGTACCAAAGTTAGTTGTGGAGACATGGAGATCTGCCAACTCTGGACCTGTTGTCAACTCTTCCACATCTCCAACCATAACATTTAGTGGGGTTGACTCCCCCTCTTCCATTTTAGGGACGGGCACCTCTTCCACGGTGCCTCCTGATTCCGGTTCCCAGGGCACCGGGGTCTCCCCTGAGTAGGGCCAGTCTATTGGGGACACACCCGCCTCGCGGGTTTCCGGAACTGCCAGCTTGGCCCACAGTGACCTGAACCCTGGAAAGTCTCTCCCAATAATCAGTTCATATGGGAGTTTAGCGGCGACAGCGACTTCATGTTTCCAGCTGCCGGAGACGGTGGTGAGAGACACTTGTGCTGTGGCATAGTCTCTCAAGTCCCCATGAATGCACAAAACCCCGGTTTTCCGCCCAGTGTACTCATCGGGCAGTACTAAGGCGGGTCTTGCCAGGGTAACCATACTCCCCGAGTCCAAAAGGGCCACAGCCAGGGTGTCTCCCACTTTCACCTGACAGAGGTGACTTTGCCCCACAAGCTCAGGGATACCGGCAGCACACAGCCTCCTGGCATACATGGAAGGGCGGTAACCAAAGTTTACATCCATGGGCTCCCCCTGGTGGGGACAATTGGCTCTGATATGTCCCGGCTCCTTACATCCCCAACACAACACTTGGGCAGGGACTTTGGGGGGTAGGTCCTGAGAGGGTTTAGGGGACACCACTCGCCTGAGCTGGGGCGGGGACCTCCGGGGTTTCCCCGAATCCCTCCTCATGGAGCCGCTTTGCAAGTTCCTGGTGGCCTCATATCGCTCCACTAGGTCCACCATCCCTAGTGCGTTGTCAGGGGATACCTGGCCAACCCAGTGCTGAAGAGGGTGCGGTAAAGCCCTCCAAAACATGTCCGCCAGCAAGCGGTCCAAAATGGCAGTGGGGCTTAACAACTCCGGCTGCAGCCATTTTTGCAGCAGGTGCAGCAGTTTATAATACTGGGGTCGGGCGGGCTCTGCCGACTGGTAGCTCCACTGATGCACCCGCTGAGCCCGAACCCACACATTCACCCCCAGTCTCGCCAGTATCTCACCCTTCAGAGTCGGGTAGTCAGCGGCTTGGTCCTCTGGGAGATCAAACAACACCTGCTGGGGTCCAGACGCCAGAAATGGAGCGATGACATCAGCCCACTGGTCATGCGGCAACTTCTCCCTTGCAGCCACCTTTTCAAACACCGCCAGGTAAGTCTCCACGTCATCTGAAGGGGTCATTTTTGTGAGCGCCGAGCGGACAGCTTTCCGGGCATCAGGAATACTTTTGGGCGCACCTGCAGCTTGCTGCGCCATCATATGTTGCAAAAACAGCTGGTTGGTCTCATGCTGCTGCCTGTTGGCCTCCACGAGCGCTTTCACGACCGCCTCCATTTTGTCTGCAGTCCCAGGTAGCAGCCTGGCAGGTTTAATATAGGACATGCACAACAAAAAACTTTTTCGTCGGTTGCTCCTAGCAACGGCCTCACTGCTATGCCCGCATCCGACACCAAATGTGGAGATTAGCTCTGGTAGGCGACCGGGTGTCAGCAGTATAGAGGCAGAGGCAAGCAGTTCAAAGTAAAGTCTGTGTTTATTTCACACAAAAATCCACAAAAGCATATGTCCAAACAGGTTACATCACCTTTTCAGGAAACAGCAGCATAAATGATTCAATCAGGCAAACAGCTTTTAGTCCTTGAGCAAACGTCCTGTTTACAGTCCAACTAGGCCTCAGGTCCGCATGAAACAGCCTCCACAGGAGATTTCAGCCAGGCTCACAGAGTCTCACTCCCATGTGAGCTCTAGACAAAGGACCCAGCACAGCTGATTCCCCAGGCTATTTAAACAGCCCGCAAAACCCGGACCTGGGTAGTGGGATGGAGTCCCACCCTGCTCTACTCCATCCCAGTAAAGCCGTCCCAGGTTAGCCTTTCGGCTATTCTAAATCATCAGCAGCAAACTGCCACCAGCAGCTGATGCTGGACAAACAAGCTATACGGCTTTACTGCACCAATGCCAGGTACATTGGTGCTACATACCTGCCGTCAATAACGGCCCCTTGCACCTTACCACAGTGGTTAATGCTGCCTCATTTTTAATCTTCATTATTAGGGTTTTAGCCCATAATTTTTTACCCGGTGGTGTGAGCATTAAAAATCATACTTGGTCTGAAAGTGACTGTCTCGACGTGGGAGGGGGGATAAAACTCTTTGCAGTTACCCATTTTAGGCTTGTGCATTGTGGAATTTGATATTAGGACCAGGTTAATTCAACCATACTGCTGGGAGAAGAAGGTGAGTATTATTATTTTTTTTTGTTTTTAGCCTGGAATATCCCTTTACACATCCCAGGAGGGAATGGTACTAGGGACCCCTGAGCTGTGAAGGTCTGGAGCAGGTGCTTTGTTGCACCAATAAAAATCTGGCCCTGGCCTTATATAGTCATATGTGTCTGCATGTGTGGGGTGGGTCGGAGTCACAGCAGTTGGTACCAACACATCGGGACATGGCTTTGGGCTTGATCATCTCAACAGGCCCTGAATAGCAGGATGCGTGACAACTATAGAGACACAAGATCACCCAGATCCTGTGACCTCTCTGTGGCAGTTAGTAACTGATAATGAAACACTAAAGAGACAAGGTTTAGCGTGGGACTGGCACAAAGTTGCTGCAAAGTCAGTGACTATATACAAAAGCTTTAATGAATATCAAATTGCACCACCACATTGTACCAACAATTCTATAAAACACATATAGAGTGATTTAAAACACGGGGGCCCCCCCATTCATTCATGCAGCCACACAAACACTCCACCACCGCTCCACACCTCACTGCTCACTGGCCTCATTCACTGAGATCCCGAAAATAAGACACCCCTTGCGGGGACTGAGATAGGTCTCCATTCAAGCGCTATTTGTCGGAGTCTGGCCAGCTGGAATACATGGGAAAACAGGATCCAAATGGAGCTTCCGAAACAGGGTTCCAGGGTATGCACCTCAGGTCCGAGGAAATGTTGAGTACCCGCTGGGGAATACTCTGCCCCAACTGATTCTGGGGGCCGGTCTGAGTATTCAACGCACAATCCCGCCCATACAAGGAAGACAGTACTTAGCTTAATCCTGGCGCCATAGCGCATCCATATTGTCACCGCCACCGGACACAAGAGACAGGCCGCCTGTCGCAGACTTCACGCCAGCTCTTCCGCGGACCGCTGGCATAAGACACACCAAGTATAGCACGTGCAGGCACCGAGCATTGGAGGCTGGGGAGCGCGGGTTGGCCGGCCGTCCGCCGACGCGTGTTTCGCTCCGCCCACCGGAGCTTCGTCAGGGTGGGGGGGCGGTTGGTTTACTCGCTGATTTAAGCAATCATTGCTCCTCCTT
Organism: Gastrophryne carolinensis; assembly: GCA_027917425.1. Classification (NCBI taxonomy): domain Eukaryota; kingdom Metazoa; phylum Chordata; class Amphibia; order Anura; family Microhylidae; genus Gastrophryne; species Gastrophryne carolinensis. The sequence goes on along the minus strand of CM051242.1, from coordinate 14,528,882 downwards.
CTCAGTCCCACAGCCAATCATCTTTCGTTTTTTACTTCATAGCCTGTCAATCTCAGGCGGCGCGGACAAAGAGTCCCAGCAATGCTTTTTGTTAGTACCAGCTCCGCCTCAGCTCCCCCCAGTTAGTAACTGAATCACAGTAATTGTACTGCTGTACTTCTAGCAAATATGGCCAAGAATTTTTTTATATCCACAAACAAGACGTTTCCAGAGAATTGCGATTGGCCACTATCCAGCCCTTCACAGAAACAGGAGAACGCCTGAGCTGCACAACACAGATGATTTCACTTGACATACTTGTCCGAGAGTGTGAGGATATACACCTTGGCCAGGAGCTGATTATATCATACACTAGGAGACCTGATGGGTGGGGTCACACTGGGAGACTATACTGGGGCTAGCATTAAAATATTAAAATCAAACTTTTTTTTTTTTTTTTACACTCAGACCTTAATATTTCTCAGGTGTCAGCATTTTGTGCCGGTGTTACGCACCATCTGATCGGAGGTACTTATTGGTTTCCTCATTGTGGATTGAGAGGCTATATATATATATTTTTTTTTTTTCCTTTTACATTATGTATACCACAAAGTCATATACCTTCCATATTTATTGCTAGTCCTACTACACAAATACGTGATTTGGACCTCGTGGGGTGTTATCTGTCCCCCCTCCCCCCATCTTCTTAAAGATAATCGTTATTGATCATGATCAGGGATTCTGTAATGTTATTAAACATTCACTTTGGCCCTTATTTAAGAAGGGATAGCGTCAGGTAGCGCCTAGTTAATGAGAGGTAGCGACAGGTGAACGCCGGACACGGCACGCAATTACACATTTATGAAGCAGAATCTGCTTAGCGACTGGGATAGCGCCATGTAGCGTCTGATTCATCATTTTCACAGCCTCAGCGAACAGCGCCAGCGTTCAGCCTTGCACAGCGCCAGGTATGACCTCTCGCTACCTGTCGCTCTCCCATACATTTCAGTGGACGATCCTTTTCTTCTCTTTAAACAGGGTTTTTTTTTTTTTTTCAAACAAAAATCACAAATAATTCTGTGACCTCTTCTGGCATTGAAAAAGCAGTTTTTTTCATAATTTTTTTCATTTTTTATATATTTCCTCAGAAATGACATTACAGGTCTGGCGTTAAAGTGTTCATGTTACAATGCTGTTACAATGTAATTCCGTATGTTTTCGCTTTGTTACTAGTGGATAGATGCTGAAAAACAGACTTTAATCACACCGCCTCCTGCGCTCTGGGCTTCAAACAACTATTTTTCAGCGCCAGAGATTTGTGAGGCTGTTTTTTTTTGCTGAATATGGTGTGAGTCGGTCGCTATGAGCAGTCGCTAACATGCGCTCCCATTCAGCGCTGTACTGGTCAAATAGCGACTCCTCACAATGTATTCAACATTACTGAACAGCGACTGAGTCGCTATGAAGTAGCGACTCACGGCCGAGCACTGCGACTACTAGTGGGCTCTCTGAAAATGCCTGCTACAGACGCTCATCTGTCGCTACCTGCCGCTAATGATGAATCAGCCTGCCCGTATATCGTCATACTTGGGACATGTGGTTAATGCTGCCTCATTTTTAATCTCCATTATTAGGGTTTTACTCCATTATTTTTTATCCGGTGGTGTGAGCATTAAAATCATACTTGTAGACTGCTCTGAGAGGAGTGACTGGCTCGACGTGGGGGGATACGACTCTCTTTGTGGTTACGCATTGCAGGCTTGTGCATTGTGGATATTGATATTAGGACCAGGTCGATTTTATTCAACCATACTGATGGGAGAAAAAGGTATTTTTTTTTTTGTTTTTAGCCTGGAATATCCCTTTACATATCCCAGTTGGGAATGGTACTGAGCTGTGGAAGCCTGGAGAAGATCCTTTGTTGCACCAATAATAATCTGGCCCTGGCCTTATATAGTCATATGTGTCTGCAGGTATGGAGTGGGTCGGAGTCACAGCAGTTGGTACCAACACATCGGGACAAGGGTTTGGGCTTGATGATCTCAACAGGCCCTGAATAGCAGGATGCGTGACAACTATAGAGACACAAGATCACCCAGATCCTGTGACCTCTCTGTGGCAGTTAGAAGCTGAGTCACAGTTATTGCACTGCTGTACTGATAGCAAATATGGCCAAGAATTTTTTTTATATCCACAGACAAGAGGTTTCCAGAGAATTTCGATTGGCCACTATCCAGCCCTTCACAGAAGCAGTGTAAACAGGAGAACGCCTGAGCTGCATAACACAGATGATTTCACTTGACATACTTGGCCGAGAGTGTGAGGACATACACCTTGGCCAGGAGCTGATCATATTAAACTAAAATTTCTGCAAATAAACAATAGTACACGAGCTATTATATGACATAAAAGAATGGTCCTCTATAAATTACAATGTAAGCCACAGGGTAACCTACCGTTTGGTGTGACGCTCAGCTGAAACAGAACCACATCCCCCTGCTTGAGGCAAAGAATGGGGCTGGGTATTCTGGGAAGAGACCCCGAGGGCTGCTCCCTTTCTCTGGTTTTTCTTGGCGTTGGCACAGACCAGGAGTCTCCTGTAGATGCAGATATGTGTTAGGAAATTAAAAAAAAAAAAGAATACGAGGGAAGTGAAACATGTTTGCAGTATTGGTGGAAAGTATTGGCCGTCTGGAGCCAAAAATCAATCCGGTCCAGCCAACCCATGACATCCCTACTGAGCCCGAGTGCACTCAAAGGCATTGCAGCAACAGCTCATGGGTAGGGGTGAATATGGACAACTTGATGGTGCTAGTAGTAGATGGCAGATAATATGGCAAGAGTAGGTATGCCACCCCACAGCCATGACTTTGAGGCTACAGCACTGGGGCAGAACATGGGCTAGGAGGGTACAGTGGGGCCCAGCACAGGGGGTGATGGGGCGAAACTAAGGAGACAGGAGGTAGATGGAGTTATAAGAAGAAGTAGCCCCTCTGGTTACTCTGGGTCTCACTATGGCCAGTCTGTCCCTAGACTCTAGGCCAGTGGTGGTCACCTTGCTAAAGCAGGAGAACCTCAAGTGCTGTCCATGGTCATGGTTGTAGTTTAAAATTGGTCAAACCTTCACAAAGATTCCAGGCTTGGCCACTAGGCTGCCCCAGGGGCATCCTACAGCGGATGCCCCACTGTGAGTAACCCCCTCAGGGCAGAACTTACCTGATCCTGGCAGGTCCCACAACACGATCTCTGCCGGTGGCCACATCCCCAGCTTCCCTGTGGATGTGCTTGTTTCTATGCCCAGCCTTTCTGGATGGCTAGACATGGGAAAGCGCGTGTCTGAAAAGCGTACCAGGAATGCAGCCACGCCGCATGCCATGGCTTCTGTGGTGGAAAAATACCATTTTGTGATTACTCACCTGTAAAATGGGTATTATAAGTATGTCTCACACCCTGCTTCGGAATGATTAATAACACGTGGTTATGTCCAGTAGAGGGAGAACTTCTGCAGAGATGACTAGAAAAAAAGGAGCCCCTCCCGGTCCATAAATACCTGGGACCTCCCACACATTCCCCAGTATAAGAAAGCAGTAAGGGGACCAGGAAGAGCCAATAAAACCTATGAGAAAAAATGTTCACCAAAAAAAGGATCCAAGATACAACTCAGGGTGGGACGAAGCAGGGTGTGAGACATACTTATAATACTCATTTTACAGGTGAGTAATCACAAAATGGTATTATTCCAAGTATGTCTCACACCCTGCTTCGGAATAATTAATAACACGTGGGACATCCAATAGCAGTGTCCAACATGGGCGGGGATCCCAACAGGCAATAATGCACAAAATAAACCACTGCAGCATGCAGAACTTTGCGGCCAAAAACAGCATCCGCTGAGGCCCGCACATCAACCTTATAAAACTTGGAAAAAATATGAACAGAAGACCAAGTAGCAGCCTTACAACTTGTTCAACAGAGGCCTGGTGCTGAAACACCCAGGAAGCCCCAACAGCACGAGCAGAATGAGCAGTGATCTGAAAAGGGGGATCCCTCCCTTTAACAGAATAGACCCTAATAACGGCCTGACGAATCCATTTACTAATGGTAGACTTGACGGCCACCAAACCCTTCTTGGGCCCAGAGGGCACCACAAAAAAGGAGTCCGTCTTCCGGAATGGTGAAGTAGCCACCAGATAGTACTTTACACATCTAACGACGTCCAGAGAGTGCAAAGCCCTCTCCTTGTCATTGCTAAGTTTAGGACACAATGAAGGAAGCACAATGTCCTGATCGTGGTGAAAGGCAGAGACAACCTTTGGCAAGAAGTCTGGTTTAAAACGGAAAACCACCTTGTCCTGATGTCTCTCAAAGTAGGGGACCTGAATGGACAGAGCCGCCAACTCCGAAACACGTCGAACAGAGGTTATAGCCACCAAAAAGGCAACTAATCAAGGTGAAAATAGATAGAGCAGAATCCTGCACTGGTTCAAAAGGAGGACCCTGAAGGTCAGACAACACCAAATTTAAATCCCAAACAGGTAACATGGGTTTGCGAGGAGGGGGCACATGAGTGACCCCCTGAAAAAAAGGTCTTAACCAAAGGATGAAGAGCGAAAGATCTCTGAAAGAAAACTGCCAGAGCGGACACATGTCCCTTAAGAGTGCTAAGCTGAAACCCCATGTCCAGACCATGCTGAAGAAACTCCAGAATTCGAGGGATGGAAAAACACCCGACAAGGAAAAACCCTGGCCTCACACCAAGCAATATAGGAACGCCAGGTCCAGTAGTAGATATGAGAGGAAGACTTCTACCAAGCTCTAATGAACGTATGGGCAACAGTTTCAGACAAACCTTTTTCTCTTAGGATGGAGGTTTCAGCAGCCATGTCGTCAAAGCCAGTGTTTGTAAATTGGGGTAACAAAGCTGACCTTGTGAGATCAGATCCGGAACCAGAGGCAGCCTGTACTGACGTTGTCACGACGTCACGAAGTCTGCGAACCATACCTGTCTTGGCCACCTTGGGGCGACCAGGATTGCTGGCACACCCTTGGGAAGCAGCTTGCGCACCACCTTGCCCACCATGGGAAAGGGGGGAAACAGATACAGGAGACCGAGATCCCGCTAGGACAGAGACATGGCATCCACTGCCAGAGCCAGGGGGTCCTGGGACAGAGACACAAATGCAGGGAGCTTGTGATTGTGACGGGAGGCAAAGAGATCCACTTCCGGAATCCCCCACCTGTGACAGATGGATTGAAATACCTTGTTGCTGAGGGACCATTCCCCCTGGCGAGAGGTCCCCCTGCTCAGGGAATCCGCTTCCAGGTTCTCCACCCCTGGAATGTACACTGCCGAAATGCATGGAACAATGCTCTTGGCCCATGCAAGAATCAGAGACACTTACCGGAGGGCACTCCTGCTGCAAGTCCCTCCTTGGTGATTGATGTAAGCGACCGCAGTCCGATTGAACCTGAACCGGTAAGCCCTGGAGGCGATGCGTCAGGTGCGACAGCACCAACCGAACCGTCCTCAGCTCCAAAATGTTGATGGGGATGTGGGCCTTCTGAGGACCCCACAGCCCCTGGAACAGATGTTCCTTCCAGAAACCCCCCCAGCCCGACAGGCTGGCATCGGTAGTGACCGTTTCCCAACGGGGCACCAGAAAAGATCAGCCCCCCAGAAGATTCTTCGGGTCCAGCCACCACTGAAGAGACCGCCGGAGACAGAACAAAGGACTGATCCAGGGACAGAGGACATCTGTCCCAAGCCGATAAAAGATGGAGCTGAAGAGGTCTCATGTGAAACTGAGCAAAAGGCACTGCCTCGAAGCAAGCCACCATCAATCCCACCAGTCTCATCCCTTGCCTGATGGACGGACAAGGGTTGGACAGAAGGAGACAAATTAGTGCTTGAATAACATCCACCCTTGGCTGGGGTAAGAACACCCTGGTCTGAATGGTATCCAGATTCATGCCCAGAAACGAAGTCACCCTTGACGGAGAGAGAGAGGACTTGGGGTAATTGATTACCCACTCGAACCTCTCCAGTGTTGTCACCACCGTCCTGGTGTCCAGATAAGGCACAATGCGAATGCCCTGGGCTCTGAGAAGGGCCATCACGCCTGACAACACCTTGGTGAACACCCTGGGCGCCGAAGTCAGCCCGAAGGGGAGAGCCACAAACTGGTAGCGCTGATCGCCTACCGCAAACCTGAGAAACCGTTCGTGCGTGAAGACCGGCACATGAAGTTAAGCGTCCTTGATGTCTAATAAGGTCATAAAGTCCCCAGGACGAAGGGAGTTGACAGCAGAGCGCAGAGTCTCCATGCAAAATATCTTGGTTCAGATGAACCGGTTGAGAAATTTTAAGTCCAAAATGGGCCTTATGGATCCATCCTTTTTCGGGCACCGTAAAGAGGTTGGAGTAGTAACCATGACCTCTCTCTTAGGGGGGGACCGTAGAAACCACCCCCATATCAAGAAGGTTTTGCACCGCCAGAAAAAGTCCCTGTGCAGCCCGAGGTTCCGCAGGAACCCGAGACCTGAGAAATCAGGGAGGAGGCCGGTAAGCGAACTCCAGCTTGTACCCATAGGAGACCACCTCCAGGATCCAGTTGTCTGTGACCTCCAGAGTCCAGACCTGTGCGAGGAGCCGCAGCCGCCCCCCCCCACCCACGAGGGTAGGGGCACCCCCATATTGCTGAGCGGGCTTGGCAGTGGCTATAGGTTTGGTACCCCAGGAAGTCCCGGGTCGAGCGCGTCCACTGCCCCTGCCCCAGGAATCTCCTCTGAACGCAGGGAAGGACATTCCCCTGCTCGTCCGAGAGCCACGAAAGGAGGGATTGAATGAGCCTGAGCTCCGAAAGGGCCGGTGTTGCTTCTTGCGCTGAGGTAACTTACCTCCCCTAGCCACAGAGTCCAATCTTTTACCAAACAGGCGCAGACCCACGAAGGGAAGCCCTGTGAGTGCCTTCCTGGCAGCGATATCGGCCACCCACTGGCGCAACCAGACCGATCGGCGTATTGCCACAAGCAACACCGAGGTCCTGCTACACATACGGATAGTATCATCCAAAGCTGATAAGGCAAAGGCAATGAACATCTCACATTGCGACAAGGCTGAAAATTCCTCACTGGAAGGATTCAGATGGGGGCCATCCAACAGGCCCCCGATTAACGCTCTAGTAGCCACGGCCGTGAGAGCAGAGGCACAAACCGGGCGCAAGGCCGAACCCACACAAGCAAAGGCACGTGAAGCCATTTGGTCGAGACGTCAGTCCTCACTATCCTTCAAGGTAGTGGAATCCGGGTAATGCACAACCGACGTATTGGACAATCCCAGTACGGGAGTGTCGACCTCTGGGGGTGTCGACCAACGCTTAACCACATCAACAGGGAAGGGATACTTCCTATCCCACCCCTGAGGAATACCATGGAGCCGGCTAGGCTTTTCCCATTCTTTAAGGATCAGGTAGTTAAAGTGCTTCTGATCCGGGAACTCCAAACAAGGTTTGGCGGTACAAAAAAATTCCCCCCGTTGCGGAGGGGCCTCCGCAGGAGGGGAAATAGCAAGCACATCAAAAATACGGGACAGGGGTCTGGGGGTATCCACGGTAGCCCCGCGCTCCGTACCGGCATCAGCATCCAGGTACTGCTGATCGTCAGAGCCTTCAGAGTCTGAAAACAATACCCCTTCCTCAAGCGGGGAATGAACAGACCAATCAAACGAATCATAATTGTCACAATCAAAGGCCGGCGCGGCAAGCGCCAAATGCCGTCTCTTAGCTGGGGCCTTGCAGGCCGAAGAGCTAGCAATCATCTTCTCACTGTTGGCCAGTCTGGCTCAGACATCGGATTGCGACTCCCAGCTAATGACAACGTCACTTCGGGTCAAAGCCAGGTGTGGGGGTGTAGGTGATGATGCCAGCGTAGCCGACCCGGCCGTACGAGGCCGGATTGCAGCGCAATGGCCTGCTGTGCACATGGTATACAAATTTGCACATAGTCTCCCACAAGGGATACCCCACAGACCACACACTGCCAGGGTTTCCCCGAAGGGATCCCGAGCCTGGTATCCTGGGAAGCCTCCATATGGTGATTTTTAAGGGTAGTCGCAATGACAAATGGGAATTACGCTATGAAGCTACCCGGGATGCCCCTTAGCGTCCGTTAGTGGGAGGATTTGCAATGACAAAAGGGAACCCCAATTTGACAACAAGGGACCTAAGGACCGGGAGAACCCCCTTTTGTATTAAAGGCTAGGTAGTCCCACCTAAAAGACTCAGTAAGGGACCCCTAAGAATATGCACCCAGAGGCATCCTAATGCACAAACATATGCAGGCATAAGACATCCATTTACATATATATAAATATATGTATATATATATATACACAAAACATAATATCACACACCCGCACGAGATATGGTAATGCCGGATAACAAATGCAGAAATAACTGCGGAACTCCCAGGCCACCAGGGAGCAGTAATACTAGCGCAATTAAGGAAACAATAATAGAACCAAGGGGCCCCGAGGGGCACTCACAATCATCCGGCAGCAAGGAATGGTGTCCAACACCCGGAGAACAGCAGGAAGAAGGGCGGGCCAGCGCGGATCGCGCACCGCGCATGGCCCCGCCCCCTCCCAACCCGGGAAAACGCCAGACCGGCTTCCAGCCAATAGGGCTGAGAGCCGCAAGACGCGTCAAAGGAGGGGGGCGGGCTGTAACGGGCGCGCAGAGTGCCAGGCCCCGCCCCTTCCCCTGAACCGAGGAAGGAGAGCCGCGCTCCCCAGCCATGCTGCGGAGCCGGCCAAAAAGTAACTGGCCATAATGTAACCGCAGTCAAGAGACACACAATTCATACACAGACACACACATACGTACCCACGCGCTGGCAGTAGCCAGAGCGTGAAGTAAAAGCGTGAAGCAAAAGCACAAATGCACTGACAGACAACTATATGGGGGAACAATGGAGGACCGCCCCCCCTCCCCCTACTATCCGGGAACAGGGAGTAATGGAGGGGAAGCCAATAGCTACATATAGATATGTAGCAATGGTTTCAATACGGACAGGGCATCCCATGTCAGGGTCACCAACCTGACAAACCGCCTACCCCTTGGTTGGGGTCTCACGGAGGAGCATGGCTCCTAGTTAGTACACCACTAAGGTGTAACCTACCCTCGGCTGGACCTACAGCCGAGGCTGGGAGGCATAGTAATCTATATAAAACAAGGTCCGGGCAGAAATAGGAATAAATTGGCCGGGTGTAAACCCGGCTTACCTGCAAAGGAAGGAGACAGCCATCTTCTGACTTGCTCGACGTCTGCAGAGACGAAGACTGGAGGGGAATGTGAGGGAGGTCCCAGATATTTATGGACAGGGAGGGGCTCCATTTTTTCTAGTCATCTCTGCAGAAGTTCGCCCTCTACTGGAACATAACCCACGTGTAATTAATCATTCCGAAGCAGGGTGTGAGACTTGGAATAGCCACGGCCGAGCCAACAGCAGCACCCGGCTGCTCGGGCGGAGGGGGCCTGAAAGATGAGCGGTGGACCCAGAAATGGGCTGTATTAGAGAGGTCCCACATGGCCAAGCAGTGTTGTGCACCCGGAGGACTATATGGGACTGCCTAGCTTGGAGAGGTTAAAATAATGGATAACCAGTGCTCACGCCCCAGGGGCTCCACCACTTGTTAATAAGGGTTGCTATTGATCTAAAATTACCTATAGGGGGCCTCCACTAGACTTTCTGTCCAAGGGCTTCCACCACCCTTAATCCACAGCTGTCATCTAGAAGCCCCTGCAGATCATTTTGACCACCACGAAGATGAAATACGGGGCGCATGGCCCACAGCCCCAAGACTACAAGTTAGGTAATGTCACTTTTATTCAGTTTCAGCATAATGAATCTGACTAACCTGCAAGAAAAGCTTCGATGACCTGGGCGCTGGAAAGTAAAACCCCAAATATTCCACTGGGACTAAAAACCACCAGGTGCACCCGCTCGCTGCCCCATACGTGGTCCGGGCCCAGCACATTCAGGACTTCCTGGGAGATATAAAAACAGGATTATTCATAAAAATCTTATAAAACTGAATGAATATTACTGAATTGGTTACTGGATACAGACTGATGCCTTCATTTCCACTATACTTATGTTAGACTCTAAGCTGAGTTGTAGCCGCCCCCCAACACACTCACACACTTCCCTGGCAATGGGGTTGATTCAGCACCAGGAGAAAAAGAGCACTACTTTTTTATGGGATAAAACTGCCATTCATTTGAAAGTTTTCTCTATTAAAAAGTAGCACAGTTTTTCCCTTGGTGCAGAATCAACCCCATTGCCAAGGAAGTGTGTGTGGGGGGGGGGGCTGACTAGGTCCTAGGTACCTACAGGAGGAACACAGAGGGGTGAGTATTGCTAAATGTAACACACAATAACATTTTAAAACACCACTATAAAAGCCAAAACATAGTTAACAATGTAAAGTTAGATACATTAGATAAAAGTAAACATGTCTAAAAATAATGTATATGTTGTGAAACAAATAAGAATACACATTATACATAAACAGTTAATAAAAATGGATTCAATCATTTAAAAAAGGAGTGAAAGGAAAGCTAAGTTTGAATTGACATACATAACACATATATTACAATAAATTAAATAAAAGACAACATAATAAATAATGCAATCTGACATCTACAATCTACATAAATATTTATAGATCTGCTTAAAGAGAAAGCATTGATCGATTGCACACATTTATGCAAATAAGAAACATGCTTTCTCTTCTAAGCAGATCTATTAGCATATGTAAGCATCCATAGGCATCCCTGCATGTATATTATATTATAATACATACTTTCTCACATAAGCAGATATGTATCCATAGGCATCCGTGCATATATATGTGCAGATAGATTCATGCTTTCTCACATAAGCAGATATGTATCCATAGGCATCCCTGCATATATATGTGCAGATAGATTCATGCTTTCTCACATAAGCAGATATGTATCCATAGGCATCCGTGCATATATATGTACAGAGAGATTCATGCTTTCTCACATAAGCAGATATGTATCCATAGGCATCCCTGCATATATATGTGCAGATAGATTCATGCTTTCTCACATAAGCAGATATGTATCCATAGGCATCCGTGCATATATATGTACAGAGAGATTCATGCTTTCTCACATAAGCAGATATGTATCCATAGGCATCCGTGCATATATATGTACAGATAGATTCATGCTTTCTCACATAAGCAGATATGTATCCATAGGCATCCGTGCATATATATGTGCAGATAGATACATGCTTTCTCACATAAGCAGATATGTATCCATAGGCATCCCTGCATATATATGTGCAGATAGATTCGTGCTTTCTCACATAAGCAGATATGTATCCATAGGCATCCCTGCATATATATGTGCAGATAGATTCATGCTTTCTCACATAAGCAGATATGTATCTATAGGCATCCGTGCATATATATGTGCAGATAGATTCATGCTTTCTCACATAAGCAGATATGTATCTATAGGCATCCGTGCATATATATGTGCAGATAGATTCATGCTTTCTCACATAAGCAGATATGTATCCATAGGCATCCCTGCATATATATGTGCAGATAGATTCATGCTTTCTCACATAAGCAGATATGTATCCATAGGCATCCGTGCATATATATGTACAGAGAGATTCATGCTTTCTCACATAAGCAGATATGTATCCATAGGCATCCCTGCATATATATGTGCAGATAGATTCATGCTTTCTCACATAAGCAGATATGTATCCATAGGCATCCGTGCATATATATGTGCAGATAGATTCATGCTTTCTCACATAAGCAGATATGTATCCATAGGCATCCCTGCATATATATGTGCAGATAGATTCATGCTTTCTCACATAAGCAGATATGTATCCATAGGCATCCCTGCATATATATGTGCAGATAGATTCATGCTTTCTCACATAAGCAGATATGTATCTATAGGCATCCGTGCATATATATGTGCAGATAGATTCATGCTTTCTCACATAAGCAGATATGTATCTATAGGCATCCGTGCATATATATGTGCAGATAGATTCATGCTTTCTCACATAAGCAGATATGTATCCATAGGCATCCCTGCATATATATGTGCAGATAGATTCATGCTTTCTCACATAAGCAGATATGTATCCATAGGCATCCGTGCATATATATGTACAGAGAGATTCATGCTTTCTCACATAAGCAGATATGTATCCATAGGCACCCTGCATATATATGTGCAGATAGATTCATGCTTTCTCACATAAGCAGATATGTATCCATAGGCATCCGTGCATATATATGTGCAGATAGATTCATGCTTTCTCACATAAGCAGATATGTATCCATAGGCATCCCTGCATATATATGTGCAGATAGATTCATGCTTTCTCACATAAGCAGATATGTATCCATAGGCATCCGTGCATATATATGTGCAGATAGATTCATGCTTTCTCACATAAGCAGATATGTATCCATAGGCATCCCTGCATATATATGTGCAGATAGATACATGCTTTCTCACATAAGCAGATATGTATCCATAGGCATCCCTGCATATATATGTGCAGATAGATTCGTGCTTTCTCACATAAGCAGATATGTATCCATAGGCATCCCTGCATATATATGTGCAGATAGATTCATGCTTTCTCACATAAGCAGATATGTATCCATAGGCACCCCTGCATATATATGTGCAGATAGATTCATGCTTTCTCACATAAGCAGATATGTATCCATAGGCATCCGTGCATATATATGTACAGAGAGATTCATGCTTTCTCACATAAGCAGATATGTATCCATAGGCATCCGTGCATATATATGTGCAGAGAGATTCATGCTTTCTCACATAAGCAGATATGTATCCATAGGCATCCGTGCATATATATGTGCAGATAGATTCATGCTTTCTCACATAAGCAGATATGCATCCATAGGCATCCCTGCATATATATGTACAGATAGATTCATGCTTTCTCACATAAGCAGATATGTATCCATAGGCATCCGTGCATATATATGTACAGATAGATTCATGCTTTCTCACATAAGCAGATATGCATCCATAGGCATCCGTGCATATATATGTGCAGATAGATTCATGCTTTCTCACATAAGCAGATATGTATCTATAGGCATCCGTGCATATATATGTACAGATAGATTCATGCTTTCTCACATAAGCAGATATGTATCCATAGGCATCCGTGCATATATATGTACAGATAGATTCATGCTTTCTCACATAAGCAGATATGTATATGTATGTACATTTATATGTATCTACATATAAATGGTAATGAATTGGACTGGCAAAGGGTTTTTAAAAACTCAGTAATGATAAAAAACTCTTTTCTGCGCATTTTTACCCAGAAATGTAAAGGTAGGTTCTTCTATACAGCAGACTACAATAGTAAATTTAAGTCATTTGATTGTTGGTGATGTGGCAGGCATGAAGCCACGGTACTTCACATTTGGTGGCAGTGTGACCATGTTAAAACCTATTTGGAAACAGTTAATTAGGACGATGAAATCATTACTGGGGGGAAGAATATAACCTAGAAGTGAAAGAGGCTCTTCTTCAAGATAGAGAATTATTCAATAAAAATCCGATCAAAAGAGCTGCCTTCATTGCAATCTGGGCAATGAAAAAAGCAATTCTTAAGAATTGGGGGAATGTGACACCCCCTAGTATTAGATCATGGAAGGGGATGGTGCTTTCCAGTAAGGAAATAGAGATTTCTCAAACAAAGAATAGTGAGCAATACGAAGCTTTGATAAAGCTACGCAAAGCATTACAAAACCAAACTTCAGTTCTTCCTTCTTTTCTCTTTGGGTATCGAGGAGGGTGGGAGGGAAGGATGATGGGTAGGTGATTTGGGGTGGGAAGGTAGGGAGCGTTATAATATTAAAATGCATAAAATACCCCAATGAAGACGTGGCAAAGTAACAAATTCTCATGGGGAAGGTATGGCTGATAGCCAGGTTTCTATTGGCCAAAATGAATTCAATATTTGTTACAAGAACTGAGGGATATAAAAAAAAATAAAAAAATAAGCAGATATGTATCCATAGGCATCCTTGCATGTACCGTATATACTCGAGTATAGGCCGACCCGAATATAAGCCGAGGCACCTAATTTTACCACAAAAAACTGGAAAAGTTATTGACTCGAGTATAAGCCTAGGGTGCTCAAACTGCTGCCACTGCTCAAACTGCTGCCACTGCTCAATGCACATGCACAACACTTGCCATCTTCCTCCATAGTGATCAATCAGAGAGGGGATGGTGTTTGGGCCCCTGCAGAACACTTGCCATCTTCCTCCATAGTGATCAATCAGAGAGGGGATGGTGTTTGGGCCCCTGCAGAACACTGCCATCTTCCTGCATAGTGATCAATCAGAGAGGGGATGGTGTTTGGGCCCCTGCAGAACACTGTCATCTTCCTGCATAGTGATCATCAGACAGAGGATAGAATCTGTGTAGAAACCCTGTAGAACAGGGGATGATGGCATCTGGGCCCATGTAGAACACTGTCATCTTCCTCCATGGTGACATATGCTGATCCTCTCAGGGACAGATCAGAGGGATGGGTCACAGATAAATGCCACACACAGAGGTAGATGACGGATCGGGGTAGAGGTGACGGATGACAATGCCTCCTCCCTGCAGAGGGGCCCCGGTGTCCCTCCCAGCAGCAGTAACGGCCGGCCACCAGTTTGAGAGGCTGAAGAGAAGAAGAAGGGAGGGGAGGGAGGAGGCAGCAGCCACATCGCCAGGACCAGGCCTGAGCCGCCCGCCGCGTCCTTCTCCGCCCCCAGCCCGTGCGCATAGAGAGGAGGGCGGGCACTTACCGGAGGGCGCATCCGAGCACACAGCGGGGAGGGTGGTGAGGCGCGCTGCGGGGCCCCTAAGGATGGCTGTCTCCGTGGCCACAGGCAGTCACTCCGAGCCGCTACTCAGCGCCGGCCTCTCTCCCGCCTGTCCCTTCCTCCGGGCAGCCGCCCCCGCCGCGCTGTCAACGAAACAGAGCTCAGTGGCGTGGCTGGCAGGCGGGGCTGCGCGGGGTGGCAGGTGCGGGTGCGCGGCCGCGAGCGCGCGCACCTTAGAAGAAACAGTGGTTGGGACTCGAGTATAAGCCGAGGCAGCTTTTTTCAGCCCAAAAAGTGGGCTGAAAAACTCGGCTTATACTCGAGTATATACAGTATATGTGCAGATAGATACATGCTTTCTCACAGATCTGCCATTTTCATAAGACTATATATTCACATGGTGTTGAATCAGCCCCATACCATCCATAGGCATCTGTGCTTGGATATGCTTGCCCATCTTGAAAACCCTCGCATACTTCCCATGCCTTTTCGCATGTGATGCGTTCAGATATTCTCATGCAAACATGCGTTCGTACAAATGCAAAACTGGTTTTCGTATGCACGGGATGGTTTCGTCTCCACCTGCATTTGAATTGAAGCCGCATGCAAATAAATATTCACACTATCAACATATATATTCGCACAGTGTTTAATCAGCCCTTAAAGTGAACCAAAAACCCACATTTTTAACTCTTATTCCCTGAATTGCTCCCCCCATGAAGAAGATCATTTGCCAATTTTTATTGCTCCTGCTTCACTCTAATCCCAGATAATAACTCCCATTTTAGCTATAAAGCTCCACCTCCTCCAGTTATTGCCACTGTAGTGTGTGTCAGTGATGTTATTGCCACATCTATGTAATGACTGATCCTCTGCCATCTTACAGAGAGGAACAGAAAAAAAACTGTATTACAGGGCAATTCAAAAATAGAAAATATCCATTTTAGTTATACACCCTAAGAAGGGAATATCAGCAGGGACTGGGCCAAATGTATTTCACAAGTTTGGTGGGTTTGGACTTTAAATGTAGATGTGAAGTGGTCAAGAGGTCTGTGCAGGAGAGAGACAGAAACCAGACCAAGTGAGGGATCCTGCTAGAGACTATATTGCTTGCTACAGTGGGACAAGAAGCGAGCAGTGCACCCTGGTTCTTGAGAGAGAAAAGACACCAAGTGACCATTATGGGGGATATAACCTTCTGCAGCCTTATTCTCTATAATAGGGAACTACCTCTGTATGGTGTTGATGATGGAAGTGATGACAACCATGGAATGTATCTGTGACTACTGATATCTATTAATAAAAGTGAGTAACTACTTGTTTGTGTGTGTACCCAGCCAATGTCCTAATCCTTCATCGCTCCCACAAGGCCCGCAGAGCCCAAGCAACCGGAGCCCACTCCCCACACGTCTGAGTGGTAACCCCTCGGTAGCGCCAGGTAGCGACAGATGAGCGACTGTAGCAGTATTTTCACAGCGCCCGCTAGTAGTCGCTGTGCTCGGTTGTTGACAGCGACTCAGTCGGTGTGCGGTAATGTTGAATATTGGGTGAGGAGTCGCTATTTGACAGGTTCCGCGCTGTATGGGAGCGCATGTTACCGAATGGCCATAGCGAACGGCTCCCACCATATTCATTAACAAATCACGCTCAAAAAATTCTCGCGCTGTGAAATGCATGTTTAAACCCCAGAGCGCATATTTTTGGAAACAAAAAAAACAAGTTTTTAAAAACATTTTGTAATATGAATACATTAATATCAGACCTGTAATATCAATTCTGCACAAATTTTTTTTTTTTATTTTTTTACCATAAAAAAAAAAAAAACTAACATTGCAGAAGTGGTCACAGAATTTTTGACATTGAAAAAAAAAACATTAATAACAATTAATTATGAATATTTAAAGATTGCTCCATTGAAATGCATTGGAGAGCGCCAGGTAGCGAGAGGTCATACCTGTCGCTGTTCAAGGTCGCTCGCTGGCGCTGTGGGGTGAGGCTGGAATAACGATGAATGATTCGCTATCTGGCGCTATCTCAGTCGCTAAGCAGGATCGGCTTGATAAATGTGTGATGGTGGTGGGGAGCCGGCGTTCTCGTGGCGGTGACCGTCATTACCGTTCGCTCACCAGTCGCTACCTGGCGCTACCCCTTGTTAAATAAGGGCCCATGTGTACTACACAACTATCCATTTACAATACAATTCACATGCTAAAGGTATAAAGGCAAATAACTTGTTTACTGTGACTTGTCAGCTGTTTATGTTGTTTTGCCCATATGCAGAGGAGTAGCTAGGCTTTCTGGCACCCAGGGCAAAGATTTGAAATAAGGCCCCCGATGTGTGCTCATGCCCCTCTATGGCGCCCCCTTGACCTGCTGCCCCCCCCCCCCCCCAGCTATTCCCCTGCCATAGGACTAGGGTCACTGACATTTCATTTTATGCTGCTGGACTGTCTAAACCAGTAAGCTTGCGTCTTTTGCTTAAAATTGATACCAAATGTAGAAACATAGAAGGCTGATCTTCCCCCCGACTAGCTTCAGGTTGTGCCCCTTGTTCTACCATTAAGCTTCTTCTTAAAAACACTTCCCTCCTGAACCTTATTCAATCCTTTCACATATATAAAGGTCTCCATCATGTCCCCCCTCTCCCTTCTTTCCTCCAGACTGTACAAATTAAGTTCTTTAAGTCTCTCCTGATAAGTTTTAAGTTTAAGTCCTTCCACCATTTTTGTTGCTGGCCTTTGGACCCGTTCTATTTGAATAATGACTTTTTGCAGGTAAGGTCTCCAGAACTGCACACAGTATTCTAGCTGTGGCCTCACCAGGGTTCTATACAGTGGCATCGCAACCTTTCTCCTCCTACTGGTGATGCCTCGAGCTATGCAGCCGAGCATCCTGCTTGCTTTTCCCACTGCCTGGCTACACTCTCTCCAATCATCTTGCAGGTATCAGTAATCAGTATCCCTAAATCTCTCTCCTCCGAGGTCCTGGCTAACACAGTGCTGCCCATACGGCGCTCAGAGCCGGGATTCCTTCTACCCAAGTGCAGGATTTTACATTTAGAGACATTAAACTCTAGTTTCCACAGTTTTGACCATCTATCCAGTGCCTATTTGTGCCTATTTTGTCTGCAGGGAGAACAGAAGAATTCAAATTATTGGGTATAGGTGTTATATAGGTGTTTTGGGCATTGGATATACTTGATATACTGTATCCAAAACTGAACAAGGAGCTTGTCCTGGAAGCGTGACCCGCAACCCTGGTAGCAGAACCAGCAAGTCCAAAAAATTATAAAAATGGCCTAGCTACCACTGCCCAAATTGCAGCCCCCACCCTCACTGATAAGCTGATCAGCCAGCACAATAGACACAACGGACAACACACGCCACGGGGTGCCGCTCTGCTAGGCCCTGAGGGTCAGTTTAACAAAACATTTAATAGGCTGAACACCCATGGTTGCTGGGGGTTTCATTAAATGCCCACATGTCCCTGGGAGACTGGACTTTAAATACCACCTGGGCGGTAGAAACGGTTTGTCAGTCAACTAAAAACTAAATGTAAAGTTCATGAAACACACATGAAATAAAAATGCAAATAAATCTTTTTAGCACCTTTCGGAGCAGTATCATACTTAATAGAGGACTATCGCAAACAAAATGGCCCAATGATAAAAATCCATACAAATATGGTGGATGGCAGGAGGAGGGGTCACTTATACGCACGACATCAAGAAATATCCTGCAAGGCTTGTATCTTTCTTTTAATGGAAGGAAGATATGGGGCCCATGGACTGTATTGGCACTAACAGGACTACAAGTAACAGCAGCTCTTTAAGATAAATGTCAGAAACTACAAATAAAAAGGAGGTGAGTGCAGTAACTTTAAAAGGCTACACGATGGAAGTACATGATAAGAAGTAGAAGAAGAACAGAATAATAAGGTTGTCAACAGGAAGGACTAATGATACATTTACATGGGTTGCCCACTTGGGATTGGTAGAGCAGGTTTTGGAGGGAAAGAACTAGAAACAATGGCAGGAAACAGAGGGCATATCATAGTTTGGTAACACATCAGCTCAGAGAAAATGTGTGTGGAATAGTGTTGGTTGTTACCTGAGGAGCTGTGTAAGAACCCATCTGAGAGGTGATTGCCTGGGAGATCGGTGGCCCACCAGCATAGGGACGAGGAGGACCTAAACCATCACTGCCCTAGCTTGGGATAAGTCCAGCCGTGACCAGTTGTAGAGTGTGCACCTGATGTGGATGTAAAGCTGACGGTTTGTATTGCCATGATGTGAATTGTTGGAACTGCTCCATAAAGAGAACCTGCTTCAGCTTCATCCAAGTGTATGGATTTACTCCAGGATGCCAGGAGCCTACAGAACTGTGAGTAACTGGGTTCCCATCTACACGCCTTTCCTTGGGTTCAGCTGTCCAACACAGATGAACTGGATCCCAAAGCACCCTCTAACCCTGGTGTATGGGGGTTACAAAGAGACAGGTTCTGTCACCCCTGATACAATCAAACCTGGCCCTGGAATTTATTCCTACCAGGAGAAGAAACCACAAGCTTGGCGGGAGCTTCAGTTGTGTGACCCGTGACCCCACCTCTAATTAAGATTTTTAATATTACACAATATACGCCTCCTTTAAGGAACAAATAAGGTGTGGGCAAAATTCAGATGACATCAGATCAGGTTGGAGTACAGGTCAGTCTACAGCCTTGTTGAGTAGTAATAGTATATGAGCACTAGTACCACTGGTTAGAACCCCTGCTCTATAGCATCAGAGACCCCAGAGTAACATCCGCTCTCCTTCCCTTTACAGGCCTCCAGCTAGTTTCTGTCTAATCTCATGTACAGATCAGTCCAAAAATAGTTATTTTTTTTCTACAAGAAGAACACAATACCTGTCTTAGTGTTCAGGGATCATTCTGAGAAATCAGGCCAGAGTTTCACGCACCAGGTGACATCAGTAAAATCCCGTGAAAGGCAAAAAGGAGACCTGTCATCGCTGTTTATGTTCAGAAGTGAAAACTAAGATTGCTTCACTTGTCAGGTCGGTCCTACATTGTACTTCCTGTTTACATGAAACACAGTGCAGCTTTTTTTAAACTCCTAATTTAGTGACCCCGACATCAAAACTGAAAATGGCTGAAACGTGTTGTGATAACGCCCACCTTCCTCAGAACCACATTACTATCAGAATAGGCTTATTGTTCATAGCAATAATTAGTGATGGGCTTTGGGTCCGGATCAAAGCTAGATTCGACCTGGATCTCGCCGCTTCGGTCTGTTCTGGATATTGGCAAGATGCTGCACAGGGGTTGGGGCAGGTGGCACATGGGCCCTTGGTCCCTTTACCGCTCACTAGTTCATTGTTAGAAAAAAAGATCATAAAAAAAACCTGATCTCTCAGCATCTTCCTCATACTGTCCCTACTTGTCTGGCGGCCGTTGCTCTGCTGATCACTGGAGGGGGATAGAGGTGGATCTCTCCATTCCATGTCCCTCCCCTCCAGTGCCATTATTAGTTACATGGGGGGATCCCACAGAGGCTCCTCCTCTGTGATATAAAAGCTGCCCTGCCCTGGCAACCAAGCATAAGAGGCCAAGTGAAGCCCCCCCCCCTTCACTACAGATGTTGAGGGGGTGGCTGCAGTAGAGCTCATCAGCAGCAGCAGAACAGTGCCAGCCAGACCATGAAGGAGCCCCTGACCCCCTCTGTGAACTGCTAAGGGGTCCAAAGGACCAGTGGCGCCCTGGATTTACCAGCCCCTAGCTGGCCCGAGACATCCTTGCTGAGGCCCCCCAACTATGATGCTGGATTAGGGGGGCCCCAGGCTTGTGGTAGAGAGGGGCTGACTACAGGGGGCTTAGAGGGAGACTAAGGGGGTATGGATTGAATAAGGGGGTTAAAAGCAGCAGCCTATCTGTCCCCCAAAGCAGTCCAAGGGACCCATATACCAGTTCACACATTGTGGTGGCCAGAGCTATTGTAAGTGGCATTTAGGCATGCCTCCCAACTGCCCCGATTTTTTTCCCGGGACTGTCCCGATTTTCCCAGAATATCCAGCGGTCCCGGATGATTAATAACTGTCCCGGGATCCGCATTATCTGCTAAGTCGCCCGCGCCCGCAACCCCCCCACCGATCAGCTGCTCCACCCCGCGGATCAGCTTTTTATTGACCCACAGGAGGAGGACCCCCTCCCCTTCGTCCCAAAATGGGGAAGAGACCTAGGAACCACTTTCACGAGGGAGCAGGAGGGCAGAATGGTGCGATGTATGCACCAGGTACAATAAGTGCAATTATAAGATACTGACGAGATGGCACAGGGTACCCACCCAGTTGCATAAGTGGTACCCCACAGTATCCCCACTCTGCTGGCACTGCAACAGGGAAAGAGGAGATTTTCTCCACATTTTCTGGTCGTGTGCTGAGTTGACAAAGTTTTGGTCAACAGAGAGGAGCAAAGGCGTGTATACCTTCACATTGGAAGAACCGCCCAGTGCCACTTTGTGGCTGCGAAAGGTAGCAGAAATCGAGCAATTTGAAGGTCTGATGGTTGCGCATAATGAATGGAAGGCACATCTTCTGAAGTGGGCTAGCTGGGTGGAGTTCTCGGTCCCACGAGAATTCAGGGTGATCATGGAGGTGAACCCGAAAACCAGATGGTTTAACCCCCTTGGCGGCGATCCCGAGCGTGACTCGGGGTTAATTTGCGCTTTAAGTGGCGGTAACCCCGAGTCACGCTCGGGATCGATCTGGGAGCAAGAGCGGGCGGCACAGCCTCCTTACCTTCTCCCTGCGATCCAGCGATGTCTCCGCCGCGATCGCAGGTGAGAGCCGTGGCTGCGGCTTCCGTCTCCACTTCTGGGTCCCGTCTCTGTGAGCCGCAGAGGCTCATGGGGGCGGAGCCGTGTGTCAGAGACAAATGCAATGGTAACGCTTTCGTTGCCATTGCATTTGTCTATTTCACAACGCCAGGGAGGTTAATATTCTCCCCCCTTCTATCCCTAACCTAAACCCAACCTTCTCTTTTCGCTTCTCTCATTTTCTTCATTTCTTTCTTATGAATGCAGTCATACCGCTTTGGGAGTTGCTGAAAGGGACATTTATGAGAGTAGGAGAGAGGGGAAGTAGGGGGTCGCCCTCCGGAGACCCGGACGCCCAGGGGTCTTAAACGCCCACATCAGATGGAGCGCCGAGCCCTATGGGCAGATGCGTAGAGGGTGGTCGGTGATGCGGGGGATGTGGCGCCCGGCTCCTCTCGCAGCATCTGGTTCCTGTGGTTGTAATATTGGATCTATTGATTAGTCGGTCATAACGCACACCCAAATTGCTATGTACTGGCTGTATAAAGATTCTGTTTTGTTCTCTAATTGACTTGTCTGTAAAATTGTGAAAATTAAAATAAAGAATATATATAAAAAAAAGGGTCAAAAGTAGCTAGGCATGTTGGGTATTGTTCTGCTCGGGGGACCTTGCACTTTCAGATTTAGCTTGTTTCTTCTTGTTTGCATATATTTATATTTTAGGAAAATGTGCTTTTTATTCTGCTTTTTTATAAAAAAAATTTTACGGAAACCCTGTGCAACCAAATAATTCTCGATGGATTACCTCCAGAAAGAACCCACTACAATAAGCTGGGTACACCTAGAAAGCTTAATGTGTGTACTTTCAGGGAATATATGGTTTGTGGGGGGCATTTCAGTTGTAAAGGGTTGTTTTGGTTGAAAAAGCGCAAGGTGCGCACTTTGCAGAGCTGACATTTTCAAGTAAAATTATCCTTACGTACATGCTTTACTTTGGAGTGTTTGCCAACTCTTCCCTTGATACTACCTATGCCTGTTGGGTATTATTCTGTTTAGGGGACCTTGCTTTTTCAGATGTAATTATCTTTTTCTTGTTTGCATATTGTTTTTTTTTAGGAAAATGTGGCTTTGATTCAGCTTTTTTATTCTTTCTTTAGGGAAACCCCGTGCAAACAAAGAATTCATCGAGGCATTACTTCTAAAAAACTGTGCCCATGCCACTAAGCCTGTTACACCTAGAAAGCTTGAGGTGTGTTTGGTGGGTGGGAATTTCAAATGTAAAGGATTGTTTATCATTAAAAACTGCAAGGTGAGCATAACAGTTGTATATTTGTAAATTTCCCAAAGCGCTGTGTCAGTTTGGGGGAGTCTCCTGGGCAGGAAAGGGTGTCTACCAATACATATGTGGTACTGTTGTAAACCTGAGGAAATGGGGCTTTTTTACGCAATATGATTTTATAGAAAACAAAACAATATGATTTTATACAAAAACACTACAAATTGTAAAAAAATCGATTTTTTGGCACATATTTCACCCAAAAATATTGAGAATACACTAAAACAAGGCCAAACAAGACATTTCATGTTATAGGCCAGACTGTGAAAAAAACAATATATCACTCTCCTGGGAAATCCCTTCAAAAATCACAGTTAAACATGTACTGCGCAAAATATTGAAAAATGGTCTGGCAACAGTGGGTGACACTTAAACCAGACCAACATCTGTTATTACTTTAACGGGTGTTGGTCTCGCTCTCTGCAGATAGCAAGAAGCTTGGGGAAGAGCATCCAGAATGCTGGAGTCCCCTCACACCTAACTGAACAGATCACACGGAATACTCATCTTCATTATGAGCCAGCACCGGCAAAGGAGTCCCGCGATAGGCCGCCGGGCGGTCATATGGGCCATAGTCACGTCCTCCGTGCTTGCCGCCGGCAGGTCCTGCCCACAAGACCACCCGGCATCTCGGGGCTCCTTTCCTGGTGCTGGCTCATATTGAAGGTGAGTATTCTGCAAAATCTGTTCAGTTAGGTGCGAGGGGGCTCCAGCGTTCTGGATGCCCCCCCCCCCCCCCGGAGCTTCTTGCTATCTGCAGAGAGAGGGACCAACACCCGTTAAAGTAATAGCGGGTTTTGGTCCGGTTTAAAGAGTTAAGTTAAGGAACAAATCAGGTGTGGGCAAAATATTGATGGAAGCAGATTGAGGTTGATAGAGATAGAGATAGAAGCACAGGTCAGTCTACAGCCTCATTGAGGAGCAATAAAAGAAGAGTAGCTAAGCTTTCTGGCACCCGAGACAAAGATTCAAAATGGTGCTCCCCGCCTGTGCTCAGGCCCCCCTTTGGCACCCTCCTGACCCACTGAACCCGGGACACGTGCCCCGTCTGTCCCCCCAGTTACCCCCCTGAGTAAAAGTATATGAGTACTAGTATCAGTGATTAGAAACCCTGCTCTACAGCATCAGAGACCTTTCCCAGAGCAACATCCGCTCGCCTTCCCTTTACAGGCCTCCAGCTAGTTTCTATCTAATCTCGTGTACAGATCAGTCCAAAAATAGTTTTTTTCTACGAGAAGAACATGATGTCTGTGTCAGTTCCTAGTGTTCAGGGATCATTCTCAGAAATCAGCCCACATGATGTCACGTGACGGGTGGCATCCGGTGAAAGGCAAAGAGGAGACCTGTCATCGCTGTTTATGTTCAGAAGTGAAATCTAACATTGCTCCACTTGTCAGGTGGATCCTACATTGTACTACATGTTTACATGAAACACAACATAACTTGTTTTTAACTCCTAATTTATTGGTCCTAACATCAAAACAGAACCTGGAGGTGAAGTGTTGTGATATCCCACACATTCATCAAAACCAATAAATGAATAAAGGGGGGTGGGAGCAGCTCAATCACTATTATTTATACAAAATTATTATTATTATTCAGGGCCTGGGAACTAATTTACCACCCAGTTCAACCCTCTCATCATCTAAATATCAAGCAACAAACATGTCTAGCTGTGTGGAAAGACAGAGATTTGGTTGCATATATCTGCAGATATATGCGGAAGCCACACCGCCCCGACAAGGCACTCTGTGTTTAGTGTGGTCCCTACTCTTAATTTTGAGTCCCCAAAGTTGGGACATGCAATGCAGACAAATATTTGAGAGCT
This sequence comes from Gastrophryne carolinensis, assembly GCA_027917425.1. Lineage (NCBI taxonomy): Eukaryota > Metazoa > Chordata > Amphibia > Anura > Microhylidae > Gastrophryne > Gastrophryne carolinensis. The sequence goes on along the minus strand of CM051242.1, from coordinate 14,503,987 downwards.
ACTCACCTGGGAAGCTGCCAGCCTCCCTTTAGAACACTTCACAGGGAGAAATCCACATTGACTCCCTGTGAAGTGTTCTAAAGGGAGGCTGGCAGCTTCCCAGGTGAGTAGCTCTCAGATATATGTCTGCATTGCATGTCCCAATGTTGGGGACTCAAAATTAAGAGTAGGGACCACACTAAACACAGAGTGCCTTGCCGGGGCAGTGTGGCTTCCACATGTATCTGCAGATATATGCAACCAAATCTCTGTCTTTCCACACAGCTAGATATGTTTGTTGCTTGATATTTAGATGATGAGAGAAATAAACTGGGCAGTAAATTAGTTCCCAGGCCCTGAATAATAATAATAATTTTGTATAAATAATAGTGATTGAGCTGCTCCCGCCCCCCTTTATTCATCAAAACCACCTTACTATCAAGAATCAGCTTAAGGAGGAACATTGCATTTATTGGGGAGTTACTATAAACCCCCCAAATCTGGCTTGCTCAGCCCCCCTGCCCCGCTGGTTTCACATTTCACAACTTACCTGTTCGGTTGCATCACGCTCCGGAATCCCTCGGTCCGGTGCCATCTCAGTAGGGCAGCGTCCTCTTGCCATCCCGTCATGCTCTGCGCCGCCCCTCAGATCTCGCGCATGTGCTGTGTCACTGCATAGCCTGCAATGACACTCAGCGCAAGTCCCGCAAGATTTGAAGAGCGGCGTTGGACATTTGAAGAGGGGCGGCGAAGGGTGGGTACGGCTAAAGCTTGTAGCCTTCACTCAACGACAGATAAGGGGGGGTGCAAAGGGGCCAGGAATGCTGCCAGATGTCTGCGTTTTAGATAGCGCCAGCATCCAACAGGCAGTGAGGGAGGAATGTTTAGACAGGAACATCAGAAAAGGCCCGAGGTTCCTCTTTAAAGAGTCTATAAGACTCCAGGGCCGTCCGCACTCTACTCTCTGGGGCATCCTGAATTGGGATGCCCAGCTGTGTGACCCCCCCCAGAATATCCTGGAGCCCTGGCCACATCACCTTTACCCTGGCCAGTCTGAATGGGAAGTGTGGGCACACCACAGCTAGAAGGAGAGCGGGGGATGCGGCTGGTGGTGCACTTGGCTTCCTTCAATGCCGCTCAGCCACCAGCAGAGCCGAAAGCAAGCGCACTCATGAGCAAGCAAAAAGCAAGCACGCTGATTGGCTGAGCGGGCTGCATGGTCGTTTTCACCCGAGTCTGCGCCGTGGGACAGGAAGGAGAGTGTATGGGGCGACCTGGAAGGATACACACAGCGGGGTATTCCTATGTCGCCGCATAGAAGAACACGCCACAAAGTCAAATGGGGGCTGTTGTTCCTCTTTAATATTCATAGAAATAATTAGTAATGGCTTCAGATCTGAATCAAAGATAGATTCAACCCAGATCTGGCTGATTCAGTCCAGTTCGCCCCATTCAGCATGCCACCCACCTTTGCCGCCAGGTGTCATGCCACCCACTAGACTGCTATAGGAGTCTCTTGGACCCCTTACCGGTCCACAAAAAAAAAAAAGAACTCACCTCTTGCCGTTTTCCTCCTCCTTTCCTCTGCCCAGTAGCGTCCTCTGTGCAGGTACACCGGATTGGGTTTCCCTTTTGGTCTGGCAGGAAGGAACCCTCGACTCAGCAGACCTGAAAAGATTTTTTTCTTGTGTGGTGGTGGCTGGAGCCATAGTAACCAGCAATAGGGATTACCGGCTGTAGGGCCTATTTTCCTCTCTCTGGCTCATCACTAGCAATAATGTGTTGTACCGTGTTATGCATTGACAGCATTGCATTGAAATGTTAGGCAATACCTTTAACTTTAAAGGCTTTCCCAGTGTCCCTGTCCATGTGACAATTTATGACCATCCCAAAAAAGAAAGCTCCCTGTAGCTGCACATTTCCCTAAACAAATAACGGATCATATGAAAGTGACAGTTTTGATGGGGGTGGGGGGGACAGGAAAGAAAGAGAATATAAATGTATGCAAAAATTTCAAAATAAACTTAACATACATGCAAGCCTTATAACGTCTCAAACTCAAGGCCCGGGGGGCGGTTTCGACCCTCCAAGCCTTTTTATGTGGCCCTCTGACAGGTACCACACTGGCTGGCCCACTCACTCCAAAGCTTCTGACACCAGCATCACATGCTCGCACCTGTTTAAGGTGCTGCTGAGTGATGCCCTGGCATGCTACACTCTAGTACAGCCTCTAATCCCAGGTGAAGTGCTTATTAAAGCAGCTGGCATGTACCTTTTATTTTGGGGAGAGAAGAAAGTAGCTGTTCTGTGTCTCTACAACCAGCTCTCACCACTCTCACCCCACCACAGGGGGGGGGGGGGTCCCCTAACCCACCCAACAAACTGCGAAAGCAGAGGGTGCTAAATCTGCTGCAAGAATTCTGCATCTGCATCTTTCCTGGAAAAAAAAATATTTTGTGGTTATCCTAGGCAAATTAATTATGCATCTGTCCTGGGCAAAATAATTCTGTGGCTGTCCTGGGCAAAACAATACTGTGGCTGTCCTGGGCAAAATAATTCTGTGGCTGTCCTGGGCAAAATAATTCTGTGGCTGTCCTGGGCAAAATAATTCTGTGACTGTCCTGGCCAAAATAATTTTGTGGCTGTCCTGGGCAAAATAATTCTGTGGCTGTCCTGGGCAAAATAATTTTGTGGCTGTCCTGGGCAAAATAATTCTGTGGCTGTCCTGGGCAAAATAATTTTGTGGCTGTCCTGGGCAAAATAATTCTGTGATTGTCCTGGCCAAAATAATTCTGTGACTGTCCTGGCCAAAATAATTTTGTGGCTGTCCTGGGCAAAATAATTCTGTGGCTGTCCTGGGCAAAATATTTTTGTGGCTGTCCTGGGCAAAATAATTCTGTGGCTGTCCTGGGCAAAATAATTTTGTGGCTGTCCTGGGCAAAATAATTCTGTGACTGTCCTGGCCAAAATAATTCTGTGACTGTACTGGCCAAAATAATTTTGTGGCTGTCCTGGGCAAAATAATTCTGTGGCTGTCCTGGGCAAAATAATTCTGTGGCTGTCCTGGGCAAAATAATTTTGTGGCTGTCCTGGGCAAAATAATTTTGTGGCTGTCCTGGGCAAAATAATTCTGTGGCTGTCCTGGGCAAAATAATTTTGTGGCTGTCCTGGCCAAAATAATTCTGTGACTGTCCTGGCCAAAATAATTTTGTGGCTGTCCTGGGCAAAATAATTCTGTGGCTGTCCTGGGCAAAATAATTTTGTGGCTGTCCTGGGCAAAATAATTCTGTGGCTGTCCTGGGCAAAATAATTTTGTGGCTGCCCTGGGCAAATAATTCTGTGGCTGTCCTGGGCTAAACAATACTGTGACTGTCCTGAGCAAAATATTACCGTGGCTCTCCTGGACAAAATAATTTCTGTGGCTATCCTGGGCAAAATAATTCTGCAGCTGTCCTGGGCAAAATAATTCTGTGGTTGTCCTGGGCAAAATAATTCTGTGACTGTCCTTGGCAAAATAATTATGTGGCTGTCCTTGGCAAAATAATTCTGTGGCTGTCCTGGGCAAAATAATTCTGCAGCTGCCCTGGGCAAAATAATTCTGCAGCTGCCCTGGGCAAAATAATTCTGCAGCTGTCCTGGGCAAAATAATTCTGCAGCTGTCCTGGGCAAAATAATTTTGCAGCTGTCCTGGGCAAAATAATTCTGCAGCTGTCCTGGGCAAAATAATTCTGCAGCTGTCCTGGGCAAAATAATTCTGCAGCTGTCCTGGGCAAATAATTCTTCAGCTGTCCTGGGCAAAATAATTCTGCAGCTGTCCTGGGCAAAATAATACCATGGCTGTCCTGGGCAAAATAATACCGTGGCTGTCCTGGGCAAAATAATTCTGTGGCTGTCCTGGGCAAAATAATTCTGTGGCTGTCCTGGGCAAAATAATTCTGTGACTGTCCTGGCCAAAATAATTTTGTGGCTGTCCTGGGCAAAATAATTCTGTGGCTGTCCTGGGCAAAATAATTTTGTGGCTGTCCTGGGCAAAATAATTCTGTGACTGTCCTGGGCAAAATAATTTTGTGGCTGTCCTGGGCAAATAATTCTGTGGCTGTCCTGGGCTAAACAATACTGTGACTGTCCTGAGCAAAATATTACCGTGGCTCTCCTGGACAAAATAATTTCTGTGGCTATCCTGGGCAAAATAATTCTGCAGCTGTCCTGGGCAAAATAATTCTGTGGTTGTCCTGGGCAAAATAATTCTGTGACTGTCCTTTGCAAAATAATTATGTGGCTGTCCTTGGCAAAATAATTCTGTGGCTGTCCTGGGCAAAATAATTCTGCAGCTGTCCTGGGCAAAATAATTCTGCAGCTGTCCTGGGCAAAATAATTCTGCAGCTGCCCTGGGCAAAATAATTCTGCAGCTGTCCTGGGCAAAATAATACCATGGCTGTCCTGGGCAAAATAATACCGTGGCTGTCCTGGGCAAAATAATTCTGCAGCTGTCCTGGGCAAAATGTTTCAGTTACTGTCTGCATCTGTCCTGGGCAAAATGTTTCAGTTACTGTCTGCATCTGTCCTGGGCAAAATGTTTCAGTTACTGTCTGCATCTGTCCTGGGCAAAATGTTTCAGTTACTGTCTGCATCTGTCCTGGGCCATATATTTGAATGGTCTTGTTTGCATTTTGTTTTTTGTCTGTTATTAAGCAGCTCTTTGAAGTTGACCAGAACGCTGATGTGGCCCTCTGTGAAAATGAGTTTGACACCCCTGCTCTATGGGGGCGATTTGGCACCAAAACATAAATAGAAGTGTAATTTTGACATGTGATGCCAAAGGTAGACAATGAAAGAGACTTTCCAGGAAAAGTAGAGCATTTTTACACCTTTTTCTACATCGATGGGTTCTTATAAAAAGTACCAATCACATTAATTTCGGGGGAGGGGGGCATGCTGTAATCCTAGATGCACTTGCAAGCGGCGCTGACATCACTCATCTCCCTTCGGTTGTGCACAGCCCTGCACAGCCATTCAGTTGTGGTGGGCAAGGCTGCTCACAGCCGAAAAGGGAAGCCGTGATGCCGGCACCGGCGGCGCATGCATTGTGGGCTCGAGATAAGGTAAGAAACTCGGACGACACAAAGTGGAGCATCCTAGTTCAGGATGCTCCCATGGGAGGGAGTAGGCCTACCCTGGAGTCTCAGACTCCAGGGAGGGTTTTGGGCCCCTTATGTTCGCCGACGACACTACGGTGATTGGTCTGATCAAAGGAAATGAGGAGAGAGCCTACAGGGAGGAGGTAATGAAACTTGAGGTGGTGCACAGTAACATAGTATGTGCGGCTGAATAAAGACTTTAGTCCATCCAGTTCAGCCTGTTTAACTCCTTCCAGTGGTCTAGTAGCCATAGCTGAAAATGTTATTACATGCCAGGAAGGCATCAAGGCCACTTTTGAAAGTTTTTACTGTATCCATCATTACTACCTCCTCTGGCAGCGAGTTCCATAGTCTCACTGCTCTTACAGAGAAGAATCCCGTCCTATGTCGGTGGAGGAAGCACCTTTCCTCTAAGCTTAGTGGATGCCCCCGGGTTATGGTTACACTCCGGGTTATAAATAGATTGTGGGACAGATCTTTGTATTGACCCTGAATATATTTATACATAGTTATTAGATCACCCCTCAATCGTCTTTTTTCTAGACTAAATAACAATCTTTCCGGGTACTCTCGCCCCCGCACTCCTTTTATTAACTTTGTTGCCCTTCTTTGAACGCGCTCCAGTTCTGATATGTCCTTTTTAAGCACAGGTGCCCAGAACTGTACACAGTATTCCATATGGGGTCTGACCAGTGACTTGTACAGGGGTCACATGATGCTCTGGTCATGAGCACCTATGCCCCTCCTGATGCACCCCATGATCCTGTTTGCCTTGGCAGCAGCTGCCTGGCATTGAATACTACAGTTGAGCTTATTGTCAACTAAAACCCCTAGGTCCTTTTCCATTGTTGTTTTACCAAGTGTTTCTTTATTTAGTGTGTAATCATGACACAGATTTCTCCTTCCCATGTGCATAACCTTACATTTATCTGTGTTAAACTTCATTTGCCATTTAACTGCCCATGCTTCCAATTTATCTAAATCTGTTTGTAGCTGCCTGCTGTCCTCTTTTGTTTTAATTACTTTACTCAGCTTAGTATCATCTGCAAAGATTGATACTTTACTGTTTAATCCATACCCAATGTCATTTATATATATATTGAAGAGAATTGGTCCCAGAACTGACCCTTGTGGTACTCCACTAGTAACAGTGACCCAATCTGAGTGTGTACCATTGATAACCACCCTCTGCTTCCGCTCATTAAGCCAATTTCCCACCCATCTGCACACGTTTCCCCCAGTCCAAGCATTCTCATCTTTTGTACCAGCCTTTTATGTGGCACAGTATCAAATGCTTAAAAAAAGTCAAGATATATGATATCCAATGACTCCCCTTGATCCAACTTAGTACTAAATTTCTAAGACTGTTGAGATGGTGGTAGACTTTAGGTGGCCCCTACTGAATCTTCTCCTGTATGCATATACGGGGGAGGAAATGGGTCAAGGAAACGTGTGTGTTGTGTGTTTCTTGGAGTTACCATCACTGACAATTTGAGATGGGAGACCAGCATCCGTATGGTTCTGAGGACACCTTGGAGGGCACTTGGGCTCAGTGGGGATGTATGAAATGAAAGAGTTTATTTGTGCTGATCAGTGTAAACGATATAAATGCAATGTAACATAATGTTCCGTGACAATAAAACGGGTTGTTTCCCAATAAAGAGCTGCAGGGACTTTTTTTATAGGCACGATGTACGATCATTACAGAAAAGCTCCTTAATGACATGGCGGCTCTGATAACCTTTATATAAATAAAGACCCAGAAACAAGGAAGCAAGTAAATAATAAACATAGATCAATCTGTCTATAACGCAACCTGAGCTATAAAATATATTAAGAGGCTGATTCAATACTAGCGGCAGGTAGCGAAAGATGAGCGTCTGTAGCAGGCATTTTCAGAGCGCCCGCTAGTAGTCGCTGTGCTCGGCCGTGAGTCGCTGTGCAGTAATGTTGAATACATTGTGACGAGTCGCTATTTGACCAGTACAGCGCTGTATGGGAGCGCATGGTAGCGACGGCTCATAGTGACCGACTCACAACATATTCAAGAAAAAAAAAAGCCTCACACAACTCTGGCACGGAAAAATGCTTCTCTGAAGCCCAGAGCGCAGGAGGCGGTGTGTTTAAAGTCTGTTTTTCAGCATCTATTAACTAGTATCAAAGCGAAAACATATGGAATTACATTGTAGCAACATTGTAACATGAACACTTTAATGGCAGACCTGTAATGTCATTTCTGAAGAAATATTTAAAAAATGTGAAAACACAGCTTATTCAATGCCAGAAGAGGTCACAGAATTATTTGTGATTTTTGGAAAAAAAAAAAACCCTGTTTAAAGAGAAGAAAAGGTTCGTCCATTGAAATGTATGGGGGAGCGTCAGGTAGCGAGAGGTCATACCTGGCGCTGTGCAAGGCTGAACGCCGGCGCTGTTTGCTGAGGCTTTGAAAATGATGAATCAGACGCTACATGGCGCTATCCCAGTCGCTAAACAGATTCTGCTTGATAAATGTGGAATTGCGTGCCGTGTCCGGCGTTCACCAGTCGCTATCTGTCGCTACCTCTCATTAACCAGCCACTACCTGACGCTATCCTTTCCTAAATAACCCCCTGAGACATCGCACAATAGACTTTCTTCCCTGAGGAATTCATCACATAGGGCCAGACTAAGAGGCTGATTCATTACTAGCGCCAGGTAATAGCAGATGAGAGTCTCTACTGCGGCGCTAAGAGCAACCACTAGTGGTCACTCTGATCGGCCAGGAGTCGCTATTACAGAGCGACTCAGTCGCTGTAGTAACATTGCTGGCATTGATGAATTTGATGTGTTCAGTCGCTGTAACACCAGTACAGCACTATATGGGAGCGAACGGTAGCGACTGGTCAGTGTGAGCGACTTAAACCATATTCATCAAAAAATCAGCCTCACACTGAGTCGGCGCTCAAAATCGTCAGCGCCAGGCGATGTGTGATTAAAGTCTGTTTTTGAACACATATCCACTAGTAACACAGCGAAAACACATGGAATGACATTTTATTACATTGTGACATTAATACTTTAATGCCAGACCTGTAATGACAATTCTACATAAAAAAAAAAATCAAAAAAGTTTTCAAAAATGTATTTAAATAGGCCAGGAGAGGTCACACAATGATTTGATTAACAAAAAAAGAAAAGAAAATAAAAAACCCTGTTTAAAGAGAAGAAAGGGAACGTCCATAGAAATGTACGGGAGAGCGACAGGTAGCGACAGGTAGGACGTGGTGCTCTGCAAAGATGAACGCCGGTGGTATACGTTGAGCCCGAGATAATGATGAATCAGACGCTACATGGCGTGGTTCCAGTCGCTCACCAGAATCAGCTTCATAACTGTGGAATTGCGTTCCGTCTTCTGCGTTCACCTGCCGCTACCTGACGCTTAACAGGCACTACCTGTCGCTATCCCTTCATGAATAAGGCCCTTAAAGTGGTAGAGGCCCCTGGGCAAAAAGTCTGGAGGGGACCCCCATACTGTAATCCACCGAGTCTCCACTCTCAATACATTGCAATGGAGGTGCGACTGTTTCGGACTGGCACACCTCTTCCATTATAAACAAAAAATATAAAAAATACCGCGCTGTGAATTGTTTACAACAACAAAATTATATATATACAATATCAAATAAAAACCAGCTACACGTGCGTAACTTAGACCCTTATTTATCAAGGGATAGCGCCAGGTAGTGTCTCACTAGCGCCAGGTATCGCCAGCTATCGGCGGCTACCGACTCCAGAACGCCAGGCGGCGGACACAATCACGCATTTATCACGCTAAATGAGGCTAGCGCCGGCGAGAGCGTCAGCTAGCGCGGGATTCATCATGTAGCGGACTGCAACGAACAGCGCCGCTGCTAATCCCATCACAGCGCCAGGTATGACCTCTCGCTACCTGGCGCTCTCCAATGCATTTCAATGGAACAATCTTTAAATATTCATAATTAATTGTTATTAATGTTTTTTTTTTTTTTTAAATGTCAAAAATTCTGTGACCCCTTCTGCAATGTTAGATATTTTTTTAAGGTAAAAAAATTAAAAAAAAAAAAAAATTGTGCAGAATTGATATTACAGGTCTGACATTAATGTATTCATATTACAAAATGTTTAGAAAAACTTGTTTAATTTTTTAATCAAAAAATATGGATGTTTGGGGGTTAAAAACTACTTTCAAGCCATCGCCGCCAGCGCTCTGGGGTTTAAACAAGCTTTTCACAGCGCGAGAATTTTTTGAGCGTGATTTGTTAATGAATATGCTGGGAGCCGTTCGCTCTGGCCATTCGCTGTCAGGTGCTCCCATACAGCGCGGAACCTGTCAAACAGCGACACCTAACCCCGTATTCAACATTACCGCACACCGACTGAGTCGCTGTCAACAACCGAACAACGGCCAAGCACAGCGACTACTAGCGGGCGCTGTGAAAATCACGCTACTGGCGCTCATCTGTCGCTACCTGGCGCTATTACTGAATCGGCCTCTTATATCTCACCAATAAGTCAAAAACCAAATAACAAACATAGAAGCACAGAGCTATAAGTGAATTAGTGTAAGTCCTCTTTAAAGTCCTTCCAACTCTTCTCCAAATCAAAAAAATGTGACAAATTTCCTTTGTGCATTACCACCACCAAAAATATGCTCTTACCAGAAATGATCTGATTAGACAGCAATTTCAAAGGTCATAAGGAAACACTCTCCAATTATCTCCACCGCATCAGATATGGTTCCAAAATGCAATATAGAAAATGGCCAGCAGAATCTCCATAGCATGATCGCGCGTTTCATCGCCTCCCACTAGTGAAAGTCGCGGGAGGCGACGAAACGCGTTGGGATCCGGCGGTATTTCAATTGGAATTCAGCAGCGTGAGTTGGCTTTGTGCCACAATATGAGATGCAAGTTTTAACTATTTTGATGTGAGTGTTTTATTGGCTCAAATAAAGGAAGTATATATTTGGCAGTATTGCGCTACGGATTTTTTATTGTTCTTTGCATGATCATGCTATGGAGATTCTGCTGGCCATTTTATATATTGCATTTTGGAACCATATCTGATGCGGTGGAGATAATTGGAGAGTGCTTCCTTATGACCTTTGAAATTGCTGTCTAATCAGATCATTTCTGGTAAGAGCATATTTTTGGTGGTGGTAATGCACACACCTCTTCCATTGCAATGAATGGAGCGGGCGTGCATAGGGGCAGAATTCCATGAATTCCATGTCTGGCCGATATTGGACGCCGGGGGTGCTTGTGTGTGGCATTTGGTAAGTTTTACAACACCATAGCTAAATGGAGGATGTCAGGTCCCGTGGGACACCCACCTTCCAATAAATCAGCAACCCCCAATCTCCGCTGCTTTCTTCACCTATAGTAAGCCCCCGTTTGCCGGGACGCTAGACACGCCTCACCGGACACGGTTGCCCACAGGTCTTGTTAGCACAAAGGATGCTGATTTATGCAGGGGAAGGCAGATGAACCAGGAACTAGACTGAGTAGCAATAAACGGACAGGGGTCATACACGGGTGGTCAATCCGAGGAGACACGGTACAGAAGGGTTTAGACGGAAGAATAGTCAGGGGAAGCCAAGGGTCGCAACGGGAGGTCAGAAGTTCGCGGTACAAAGGAGCAGGCAGAATCGTGGTCAAAGAACAGGCAAGGTCGGTCCAGGCGGCAATCAGGGATGGCCAAAACACAGCAAGATTCACAGGGAAAAGGTATCCAAAATCGCACCCAGTAGCACGCTATAACGGGCAAGGATTGACCGCAGGGGGAATACTTTTATATGATGGGGGCTAACTGGATTGGCTGAGGAGGGGGAATGTGGTGATTGGTGCAACATGGGAACCTTGGGCTGATTGCCCTGTTTAATTCTAAAGGGCGTTTAGCCCAGTGTACTTTGGGCTCATTGGCCCATCTAACTAAGGGCTCATTGGCCCACGCTGATTACACTGCACACAGCGCGCCCGCCGGAGGGCATACACAGGGGCGCCGAGCGCGCCGAGCAGAGAGCGACGCGGCCGCTCCCGACGCCGCCGAAGAGGAGGCCGCGACGGACAGAGCCAAGCGGCTGCTCGCGGCGGAAACAGCCGAGCGGCGGCCGGAAAGGACAGACGCCGGCCCGCCGCCTGCTGCAAAGGACGCCCAGCCCGCGTTCTTGTCGAGGGAGAGGAGTCGACGAGGGACCGGCGGACAGGTGAGGTGGTTCCCGTGACAGAGGAGCTGTGGAGCACAAAGGGTGAGTAAAGATTATTGTTTTTGACTATCCTGGCTTTTGGTCCCTGCCCCCAGGGCACTCCAATCGGGGTAGCCCCGCTGTCTGAAACCCCCCAGATCGCAGAAACCAACTCCTTCCCGGCCCTACGGCGCATACAGGGAGCGTGTCTGTGCCGGCCATTCACCAATGAGAAGCCGTGGGCGCACGGCGGAGCGCGCAGGGTAGCAGCCGGGTCTCCTGACTTCACTTCTCCACGTACTGGGCGGTATTTATCTTTGTGTCACTTGTTGTTGTTTCAATCAACGAATTTGCAGGTGGCACCAATTATTGTTATGCTCTAATAACTCTAAATATTACGGGGTGCACTGCCCTATCACCGGGACCCTACTGCAATTGCACAAAACAGGGTATTGGGAAGCCCTCCAGCAACTTCCCACAAGGCCGGAGCGCGCCGGTGCCGTCACTGCACACGTGCGGATGGAAGGGAGGCAGACGGTGAGTGGGGTATTTAAGGGGAACCGGGGACAGCCCCCCAGTAACACATAGCCTTGAGAAAGAGCCCCTGAGGCTCGGAACGCGTGGGCTTGCCGTGGGGATCCATTTCAGCCTTTACACAGTAAGATTCATTGAACTGTGATTTGTATGTATTTCACTGTCTTATACTTTGCACTTGTAGTCTCACTGGGCCCGCTCTTTGTTAGGGGTCCTGCTAATCTATATTGATGTATTTTGATCATAGCACATAGCACTTTATTAGATAAGTTAGTGTATAGATGTTCACTGTTTACCTTAGAGGCCGATTCATCAATAGCGCCAGGTAGCGACAGATGAGCGACTGTAGCGTGATTTTTTCAGCGCCAGCCAGTATTCGCTGTGCTTGGCCGGCGTTAGCTTGATGACAGCGACTCAGTCGGTGTGCGGTAATGTTGAATACGGGCTGGGGGGTCGCTGTTTCACAGGTCCAGCGTTGTATGTGAGCGCCTGACAACGAATGGCCAGAGCGAACGGCTAGCTTCATATTCATCAAAAAATCACGCTCCGAATGTGCTGTCGCTGTCCATTCCTTGTTTAAACCCCAGAGCGCTGGCGGCGATCTGTATTAACTAGTTTTTAACCCCTAAACAACCATATTTTTTGAATGTAACATTATACATGTTTTTAGAATCATTTTGTAATATGAATACATTAATATCAGACCTGTTAGATCAATTCTGCACATTTTTTTTTTTTTTTTTTTTTTTTACTTAAAAATAAATCCTAACATTGCAGAAGTGTTCTCCGATTTTTTGACATTAAAAAAATATTTAAAAAAAATAATACCAATTAATTATTATTAATTATAGATTGCTCCATTGAAATGCATTGGACATCGCCAGGGAGCGACAGCTCATACCTGGCGCTGTGAGGGAATTTGCAGCGGCGCTGTTCGGTCCAGGCGGCTTCATGATGAATGCCACGCTAGCCGTCGCTCTCGCCGGCGCTAGCCTCATTTTGCTTGATAAATGCGTCATTGTGACCGCCGCCGGGCGTACTTGAGTCGGTAGTCGCCGTTAGCTGCCGCTACCTGGCGCTCGTCGGACACTACCTGGCGCTATCGCTTGATGAATAAGGGCCTTAGTATAGTATAGTCATATATTTGGCTTGATGGCTCCCCCATGTGGTTCATTACGGTATGGCACCATGCTTTGCTGTTATTTTTTAATATGTTTTTAATGTGACTATTTGGCAATAAAGATTTTGTATACTAAATTGATACTTGTGTGGAGTGCACTTGTTGTTGTTTGTTCATATGTGGTTACACTGCATTTTGCAAACCTTTATTGTGTACTTGGGTGGTTCCTTACAGGGTTTCATAGTTTTATTAGCATTCTGCTCTTTATAATAGTTTCTTCACCTTAGCACTCGCCACTTTATTTTAGGGTTGTATAGCATACTTTGATTATAGATAGTGTGTTAGTTGGTATTTGGGGCACACATTATTAGAAGAGGCAGCACTCATCTAATTATATAACACATTATAATTGCTGGTATATTATACCACAGGCTCCACATTGGGGCTCTGGTAGTAGTGAATTTAGGCCCTTATTCATCAAGCGATAGCGCCAGGTAGTGTCTGACGAGCGCCAGGTAGCGGCAGCTAACGGCGACTACCGACTCAAGTACGCCCGGCGGCGGTCACAATGACGCATTTATCAAGCAAAATGAGGCTAGCGCCGGCGAGAGCGACGGCTAGCGCGGCATTCATCATGAAGCCGCCTGGACCGAACAGCGCCGCTGCAAATTCCCTCACAGCGCCAGGTATGAGCTGTCGCTCCCTGGCGATGTCCAATACATTTCAATGGAGCAATCTATAATTATTCATAATTAATTGGTATTTTTTTTTTTTTTTTTTTTTAATGTCAAAAAATCGGAGAACACTTCTGCAATGTTAGGATTTATTTTTAAGTCAAAAAAAAAAAAAAATGTGCAGAATTGATCTAACAGGTCTGAGATTAATGTATTCATATTACAAAATGATTCTAAAAACATGTATAATGTTACATTCAAAAAATATGGTTGTTTAGGGGTTAAAAACTAGTTAATACAGATCGCCGCCAGCGCTCTGGGGTTTAAACAAGGAATGGACAGCGACAGCACATTCGGAGCGTGATTTGTTGATGAATATGAGGCTAGCCGTTCGCTCTGGCCATTCGTTGTCAGGCGCTCACATACAACGCTGGACCTGTGAAACAGCGACCCCCCAGCCCGTATTCAACATTACCGCACACCGACTGAGTCGCTGTCATCAAGCTAATGCCGGCCAAGCACAGCGAATACTGGCTGGCGCTGAAAAAATCACGCTACAGTCGCTCATCTGTCGCTACCTGGCGCTATTGATGAATCTGCCTCTTATTTTTGGTCTGATTTGCACAGTGTATATAAATTTATCTTCATATTGTACCGCCCGTACCTGGTCTTATTTTTAATATATGGGATTTATATGGATTATTGTTGTATCAATTATTGTAGATAACATGAAGTATTGTTGGATAATGTTGTAAATAGATTGCAATATACTCAGGAGGCCATTGATCTTTGTTTTTAAGTAGTCTTGTGTGTTTTTGTGGTTTTTTACTCATGATGGAACTACTAAAATTACCTTCTTATCCTCATCGTACCCGCTGGTATGAATTCTATGTGTTTTTTTTCTGGTTGTTTTATAATTGGTGTTATGGAATTCAGGGAGCACCCAGGCTGGAATCATTTATGTTTGTAGGAGACCTAGGCCCTTATTTAACAAGGGATAGCGCCAGGTAGCGACTGGTGAGCGACTGGTAATGACGGGCCCCGCCACGAGAACGCCGGCTCCCCACCACAATCACACATTTATCAAGCCGATCCTGCTTAGCGACTGAGATAGCGCCATATAGCCACTCATTCATCATTATTCCAGCCTCAGCCCACAGCGCCAGCGTCCGACCTTGAACAGCGACAGGTATGACCTCTCGCTTCCTGGAACTCTCCAATGCATTTCAATGGAACAATCTTAAAATATTCATAATTAATTGTTAATAATTTTTTTTTTTTTTGAAATGTGAAAAATTCTGTGACCACTTCTGCAATGTTAGATTTTTTTTTTAAGGTAAAAAAAAAAAAAAATTGTACAGAATTGATATTAAAGGTCTGATATTAATGTATTCATATTACAAAATGTTTTTATAAACTTGTTTTTTTTGGTTTCCAAAAATATGGTGGTTTGGGGGTTAAAAAACTACTTTTAACACATCGCCGCCAGCGCTCTGGGGTTTAAACAAGCATTTCACAGCGCGAGAATTTTTTGAGCGTGATTTGTTAATGAATATGGTGGGAGCCGGTCGCTATGGCCATTCGCTATCATGCGCTCCAATACAGCGCGGAATCTGTCAAATAGCGACTCCTCACCCAATATTCAACATTACTGCAAACCGACTGAGTCGCTATCAACTACCGAACAACGGCCAAGCACAGCGACTACTAGCGGGCGCTGTGAAAATACTGCTACAGTCGCTCAACTGTCGCTACCTGCCGCTATTAATGAATCGGCCTCCCCGATTAGTGCCCCTTACAAGTTAGTTTAATAACATTCACAAATGCCTGGCGCGGGCACACGCCCTGCTAGAGGAATAGCGGAGATGCGGCCACGGCTCGCACAGATGGGCCGGGAAAGAAGGTAAGTGTATGGGTGACCTGGCGGGTTTCACACAGCGGGGCATCCTGATTTTGGATGCCCGGGGGAGGGAATTGATCTGCCTGAGAATCTTATAGATTCCTGGGACGATCGCCGCGGGTTTTGGTCCACTTTAACCAGCACCTGTCCTGCACATGACCAGTCAGTGACATCTCTGCTGTTTACCCTTAAAACATTATTCCCCAGCATCTAAAATTAATATATTTTATGTTTAAGTCACTTACTTATTATTTTTTCTCCCACAGGGCTGCAACTCTTGCCTCTTTCTCTCAGAAGCATCACATACTGAGGAGAGGGGAGCGGGATAAAGTACAGGGGGGCGGGTTATAGCTGTGCTTTGCACAGACAGAGCAGAGCTGGGGTCAGGGAAAGGACAGCAATTCCAGAATGCAGAGCAGCACAGTCAGAAGACACTTCCTGTTTGCAGGCTGCCTGATGTTCCATGAGCCACCATCTTGGATGTTTAAAAGCTCATAACATGCAGTAGATGCAGGTAGGATGATTTTTAATGTGATCAATCTGTATGTACAGGGTGTGGGAAACATAGAAGATAGGCTCTTATTCAGGGTGAAGATCCGGATTAATGTGAGCAATCTGTATGTACAGGGTGTGGGAAACATATAAGATAGGCTCTTATTCAGGGTGAAGGTCCGGATTAATGTGAGCAATCTGTATGTACAGGAGCCTCGATTCAGAGAGACACAAAAAACTTCCGTTTTAGTTCCGATCTGTGAAATGTTTCCGTTCTCGTATGAGCGTACGAGCGATTCTATGCATGCATTGAAAACCTTCTGTAAAGTTTCCGTCCGTTCGTACGGCAGATTACGAATTACGCGGATGTCATTTTCCATCCAGACTTTTCCGTTCCATTTCCACATGTTACAACGTCGGCTTTCGTTTTTGCCCTTTTCCCATCGTATCCTCCAACGAATCCTTTACGTTTCCCGATAGATTCTGTTTCCATTTTACCAAAAATAATCGTCCAGACGGAATCCTTACCATCTTGCGCCTGCGCACTACAAACTTATCTCATTAAAGTGCTCGCCTACATATTTGCCACCCTCACTTCTACTACAATGTTTAGCTAAATCACTTAGCACTATCCTCCATCTTCCCTTTTGGAACCTTAAAGCTCACCCAAACCACTTCTCGGTCATGTGAATATTCATCTTTAAATATTTCTGGGCCCATTAGTTTTGTGTTAATGTATTTTGTAAATGAATTGACACTGAAACATTTTTTTGGGGGATGCCATCACAAAATATAAAATGTATCAAAATTTAGAAAATTTTACATTTTTACAACTATAAAAAACAAAATACATAGCAATGGCAGGCCACTGAACATTATTCTTCATCTGTGGTCCCCGCAGCTTCTGCATCTCGCCCACCAACTGAAGGACCCTGACACTCAGTTGTGCCACTCTGGCACGTGTGGTCCCTGTTAAAAAACGTAAATTAAAATATTGGTATAACCTTGTTGGGGTCATACTGCAGTGCCCCCCCCCCCCCCCGTATGGTCCAAACACCTAAATCTGGACTTCAAAAGCCAGAGGGCCCTCGCCACCACGGCCCGGGTTTTGCATTCTGCAGGCAAAGAACGGGCATCAGGAGCAAGGGCGAGTGGCACATCTTGCAGTTCCTGCAACCAAATATAAAATAATTACACAAAGCAAAGGTAACCAACTAAAACAAGAACTCCTACCACAAATTAAGATTCAAGTTCAACAATCCAAATATAATTCACAAAGGACATAAGTCTAAAAAAATTTAGCAATTATATGGATGTGTGGAAAAATAAATGTTTACATGCTAAGGACTAATTTAGGTCAGCATTAAAATGCATCTATAAGGCATACATGAAATATATGATTTAGGTATGCATTGCTATACAATTTATGGCCTCGGCCATGCTGATACATGCAATGCCTTGGAGCTAAAGGCGCGCAGACTCCTCCACATAGCCGCAAAACATGTTCAACAATAGCAATCCGAGCCCTCAAAGGTCCCGTAAGTGGATCGGAAATGAAACGGATTTATAGGGTGGTGGTCCGTCGGAAATCAGCTCTCTGAATCAGACAGAAACCCATCCCAGCAACGGAAGTTATCTGAACGAACGGAAAATTTCCGATTTTGTTTGGAAAATGATCCGAACTAACGGAAATGTTCCGATTTGCTTCCGATTATCGGAAGCGCATTCCCGAACGTTCGTGCGAGTAGAAATTGGACGAAAAAAAGCAAAAAAATGACAAACACCCACCAAAACTTTCACAGACGGCTACGGAAGTCCGGACGAATGTGTCTCTGAATCGAGGCTAGGGTGTGGGAAACATATAAGATAGGCTCTTATTCAGGGTGAAGGTCCGGATTAATTATTATTATTATTATTGTTTATTTATATAGCGCCATCATCTTCCGTAGCGCTTTACAGAGTAGTAATTACAGACAGGGTAGAAACATACGGTACATATACTATTACAAATGCAGTTTTACAGAGTTGACAATGGATATTCTGAGTACAAGATACAATAGGGGAGAGAGCCCGGCCCCTGAGGAGCTTACAGTCTAAGGGAAGAGGGGTGAAGACGAGGGGGAAGGATCACACACAGTCAGTATTGAGCTTTGTGCCCTTTAGAAGATTGGTTAGGCCAGATTATATGCTTGTCCGAATAAGTGAGTTTTAAGGGCACCTTTGAAGGTTTTGAGGGTTGTGGAGTGGCGGATTGGGTGGGGGAGGGCATTCCAGAAGATTGGAGTTGCCCGTGAGAAGTCCTGGAGGCGGGAATGAGAGGAGGTGACCAGGGAGGAGGACAGGAGAAGGTCGGCAGAAGAGCGGAGGCTGCGTCTAGGTTGATATTGTTGGATTAGAGATGAGATGTAGGGAGGGGCCTGGTTGGAGAGAGCTTTGTAGGCGAGAGTTTTGAACAGGATTCGCTGTGGGACTGGCAGCCAGTGTAGGGATTGGCAGAGAGGCGCAGAACTGGAGGAGCGAGAGGAGAGATGGATGAGGCGAGCAGCAGAGTTCAGAATAGATTGGAGGGGTGCCAGTCTGTTAGTTGGTAAGCCCCCAAAGAAGGATGTTGCAGTAATCCAGACGGGATATGACCAGGGCATGCACTAGCATTTTAGTGGTGTCAGGTGAGAGGAAAGGACAGATCCGGGAGATGTTTTTAAGTTGGAGGCGACAGGAGGTGGCCAGGGAGTGAATATGTGGTTTGAAAGAGAGGGCAGAGTCCAGAATGACTCCCAGGCACCGAGCTTGGGGAGTTGCTGTTATTGTGTAATTGTTACCAGTGATAGACGTGTTAGAGAGGGGAGGGGAGTTAGATGGTGGGAAAATGACCAGTTCTGTCTTGTCCATGTTTAGCTTGAGGTAGCGAGATGACATGAATGAAGAAATAGCTGAGAGGCAGTTGGGGAGATGAGATAGGAGAGATTGGGGCCTGAGAGATATATCTGAGTGTCATCCGCATAGATGTGGTATTGGAAGCCTAATGAAGTTATAAGTTTGCCAAGGCCATGGGTGTAGACTGAGAAAAGTAGGGGGCCTAGGACAGAACCTTGTGGCACTCCGACAGAAAGGGAACGTGAGGATGAGACTGTGTTACAATAGAATACACTGAATGATCTGTCAGAGAGGTAAGAGGTGAGCCAAGAGAGTGCAAGCCCTTGAATCCCGAGAGAGGAGAGAATATCAAGAAGCAGAGAGTGGTCGACAGTATCAAAGGCTGAGGAGAGGTCAAGAAGGATGAGGATGGAGGAGTGACCTTTGCTTTTGGCAGTGAGCAGGTCATTGGTGACTTTGGTGAGGGCAGTTTCAGTGGAGTGGTTACGGCGGAATCCTGATTGTAAGGGGTCAAATAAGTTGTTAGTGGATAAGCAATACTACAAAAATTGGCCGCACCAGCTGATAACTAGGGTGTGCTAACCTGGTTAATATATACCCAAATAGGGGACCCCACAATCCCCTGCCCACAACCAGGAATTAAAAGCCCCACAAATAGAGTTAAAGGGTAATAACACTAAAGTTTATTTGTTAGAAGTGTCACAAAGTACATGACTGGACTAACGTTCCATGAGTCCACCCAACCCAGAATAACAAGACCAGACCACCATGTAGTTGGAATGATTAAATTTAATCGGCCACGGCCAACAATGTATAAACAGGTTTACAACAAGCCTAGAAAAGTCCCCCTTTATGTTCCAGGTCTGAGCAGCCTTATGATCCCCAAAATTGAAGGGGAAGGGAAGGGGACCAAGTTTCCAACCCGCCCAACGGCCGCGACAATACATCAGAACATACCCACAGTTGTAGAGTCTAATAGGTGAGTCTATTAGTTTAGGCGCGCTTTACAGCACCTACAGGTACCACAGCCATCGCAAAGCCTTGAGATAGGAGCCGTGTGCTCTGGAACGTGGGCACACACATTTGCGATCACAGGTTATACTCTGTTCATTGTAAACAGACTGGGTCAGATGAGCCTACATCAAATTCTACAACAACCACAGCTGCAAAGAAGTAATACGATATACACACAGGCGAGAGAACCTCAGAGGCCCTGGGTAGGTCAGCGTACCCCCGGGCCGCGGCGGTGAGCTTTTTTAATATTTTATACTTTTATTTTATCTTTTTCCTCAGTAAGAAATATACAGTAATATATAATAGGTATACACCTTTCCATGTGCCATACCTCTATCTGGAAACTATTTAACATATTTCAGGTGGTGCATGCACAAAACCAAGCAGCATATATCTTTAACCAACAGAGGTAGGATTTTGAAGCAGATACAGTCTAACAATATATTGCATCTGATAACAGACAACCTCTGACATTGTGATATCTGGGATAAAACTAATCCCTTGTCCTGCCACGCCACTCCCCGTTCCTCCCCCACCTTTCCCCCCCCCCCTCCTTCTGTAGGAGCTACCCCTGTCCACCCTAAAGCGCGCCTAAACTAATAGACTCACCTATTAGACTCTACCATTTTTTCTTGCAAAATAAGGTTTGACCCCTTATTCTAGGCTGCTGCTACCCCAACCTGAGGCGCTTCTTATACCTTTAGTTATTACTAAAAAAAACCCTTCAGATACCCACAGTTGTAAAAAACTCCCCCCCCCATACATATAAAACAATACATTACCTATAAGAAAGAACAGAACATTACATACGATCAAAAACATCAAACATTCTTTTGCGTTTTTCTTTTTTTTTTTTTTTTTTTGCAAAATATATACAATGCCATAAATAATAAATACGGTGCACTGCCACACCCACAACAGGTGGCAACAGCAACATTGCACCAACCTTATCTGTTTTTGTTTTTTTTTAAATAAATATAACAATAAATTTCAACAATTCCAAACCCTAACAAACCACCTAACTCCATACCCCCCCCCCCCCCCCCCCAAGCACGTGACCGACAAATCCAACCACAACCAAAAACAGGGCGGGCGGGTGGGACTGCTCGTCCGTCCAGTCAGGGGTCAAAGAGGGAAGGGAGGGGACGAACGTCCCCTTTATACCCCCCCCCCACACCCGATGTCACTTCCTTCAGTGACCACTTCCCACCCATGGCTGGTCTGCTTCCGGACAGGAACGCAGGCCAGTCATGGGGGCAGCCCTCCTTAAAGGGACGGCGCTTTCTGACATGACTGTACTTTGTGACACTTCTAACAAATAAACTTTAGTGGTGATTTTAATTCCTGGTTGTGGGCAGGGGATTGTGGGGTCCCCTATTTGGTTTACTTGTTAGTGGATAAGTATTGTGACAGTTCTGAGTGGACATGTTGTTCAAGAAGTTTGTAGGAGAAAGGGAGCAATGATATAGGGCGACAGCTGGAGAGGGCAGAGGGGTCGAGAGAGGGTTTCTTGATTATCGGAGTAATAACAGCATGTTTGTAGGAGGAAGGAAAGGTGCCAGTGGAGAGAGAAAGATTGAATATAGAGGTTAAGGCTGGAGTGAGGGATGGAGACACTTGAGGAATAAGGTGGGATGGAATAGGATCGAGGGAGCAGGTAGTCAGGTGGGCCCTAGAAATGAGAGAGGTTAGTCCAAGCTCAGTTATTGGAGTGAAGAAAGTAAGAGAGTAAGGCAGGGGGATTGTTTGAAGTGCTGAGGGATTCTGAGGGGCAAAGCCAAGTCGAATGTTGTTAATTTTTTCTTTGAAGAATGTAGAAAATTCTTCTGCTGTTATTTGGGAGGTTGGAGGAGGAGGTGGTGGGCAGAGTAAGGAACTGAAAGTGTTGAAGAGTTGTTTGGGACAAATGAGAACAACAAGGGACAAGGTGACATGGGCCTCGATTCAATAAGAGTTGAAAAAAATTGGGATTAATGTGGGCAATCTGTATGTACAGGGTGGGGGAAACATATAAGATAGGCTCTTGTTCAGGGTGAAGGTCCGGATTAATGTGAGCAATCTGTATGTACAGGGTGGGGGGAAACATATAAGATAGGCTCTTGTTCAGGGTGAAGGTCCGGATTAATGTGAGCAATCTGTATGTACAGGGTGGGGGGAAACATATAAGATTGACTCTTATTCAGGGCGAGGGTCCGGATTAATGTGGGCAATCTGTATGTACAGGGTGGGGGGAAACATATAAGATAGGCTCTTATTCAGGGTGAAGGTCCGGATTAATGTGGGCAATCTGTATGTACAGGGTGGGGGAAACATATAAGATAGGCTCCTATTCAGGGTGAGGGTCTGCTTTAACCAGTGTGCTGTAACACTGAGGCTAAATCATTAGAGGCAGGACATGGGCTGGGGTCGCTTGGGTAGAGTGAGGAAGGGGCTTGGGGGAGGCAGTCAAAGAGGGAGTGTTAGTAAAGGTAACAGCCCAGACTGCCCCAAAGCAGTGCAGCCCACCAGCATTTGCCCCCGTCTCCCTATGGCCAAAACTTGCAGTGGGACCTCATGTTTTAAAATATTGTACCAACAACAACACAGTGCTAATCGCCTTCATTGACAAGCAAATTTTATCCTCCCCACCCGCCCCTTACCTTCATCCAATTTGAACCCCCACCCTGTAACTACATACTAGGCACCTTTTGCCTGGGAGTCCCCTCTGGTGCTGGGGGCTCTAGGCAATTGCGCCGTTTGCCACCCTCCCTGACGCTCTGTAGCGCTCACCAGTTTTCGGCTCCTTCTCTTTTCAGATTCCTCAATTTGCAGCAGAAGTTGTCTGTTGGATCCGAGGCTCATAGATATCCGGGGCACTTTCATCAGGCAGAAGCGGTCACAAAGCTCCTCAGCAGAGACATACTGTGCACAGTGACACCTGCAAAAAGCCGAGGAGAGGATGAAGACAGCATGAGACACCCCCTGAGGGTGAACCGAGTTATTTGCTATAAAAAATGAATGTGTCAGGGGTATGGGAAGTTTCTAAAAAAGCTTCAGACTTTCAGGATCTCTTGAAGGATATTTAGTGGCCGTTGGGCAGAGTCGGGGGCACGGGGGCGTCCTGGGGGAAATGGGCGAGGATGTGGTTGGGTTTGGGGTTTGTGTGCGGGGGTACGGGTTCCTTGTTTCCCTCTTTTCTCTCTTTCTCTTAGAGGCCAATTCATTAATAGCGCCAGGTAGCGACAGATGAGCGAACGGTAATGGCGGTCACCGCCACGAGAATGCCGGCTCCCCTCCGCAATCACACATTTATCAAGCCGATCCTGCTTAGCGACTGACAGAGCGCCAGATAGCGACTCATTCATCATTATTCCAGCCTCACCCCACAGCGCCAGCGAGCGACCTTGAACAGCGACAGGTATGAGGCTAGCGCCGGCGAGAGCGACAGCTATCGCGGGATTCATCATGTAGCGGACTGCAACGAACAGCGCCGCTGCTAATCCCATCACAGCGCCAGGTATGACCTCTCGCTACTTGGCGCTCTCCAATGCATTTCAATGGAGCAATCTTTAAATATTCATAATTAATTGCTATTATTTTTTTTTATTTTTTTTTTTTTTTAATGTCAAAAATTCTGTGACCACTTCTGCAATGTTAGATTTGTTTTTTAAGGTAAAAAAAAAAAAATAAATAAATTTGTGCAGAATTGATATTACAGGTCTGATATTAATGTATTCATATTACAAAATGTTTTGAAAAACATGTTTTTTTTTTTTTCTAAAAATATGGTTGTTTGGGGGTTAAAAAACTACTTTTAAGCCATCGCCGCCAGCGCTCTGGGGTTTAAACAAGCATTTCACAGCGCGAGAATTTTTGGAGCGTGATTTGTTAATGAATATGCTGGGAGCCGGTCGCTATGGCCATTCGCTGTCATGCGCTCCCATACAGCGCGGAACCTGTCAAACAGCGACTCCTAACCCCGTATTCAACATTACCGCACACCGACTGAGTCGCTGTCAACAACCGAACAACAGCCAAGCACAGCGAATACTAGCGGGCGCTGTGAAAATAACGCTACTGCCGCTCATCTGTCGCTACCTGGCGCTATTAATGAATCGGCCTCCCCGTTTCTTTGTTTTCCTTGTCTCCTTTCTCTTCTCCTGTTTCGCGCTTTTCAGGGCACGTCCTCCTCTCTTGAGAGGCGGGCGGGTTGGATGTGACCGTTCAGACCTGGAGACACTCCAGGGGGCCGTTTGGTGACAGGGGTGGTTCATAAACTCCCTGGCTGGTCCATGGGATGGGCATTATCTAGTACTGACAACTTTACTCTCACAGCCCACCCACAGGTATTAATTAATAGGCCGTGGGACAGGGGATCATTGCCCCTTGGTTAATAAACAAAGATCTGAAGTGTCTTGTATTGATGCCATGTATGCCCTGTCCAGTATCTGTACATGTATGTTTTTTTTTTTTTCTCTTTTTTCTGTATAATTTCTGTGCTTACTTGAAAATCCAATAAAAATATATTGCAACAAAAAAAAATGAATGTGTTATTGTGAGGAATAGGATGAGAAATAATAGCATATCAACCAGATTTTCAGGGTGGGAAAGAGGGACAAGTGTTTAATTAGGACACACCCCCTCATTGAGGGATGGATAGGAAGTAAGGTGTAACAATTAAAACAATAGAAACACTTTAAATAGGCAAATGAATCATTTATTGCTGCAGATCTGCAGCAATAGGGACAAATGAGAACAATAAGGGACAAGATGACACGAGCCTCGATTCAATAAGAGTTGAAAAAAATTCTCATGGCAGTAAATAATTCAATTCATGAGAAAAAAGCCTGAGACTGTCACTGTTACTGAATCACTAGATAAAAAGACAATGAAAGTCAATGGCACTTTTTTACTCTTAAAGTGGACTAACACTCAGGATTTTGACTATCCTGGGTTTTGGTCCACTTCGGTGGGGCACCTCGATCGGGGGTGCCCCGCTGTGTGAAACCCCCCAGAAAGCCCCAAAAACTCACCTCTCCCCGCTCCCACGTGACCGCTCCAGCCAATCACAGCGCGTGTCCAAGGCCGCTTGGACGCGCATAGCAGCTCAGCTGGCTCTGAGCGCTGGAGGCCGCGTCTCGCGCTTCCCTCTAACAGGGAGCACGCCTGCGTCGGCCATTCACGAGCGGCCGGCGCGGGTGCGCGCCCTGCTAGAGGGAAGCGCGAGACGCGGCCGCGGCTCGTGCATGCACCGATGGAACGGGGCTGAGGTAAGGTTTGTGGGCCTCCTGGGGGGTTCCTGGGTCCGGGAATCTTATAGATTGGCGGGCCGATCCCTCCTGGGTGTTGGTCCACTTTAAGAAAAGTAGAGAACTGTTTCCTCCTTTCTACACTGTAGTAAAAGCTGCCATTGACTTTCATTGTCTTTTTATCTGGTGATTCAGTAACAGTGTCACTCTCAGGCTTTTTTTCTCATGAATTGAATTTTTTACTACCGTGAGAATTTTTTTCAACTCTTATTGAATCAAGGCCATGGACTT
Organism: Gastrophryne carolinensis; assembly: GCA_027917425.1. Lineage (NCBI taxonomy): Eukaryota > Metazoa > Chordata > Amphibia > Anura > Microhylidae > Gastrophryne > Gastrophryne carolinensis. The sequence continues at coordinate 14,478,541 of CM051242.1, read as the reverse complement.
AAAAGAAGGATGGTCCCTCCAAATCAGGGACACCCGGGAGGAATTAAATTCATCTCACAATATGCCCCTGTCTCTTCTCACACGAGACTTTTCTTGCCATGCCATTTGCTAACCCAACTGGGTTGAAATTGTTTCTTTCTCATGAGAGATCAGTAAACCAAGGGCGTAGCTAGGGGGGGGAGAAGCAGGGGGGACATGTGCCCAGGGTGCAGCAGGTCAGGGGGGCGCCAAATGAGGGCCTGAGCACAGGCGGGGGCGCCATTTCTAATATTTGCCCCAGATGCCAGAAAGCCCAGCTACTCCTCTGAGTGAACACACTGCCCTACGGAAGGGTTTCCCGTAAAAAGAACCTTTGAGTCCCTATGACACACAGGGCCTTCATGAAGGGATAGCTCCAGGTAGCGCCTGTACAGCGCCAGGTAGCGTCAGGTGAACGCCGGACACGGCATTCATGAAGCTGAATCTGGTGAGCGACTAGAACAACGCCATGTAGCGTCCAATTCATCATTATACCAAGTGTACAGCGCCGGCGTTCAGCCTTGCAGAGCTCCACGTCTTACCTGCCGCTACCTGGCGCTCTCCCATACATTTCTACGGACGATCCTTAAATCCCTTTCCTGATCCCAATTTTTTTTTTCTTAAAAAAAAGTCTCAAAACCTCTGACATGTATCCTGGCCTAGAAAATGACATTTTTAAAAACTTTTTGGATTTATAATATTTTTATGCAGAATTGTCCTTACATGTCTGGTATTAAAGTGTTCATGTTACAATGTTATAACAATGTCATTCCATATGTTTTCGCTTTGTTACTAGTGGATACATGTTCATTAACAGACTTTAATCACGCAGCGTCTGGCGCTATAGGCTAAAACTACATGATTTTGAACGCCGGCAATGTTTGAGGCTATTTCTTTGATGAATGTGGTGTGAGTCAGTCGCACTGAGCTGGCACTAACATTTACTCCCATACAGCGTAGTACTGCGACTCACACATCATATTTATCAATGCCGGCCAGCGACTGAGGCGCTCTGAAGCAAAGGACCATGGTCGAGCACAGCGACTACTAGCGGTCGCTCTGAAATCCGCGCTACATCTGTCGCTATCTGGCATTAGTAATGAATCAGCCTGACCGTACAGGCCGGATGTGGGCACCAAACCCCCTGTTCTTCATTCACACTTTCCAGGCGCCTTCAGATAATTTCTCGCAAACACACATGAGCCAGTGTAAATAAAAAAGCCTGAGGATGTCACTTCTTTAAGAGTTGCAGGCTGATTCATCACTAACGCCAGGTAGCGACAGTTGAGCGTCTGTAGCGGCATTTTCAGAGCGCCCGCTAGCAGTCACTGTGCTCAGCTGTGGGTCGCTATTTTATAGCGACTCAGTCGCTGTTCAGTAATGTTGAATACATTGTGAGGAGTCGCTATTTGACCAGTACAGCGCTGTATGGGCGCGCATGGTAGCGACTGCTCATAGCGACCGTCTTACACCATATTCAGCAAAAAAACAGCCTCACAAATCTCTGGCGCTGTAAAATGCTTGTTTGAAGCCCAGAGCGCAGGAGGCGGTGTGATTAAAGTCTGTTTTTCAGCATCTATCAACTAGTAACAAAGCGAAAACATATGGAGTTACATTGTAACAACATTGTAACATGAACACTTTAATGGCCGACCTGTAATGTCATTTCTGAGGAAATATATAAAACATGAAAAAATTATTAAAAAAAAACTGCTTTTTCAATGCCAGGAGAGGTCACAGAATTATTTGTGATTTTTGGAAAAAAAAACAAAAACCCTGTTTAAAGAGAAGAAAGGATCATCCATTGAAATGTATGGGAGAGCGACAGGTAGCGAGAGGTCATACCTGGCGCTGCGCAAGGCTGAACGCCGGCGCTGTTCGCTGAGGCTGTGAAAATGATGAATCAGACGCTACATGGCGCTATCCCAGTCGCTAAACAGATTCTGCTTGATAAATGTGTAATTGCGTGCCGTGTCCGGCGTTCACCAGTCGCTACCAGTCGCTACCTCTCATTAACCAGCCGCTACCTGACGCTATCCCTTCTTAAATAAGGGCCTTTGTTTTTTAAGTCTGCTGGGCAGTGGGCCTGTCTGTAGACACCCCCAATGGTCCAGTGAATGTTTTAAACTGTTTTGTTAATGATCCTGCATATAATGTCACTGCTCGTAATCATGAGAATTAAAATAAAAGAGGTTCTGACATTCCGAGTTCGGGGCTCAGCTGCCCTCCCAGCAGGCCGCAGGTCGGGGTGCAGTCATATTGCTCAGGGGAGACACACTTCCGGGTGGCTGCTAGACGAACTTCACCACTGGAACAGCGCTCCTCCACCTGCAAATAGAAAACATTTCCATTGACTGCAGTCTCGGTATAGAAAGGTTTAGGCACACTAGATACATGGCTTTACCTGTAATTGTAGCTGACAGTATAGGATAGACCCATAGGAACAAGTGATGGCCACATAAACCTGAGGGGTTAAAGGGGACCTTCACCCTGAATAAGAGCCTATCTTATATGTTTCCCCCCTGTACATACAGATTGCCCACATTAATCCAGACCTTCACCCTGAATACGAGCCTATCTTATATGTTTCCCACACCCTGTACATACAGATTGCCCACATTAATCCAGACCTTCACCCTGAATAAGAGCCTATTTTATATGTTTCCCCCACCCTGTACATACAGATTGCCCACATTAATCCAGACCTTCACCCTGAATACGAGCCTATGTTATATGTTTCCCCCACCCTGTACATACAGATTGCCCACATTAATCCAGACCTTCACCCTGAAATAGAGCCTATCTCTTACGTTTCCCCCCCGTACATACAGATTGCCCACATTAATCCGGAACTTCACCCGGAATAAGAGCCTATCTTATATGTTTCCCACACCCCTGTACATACAGATTGCTCACATTAATCCGGACCTTCACCCTGAATAAGAGCATATCTTATATGTTTCCCAAACCCTGTACATACAGATTGCCCACATTAATCCAGACCTTCACCCTGAATAAGAGCCTTTCTTATATGTTTCCCCCCCTGTACATACAGATTGCCCACATTAATCCAGACCTTCACTCTGAATAAGAGCCTATCTTATATGTTTCCCCCACCCTGTACATACAGATTGCCCACATTAATCCAGACCTTCACCCTGAATTAGAGCCTATCTTATACGTTTCCCCCCCGTACATACAGATTACTCACATTAATCCGGACCTTCACCCTGAATAAGAGCCTATCTTATATGTTTCCCACACCCTGTACATACAGATTGCTCACGTTAAAAATCACCCTACTTGCATCTATTGCATGTTATGAGCCTTTAAACATCCAAGATGGCGGCTCATAGAGCATCAGGCAGCCTGCAAACTGGAAGTGTCTTCTGACTGTGTCGCTCTGCATTCTGGGATTGCTGTCCTTTCTCTGACCCCAACTCTGCTCTGTATAACCCTGCTCCCTGCACTTTATCCCACTCTCCTCAGTAAGTGTGATGCTTCTGAGCCAAGATGGCGGCGCCCATATCCTAGAGTCCTGAACAGAGTTGCAGCCCAGTGGCGGAAAGAATAATAAGTAAGTGACTAAAAACTTAAAATATATTAATTTTAGATGCTGGGGAATAGTTTTTTAAGGGTTTGGGCTTTTCATTAAATCATGCTGAAGGTCCGGATTAACAGCAGGTGTGTGACGAGTGAGCGAGCCAGCAAGGTCTTCTTGAGCCCTGAGGTGTTTTGTGGGTGTGAGATGGGGGCTGATCACTGAACACAGTCTTTTAAAGTGGACCAAAAGCCACAGCGATTGGCCCGGGAGTCTATAAGATTCCCAAGCCGATTGATTCCCTCCCCCCACAGGGCATCCAAATTTGGGATGCCCCACTGTGTGAAACCCCCCAGGTCTCCCCATGCACTTACCTTGTTTCCCGGTCTGACGGAACATACGCGAGCCGCGCCCACATCCCCGCTATCTCTCTAGCAGGGCGCGTGCCCTGTGAATGGCCGGCGTGGGCACGGTCCCCGTTAGAGGGTAGCGGGGGGTCTCGCCTTAGACAACGTAACGTCAGCGGATTCGAGCGCGCTGATTAGACGAGTTGCCGGCATGCGCTGTAGGACTGGGTAGAAGTGAACAGAGGGGGGTGGGAGCAGCTCAATCACTATTTATACAAAATTATTATTCAGGGCCTGGGAACTAATTTACTGCCCAGTTTAACCCTCTCATCAACTAAATATCAAGCAACAAACATGTCTAGCTATGTGGAAAGACAGAGATTTGGTTGCATATATCTGCAGATACATGTGGAAGCCACACCGCCCCGGCAAGGCACTCTGTGTTTAGTGTGGTCCCTACTCTTAATTCTGAGTCCCCAAAGTTGGGACATGCAATGCAGACAAATATCTGAGAGCTACTCACCTGGGAAGCTGCCAGCCTCCCTTTAGAACACTTCACAGGGAGAAATCCATATTGACTGAATTCCTCCCTGCTTCTGCTCATGGCAATTAGCAAATATTTGTCTGCATTGCATGTCCCAACTTTGGGGACTCAGAATTAAGAGTAGGGACCACACTAAACACAGAGTGCCTTGCCGGGGCAGTGTGGCTTCCACATGTATCTGCAGATATATGCAACCAAATCTCTGTCTTTCCACATAGCTAGACATGTTTGTTGCTTGATATTTAGATGATGAGAGGGTTAAACTGGGCGGTAAATTAGTTCCCAGGCCCTGAATAATAATAATAATAATTTTGTATAAATAATAGTGATGGAGCTGCTCCCACCCCCCTTTATTCACTGGGTAGAAGTGAGTTGGTTTCAGCGTCCTGGGGGGTTTCACACAGTGGGGCACAGACCAAAACCCCAGGATAGTCAAAATTGAGTCCTCCCTTGAAAGAAGGGAGCCACCCCTCCATTGTTTCATCTGCAGCCTATAGCTACTTTGAGGGGCAGACTGGCCATAGGGAGACCTAGAATTCCCAGTGGGCCGCGCTGCTTTAGAGTCAGTTGGGCTGCTGTTTATTTCTCCTATCCAATTCTCCCTCCCAGCACCCCTACACCTAGCCCCAATGTACCCTCCTAGCCAATAAACCCCCATGCTAAGGCCTCTGTCTGTACTATACTAAAGCTGCAGTACCATCGTGTTGGCCATAATCTGTTCTGGCAATGCTATAGCCTTGGCCTTGGAGGGGGATACATTGGGCTAGTCATGGGCTGGCCAGGCCAGTAACATCTTTGGCTGATTTGTGGCCCCAGTCTGCCCCTGGCTACTATTGAAGAGACAATATTGATGCTTCAGTATTTTTGGGCATATACTGTGGCTGGGGTAGGCATGCCCATTCCCCCCAGCCATAATGCTGCTAATGCTATGGGCTGGAGTAAGGGGGAGGATATGGAGGGAAACATCAGAGGCAGGGAGATAAGTGGAGTGTTAAAGGATGTGTCCAGCTATATACTAATATAACTAATATACTATATACTAAGGCCCTTATTTATGAAGGAATAGCGACAGGTAGCGACTGGTGAGCGGCCGGTAATGACGGGCCCCGCCACGAGAACGCCGGCTCCCCACCACAATCACACATTTATCAAGCCGATCCTGCTTAGCGACTGAGATAGCGCCATATAGCGACTCATTCATCATTATTCCAGCCTCAGCCCACAGCGCCAGCGTCCGACCTTGAACAGCGACAGGTATGACCTCTCGCTACCTGGCGCTCTCCAATGCATTTCAATGGAACAATCTTTAAATATTCATAATTAATTGTTATTTTTATTTATTTATTTTTTTAAATGTGAAAAATTCTGTGACCACTTCTGCCATTTTAGATAATTTTTTTAAGGTAAAAAAAAAAAATTGTACGGAATTGATATTACAGGTCTGATATTAATGTATTCATATTACAAAATTATTTTAAAAACTTGTTTTTTTTGGTTTCCAAAAATATGGTTGTTCGGGGGTTAAAAAACGACTTTTAACCCATCGCCGCCAGCGCTCTGGGGTTTAAACATGCATTTTACAGCACGAGAATTTTTTGAGGGTGATTTTTTAATGAATATGGTGGGAGCCGGTCGCTAGGGCCAGTCGCTATCATGCGCTCCCATACAGCGCAGAACTTGTCAAATAGCGACTCCTCACCCAATATTCCACATTACGGCAAACTGACTGAGTCGCTATCAACTACCGAACAATGGCCAAGCACAGCGACTACTAGCGGGCGCTCTGAAAATGCCGCTACAGTCGCTCAACTGTCGCTACCTGCCGCTATTAATGAATCGGCCTCCCCGACTAAGGCTTGCTTGAACCTGTTTGCTCAAACTTAGAATAGAGGTAAAAGTTTCACTTTGAAACTCATTTACCCATTTACTAATTTACCAGAAAAAAGAAAGAATGCATTCCATTATTATTATTATAACTTAGCTAACGAGATGCGCCTTATCTATGTCAGTTTGTATGCTTCAGGAGACAGCATCAAGGCCGTCTCTGAATTCTTCTCTTTATCCTAAGAATTGATTGCTTTGTTTTATGTTCATGCCTACGTGCAAATGTCCGTTAACAATTGCTCTCCGAAGGGAGGGGTAAGGAGCAATTCTGTATACTGCTCTATATATTCTCTGCTGTGTTAGAAATAAATCAGAATCTGTATGATGAACGCTGTTGTATGAACTTTCTCTTCGCATCATACGGGTTCCTAGCTCGAGCTAAGCAGAGACTCTCCGGAGGCAGACGGGATACCAACCCCCAACAGAGTGTTAGAAGAGGATTGAGTGAATTCCGTCTGGATAAGGTGTCCCATAGTTGTGTGGCCTGTGACCAAGCTGGTAATTAATGTGTCTGTGTGTGTGTATATATATATATATATATATATATATATATATATATATATATTGTGGTGAAGTGCATTGAAAGGTCATGGTTGGTGTCTATTTCTCCCTTGTTTTTCTCAATCAGACACGATCCATGCCGGGTTTACAGGACCCCAGTCCCGGTTCCCAGTCCTCTACTCCTAGTTCTTAAACAGGTGATGAGGCTAATTGCAAAGGAAGCCTAATAAAAGGAGTTGCTGAGGCTTCCAGTGTGGAGATGGAGAGACTGGGATGAGGAGCCCGTGCCTTGCTGCTCCCAATACTGACAGTGCTGAATTGCATTCGAAGAACTTTAAGTGTTATCTGTTCTTGGAACCTGTGAATTAACAGCCTGGACCTGTATGCCCTGAAAGAGGACCTGTGATATCCAGGAATTACAATACGCTGTAATTATACTACACTGGACATTGCTAAAGTTGGTGAGGTAACCGCTTGCTGTACTGCATTGTATCCTGCATTATACTCTGAAGTTAAGAGATTTTGCCTGTTGGACTTTGTTTTCAATAAATCGCTCATTATTTGACTAAGAACTGTCTTCAGAGTCATTGCCGTTGATGGCAGATCCTGACAATATATATAAATAATATATATATATATATATATATATATATATATATATATATATGTATCTCCTTGCCAAAAAAGCATTCCTTGTTTGTACCCTGTACTTACTTGGCGGTTCAATAAAGTATTGAAGTATATATAGACCTTGGCTGGCCTGCCTGCTTTGGTGTAAACCACTCCTTTCTTGTCCCCCCTCCCACTTGGGTTTCACCTTCATCACACCCTCACAAATATACATGCCGGATCAATGGGGATAACCCCTCAAATGTGTCCTCTCCTACTCACTTCTTCCCCCCTTCCACCTAGTAATAAATACAGAGTGGTTTGGGGGTAATAAAACCCCCAGCGTGGTTAGAAATCAAATAAACAAATCACATCAACAGATCACAAAGTCCGAAAGTTCCTCTCCTGCTTGTATCCCCCCCTCCCTTGGAATGTGTTCAGTTGGTATCATATAGCAGAAATGAGATTGGAATATTCTGGGACAGGCTGTCTGGGACAGCCCCCTGGTGGGAGGGGTAGGGCGACCCCCTCTCTAGGGCCCATAAGCATGGCTGGCAAGAATGGCCAGGGGTTCTTGTATCTTACCATCAAGAGTGACACACGCTCCGTTTTTTAACATCTAAGGAGGAGACTGGGAACCGTTGGTGATTCGATCGAACCACAGCCCAGACAGGCTCTTAAGTATTTTCTCCTTTTTATCTTTATTGCTATCTATTTTTTTTTTATCACCTTGCACCGCTTTTCTTGTTTTTGTGTTTTCTGTTTTGTTTAAATAAATTCTGAAAATACAGCAGAGGGTCACTGATGATCTGAATTAAGGATCTAAAAAGCTCACGCTAGTTCTGAAGAGCCTGGCTACATTACTTGCCTAGGACGCTCGATCGCCAATCCGCCTGGAAGTGGTTGTGGGTTGATCAATTCGTTCGATCTGATTGTGTTGTGTGTGGCTTAGATAGTGAAGAATACACCACTTTTTTCGTATTCTGGTGGCAGCCTTGTATAGCCACGCGTGTTGCAAATTGAGCGACGTCTAACGTTGCAGTGACACGCGTGGAGTACGATTGGCCGGTTTGATCAGATGAACGATCAATAGGTCTGATCAACCCGTGCAATCGTCACATTGCCCACTGGGAATTCTCTCTGTGCTCCCTATGTCGAGTCCACCCCTACCCCAGGCCACGCTATGCGACATCCAGGTATGACGTTACTGTTACGCTGTGGTTTTTAGAGATGTTAAAGCCAGCATTGTTCCTGACAGTCATTCCAGACCATAATTAGCGTTTGGAGTAATTAATTGCCATGTGTTGTGCATGGAAACCACAGAGTACGCAAATCTTGGGCCTCCCAAGGTAGATTATTATTTGTTCCGTGTCCCGGTACCTGCGGCTGGCAGTCCTGATCACTGCTGCTGTCTGATCGCTGCTGTTGGCGGTTATCAAAGAAAACAAAGCCGGCCAGGCAGATACAGGAGCCGTCTGATTCCTGAAAGGAACGATTCCGCCCACGGCAGACACAGCTCCGGGCACCTGAGGAGGGAAAGACATATACAAATTACAATCAGTGACGTGTGATGTGTGATGCTTAGGCGGATTCTAATTTTAGTCTTTAAATTAAGGGGGTTATTTAAAGTGGAACAACACCCTCCCATGATCGGCCGGGAGACCGATCAGACCCCTGACTGCGGGGCACCCCGATCGGGGGTGCCCCGCATCTGGGGTATCTTGGGAGTGTCTGGGTTGTTTTAAAAGCTTAAGAATAAAAGTTTTTTTTTTTAATTTAAAAGTCATGTTAAAACATTATTATTAGTTGTTTTTCACATATTGGGGAACTTTCTAATGTTCACGCTCAAAAAATAAGTTAAACCGGACCTTCAGCATCATTTAATGAAAAGATCAAACCTTTAAAAAACTATTCCCCAGCATCTAACATAAATATATTTTAAGTTTTTTAGTCACTTATTATCCTTTCCCCCACCGGGCTGCAACTCTGTTCAGGACTCTAGGATACGGTCGCCTCCATCTTGCCTCAGAAGCATCACATACTGAAGAGAGGGGGCAAAAGTGAAGGGGCGGGGTTATAGCTGTGCTTTGCACAGACAGAGCAGAGCTGGGGTCAGGAAAAGAACAGCTATCCCAGAATGCAGAGCATAAGCTCTTATTCAGAGTGAAGGACCGCTTTAAAGATTACCGGGCCGATGGCTGTGGGTCTTATTCAGGGTGAAGGTCCGGATTTTTGTGGGCAATCTGTATGTACAGCATGGGGGAAACGTATAAGATAGGCTCTTATTCAGGATGAAGGTCCGGATTAATGTGGGCAATCTGTATGTACAGGGTGTGGGAAACGTATAAGATAGGCTCTTCTTCAGGGTGAAGGTCCGGATTAATGTGAGCAATCTGTATGTACAGGGGGGAAACATATCAAATAGACTCTTATTTAGGGTGAAGGTCCGGATTAATGTGGGCAATCTGTATGTACAGGGTGGGGGAAACATATAAAATAGGTCTGGATTATAGATGCTAAAAAAGTGCCAATCTCTCCCTACATAACATTGATTCCTATGGGGTTTACCACTAAACGGTGGCAAAAGTGTTCGTCAGCATTTGCCGAGCCAAACTGAAGCAGAAGTAAATCCTAAAAACTTGGCCATTGCCGGCGGACCATGCAAAATTTCACTTGGTAAATGCGTAAACCCAGGGAATGCGCGGCAAATCCTTTCGTAAATGACCCCCCCCCCCCACATAAATACAAGCTCCTATGTTATCAGGGACGAATTGGTAGAGGCCCCTGGGAACAAAATCTGGAGGAGGCCCCAGATACAGTATTTTTTTTCCTTTAAAATAATAGTCCAGCCAAGTAACTGATTGGTGGTTGTCTGGCACCCGCCCACTTACTGGAACGTCAGATCAAGTCCCTTGTGCCCCCCTTGTGCGGGTGCGTGCTGCTCGGGAACTCCTGCTTTGCCATTCTGGGTGGGGGGTAGTGTAGCCGCCCCCCGGCTGGTCCAGCAGAAAACAGTTCCCTGCATTGAGCTGCCAGTGGCTGTGCTTGGTGGCTTATGCGCAGTGAGCGGCCACCGATTGACAGCTCTGAACGCACCCACCACTGTAACGTTGACTTTGCTGCTCTAGGCTCTCCGTCCTGCCCTGTGGTGGCTTTGGCTGCCCAGGCGTGGAGGGCCCCCACTGCCCGCCCATAGCCCCCTGGACCAGACCATAACCCAAAGGATGGTGGCGGCCCCCTTTGCAGAGCAACTGGTGGAGGCCCTGGGGCACCCACCCCTTGCGCCCCCCTTATAATCCAGCCCTGTATGTTACCATTAAACTTGGCCTATTAAAATGTTTCTGATTGAAACAGCTTTTGTTTTTAGTAAATGTGACCTGTTACTGCTGCAGATTTAACAAATTGCCATTTTAAGTTCTTTACAACCTATAACATGCAGAATTATTAGGAAAATTGCATTCTGAGTATTTTAATTAATACTTTTATCATGGTGCGTTAGAGAACATCCGGCTGGGATGCACAATGGCGCGTTTTTGCTCACGCAGGATTGGAGGCACTTTCCAGTAGCCAGGTATATAAGGGGGATGTGGGGGGATTCATGCTGGCAACATCCTGACGAAGTGGTGGGGGTAACCGCCACGCAACGCATCAGTGTCGGCAGCGATTTCTGGATTTGGACGCAGCTCTTCCTATTTGGTGATACAATTTTTTACTAGTTCTGACAGTTTTACATGGTGTATGTAGTTCACATTTTGAGATCACCTCTCAGCACTTTAGCAGCACTACTTGCACTTTATGCTATGCACTGCACTTATGTAACTTTTTGTCTTATGTTACCCCAGAAATAATTAGGGGCTGCCTCTCCTTTAGCACTTTCTTCCAAAAATACTAAGGGGACTTCTATGCTTTTTTTTCCCAATTTTCTGGGATTCTTTGCACTTTTATTATGGCACTCTCATACACCATGTAAAAGATTGCACTCTATACATTCCTTAGAGTTTTATTTAAAGGTCCACCTCTTCAATCGCACTTTTCTGTGTTTTTTAATTGTCTTTTTCTTAATGTAATCATGTTCTTGCCATTATTCTTTAATTACAATAAAGGTTAATTATAATTTTTACACTTTATATGTAGTGCGGCTCCTTTAAGCAAGGTACTTTTTGGACTGTACTGGCAGCCCAATTGCATTGGTTGAGAGGTTGGGTAGTGTGACAGACTCTCTGTCTTTTGGATGTCATCACTATTCAGTTGCCCACCGGGTCATTCACTGGCCTTTTCTTAATTAGGTCATTGTATTTTGATACTGTTACAGGCAATGTCATTGTATTTTGACTGCCATTGTGTATTGTTGATTACGTCACAGTCAATGGCATTGTCCTGATTGATTATAATTATATTACAGCCTGCTATTGTTCTACTGATTGCGTCACCGGCAGAGTTGAGGGATTGTTTGCCCTGCTGCTATTGGTCGGTGTGTGTGTCATGCAATAGAGACTTGTGTATATAAGGCCTAGAGTGCCACTAATAAAAACACTTCATCTTCACCCTCAATACTGAGTTCTGTCTCTTATTGGGGGAAACGCTATATTACAATTCACTAGCCCTTGTAAGGGCTGTTCCTGGTTCCTCACGGACGACTCTGGAATTCCAGCAGCACCTCTTACGATTGGGAAAAGGACGTCTCGGTCGGTGAAGCCCTCCGGCAATAAGGGTTATCGCTACAGGTAGGTTAACATGGACTTTAGTCTAAAGCCCAAAAGGTTTGGTCTCATTAGACCACATCATCTTCTTCCAGCTGAGCTTCTTGGTCTCTCAGGTGCCCTTAAACAAACTGTTATCTCACAGTAGCTTTTTGAAGCTCTACCATAAAGCTGTGACTGATGGTTCACCTGGGCCTCTGTTGTTGTACTGTATTATCAGGCTGACAAACAGGGTAAGTACCGCAAGTGAGGAAGCCCCTTGTGAGCTTGTGAAAGTTATGGTAGCATGAACTGTGAAACTTCTTTTTTTGGGCACAGGTGGCAACTGTATGCTTTGCTCCATGCCCCATGGCCAGGAATTGAACCTACGACCCTCTTGTTACAAGGCTGCTTCCTTACCTTTAAAGCAGATATCGGGGCAGAACCCTCAAGACACTCATCCTGGGCACTCGGAGTCCAAGACCTAACCCTGAGTTCACTAGAGCCCCAACCCCGAGTTCACTAGAGCCAACTTTCCTCTTACCGGTCCTATGGCGCATGCACAGCCGCTCCTCCAATCAGCACGCTCGGAGCCGCTGACGTCACGTACCCTGCAAGGGGGATAGCGGGGATGCGGCTGCGGCTCGCGCATGCACCGTTGGTCCGGCAAACAAGGTAAGTGTATGGGCGACCTGGGGGGTTTCACACAGCGGGGCATCCTGATTTTGGATGTCTCAGGGGGAGGGAATCGATCGGCCTGGGAATCCTATAGATTCCACGGGCCGATCGTTGTGTGTTTTGCCCCACTTTAAACATTAGCGTGCATGTCAGAGGTCCTGGGAGCAGGCTGTTTACTGGAATGGGATTCAGGCCTCGGCACGGATGCGAGAAATCCTAGGAGTGGACTGCATGCTGGAATAGGATCCAGGCTTTCCCTCAAGATGAATCCATATGCTCCTGGAGGCGGAGGCATTCGGGCATGTTTGCTCAGTCTCTCCAATCATGGCCTCTGTGCTTGTAACTTGATGGTGGACAGTCTATTCCTGGTGGTGCCATATCATTCCTATTGTTTAAAGTGGACCAAAGCCCAGCGCGATTGGCTCGGGAATCTATAAGATTCCCGGGCCGATCGATTCCCTCCCCCTCGGGGCATCCGAAATCGGGATGCCCCGCTGTGTGAAACCCCCCAGGTCGCCCTGTTCACTTACCTTGCTTCCCGATCCAACGGTGCATGTGCGAGCCGCAGCCGCATCCCTCTTAGAGGGAAGCGGGGGATGCGGCCGCCAGCACGCTCGGAGGCGCTAATGATTGATGCAACTAGATTCCAAGGAATATTTCACAACTTAGAAACATACTTGTACCCATCTTGTAGGTGCAGTGACATGTGACCTGAGTTGATTGTGATGTTTTTATGTCTTCGTAGTGCAGAGTGTAGGTCCCTGATAAACTCTAGTGCCACAATCTCTGCTCTGAGCATTGATCTTAACATTTGGTGGAGAATGCGGGAAGAATAAACTAGCAGGCTGATTCATTACTAACGGCAGGTAAAAGCAGATGAGCGTCTGTACTGTGGCACTAAGAGCGGCCGCTAGTGGTCGCTCTGATGGGCGCGAGTCGCTATTACAGAGCGCCTCAGTCGCTGTAGTAACATTGATGAATTTGATGTGTGAGTCGCTATAACACCAGTACAGAGCTATATGGGAGCGAACGGTAGCGACTGGTCAGTGTGATAGACTCAAAATATATTCATCAAAAAAACAGCCTCACACAGCGCCGGTGCTCATAATTGTGTCGCTGTAGCCCAGAGCACCAGACGCTGTGTGATTAAAGTCTGTTTTTGAACACATATCCACCGGTAACAAAGCGAAAACACATGGAATGACAATGTTATAACATTGTGACATTAACACTTTAGTACCAGACCTGTAATGACAATTCTGCATAAAAATATAAAAAATGAAAAAAGTTTTCAAAAATGTATTTAAATAGGCCAGGAGAGGTCACACAACGATTTGATTAAAACCCAAAAAATATTAAAATAAAACCTTGTTTAAAGAGAATAAATGTAATGTCCTTTGAAATGTATGGGAGAGCGACGGGTAGCGACAGGTAATACCAGGCGCTCTGAAAGGTAGAACGCCACCGGGATCCGCTGAGCCGTCTGTGATGATGAATCAGTCGCTACGTGTCGCTGTAAGAGACGCTCAACAGAATCGCCTTCATAAATGTGGTATTGTGTGCTGTGGCCGGCGTTCCCCTGCCGCTACCTGTGGCTTACAAGGCACTACCTGGCTCTATCCCTTGATTAATAAAGCCCTAGGACAACATACATTTATTCTAATTGAAAACATATGTAACTCTTTACTGTACATTCTTGTTACAAGGACTGTAACATTACAAACCTGATTTAGAGTGGGAGGAGCTTCCGCACACAAAGCAGGACACTTGAGCAGATAGGTGGTTGTAAGTGCCAGACGGGCATAGGTGACAATCCGTTATTTCTCTTCCCTGGGTGTTGTTGCAGTAGGTGCCAGGTGGACAGGGAACCGGCATTATTGCATTGGATGGGCAGTAGTGGCCGACCAGGCAGGGATGGGACAAGTAGCTGTCGGCACCTGTAAACATGTAGTTAGGAATGATATTACAGCATATCATGATGCAGTAAATGTATGGAGGACTCTTGTGAGGTTCAGCAGTGGGTGGAAACCCTAATACACGTGGGGGGACACATAGGGGAGCAGATCATGAGCAGGGTTTAAAATGATGGTATTGAAGCTTAGTATTGTAGGGGTAGAAAGGTGGTTATACAGTATGACACTGAGGCTACTGTATAGAACTGACAGTGCAGAACATGGGTTGGTGTGTCTGGAATAGGTCTGGAATAGAGAACCAGCACTGCCCAAATCCAACTAAATTCCAATTAAAAATTCACTTTGAGTGTGGGTGCTGGGTGCAGCGGAGTCATATTCCAGATAGACATTAGTGGTATAAGAGGACATTGCTTTACTGGAACATGAATGCAGTAAGAGAATGTCTTACACGGTGGCTAAAACGCCAACAGGAAAAGGAAGTAGCAGTCATAGAGCTTACAGCTCGATATACAGGAAATACAACACAGCAGTAATATGCATAGAAATTCTACAGTTAGGCATTGGTCTCAGCGTCTATAAGATCCCCGGGCCGATGGCGGAGCAGATCATGGGCAGGGTTTAAAATGATGGTATTGAAGCTTAGTATTGTAGGGCTAGAAATTTAGTTATACAGTATGACACTGAGGCTACCGTATAGAACTGAAGGGGCAGAACATGGGTTGGTGTGTCTGGAGTAGGTCTGGAATAGAGAACCAGCACTGCCCAAATCCAACTAAATTCCAATTAAAACTTCACTTTGAGTGTGAGTGCTGGGTGCAGCGGAGTCATATTCCAGATAGACATTAGTGGTATAACAGGACATTGCTTTACTGGAACATGAATGCAGTAAGAGAATGTCTTACACGGTGGCTAAAACGCCGACAGGAAAAGGAAGTAGCAGTCATAGAGCTCACAGCCTGATATACAGGAAATACAACACAGCAGTAATATGCATAGAAATTCTACAGTTAGGCATTGGTCTCAGCGTCTATAAGATCCCCGGGCTAATCGAGCTGGATTTTGGTCCACTTTAAACCTATCTGCCTGTGCTACCTGGTGGTCACATATTGGCAGCCATTTTTTTGCCCAACATGAGAAAGAAGAATGGTGACTGTAGAGTCCCTTTAATGTTAGAGAGCACAAAACAAACTATGCAGAAGGGGCATAGGATATCAAGCTTCAGCCAGCATCAACATTGAGATTAGGGCTGTTTCTAGGGGAGAGTGAGCAGGGCAATCGCCCTTGGTGCAGAAGCCAATGTGTATGTAGGGTGCCATTATCCCAGCCCTCTCAGCCTGTTAGCAGCGGTGCCGGACCTATGATGGTTACCGCAACCCCCCCCCCCATATTGGGTTCAGTCATATGGAGGGGGGCACCGTCTAGAGCAGCGGTACTCAACTGGCGGACCGGGGTCCGAATGCGGACCTCGGCACCAGATTTCCGGACCCCTGTCCTGACAGTCCTGCACTCAGTTACTTCTGTGTTGTCGTGCTCAGTGCTGCCCCCTTTACTTGTTACCGGACCTTATTTCCAGTAACATTTTCAGCCCTAGTCCACTCTTTTACAGAATGCACAGGGGGTTAATAGCAGTGTGCCATGGGCCAGAGCTGTAGGTTCTGTGGGGCCCAAAGAAACGCTCCTTTTTTTTTCTTAGTGCCCAATAGCGTTCTTGGGGTGGGGGCAAGCAGCCTTTTTTTGCTTTGCCAGTGGAATCTATAGCCCTCCCACCCAGTGCGCTGATTTCTTACTATCTACCCCCCTCCGCACGACCCACACGAGCCCCCTGTCCGGACCTTCACCTCTCACCGGATGCCTGTAATTGGACCTCTACAAGAAATGGTTGAGTACCCTTGGTCTAGAGGCACAGCATACCAGTATGGGACAACAGCAGCATCATAGGAGGGCAGATTTTTTTCCTCCCCTGACAGCTTTTACGTCTATAACACTGACAGCTTTTACGTCTATAAACTACCTGGTTGGGACAGAAAAAGGGTTAGGCGCTCAGCTCACTGCTTTCCTCTGCAGGGGCCTGCACAAAATAACCACAGTTGTGTAATTCTCATATGATGTGTTGGTCATGGCTAGGTAGACCCACTGCATATAAAACTGTTTGTGGTGTCTTCAGGCTTATCAGTTTATTTACCTGGAGGACAGCTGTATCCAGCTGGACATGGCCGGCATGAAGCATCTGTGGCGCTGCCGCTGCGGTATGTCCCGGCATCACATTTTCTACAGGATGTCTCTGCCGAGTCCCGGAGGGAGGTCACATGGACGGCTCTACTTCCACCAGAACAGGAAGTCACCTGAGCGCTTCCAGGAGGGCAATAATAAGGGAAGGTGCAACTGCAAAAGAGCACAAGAAGCTATGTTAGTGGACAGATGTTTTATACTGTCCACAGGTCACAGGGGTTCCTAGTAAATCCCTAGTCTACCCTAGGTAGTCCCAGATGCCACTTCAAGTTTAAGGGGAGGGAAGAGGAAGGGACTCATACTAGCGAAGAGACATTGGGCATATTATAGAACAGTGATCCTCATCATTCTCCAGAAGGCCGGCAGCCCCATGACTGGCCTGCGCTTCCAGGCATGGGAATAGGGGGAAGATTGGGGGAAGTGACTTTGGGGGGGGAGTATAAAAGGGCTTGGTTGCACCCTCCCCTTCCTCTTTGACCCCTGATCTCCTCCTGGAACAAGCTTTTCCACCTTCCCGCCCTCTATTTAGGTGATGGAATGGTTTAATTGGTCACGGTGGAAGGACGGTTAGGTATTGCACTGCAATTTTGTTAACTTTGTAAAAGAATAAAAAATAAAAATGTTTTATATATTCAACTTTTTATAGATAAATGTATGTTTCTTGTTCGGATTTTATGTCAATGTATCACAGAGGTTGTTATTACATGTTTTTTGTTACTGTGTTTCTAGGGAGGTGAGTTTTCTTGTCGCAGCCGTTGGGTGGTCTCCTCTTTCAAGTTCGGGTCTGAGATAGCACGGAAAATGGGTAGGAGTCAAGTAAGCGGCTGTTTCTGCTGAAACGGGCCAGGAGGGTTGGTGTCTGAGGGGCAGAAGAGGGTGAGTTGGATCCTGGCGGTTAGCCCAGTTGAGCTCCAAGGCCTAGGAGGGATGCGACTGAGCTCAAAAATTGGCTTCTGCTCTTCTGGATCGGGAGGTATCGGAGCCTTCTGGCCTGTCTCCCCTCCCTTGCTTTTGCTAGCTCCATTGTGGTGGAAATCTCAGACCCGAATTAGGAATGGGGGGGGGCTTAATTTGCACTGTGTTATTTATTACTATTTTGTTGAGGCTGTGGCTGCCTAAATACCATCATTCTAAAGAAATAGTTGTACGGATAGTTATTTGGGGAAGGGTTGTTAGCAGCTGAAGGTTTATGGAACGCTAGCCCAGTCCTGGAGGTCCACCAGCAAGTCATGTTTTTCAGATCTCCACACAGATGTACAGGTGAAGTAATTGTGCTCAGAGCTATAGAGCCGGATGTGTGGAGATCCATAGACATTGACCTCTCGAGGACAGGGTTGGGGAACACTATTTATGGAAAATACACAGTGGAGCCACATGATTATGAGTAGGGATGGGCTACAGTTTTTGCTAAAAAGTTTGCCAGCCAGGAGATGATCAAAAAATCCATGAATCGTCTACGCGTTTCTGACCAGCCAGTCCTTAGTCATGAGTAAGGACAGGCTGGTCTGAAACGTGTAGACGATTTATTAATTTTTTACCTGCTGATGATGAATTTTAAGGATTCGTACAATAAAGCTTAAAGATTTTATTCATTATCTCCTGGCTGGCAAACTTGTTGGCAACAATTGGATTTGGAGTTGAGCACTCAAAGCCAAGAACAGGGGATATTTTTACAGTCCTTATCAAGGCTTATAATATAAAAGGTAGAGCTGACTTTTTTCTTTCTTTATTCATGGACTACAGTTTTCCCCCATCCCAGATACTGGCAAGGTCCGGGTCAAATTATTCAGCATGCCGGCTCCGATTCTTGCAGGTGGCATTCTGGCCATCACTACTCTGTGAATAGGTATACGGGTGACTTGAACCCCTCACTAGTCCACAAACCGTTAAACAATAAAAGAAAATATAATTTTAAAATCAAAATAAAGAACTCACAATAGGGAGTCTCCCTTCATTTAATTTGTCCCTCACTGGGCAGCGTTCCCCCTGCAGGTCCGCGGGGCACCCTCTCGGTCCAGAGGGCTCTGGTCTGCTGCTGGTGGGGGGTGGGCACTATTGCAGCCCCTCTGCCGACTTCTGTAGTGAGGTTGGAAACAGGTTCCCCCTCCTCCTTCTTTGGTGTCCCAACAAGCTAATGCCGGGCACCAGGTAGGGAAGGGCCTCTGTGAAACCCACCATGTGACTAATGATGTCACCAAAGGGAGGGGCATGGAGGGCGATTTCCAGGGATCTTTCCCTTTGCTGATTGGCAAAATCCAATGGGTGATCATTGGCATGTTAGATGAGAAACATATAAAACAAACACCCTGCAGCCATTTCTAGAGGAACACAAGCTAGTAGTGGCAGCGTTGTGGTCTGTGGAAGGTTTTGTGCCATTCTCTGGGCCACTCATCCATGTGGAGACACTCTGATTTGAGCATGAATCCATGCTTGCAGATCACCTACACCCATACCTGTACATGCTGATTGTCTTCCCTGGGGCAGATGGGACCTTCCGGCAAGCCATTGCGACATGTCACCCTACTAGAAACCTGCGACATTGGTTGAAAGGGTATGACCAAGACTTCCAGCTACCCGGGGCCCCCTAATTCTCCAAGCTTGAAGCCAACCAAGCATTTGCGGGAGCATTTCGATGGTCGTGTTGGCTCTATGGATCCTCCACCTATGCAACCCCAATCAGCTGTGGGGTGCACTGCAGTCAGCATGTCTGCAGATACTTGCCACCACCTACCAGCACCTTTTTGAGTCATTCCCACCCCGTCTAGCTGCTGTCCCGCTGCACGTGGTGGTTACTCTGGATATAAGCTGGTGGTTGTATTAATGTGACTCCACTGTGTAAATCCCAGCAGGACTAGGTAGAGGCCAACTCCACTGTCTAAATCCCAGCAGGACTAGGTGGAGGTCGACTCCGGTCGACTCCACTGTGTGAATCCCAGCAGGACTAGGTAGAGGTCGACTACACTGTGTAAATCCCATCAGGACTAGGTAGAGGCCGACTCCACTGTGTAAATCCCAGCAGGACTAGGTGGAGGTCGACTCCACTGTGTAAATCCCAGCAGGACTAGGTGGAGGTCGACTCCACTGTGTAAATCCCATCAGGACTAGGTAGAGGCCGACTCCACTGTGTAAATCCCAGCAGGACTAGGTAGAGGCCGACTCCACTGTCTAAATCCCAGCAGGACTAGGTGGAGGTCGACTCCACTGTGTAAATCCCAGCAGGACTAGGTAGAGGTCGACTCCACTGTGTAAATCCCAGCAGGACTAGGTAGAGGCCGACACCACTGTGTAAATCCCATCAGGACTAGGTAGAGGTCGACTACACTGTGTAAATCCCAGCAGGACTAGATAGAGGCCGACTCCACTGTGTAAATCCCAGCAGGACTAGGTGGAGGTCGACTCCACTGTGTGAATCCCAGCAGGACTAGGTGGAGGTCGACTCCACTGTGTAAATCCCAGCAGGACTAGGTAGAGGCTGACTCCACTGTGTAAATCCCAGCAGGACTAGGTAGAGATCGACTCCACTGTTTAAATCCCAGCAGGACTAGGTAGAGGCCGACTCCACTGTGTAAATCCCAGCAGGACTAGGTAGAGGTCGACTCCACTGTGTAAATCCCAGCAGGACTAGGTAGAGGCCGACTCCACTGTGTAAATCCCAGCAGGACTAGGTAGAGGCTGACTCCACTGTGTAAATCCCAGGAGGACTAGATAGAGGCCGACTCCACTGTGTAAATCCCAGCAGGACTAGGTAGAGGCCGACTCCACTGTGTAAATCCCAGCAGGACTAGGTAGAGGCTGACTCCACTGTGTAAATCCCAGCAGGACTAGGTAGAGGTCGACTACACTGTGTAAATCCCAGCAGGACTAGGTAGAGGCCGACTCAACTGTGTAAATCCCAGCAGGACTAGGTAGAGGTCGACTCCACTGTGTAAATCCCAGCAGGACTAGGTAGAGGTCGACTCCACTGTGTAAATCCCAGCAGGACTAGGTAGAGGCCGACTCCACTGTGTAAATCCCAGCAGGACTAGGTAGAGGCCGACTCCACTGTGTAAATCCCAGCAGGACTAGGTAGAGGTCGACTCCACTGTGTAAATCCCAGCAGGACTAGGTAGAGGCCGACTCCACTGTGTAAATCCCAGCAGGACTAGGTAGAGGCCGACTCAACTGTGTAAATCCCAGCAGGACTAGGTAGAGGCCGATTCCACTGTGTAAATCCAAGCAGGACTAGGTAGAGGCCGACTCCACTGTGTAAATCCCAGCAGGACTAGGTAGAGGCTGACTCCACTGTGTAAATCCCAGCAGGACTAGGTAGAGGTCGACTCCACTGTGTAAATCCCAGCAGGACTAGGTAGAGGCCGACTCCACTGTGTAAATCCCAGCAGGACTAGGTAGAGGCCGACTCAACTGTGTAAATCCCAGCAGGACTAGGTAGAGGCCGATTCCACTGTGTAAATCCAAGCAGGACTAGGTAGAGGCCGACTCCACTGTGTAAATCCCAGCAGGACTAGGTAGAGGCTGACTCCACTGTGTAAATCCTAGCAGGACTAGGTAGAGGCCGACTCCACTGTGTAAATCCCAGCAGGACTAGGTGGAGGTCGACTCCACTGTGTAAATACCAGCAGGACTAGATAGAGGCCGACTCCACTGTGTAAATCCCAGCAGGACTAGGTAGAGGTCGACTCCAGTGTGTAAATCCCAGCAGGACTAGATAGAGGCCGACTCCACTGTGTAAATCCTAGCAGGACTAGGTAGAGGCCGACTCCACTGTCTAAATCCCAGCAGGACTAGGTAGAGGTCGACTCCACTGTGTAAATCCCAGCAGGACTAGGTAGAGGTCGACTCCACTGTGTAAATCCCAGCAGGACTAGGTAGAGGCCGACTCCACTGTGTAAATCCCAGCAGGACTAGGTAGAGGCCGATTCCACTGTGTAAATCCAAGCAGGACTAGGTAGAGGCCGACTCCACTGTGTAAATCCCAGCAGGACTAGGTAGAGGCTGACTCCACTGTGTAAATCCTAGCAGGACTAGGTAGAGGCCGACTCCACTGTGTAAATCCCAGCAGGACTAGGTGGAGGTCGACTCCACTGTGTAAATCCCAGCAGGACTAGATAGAGGCCGACTCCACTGTGTAAATCCCAGCAGGACTAGGTAGAGGTCGATTCCAGTGTGTAAATCCCAGCAGGACTAGATAGAGGCCGACTCCACTGTGTAAATCCTAGCAGGACTAGGTAGAGGCCGACTCCACTGTCTAAATCCCAGCAGGACTAGGTAGAGGTCGACTCCACTGTGTAAATCCCAGCAGGACTAGGTAGAGGTCGACTCCACTGTGTAAATCCCAGCAGGACTAGGTAGAGGTCGACTCCACTGTGTAAATCCCAGGAGGACTAGATAGAGGCCGACTCCACTGTGTAAATCCCATCAGAACTAGGTAGAGGTCGACTACACTGTGTAAATCCCAGCAGGACTAGGTAGAGGCTGACTCCACTGTGTAAATCCCAGCAGGACTAGGTAGAGGTCGACTACACTGTGTAAATCCCAGCAGGACTAGGTAGAGGCCGACTCCACTGTGTAAATCCCAGCAGGACTAGGTAGAGGTCGACTCCACTGTGTAAATCCCAGCAGGACTAGGTAGAGGCCGACTCCACTGTGTAAATCCCAGCAGGACTAGGTAGAGGCCGACTCCACTGTGTAAATCCCAGCAGGACTAGGTAGAGGTCGACTCCACTGTGTAAATCCCAGCAGGACTAGGTAGAGGCCGACTCCACTGTGTAAATCCCAGCAGGACTAGGTAGAGGCCGACTCAACTGTGTAAATCCCAGCAGGACTAGGTAGAGGCCGACTCAACTGTGTAAATCCCAGCAGGGCTAGGTAGAGGCCGATTCCACTGTGTAAATCCAAGCAGGATTAGGTAGAGGCCGACTCCACTGTGTAAATCCCAGCAGGACTAGGTAGAGGCTGACTCCACTGTGTAAATCCTAGCAGGGCTAGGTAGAGGCCGACTCCACTGTGTAAATCCCAGCAGGACTAGGTGGAGGTCGACTCCACTGTGTAAATCCCAGCAGGACTAGATAGAGGCCGACTCCACTGTGTAAATCCCAGCAGGACTAGGTAGAGGTCGACTCCAGTGTGTAAATCCCAGCAGGACTAGATAGAGGCCGACTCCACTGTGTAAATCCCAGCAGGACTAGATAGAGGCCGACTCCACTGTGTAAATCCCAGCAGGACTAGGTAGAGGTCGACTCCAGTGTGTAAATCCCAGCAGGACTAGATAGAGGCCGACTCCACTGTGTAAATCCCAGCAGGACTAGGTAGAGGCCGGCTCAACTGTGTAAATCCCAGCAGGACTAGGTAGAGGCCGACTCCACTGTCTAAATCCCAGGAGGACTAGGTAGAGGTCGACTACACTGTGTAAATCCCAGCAGGACTAGGTAGAGGTCGACTACACTGTGTAAATCCCAGGAGGACTAGGTAGAGGTCGACTCCACTGTGTAAATCCCAGGAGGAACAGGTAGAGGACGACTCCACTGTGTAAATCCCAGCAGGACTAGGTAGAGGCCGACTCCACTGTCTAAATCCCAGCAGGACTAGGTGGAGGTCGACTCCACTGTGTAAATCCCAGGAGGACTAGGTAGAGGTCGACTACACTGTGTAAATCCCAGGAGGACTAGATAGAGGCCGACTACACTGTGTAAATCCCAGGAGGAATAGGTAGAGGACGACTCCACTGTGTAAATCCCAGCAGGACTAGGTAGAGGCCGACTCCACTGTCTAAATCCCAGCAGGACTAGGTGGAGGTCGATTCCACTGTGTAAATCCCAGGAGGACTAGGTAGAGGTCGACTACACTGTGTAAATCCCAGGAGGACTAGGTAGAGGTCGACTCCACTGTGTAAATCCCAGGAGGACTAGATAGAGGCCAACTCCACTGTGTAAATCCCATCAGGACTAGGTAGAGGTCGACTACACTGTGTAAATCCCAGCAGGACTAGGTAGAGGCTGACTCCACTGTGTAAATCCCAGCAGGACTAGGTAGAGGTCGACTACACTGTGTAAATCCCAGCAGGACTAGGTAGAGGCCGACTCCACTGTGTAAATCCCAGCAGGACTAGGTAGAGGTCGACTCCACTGTGTAAATCCCAGCAGGACTAGGTAGAGGCCGACTCCACTGTGTAAATCCCAGCAGGACTAGGTAGAGGCCGACTCCACTGTGTAAATCCCAGCAGGACTAGGTAGAGGTCGACTCCACTGTGTAAATCCCAGCAGGACTAGGTAGAGGCCGACTCCACTGTGTAAATCCCAGCAGGACTAGGTAGAGGCCGACTCCACTGTGTAAATCCCAGCAGGACTAGGTAGAGGCCGACTCAACTGTGTAAATCCCAGCAGGACTAGGTAGAGGCCGACTCAACTGTGTAAATCCCAGCAGGACTAGGTAGAGGCCGATTCCACTGTGTAAATCCAAGCAGGATTAGGTAGAGGCCGACTCCACTGTGTAAATCCCAGCAGGACTAGGTAGAGGCTGACTCCACTGTGTAAATCCTAGCAGGACTAGGTAGAGGCCGACTCCACTGTGTAAATCCCAGCAGGACTAGGTGGAGGTCGACTCCACTGTGTAAATCCCAGCAGGACTAGATAGAGGCCGACTCCACTGTGTAAATCCCAGCAGGACTAGGTAGAGGTCGACTCCAGTGTGTAAATCCCAGCAGGACTAGATAGAGGCCGACTCCACTGTGTAAATCCTAGCAGGACTAGGTAGAGGCCGACTCCACTGTCTAAATCCCAGCAGGACTAGGTAGAGGTCGACTCCACTGTGTAAATCCCAGCAGGACTAGGTAGCGGTCGACTCCACTGTGTAAATCCCAGCAGGACTAGGTAGAGGCCGACTCCACTGTGTAAATCCCAGCAGGACTAGATAGAGGCCGACTCCACTGTGTAAATCCCAGCAGGACTAGATAGAGGCCGACTCCACTGTGTAAATCCCAGCAGGACTAGGTAGAGGTCGACTCCAGTGTGTAAATCCCAGCAGGACTAGATAGAGGCCGACTCCACTGTCTAAATCCCAGCCGGGCTAGATAGAGGCCGACTACACTGTGTAAATCCCAGGAGGAATAGGTAGAGGACGACTCCACTGTGTAAATCCCAGCAGGACTAGGTAGAGGCTGACTCCACTGTCTAAATCCCAGCAGGACTAGGTGGAGGTCGACTCCACTGTGTAAATCCCAGGAGGACTAGATAGAGGCCGACTCCACTGTGTAAATCCCAGCAGGACTAGGCAGAGGCCAGCAGTATAGAATTCTAAATACCCCATTGCATCAAACTCCAATGATTTCTCTGTTACATAAATGTCTTATATGGACAAGGGAGCTTAATACCGACCAACTTGCATACTCACAGCTGGGTGCTGGTGTTATAGCTAGAAGATCCCTCGGGACAAACGAAGCCTCCAGGACATAGAGGAGGGATTCCTGTTCGAGGAGGACAGTACGCCCCCGCTCTGCATACTGACTCCCGGACTGAACCTGATGGAAGAGAGGACGATACATGAAGATGGTCTGGTTAAAGGAACCTGTTGTGGCAAAGTATCCAATCATGTCTGCACAGCATTACCAGCAGATACTCGGCTCTGTATGTGCGCAGGTATCAGTGCAAATGTGGCAAGCTCCCACTTTTTTTTTTATTAAAGTGGACCAAATCCAATCTAATTT
Organism: Gastrophryne carolinensis; assembly: GCA_027917425.1. Classification (NCBI taxonomy): domain Eukaryota; kingdom Metazoa; phylum Chordata; class Amphibia; order Anura; family Microhylidae; genus Gastrophryne; species Gastrophryne carolinensis. Next base: position 14,452,900 of record CM051242.1, on the reverse strand, counting down.
GGCTCCTGAGTCTAAAAGGTCCCAAGACCAGGTTATAGCTTGCCCCAATTTGGGAAGCTCCACTCTACTGATCTCACGGCACATGTGTGGGCCACCGCTGGCATCCCCAACACCCCTCCATACGCTGCACAAATTCATGCCAGGCTTATCTGACCAGCTGGTGGCAGGTGCGCGCAGCGGGAGGGAGTGTCCCGGCAATCCATTTAGCATTTATTAAAGTGGACCAAAACCCAGCTCGATTGGCCCAGGAAACTATAAGATTCCCGGGCTGATCAATTCCCTCCCCCCGGGGCATCCAAAATCAGGATGCCCCGCTGTGTGAAACCCCCCAGGTTGCCCCGTTCACTTACCTTGTTTCCCAGTTCAACAGAGCATGCATCCCCGCTAACCCTCTAGCAGGGTGTGTGCCCACGGCAGCCATTTGTGAATGGCGGTGCGGGCACACTCCTTGTTAGAGGAAAGCGAGGGATGCGGCCACCAGCATGGTGCTCCGAGCATGCTGATTGGACGAGTGGCTGCACATGTGCTGTGGGACTGGGAGGAGGTGAGTTTCTTCGGGCGATCTGGGGGGTTTCACACAGTGGGGCACCCCCAACCGGGGGAAAGGACCAAAACCCAGGATAGTCAAAATACTGGTGATGATCATTAAAATGCACAGCAATGAATTCTGCTGTAATTGGAGTAGTAGGAGTGTACTGTGGGAGTAGGGATCAAAGTGAGATAAGCCGAAAACTGGGGGGAGGGGGTAACACACAAAGGAACCCCAAATAGGGTGAGAGTGGTATGCTTTAAAGTAGAACAAAAGTCTGGATTGTGACTATGCCGGGTTTTGGTCTCTGGGGCATCCTGATTTGACCCATGAGATCATCCCAAAAATGTACCCCAGATCCCAACAGTCCTATGACGCATCCACGGGCATAGCGAAAGGGGAGCAGACACATCTCCAGTTTCCCTGCGGTATGCGGCATGCTTGCACACCCAGCCTATCAGAATGGCCAAGAATGGGAGCACACCTCAACACCGAGATGCTGGGGATGCAGCCGTGGGCCATAATATGTGCTGTGGGAGCCTCGGGAAAGGCACAGCGGGGTATCCCAAATCACGACACCCCGAGAGGTAGGCAAGCAGCCCCTCCTGAAATCTTTCAGGTTATGGTGAGCTATTGAATACAGCTGCTATTGCTGAGATCCAGCCTTTTCTGTAGCCCAGCCCCTGTATTTTATTTAATCATGACCACCTTTTTTTGAAACTGAAAGGTTGACCTATACAAAGAAGTAGGAAAAAGACAAATGAGCAGCTAACCTCCCCTGCGCACACAGGCACTGTCAAGCAATGTAAAGATAGGTATATCTCTCTATACTAAAAAAAGGCGAATTAATAAATAATAACGAATAAAGAAAAGGGGCTAACCTTCCTGTTGCTGCCACGACACAGACATAAGCAAGAAGGAGCATACCGATTGGCTGAGCGGCCCGTTCAACCAATCAGCATGCTCTCTTTCACTCGGCTCCGCTGATGGCTAAGCAGCGAAGTGGCGCCGGAAAGAGCCGAAGGTGCTGCCGACCACATACCCCGCTCACCTCCTAACCGTTGGGTGCCCGTGCCACCCATTCAAAAAGGCCGGGCACGGGTGCACGCACAGCTGAGGGTGAGCCGGGATGCGGCTGCGGCACAGACTCGCCGAGGGCTCCGGGACAAGGCGAGCGAAATGGGGCTTCTTGGGGGTTTTATACAGCAGGGCATCCCGATTCAGGATGCCCCAAGGAGTGGAATTTGGATGGCCCTGGAGTCTTTTAGCTTCCAGGGCCTCCAATGTTCCTCTTTTAATAAGCATTCTGTAAAGTGGTAGATTTTACTTTGTGATTGGCTGAGGAAGAGGCCAGGATCCATGTTTCCAATACAACATAGAGGTAGAATAACAGGTGCTTATTATTTCTCTAGTTTTTCCATCTTACCAGATGGGCACTCGTATCCAGGCCTGCAGGGGATTCCCATTATGTTGGCTTCCATGGTTGCTGCAGGGTCAGGGCAGTAATGTCCCTCAGGACAGGGCTGGCAGTCTTCAGGAGAAGCAGCACCCGGTTCAGTTCTGAAGGTGCCAGCGGGACAGGATAAAGGGTCACTAATGCCCAGGCACCAATGGCCCGGAGGGCATAGATATTCTTCATACATTATGACACCTGAGGACATAAAACACATTGAGAACTTACATATGACTTACATACAGAGTCATTTTGGGGCAGAACAAGTTTTCTCTTCTAAGTGCGGGGACACTAACCTGGCATTTTGCAGTAATGCCCAGGAGGGCAAGGCTGGCAGTCTTCAGCTTTTTCCGCTCCAGGATGGGTTCTATAGGTATGGACGGGGCACTCCTGAGGGCCTATTAACTCCAGATTAGTCCCGTTGCTTTGACTTTTCCCGCTGCAGTAATGGCCAGCTGGGCACGGCACAGGCGAGGAGCTTCCTGGAGAAGAAGACAGAGATAATGGGGCAAGACACAGGGGCTCTTTTAATTTTTTTTTCTCAGGTACATTTAAAGTAGTTCCTGCTGCTGCTACTGCCTGGGCCCGAAAATCGGCCCTGGATTTCACCAGCCCCTGGCCGGCCCGAGACATCCCTGCTGTCCCCAACCATCATACCAGGGTTATAGCATTGGGGGCTGAGGTTCCTTGGCTTGTGGGTAGAGTGGGTCTGGGTACAGGGGGCTGAGAGGGAGACTAAGGGGCAGAGATTTAATGTGGCTGTTAAGGGCAGCAGCCCAAATGGCCACAAACAGTGCGGCCCACCGTGTATTGTCCCAGGTCTCCCTATGGCCAGTCTGGCCCTGCCTGCGGGGGGGGGGGGGGATTTTCCGGATTGGTGATGCCCCTGTGTAAACCCCAAATCTCGGACTCTCAAAACCCATCTCATCTGCAAATTGATCTATCGCCGACCGGTCCTGGACCCTTGTAAACAGGGCAGACTGGCCATAGGTAGACCCAGAACAATGCCCGGTGGGCTGCATTGCTTTGGGACCAGTTGGGCTGCTGCTTTTAACACTCACATTCAATCCCTGCCCCCTTAGTCTCCCTCTCAGCCCCACTGTACCCACAAGCAAAGGAACCCCAGTCCCCAATGCTATAGCCCCGGTATCATGGTCGGCAGAGCCTCAGCAGGGATGTCTTGGGCCAGCAATGGGCTGGTAAAATCCAGGGCTGATTTTTGGCCTCAGTTTGCCACTGCGCGTGGAGTAAATCCTTGGGGCCACCGGGAGTTTTGGCATTACAAGCGGGTGGTAGCGATTTGGGGAAAGTGCCGATGAGGCATTTAATCAAGTCCATAACCCGGGACTTGTTGTTTTCCTTGGGGTGTTTCCGGGGGTGGTTCTGGTGTGGTCACAAATGGTCCCCTGGTATGTGTGGCGGCACGTTAGAGACTTGTTGGCCATAGAGAAGGTTCGGGTGAAGGTCAACAAGGCGATAGCGTGGTTTGTAAGGTTGAATGGGGGGTTGACGGTGCCATGTCGATGTTGGGGAATTTGGGGCTTTTATCGATCGCATGGGGTGCACTTGCATGACAGGGGTATTGATCTGTTGACATGTCATTAAAGGAGAGGATCGACATGGAGGTGGCGTTGTGGCGGGTCTCCCTAAGGTGTCAGCGCTGCCTGGCTGTGGCGGGTCTCCTCTCGGGTTTCGGGTCTAAGGTAGCAGGTTTAATTTGGTTGGGTATGCGGCTGTTTCCAGCGGAAACCGGCCAGGAAGGTTTTGGTTGGTAAGATAAGGAATTTGGTGGATCAATTAGGGGGGGGGGGGGCTGCAGGGGGAATTTTGTCTTCTGGCGGTTAGCTCAGTTAAGCTCCCAGGCCTAGGAGGTACACGGCCGAGCTTACGTTGGCTTCGGCTTTGTGGCGTGTTTGTCTCTCCCCCCCTCTCATGGTTGTCTTATCTTGGGCTTCTCAGACCCGGAACAAAAAGGGGGGGGCCCTTTAATTGCGTGTAACTTATTTATATGTTTGGCTGTGGCCGATTAAATTTTAATCTTTCCAAAGATATGGTGGTTCGGAGTCATTATTTGGTGGTGGAATTTAAGGGCGGTAAGGGCATATGGAGCACTAGCCCAGTCAAGCCATCTCCATCTCAGATTCAGGGATTCTTAAAGAGGAACAACACACAGGAATTTCACTTTACCCAAATTGGGATGCCCCGCTGTGTGTACCCCCCAGTTCACCCCCATACAATCACCTTCCTTCCGCTTCCGACTCGGGAGAGAGCGAGTACCCGTATTTGCTGAGCGGTTCGACCCCCCCCCCCCCAACACCCTCAGCCCTCGTTCTTGGGAGCTGGTTCCCGAGCAGCGGACAGGGCTGCAGCTACTGCGCAGGAGAGATGGCAAGTGCTTATTTGTTTTTTTGGGGGGTTTAGTAACTCTTTAAATTCTGTGTACCTATGATGCAGTGTGATCAGGTTTAAACAGAGCAAAACTGTAGATTGTCAGGATGTAGATAAGCCCAGATGGCTCCCAAATCAACCAGCTTTACTTTATTTATTTGTATTACAGGGCCCACCAGAGGAAATCATTCTTTGGGAGCCACCAGAGGAAATTATTCTTGGGGTCCACCAGAGGAAATCATTTTTAGGGGCCACCAGAGGAAATCATTCTTGGGGCCACCAGAGGAAATCATTCTTGGGGCCACCAGAGGAAATCATTCTTGGGACCCACCAGAAGAAATCATTCTTGGGACCACCAGAAGAAATCATTCTTGGGACCCACCAGAAGAAATCATTCTTGGGACCACCAGAAGAAATCATTCTTGGGACCCACCAGAGGAAATCGTTCTTGGGACCACCAGAAGAAATCATTCTTGGGACCCACCAGAAGAAATCATTCTTGGGACCCACCAGAAGAAATCATTCTTGGGACCACCAGAAGAAATCATTCTTGGGACCCACCAGAGGAAATCGTTCTTGGGACCACCAGAAGAAATCATTCCTGCGCCCCACCAGAAGAAATCATTCTTGGGACCCACCAGAAGAAATCATTCTTGGGACCCACCAGAGGAAATCGTTCTTGGGACCCACCAGAGGAAAACGTTCTTAGGGCTCACAAAAGGAAATCATTCTTTGGGCCAGCCTGACCACTGTGGAAACTGCACAATACTTAAGAAGTATTTTTTTATATTTATTTATGAACATTAAATAAAATAAAAATAATTAAATTAAATATAATTATATTAGCATATAATTATTCTTAATAATACATGTAATTAAATATTAAATGCAATAAACATAAAAGGGTTTTCTATACAATGTGTGTGCGTGCGTTTGTGTGTTGGAGTGGAACTCTAAAAGCCCAATGGTAATGGCCCCCTTTCATGAATGCTCACCCTCTTTGCACCAGGAGCCTGGAGGGCATGGCGTGCACTCGTCCCTGGACCTGGCGCCTGATGAAGTCCTCAGTGTGTTTTCAGGACACGGGATTGGCATCACCGTCCCCTCTTGGCAGTAGTGACCTGATGGAAAAGAATAGACAAGAGTGGGTATTATAGGCTGAACACAGCATGACTGGAGGGAGGTAAGGAGCTGGCAGTCTAAAGAGCAGGTCTGTTCTAAACTGGGCAGGTGTTGGGGCCCCTGCATCCTGGGAAGGCCCATCTCACATGGTGGCTATGTCATACATCTTTTTATTCTTCCTTTCTACAGTATCTATCTATCTATCTATCTATCTATCTATCTCATATCTATCTATCTATCTATCTATCTATCTATCTATCTATCTATCTATCTCATATCTATCTATCTATCTATCTATCTATCTATCTGTCTGTCTGTCTGTCTGTCTGTCTGTCTGTCTGTCTGTCTGTCTATCTATCCTTCCAATCTATCTATCTATCTATCTATCTATCTATCTATCTATCTATCTATCTTTCCATTCATTCTCTATCTATCTATCCTTCCATTCATTCTATATTTCTATCTATCCTTCCATTCTTTCTATCTATCTATCTATCTATCTATCTATCTATCTATCTATCTCATATCTATCTATCTATCTATCTATCTCATATCTATCTATCTATCTATCTATCTATCTATCTATCTATCTCATATCTATCTATCTATCTATCTCATATCTATCTATCTATCTATCTATCTATCTATCTATCTCATATCTATCTATCTATCTATCTATCTATCTATCTATCTATCTATCTATCTCATATCTATCTATCTAATATCTATCTATCTATCTATCTATCTATCTATCTATCTATCTATCTATCTATCTATCTATCTCTCATATCTATCTATCTATCTATCTATCTATCTATCTATCTATCTATCTATCTATCTATCTATCTATATATCTATCTATCTATCTATCTATCCTTCCATTCATTCTATATTTCTATCTATCCTTCCATTCTATCTATCTATCTATCTATCTATCTATCTATCTATCTATCTATCTATCTATCTCATATCTATCTCATATCTATCTATCTATCTCATATCTATCTATCTATCTATCTCATATCTATCTATCTATCTCATATCTATCTATCTATCTATCTATCTATCTATCTATCTATCTCATATCTATCTATCTATCTATCTCATATCTATCTATCTATCTATCTATCTATCTATCTATCTATCTATCTCATATCTATCTATCTATCTCATATCTATCTATCTCATATCTATCTATCTATCTATCTCATATCTATCTATCTATCTCATATCTATCTATCTATCTCATATCTATCTATCTATCTATCTCTCATATCTATCTATCTATCTATCTATCTATCTATCTATCTATCTATCTATCTATCTATCTATCCCATATCTATCTATCTATCTATCTATCTATTTCATATCTATCTATCTATCTATCTATCTATCTATCTATCTATCTATCCCATATCTATCTATCTATCCCATATCTATCTATCTATCTATCTATCTATCTATCTATCTATCTCATATCTATCTATCTATCTATCTATCTATCTCATATCTATCTATCTATCTATCTATCTATCTATCTATCTATCTCATATCTATCTATCTATCTATCTATCTATCTATCTATCTATCTATCTATCTCATATCTATCTATCTATCTCATATCTATCTATCTATCTCATATCTATCTATCTATCTATCTCATATCTATCTATCTATCTATCTCATATCTATCTATCTATCTATCTATCTATCTATCTATCTATCTATCTCATATCTATCTATCTATCTATCTATCTATCTATCTATCTATCTATCCTCCCTTTCATTCTATATTTCCTTCTATTCTATCTATCTTTTTTAATTACAAAGACATTTCATGTTAAAGCCCAAACTCTGCTGAAAAAACAATATATAATTTTCCCGGAAATTCCTGCAGCAATCACAGTTAAACATATATATTGTGAAAAATGCTTAAAAATTGCTTGACAGCAGAGGGTGACTAGTCTCTAGGTAGGCTGGCACTGAGGGGGGTTAATGCCCGCCATGACCCTCCCATTGGCCGCCCCCAGCTGCGCTCTGCTGCCCCTGGCCTTTCCTGGCACGGGTATCTGCACTGGATAAAAAGGTGCCAGGGAAGTCAGAGAAGGCCCATGCATGTGATTGCCCAATCAGGGTGAGCACAGAGCAAACCAGGGGGTTTCATCCCAAATCAGGATGCCCCTAGGGTGGGCTTCACCAAGCCCTGATGCCTTTTAGACTCTAGAGCTGGGTGTGATGAAATTTGGTCCGCTTTAACAATCGTACCAGGGCATCCCAGTTTGAGGCACCTCTACAGTTAAAGACCCTTAGAAAGCCGAAATCAGGTATAGTTCTCTTTACAATTGGGGGTCAGTAAACGGCCACAGTCTCCTTAATGTCTTGGTTGCTATCGGGTAGTGCCCTTTCTTGGTTGCTATCGGGTAGTGCCCTTTCTTGGTTGTTATCGGGTAGTGCCCTTTCTTGGCTGCTATCGGGTAATGCCCTTTCTTGGTTGCTATCGGGTGGTGCCCTTTCTTGGTTGCTATCGGGTGGTGCCCTTTCTTGGTTGTTATCGGGTAGTGCCCTTTCTTGGTTGCTATCGGGTAGTGCCCTTTCTTGGTTGTTATCGGGTAGTGCCCTTTCTTGGCTGCTATCGGGTAGTGCCCTTTCTTGGTTGTTATCGGGTAGTGCCCTTTCTTGGTTGTTATCGGGTAGTGCCCTTTCTTGGCTGCTATCGGGTAGTGCCCTTTCTTGGTTGCTATCGGGTGGTGCCCTTTCTTGGCTGTTATCGGATAGTGCCCTTTCCTGGTTGCTATCGGGTAGTGCCCTTTCTTGGTTGCTATCGGGTACTGCCATTCCTTGGTTGCTATCGGGTAGTGCCCTTTCTTGGTTGCTATCGGGTAGTGCCCTTTCTTGGTTGCTATCGGGTAATGCCCTTTCTTGGTTGCTATCGGGTAATGCCCTTTCTTGGCTGTTATCGGATAGTGCCCTTTCTTGGTTGCTATCGGGTACTGCCATTCCTTGGTTGCTATCGGGTAGTGCCCTTTCTTGGTTGCTATCGGGTAGTGCCCTTTCTTGGTTGCTATCGGGTACTGCCATTCCTTGGTTGCTATCGGGTAGTGCCCTTTCTTGGTTGCTATCGGGTAGTGCCCTTTCTTGGTTGCTATCGGGTAGTGCCCTTTCTTGGTTGCTATCGGGTAATGCCCTTTCTTGGTTGCTATCGGGTAATGCCCTTTCTTGGTTGCTATCGGGTAGTGCCCTTTCTTGGTTGCTATCGGGTAGTGCCCTTTCTTGGTTGCTATCGGGTAGTGCCCTTTCTTGGTTGCTATCGGGTGGTGCCCTTTCTTGGCTGTTATCGGATAGTGCCCTTTCTTGGTTGCTATCGGGTAGTGCCCTTTCTTGGTTGCTATCGGGTACTGCCATTCCTTGGTTGTTATCGGGTAGTGCCCTTTCTTGGTTGCTATCGGGTGGTGCCCTTTCTTGGCTGTTATCGGATAGTGCCCTTTCCTGGTTGCTATCGGGTAGTGCCCTTTCTTGGTTGCTATCGGGTACTGCCATTCCTTGGTTGCTATCGGGTAGTGCCCTTTCTTGGTTGCTATCGGGTAGTGCCCTTTCTTGGTTGCTATCGGGTAATGCCCTTTCTTGGTTGCTATCGGGTAATGCCCTTTCTTGGTTGCTATCGGGTAATGCCCTTTCTTGGTTGCTATCGGGTAATGCCCTTTCTTGGTTGCTATCGGGTAATGCCCTTTCTTGGTTGCTATCGGGTAGTGCCCTTTCTTGGTTGCTATCGGGTAGTGCCCTTTCTTGGTTGCTATCGGGTAATGCCCTTTCTTGGTTGCTATCGGGTAATGCCCTTTCTTGGTTGCTATCGGGTAGTGCCCTTTCTTGGTTGCTATCGGGTAGTGCCCTTTCTTGGTTGCTATCGGGTAGTGCCCTTTCTTGGTTGCTATCGGGTAGTGCCCTTTCTTGGTTGCTATCGGGTAGTGCCCTTTCTTGGCTGCTATCGGGTAGTGCCCTTCCTTGGTTGTTATCGGGTAGTGCCCTTTCTTGCGTGCTATCAGGTAGTGCCCTTTCTTGGTTGCTATCGGGTAGTGCTCTTTCTTGGTTGCTACCGGGTAGTGCCCTTTCTTGGTTGCTATCGGGTAGTGCCCTTTCTTGCTTGCTATCGGGTAGTGCCCTTTCTTGGTTGCTATCGGGTAGTGCCCTTTCTTGGTTGTTATCGGGTAGTGCCCTTTCTTGGTTGCTATCGGGTAGTGCCCTTTCTTGGTTGCTATCGGGTAGTGCCCTTTCTTGGCTGCTATCAGGTAGTGCCCTTTCTTGGTTGCTATCAGGTAGTGCCCTTTCTTGGTTGTTATCGGGTGGTGCCCTTTCTTGGTTGTTATCGGGTAGTGCCCTTTCTTGGTTGTTATCGGGTGGTGCCCTTTCTTGGTTGTTATCGGGTAGTGCCCTTTCTTGCGTGCTATCAGGTAGTGCCCTTTCTTGGTTGCTATCGGGTAGTGCTCTTTCTTGGTTGCTACCGGGTAGTGCCCTTTCTTGGTTGCTATCGGGTAGTGCCCTTTCTTGCTTGCTATCGGGTAGTGCCCTTTCTTGGTTGCTATCGGGTAGTGCCCTTTCTTGGTTGTTATCGGGTAGTGCCCTTTCTTGGTTGCTATCGGGTAGTGCCCTTTCTTGGTTGCTATCGGGTAGTGCCCTTTCTTGGCTGCTATCAGGTAGTGCCCTTTCTTGGTTGCTATCAGGTAGTGCCCTTTCTTGGTTGCTATCGGGTAGTGCCCTTTCTTGGTTGTTATCGGGTAGTGCCCTCTCTTGGTTGCTATCGGGTAGTGCCCTTTCTTGGTTGTTATTGGGTAGTGCCCTTTCTTGGTTGTTATTGGGTAGTGCCCTTTCTTGGTTGCTATCGGGTAGAGCCCTTTCTTGGTTGCTATCGGGTAGTGCCCTTTCTTGGTTGCTATCGGGTGGTGCCCTTTCTTGGCTGTTATCGGATAGTGCCCTTTCTTGGTTGCTATCGGGTAATGCCCTTTCTTGGTTGCTATCGGGTAATGCCCTTTCTTGGTTGCTATCGGGTAATGCCCTTTCTTGGTTGCTATCGGGTAGTGCCCTTTCTTGGTTGCTATCGGGCAGTGCCCTTTCTTGTTTGCTATTGGGTAGTGCCCTTTCTTGGTTGCTATCGGGTAGTGCCCTTTCTTGGTTGTTATCGGGTAGTGCCCTTTCTTGGTTGCTATCGGGTAGTGCCCTTTCTTGGTTGTTATCGGGTAGTGCCCTTTCTTGGTTGCTATCGGGTAGTGCCCTCTCTTGGTTGCTATCGGGTAGTGCCCTTTCTTGGTTGCTATCGGGTAGTGCCCTTTCTTGGTTGCTATCGGGTAGTGCCCTTTCTTGGTTGTTATCGGGTAGTGCCCTTTCTTGGTTGCTATCGGGTAGTGCCCTTTCTTGGTTGCTATCGGGTAGTGCCCTCTCTTGGTTGCTATCGGGTAGTGCCCTTTCTTGGTTGCTATCGGGTAGTGCCCTTTCTTGGTTCCTATCGGGTGGTGCCCTTTCTTGGTTGCTATCGGGTAGTGCCCTTTCTTGGTTGCTATCGGGTAGTGCCCTTTCCTGGTTGCTATCGGGTAGTGCCCTTTCTTGGTTGCTATCGGGTAGTGCCCTTTCTTGGTTGCTATCGGGTAGTGCCCTTTCTTGGTTGCTATCGGGTAGTGCCCTTTCTTGGTTGTTATCGGGTAGTGCCCTTTCTTGGTTGCTATCGGGTAGTGCCCTTTCTTGGTTGCTATCGGGTAGTGCCCTTTTTTGGTTGCTATCGGGTAGTGCCCTTTCCTGGATGCTATCGGGTAGTGCCCTTTCTTGGTTGCTATCGGGTAGTGCCCTTTCTTGCGTGCTATCAGGTAGTGCCCTTTCTTGGTTGCTATCAGATAGTGCCCTTTCTTGGTTGGTATCGGGTAGTGCCCTTTCTTGGTTGCTATCGGGTAGAGCCCTTTCTTGGTTGTTATCGGGTAGTGCCCTTTCTTGGTTGCGATCGGGTAGTGCCCTTTCTTGGTTGTTATCGGGTAGTGCCCTTTCTTGCTTGCTATCAGGTAGTGCCCTTTCTTGGTTGCTATCGGGTGGTGCCCTTTCTTGGTTGCTATCAGGTAGTGCCCTTTCTTGGTTGTTATCGGGTAGTGCCCTTTCTTGGTTGCTATCGGGTGGTGCCCTTTCTTGGTTGCTATCAGGTAGTGCCCTTTCTTGGTTGCTATCGGGTAGTGCCCTTTCTTAGTTGTTATCGGGTAGTGCCCTTTCTTGGTTGCTATCGGGTAGTGCCCTCTCTTGGTTGTTATCGGGTAGTGCCCTTTCTTGGTTGCTATCAGGTAGTGCCCTTTCTTGGTTGCTATCGGGTAGTGCCCTTTCTTGGTTGCTATCGGGTAGTGCCCTTTCTTGGTTGCTATCGGGTAGTGCCCTTTCTTAGTTGTTATCGGGTAGTGCCCTTTCTTGGTTGCTATCGGGTAGTGCCCTCTCTTGGTTGTTATCGGGTAGTGCCCTTTCTTGGTTGCTATCGGGTAGTGCCCTTTCTTGGTTGTTATCGGGTAGTGCCCTTTCTTGGTTGCTATCGGGTAGTGCCCTCTCTTGGTTGTTATCGGGTAGTGCCCTTTCTTGGTTGCTATCGGGTAGTGCCCTCTCTTGGTTGTTATCGGGTAGTGCCCTTTCTTGGTTGCTATCGGGTAGTGCCCTTTCTTGGTTGTTATCGGGTAGTGCCCTTTCTTGGTTGCTATCGGGTAGTGCCCTTTCTTGGTTGCTATCGGGTAGTGCCCTTTCTTGGTTGCTATCGGGTAGTGCCCTTTCTTGGTTGCTATCGGGTAGTGCCCTTTCTTGGTTGTTATCGGGTAGTGCCCTTTCTTGGTTGCTATCGGGTAGTGCCCTTTCTTGGTTGTTATCGGGTAGTGCCCTTTCTTGGTTGCTATCGGGTAGTGCCCTCTCTTGGTTGTTATCGGGTAGTGCCCTTTCTTGGTTGCTATCGGGTAGTGCCCTTTCTTGGTTGCTTTCGGGTAGTGCCCTTTCTTGGTTGCTATCGGGTAGTGCCCTTTCTTGGTTGTTATCGGGTAGTGCCCTTTCTTGGTTGCTATCGGGTAGTGCCCTTTCTTGGTTGCTATCGGGTAGTGCCCTTTCTTGGTTGCTATCGGGTAGTGCCCTTTCTTGGTTGCTATCGGGTAGTGCCCTTTCTTGGTTGCTATCGGGTAGTGCCCTTTCTTGGTTGTTATCGGGTAGTGCCCTTTCTTGGTTGCTATCGGGTAGTGCCCTCTCTTGGTTGTTATCGGGTAGTGCCCTATCTTGGTTGCTATCGGGTAGTGCCCTTTCTTGGTTGTTATCGGGTAGTGCCCTTTCTTGGTTGCTATCGGGTAGTGCCCTCTCTTGGTTGTTATCGGGTAGTGCCCTTTCTTGGTTGCTATCGGGTAGTGCCCTTTCTTGCGTGCTATCAGGTAGTGCCCTTTCTTGGTTGTTATCGGGTAGTGCCCTTTCTTGGTTGCTATCGGGTAGTGCCCTCTCTTGGTTGCTATCGGGTAATGCCCTTTCTTGGTTGCTATCGGGTAATGCCCTTTCTTGGTTGCTATCGGGTAGTGCCCTTTCTTGGTTGTTATCGGGTAGTGCCCTTTCTTGGTTGCTATCGGGTAGTGCCCTCTCTTGGTTGTTATCGGGTAGTGCCCTTTCTTGGTTGCTATCGGGTAGTGCCCTTTCTTGCGTGCTATCAGGTAGTGCCCTTTCTTGGTTGCTATCGGGTAGTGCCCTCTCTTGGTTGTTATCGGGTAGTGCCCTTTCTTGGTTGCTATCGGGTAGTGCCCTTTCTTGGTTGCTATCGGGTAGTGCCCTTTCTTGGTTGCTATCGGGTAGTGCCCTTTCTTGGTTGCTATCGGGTAGTGCCCTTTCTTGGTTGTTATCAGGTAGTGCCCTTTCTTGGTTGTTATCGGGTAGTGCCCTTTCTTGGTTGTTATCGGGTAGTGCCCTTTCTTGGTTGCTATCGGGTAGTGCCCTTTCTTGGTTGTTATCGGGTAGTGCCCTTTCTTGGTTGCTATCGGGTAGTGCCCTCTCTTGGTTGTTATCGGGTAGTGCCCTTTCTTGGTTGCTATCGGGTAGTGCCCTTTCTTGGTTGCTTTCGAGTAGTGCCCTTTCTTGGTTGCTATCGGGTAGTGCCCTTTCTTGGTTGTTATCGGGTAGTGCCCTTTCCTGGTTGCTATCTGGTAGTGCCCTTTCTTGGTTGCTATCGGGTAGTGCCCTTTCCTGGTTGCTATCGGGTAGTGCCCTTTCTTGGTTGTTATCGGGTAGTGCCCTTTCCTGGTTGCTATCGGGTAGTGCCCTTTCTTGGTTGCTATCGGGTAGTGCCCTTTCTTGGTTGTTATCGGGTAGTGCCCTTTCCTTTTTGGTATCGGGTAGTGCCCTTTCTTGGTTGTTATCGGGTGGTGCCCTTTCTTGGTTGCCTTAGGGTAGTGTCCTTTCTTGGTTGCTATCGGGTAGTGCCCTTTCTTGGTTGTTATCGGGTAGTGCCCTTTCTTGGTTGCTATCGGGTAGAGCCCTTTCTTGGTTGCTATCGGGTAGTGCCCTTTCTTGGTTGCTATCGGGTAGTGCCCTTTCTTGGTTGCTATCGGGTAGTGCCCTTTCTTGGTTGCTATCGGGTAGTGCCCTTTCTTGGTTGCTATCGGGTAGTGCCCTTTCTTGGTTGCTATCGGGTAGTGTCCTTTCTTGGTTGCTATCGGGTAGTGCCCTTTCTTGGTTGCTATCGGGTAGTGCCCTTTCTTGGTTGCTATCGGGTAGTGTCCTTTCTTGGTTGCTATCGGGTGGTACCCTTTCTTGGTTGCTATCGGGTAGTGCCCTTTCTTGGTTGCTATCGGGTAGTGCCCTTTCTTGGTTGCTATCGGGTAGTGCCCTTTCTTGGTTGCTATCGGGTAGTGTCCTTTCTTGGTTGCTATCGGGTGGTACCCTTTCTTGGTTGCTATCGGGTAGTGCCCTTTCTTGGTTGCTATCGGGTGGTACCCTTTCTTGGTTGCTATCGGGTAGTGCCCTTTCTTGGTTGCTATCGGGTGGTACCCTTTCTTGGTTGTTATCGGGTAGTGCCCTTTCTTGGTTGCTATCGTGTAGTGCCCTTTCTTGGTTGCTATCGGGTAGTGCCCTTTCTTGGTTGTTATCGGGTAGTGCCCTTTCTTGCTTGCTATCGGGTAGTGCCCTTTCTTGGTTGTTATCGGGTAGTGCCCTTTCTTGGTTGCTATCAGGTAGTGCCCTTTCTTGGTTGCTATCGTGTAGTGCCCTTTCTTGGTTGCTATCGGGTAGTGCCCTTTCTTGGTTGCTATTGTGGTGAGCACAATAGTGGAATTCTCACTGAAGTTGTGAGGGGGGTAGGTGAGATTAGTTTAGTGTTTCTGTTGACAAGAACCCTTCCTGACCTGGAGCTGGGTTTGGATCCACATGAAGAGGTTAACATACACCCCTGTCGATTATTTAAAAAAAATGCCTCTGCTGCAAGAAAGGAGCTACTAGTATAATATCAGTCTGAGCCTTGTATGATTGCAAAGGATTCTGGGAGGTCTGGTGCTGAAAAATTAATGGCAGGCTGTAGTCTGTGGCTCGGCACAGCCTTGATGTATGCGGCGCTGGGGAGCCATTAGTCAGATTTCCCATCATGCTGCTCATTGAAAGCGTTAATGGGAGATGAAAGCTGGATCATATTTAAGGCTCTGCTTCAGGCAACACTTCTTCTTCCCAATTTTGAATAACATCATTGCCACACTAAGCAGTGGCAATGAATGGAGGAGGCGGAGCTTTATAGCTAAAACATAAGCCATTATCTGGGATTAGAGTTAAGCACTAAAAATTGGGAAAAGTTAGTCCTCATAGGGTGAGGAATTCAGGGGATGCTAGTTAAAAAATGTGGGTTTTGGTCCGCTATAAGCCCTGTATTTTTGCCACTTCGGCATCTGTTTCTTTGCCTTTCCCTATTTTTACTCCCCATATTTTCTATTACTTTTACCAGTTTATTATCATGTTGTTTCCTCTTCTGCGGTCAGTTTTGTTTCAATAGCTTTTTTTTTCCCCTTTCTTACTTTTTTCCTGCTTTTCTTTTTCATGTTCCCAGTTATGATACATGAACTCCAGCCTAGCTAAAACAATGTCACACTATGTAACTCTCACCGGAAAGCTGACAGGCTTTTCAGGGTGACTCATCTTGTTTGTTATAGTCTTAGCAGGAAGGGGAGATAATGCAACCCACTTTTTAAAGACTCATATATAGCACTGTCAGATCTGTCACTTCTGGAGGAGTCTGGGAAAAAAAGCGCCCAAAACGTATTTACAGTGTGTCAGAGTAATCTAAATGATTTTTTTTCCTACTACAAATGAGAGTACTATAGGGGGATGTTTTATGTAATTTGGTTTTGCATCACTGGTGGCATTTGGTCTGCTTTAAAGTGGACCAAAACCCAGGATTTTGACTATCCTCGGTTTTGGTCCTCCCCCCCCCCCATCCGAAACCCCCCCTGATCGCCGAGCGCAACTCAACTCTTCCCGGTCCTACGGCACATGTGCGGCCACTTGCCCAATCAGCACGCCGTTGCTGACATCTAAGGCTTCGTTTAAGGCCAGCGGCTCTGAACGCGCTGGCGGCTGCATCCCTGCTTCCCTGTAACAGGAAGCGTGCCATTACCAATGCCTGGTGCGGGCACATGCCCTGCTAGAGGGATAGCAGGGATGCAGCCGCGGCTTGCGCATGTGCCGTTGGACCGGAAGGCAAGGTTAGTGAATGGAGCGACCTGGGGGGTTTCACACAGCAGGGCATCCTGACTTTGGATGCCCGGGGGGGGAGGGAATCGATCAGCCCGGGAATCTTATAGATTGCGCTGGGTTTTGGTCCACTTTAAGTGGGCCTCTGTGAGCTGTTGCAGCAAGTAGATAAAGTGGACAATGTGTGGTATTACCATCCTTAAGTTTAAACCACACCCCTGCTAAGCCCATCAACCTGTAAACTAGGATCCAAGGCTGATAGCTCTGCTTACATTGGAGACGCTAGAGGAAGCAGACAACCTGTCTACCATTCAAACAGACCCCACCGTGTAAAGAGAGCACTTACCTGGTGGGCAGATCCCAGCACACATCTGTCCCCAGTGGCACTCAGTCGGGCTGCTGCGGCTGATGTTCTGCACATGGGGTGTGTATTCTGAGCTGCCGGACAGACAGAAATGCCCCGCCGCACAAAGTCCCTGCAGTTTCCCTGCCCTGTGTGTCAGAGGAAAAAAAAGTCAAATCACACTCCATCAATGCCGTGACATTGTGACTAATTACCTGCAGTACTGTCCGGGAGGGCAGGGAAGGCACTCCCCCTTCTCTCTTAGACCGCTCATATCCAATGGTGTGAAGGTCCCATTTGGACAGGGTAACGGGTAAAGTGCCCCTAGTGGATACAAGACACCCTGTAAGATATTACCATGGCTGTGCAGAGTTCCAGCTTCTAGACCAGGGTCTCCCAACCTAAAACCATGAAATACAATTTGCAGGGGCCTGGGTATAAATAGGAACATGTCAGTTAGTTAATAACAAACCCATGTACATAGAGCTCACCCTGAATAGGAGCCTATCTTGTATGTTTCCCCCACCCTGTACATACAGATTGCCCACATTAATCCGGACCTTCACCCTGAATAAGAGCCTATCTTATATGTTTCCACACCCTGTACATACAGATTGCCCACATTAATCCGGACCTTCACCCTAAATAAGAGCCTATCTTATACGTTACCACACCCTGTACATACAGATTGCCTACATTAATCCGACCTTCACCCTGAATAGGAGCCTATCTTGTATGTTTCCTACACCTGTACATACAGATTGCCCACATGAATCCGGACCTTCACCCTAAATAAGAGCCTATCTTATACATTTCCACACCCTGTACATAGAGATTGCCCACATTAATCCGGATCTTCACCCTGAATAGGAGCCTATCTTGTAAGTTTCCCACACCATGTATATACAGATTGCCCCCATTAATAGGAGCCTATCTTGTATGTTTCCCCACCCTGTACATAAAATTTGCCCACATTAAAAATCATCTTACCTGCACCTAGTGCGTATTGTGAGCCTTTAAACATCCAAGATGGCGGCTCATGGAGCATCAGGCAGCCTGCAGACAGGAAGTGTCTTTAGACTATGCTACTCTGAATTCTGGGATTGCTGTCCTCTTCCTGACCCCTGATCTGCTCTGTCTGTGCAAAGCACAGCTATAACCTGCCCCTCTGCACTTTACCCCGCTCTCCTCTCTTCAGTATGTGATGCTTCTGAGGCAAGATGGCGGTGCCCGTGTCCTAGATTCCTGAACAGAGCTGCGGCCCAGCGGGGGAAAGAAAAATAAGTAAGTGACTAAAAACTTAAAATACATTAATTTTAGATGCTGGGAAATAGTTTTTTACGGGTTTGGGCTTTTCATTAAATGATGCTGAAGGTCCGGTTTAATAAGACATTAAACCCTTTTTTGGTTTCTAACCATTAGAGTGTATAGACATTGTAGTACCTTTAATTAGACTCAAGATGGGAGTAGTGGGATTAGGCCATAGACAATCATTGGGCCATAGACTTGAATGGAGATTGCTCTAGAATGTAAGGTATGGAGGGTTAATAGTCATAGCAGGACGCTGGGTAGAAACATAGTAATAACCAGGAGGATAGTGATTGGTTGGAGGGTTTAGAGAACAGCCTACCATGTGTTGGACATGTGGCCGAACATGTGATGGAACGTTCTGGAAGGGAAATAGAAGTTATATAGGGAAGCCTCAGTTCAAAAGCCACTGGATATTGAATTGTAGAGGAACAGATGTGAATCCAGACTCTGACGGAGAGATGGGGAGAGATCCTGCAAGAGGGGGGGGAGAATCCTCTTTAGGGAGTAAGGCCTTTTGATTGAACCTGTGACTATGGAAATAACACAGAGAAGTATAACCGAACAGCTGTATGAACCTGTGCCGTGTTTGATGTCTGCCATTGGAATTAATAAAGAGGAACTCTGCTTTTATCCATTGGACTGTCTATCATCTTTCTGAGTGGCACAGTGGGTACTAACCTCCCCTGTGGTAGAGCCCCAGCACCCCGCTCACACAGACACACTTGGAGCACCCTGGGCCCAGAAGGACCTTCTCCTGCCATCCTCATCAAACAGCTGAGGGCTACAAATTCCTATTTTGCAAGTACCACCACTATTACATTCCCATACCCCACCCGCGGAGGATGGAGCCCCCATACTGGTCCGACAATGCATTCATCTCAATATGCTTCTCTCCTGCAGCTTGTTGACTTGGCCACCTGGCGCATCTTGCTGTCTGCAGTGTTCCATGTTTTCCCCCAGTTGCCTTGACCAACAGAGGGGAGCTTGAGTGTCAGCACTGGTTGGGACCCCCTGTTCTCGACAAAGCAGGAGACCTTTACATGAGGTACGTACCAGCCGGACAGTAGGAGTGTGGAGGACAGCGATGCGGGTGACCAGCAACGGCCTCCTGGCAGTAGAATCCAGGCTGGCAAGGGGTGCAGGAATGGGATCCAGTGTTTGGCTGGAACTGCCCTGTTGGGCAGGGGGTAGGATGGGAAGACCCCGGAGGGCAGAAGTGGCCCTATAAGACAGAATCAAGAGAAATTTATTTGCAAAACATCTTGGCAGACCTGTGACTTCATCATGATGCTCCTCAGAGGAACATTTACCTGCAGCCATCAGACAATCTCCACTTTTCTGTCCTAACGGCAATCATGACTCAGTCGTGAGTGGTTGTGTCCATACAGACAGGAAGAGAGGTCAAAGCAGGCCATACAGTGAGGCATTTAAAGTGGACCAAAACCCAGGATTTTTACTATTCTGGGTTTTGGTCCTTGTCCCTGATCGGGGTGCCCCGCTGTGTGAAACCCCCCAGGTGGCCCAAAAAACTCATCTCTTCCCGGTCCTGCAAAGCATGAATCGGCCAAGCCTTTTCATCCAGGAGCTCGTCTAATGGAAGCGGATTCAAGCGCACTGGGGGCTGCATTCCCCGCTACCCTCTAAAGAGAGAGCGTGCCCGTGCCGGTCATTAACAAATGCCTGCTGTGGCCATGCGCCCTGCTAAACGGATAGCAGGGATGCGGCCACAGTTCGCGCATGCGCCGTTGGATTGGGAATAAAGGTGAGCTTACGGGCAACCTGGGGGGTTTCACACAGTGGGGCCTCCTGATTCTGAAAGCCCCGGGGTGAGGGAATCCAGCAGGCCTGGAATCTTATAGATTTCAGGGCCAGTGGGGCTTGGGTTTTGGTCCTCTTTCATATGGTCACCCCCATGGGATCAAATAGCTTGGTCCTGAAATTATTAGAACCCATAGAGAACTAGTAACTAGGATAAAAAAAAAAAGAATCTGTGCTCATCCAAAGGCAAATCTCCCAAATGTCATGTGATCTTTTGAGTCCATGTCCCCCTGTCCCCCGTTGTTCTCATTTGTCCCTCTTTGAGATGTAACATGCAGATCTGCACCAATAAATGATTCATTTGTCTATTGTTGCAACTGTTACACCCTCTTTCCCACCCTGAAAAGTTGGTAGGTATGAAATTGTCACAGTAGTAATAAACACTTGACCTTCAAAAGTCTGTGAATAAACTACACCCCTAAAGCACACCCCACCACACTGTAAACTAGTCTCCAAGGTTGGTGTCTCAGTTTTTGGGGCCCGCCAGAGGAAGCCACTTTTGGGGCCCGCCAGAGGAAGCCACTTTTGGGGCCCGCCAGAGGAAGCCACTTTTGGGGCCCGCCAGAGGAAGCCACTTTTGGGGCCCGCCAGAGGACATTATATCTGGGGCTCACAGGAGAATCCTCTGGTTGGCCAGTCCCACACTGATGCTGACAGCTTTAGTGAGTGGATGTTGGGCAGGGATAGTGGCGGATTTCCCGGTGGCCGGTAGTAATTAGAGATGAGCGAACTTTTGAAAAATTCGATTCGACTGATTCGCCGAATTTTCCGACAAAAATCGCTTCGACCCGAATAAATTCGCGACAAATCGCTATTAAAAACGGCTATTTCTGAGCCTCCTAGAGCCTCAATAGGGTTGTAAACCATTCTGCCTTGCTGTAACACACACAGGATGCGTGCTGGGTTAGTTAAATAATACTTTGAATAAATATCACATGCAGATCAGAGGCATCGCTAATAGAATCGCAGAGCGGCACAATTGAATTCAAGAGAGTTGAAGTGGCATCACTATGAGGGGCAGGAGCCCAAACATTGCTTTAAAGAGACACTGGAGTTGGCAGCAGCAGGAGCCCAAAAATTGGATGAATCACACCCTGGAGTTGGCAGCAGCAGCAGGAGCCCGAACATTACTTTAAAGAGACCCTGGGGTTGGCTTCAGGAGCCCAAAAATTGGATGAATCACACCCTGGAGTTGGCAGCAGCAGCAGCAGGAGCCCAAATATTACTTTAAAGAGACCCTGGGGTTGGCTTCAGGAGCCCAAAAATTGGATGAATCACACCCTGGAGTTGGCAGCAGCAGCAGCAGGAGCCCAAACATTACTTCAAAGAGACCCTGGGGTTGGCTTCAGGAGCCCAAAAATTGGATGAATCACACCCTGGAGTTGGCAGCAGCAGCAGCAGGAGCCCAAATATTACTTTAAAGAGACACTGGGGTTGGCTTCAGGAGCCCAAAAATTGGATGAATCACACCCTGGAGTTGGCAGAAGTTGGCAGCAGCAGCAGCAGCAGGAGCCCAAACATTACTTTAAAGAGACACTGGGGTTGGCTTCAGGAGCCCAAAAATTGGATGAATTACACCCTGGAGTTGGCAGGAGTTGACAGCAGCAGCAGCAGGAGCCCAAATATTACTTTAAAGAGACCCTGGGGTTGGCTTCAGGAGCCCAAAAATTGGATGAATCACACCCTGGAGTTGGCAGAAGTTGGCAGTAGCAGCAGCAGGAGCCCAAATATTACTTTAAAGAGACCCTGGGGTTGGCTTCAGGAGCCCAAAAATTGGATGAATCACACCCTGGAGTTGGCAGAAGTTGGCAGTAGCAGCAGCAGGAGCCCAAATATTACTTTAAAGAGACCCTGGGGTTGGCTTCAGGAGCCCAAAAATTGGATGAATCACACCCTGGAGTTGGTAGAAGTTGACAGCAGCAGCAGCAGGAGCCCAAATATTACTTTAAAGAGACCCTGGGGTTGGCTTCAGGAGCCCAAAAATTGGATGAATCACACCCTAGAGTTGGCAGAAGTTGGCAGTAGCAGCAGCAGGAGCCCAAATATTACTTTAAAGAGACCCTGGGGTTGGCTTCAGGAGCCCAAAAATTGGATGAATCACACCCTGGAGTTGGCAGCAGCAGCAGCAGCAGCGGCAGCAGGAGCCCAAATATTACTTTAAAGAGACCCTGGGGTTGGCTTCAGGAGCCCAAAAATTGGATGAATCACACCCTGGAGTTGGCAGGAGTTGACAGCAGCAGCAGCAGGAGCCCAAATATTACTTTAAAGAGACCCTGGGGTTGGCTTCAGGAGCCCAAAAATTGGATGAATCACACCCTGGAGTTGGCAGCAGCAGCAACAGGAGCCCAAATATTACTTTAAAGAGACCCTGGGGTTGGCTTCAGGAGCCCAAAAATTGGATGAATCACACCCTGGAGTTGGCAGAAGTTGGCAGTAGCAGCAGCAGGAGCCCAAATATTACTTTAAAGAGACCCTGGGGTTGGCTTCAGGAGCCCAAAAATTGGATGAATCACACCCTGGAGTTGGCAGGAGTTGACAGCAGCAGCAGCAGGAGCCCAAATATTACTTTAAAGAGACCCTGGGGTTGGCTTCAGGAGCCCAAAAATTGGATGAATCACACCCTGGAGTTGGCAGAAGTTGGCAGTAGCAGCAGCAGGAGCCCAAATATTACTTTAAAGAGACCCTGGGGTTGGCTTCAGGAGCCCAAAAATTGGATGAATCACACCCTGGAGTTGGCAGCAGCAGCAGCAGCAGCAGCAGCAGCAGCAGCAGCAGGAGCCCAAACATTACTTTAAAGAGACACTGGGGTTGGCTTCAGGAGCCCAAAAATTGGATGAATCACACCCTGGAGTTGCCAGCAGCAGGAGCCCAAATATTACTTTAAAGAGACCCTGGGGTTGGCTTCAGGAGCCCAAAAATTGGATGAATCACACCCTGGAGTTGGCAGGAGTTGACAGCAGCAGCAGGAGCCCAAATATTACTTTAAAGAGACCCTGGGGTTGGCTTCAGGAGCCCAAAAATTGGATGAATCACACCCTGGAGTTGGCAGGAGTTGACAGCAGCAGCAGCAGGAGCCCAAATATTACTTTAAAGAGACCCTGGGGTTGGCTTCAGGAGCCCAAAAATTGGATGAATCACACCCTGGAGTTGGCAGGAGTTGGCAGCAGCAGCAACAGGAGCCCAAACATTACTTTAAAGAGACACTGGGGTTGGCTTCAGGAGCCCAAAAATTGGATGATTCACACCCTGGAGTTGGCAGGAGTTGGCAGCAGCAGCAACAGGAGCCCAAACATTACTTTAAAGAGACACTGGGGTTGGCTTCAGGAGCCCAAAAATTGGATGATTCACACCCTGGAGTTGGCAGCAGCAGCAGCAGGAGCCCAAATATTACTTTAAAGAGACACTGGGGTTGGCTTCAGGAGCCCAAAAATTGGATGATTCACACCCTGGAGTTGGCAGCAGCAGCAGCAGGAGCCCAAATATACACTGGAGTTGGCTTCAGGAGCCCAAAAATTGGATGAATCACACCCTGGAGTTGGCAGCAGCAGGAGCCCAAATATTACTTTAAAGAGACCCTGGGGTTGGCTTCAGGAGCCCAAAAATTGGATGAATCACACCCTGGAGTTGGCAGCAGCAGGAGCCCAAATATTACTTTAAAGAGACCCTGGGGTTGGCTTCAGGAGCCCAAAAATTGGATGAATCACACCCTGGAGTTGGCAGCAGCAGCAGCAGGAGCCCAAATATTACTTTAAAGAGACACTGGGGTTGGCTTCAGGAGCCCAAAAATTGGATGATTCACACCCTGGAGTTGGCAGCAGCAGCAGCAGGAGCCCAAATATACACTGGAGTTGGCTTCAGGAGCCCAAAAATTGGATGAATCACACCCTGGAGTTGGCAGACGTTGGCAGTAGCAGCAGCAGGAGCCCAAATATTACTTTAAAGAGACCCTGGGGTTGGCTTCAGGAGCCCAAAAATTGGATGAATCACACCCTGGAGTTGGCAGCAGCAGCAGCAGGAGCCCAAATATTACTTTAAAGAGACCCTGGGGTTGGCTTCAGGAGCCCAAAAATTGGATGAATCACACCCTGGAGTTGGCAGGAGTTGACAGCAGCAGCAGCAGGAGCCCAAATATTACTTTAAAGAGACCCTGGGGTTGGCTTCAGGAGCCCAAAAATTGGATGAATCACATCCTGGAGTTGGCAGGAGTTGGCAGCAGCAGCAACAGGAGCCCAAATATTACTTTAAAGAGACCCTGGGGTTGGCTTCAGGAGCCCAAAAATTGGATGAATCACACCCTGGAGTTGGCAGAAGTTGGCAGTAGCAGCAGCAGGAGCCCAAATATTACTTTAAAGAGACCCTGGGGTTGGCTTCAGGAGCCCAAAAATTGGATGAATCACACCCTGGAGTTGGCAGGAGTTGACAGCAGCAGCAGCAGGAGCCCAAATATTACTTTAAAGAGACCCTGGGGTTGGCTTCAGGAGCCCAAAAATTGGATGAATCACACCCTGGAGTTGGCAGCAGCAGCAGCAGCAGCAGCAGCAGGAGCCCAAACATTACTTTAAAGAGACACTGGGGTTGGCTTCAGGAGCCCAAAAATTGGATGAATCACACCCTGGAGTTGCCAGCAGCAGGAGCCCAAATATTACTTTAAAGAGACCCTGGGGTTGGCTTCAGGAGCCCAAAAATTGGATGAATCACACCCTGGAGTTGGCAGGAGTTGACAGCAGCAGCAGCAGGAGCCCAAATATTACTTTAAAGAGACACTGGGGTTGGCTTCAGGAGCCCAAAAATTGGACGAATCACACCCTGGAGTTGGCAGGAGTTGACAGCAGCAGCAGCAGGAGCCCAAATATTACTTTAAAGAGACCCTGGGGTTGGCTTCAGGAGCCCAAAAATTGGATGAATCACACCCTGGAGTTGGCAGGAGTTGGCAGCAGCAGCAACAGGAGCCCAAACATTACTTTAACGAGACACTGGGGTTGGCTTCAGGAGCCCAAAAATTGGATGATTCACACCCTGGAGTTGGCAGGAGTTGGCAGCAGCAGCAACAGGAGCCCAAACATTACTTTAAAGAGACACTGGGGTTGGCTTCAGGAGCCCAAAAATTGGATGATTCACACCCTGGAGTTGGCAGCAGCAGCAGCAGGAGCCCAAATATTACTTTAAAGAGACACTGGGGTTGGCTTCAGGAGCCCAAAAATTGGATGATTCACACCCTGGAGTTGGCAGCAGCAGCAGCAGGAGCCCAAATATACACTGGAGTTGGCTTCAGGAGCCCAAAAATTGGATGAATCACACCCTGGAGTTGGCAGGAGTTGACAGCAGCAGCAGCAGGAGCCCAAATATTACTTTAAAGAGACCCTGGGGTTGGCTTCAGGAGCCCAAAAATTGGATGAATCACACCCTGGAGTTGGCAGCAGCAGCAGCAGCAGGAGCCCAAACATTACTTTAAAGAGACCCTGGGGTTGGCTTCAGGAGCCCAAAAATTGGATGAATCACACCCTGGAGTTGGCAGCAGCAGCAGCAGCAGGAGCCCAAACATTACTTTAACCCTTTTGTTGCCAAGCCCGTAACACCTACGTGCTGGCTTGGCTGGGCCTTAAGTGCCAAGCCCGTAGGTGTTACGTGCTTGACTTTCCTCGCTTGTAGTTTAAAAAGTAAAAACAACAAATACTCACCTGACCCCTTGTTGGATCCGGCCGGGTCTCCTCTTTAATTTGGTGCCATCCGATCCCCCGTGGGGGGTCGGATGGCTCCAGGAGAGCCCCCGGAATAGGCCGCCCCCCCCCCGCTTCTGCAGCAGCAGCTTCTAACTGTAAAAAAAAAAAAAAAAAATGACATTCACTTACCTGTGTGTGCGCTGGCTCCCGCTGTCCCTCCTCTTCACCTGGGGGGCCTCCGATCCCCCCCCAGGACTTACCGATCTTCAGGAGAGAGCCTGGGAGGCTCTCTCCTCTCTTCTTCTCGATGGCGGCCGCCCCTTGGGGGCGGGGCTTATGAAGTCATCCCGGCCCCGAACGGGCTTCATCTTTCTCAGCTTCTCAGATGCCGGTGATCGGCGCTGGGGAAGGAGGTGACAGGAGATCCTCTGATCTCCTGCCTTCTCCTTCTCTGGATGCCGATCACCGGCATCTGTCAGCTGAGCGGCGAGGGACAAGAGCTTGCAATCGAAGGTAAGTACAGTAAAAAAAAATTTTTTTTTTTTCTAATAAAATACTTTTTATTATTGTGTGGTGTTTTTTTTTCACATTAACCCTTTGTGAGCTGGTAAGGGGTCCATGAGACCCCTTATACCAGTTCACAAGGCTGGGGGGGTGGCAAGTCACCTGCCCTAGCGGGTGGCTTGCCATTAACCCCCGCACCCCCATTACCTGCCTCCCCAAAGGCCAGGGGGGGGCAGAAGAGCCCGGGCCCACATAGGCTATGTGGGCTCGTAGGCTGCAGGGTGGGGGGGCCACCAAAGCTGGCCCCCCCACTCTGTGCCTACAAGCCCCCATAGCTGGTCCCGGGCTGGTTACTTTGGGTAAGGGGGACCCCACGTCATTTTTTTTTTTGGATTTTGAAGGGTTTTTAACCCTTCAAAATCCAAAAAAAATGGGGTCCCCCTCCCCGGGAAGGGGGACCCTATGTCATTTTTTTTTTTAATTAACCATTTGTCATCCAGCAGCTATAAAAGGCTTCTGGGCAGGAAAGGGTGTCTACCTATACATATGTGGTATCGCTGTAACCGGGAGAAATTGGGGTTTCTCACGCAATAAGATTTTATTGACAAACTTACATTTTTTATTACAAAAAAACTCTACAAATTGTAAAAAAATGTTTTTTTTTTATTTTTTTTCACACATTTCACCCCAAAAAATTGAGAATACACCTAAAAAATACAAACAAGACATTTCATGTTAAAGCCCAGACTCTGTTGAAAAAAACAATATATAATTTTCCTGGGAAATCCCTTCAAAAATGACAGTTGAATATGTGTAGCGCAAAATGGTGAAACATCGTCTGGCAACAGGGAGTGGCAAATGCTGCAGGTAGGCTGGCAGCGAAAGGGTTAAAGAGACCCTGGGGTTGGCTTCAGGAGCCCAAAAATTGGATGATTCACACCCTGGAGTTGGCAGGAGTTGGCAGCAGCAGCAACAGGAGCCCAAACATTACTTTAAAGAGACACTGGGGTTGGCTTCAGGAGCCCAAAAATTGGATGATTCACACCCTGGAGTTGGCAGCAGCAGCATCAGGAGCCCAAATATACACTGGAGTTGGCTTCAGGAGCCCAAAAATTGGATGAATCACACCCTGGAGTTGGCAGCAGCAGCAGCAGGAGCCCAAATATTACTTTAAAGAGACCCTGGGGTTGGCTTCAGGAGCCCAAAAATTGGATGAATCACACCCTGGAGTTGGCAGCAGCCCAAATATTACTTTAAAGAGACCCTGGGGTTGGCTTCAGGAGCCCGAAAATTGGATGAATCACACCCTGGAGTTGGCAGCAGCAGCAGCAGGAGCCCAAATATTACTTTAAAGAGACACTGGGGTTGGCTTCAGGAGCCCAAAAATTGGATGATTCACACCCTGGAGTTGGCAGCAGCAGCAGCAGGAGCCCAAATATACACTGGAGTTGGCTTCAGGAGCCCAAAAATTGGATGAATCACACCCTGGAGT
The DNA here is from genome assembly GCA_027917425.1 of Gastrophryne carolinensis. Lineage (NCBI taxonomy): Eukaryota > Metazoa > Chordata > Amphibia > Anura > Microhylidae > Gastrophryne > Gastrophryne carolinensis. The sequence goes on along the minus strand of CM051242.1, from coordinate 14,425,579 downwards.
TGGCAGAAGTTGGCAGCAGCAGCAGCAGGAGCCCAAAAAATGTCCTCAAGACATAAATATGTTTTGCACCATTTGGAAAGTGTAAAACGTGGCACCATGCTGAATCTAGTCGCATGCATCAGGCATTGGTGGGTGGAAATCCTGGCTGATCCATCCCTGATTCATTTTGACAAAGGTGAGTCTCTCCACATTTTTAGTTGACAGACGAGTTCTCCTCGCCGTAACTATGGCCCCCGCCGCACTAAACACCCGCTCAGATGGCACGCTACTTGCCGGGCAGGACAGCTTTTCCAGGGCAAACTCTGCTAGTTGCGGCCACAAATCAAGTTTGGCTGCCCAGAAGTCCAGCGGATCCTCAAGGTGTGTTGGCATGGTCATGTCAAAGTATGGTGGACAGCCAGAAGTCATCCCGCCGACAGATGGAAACAATTATGGGGTCACTACGCAAGCACGTGAGCATGCTTCGTGCCATTTGCGCAAGTGACTCGGATGGACTACCTGTCTCCATCTCCACTGCATACTGCCACGGTGTGCCCGGGTCCTCTGTCTTGCCTTCCTCAAAAACCTCTAGCTCCTCTGGCTGCTCCTGCTCCTCCTCTCCTGTCCGCTGACTAGATAAACCAGCCATTTCGCCAAGCCTAAACTGTGTTTCGCTGGGCAACTCCTCCTCCTCCTCTTCCTCCTCCTCCTCCAGTTCAGCTCCAACGGGGTTCATGTGGCCGTAAGATGTAAACACCATGTCTCCAGTGCCCTGACCAGCCATGGTTTCCAACATGTGCTGTAGTACATGAAGCAGTGGAATCACGTCGTTCATCCCGTAATCCTGCCGACTGACAAATAAAGTGGCATCCTCAAAGGGCCTGAGCAAACGGCAGGTGTCACGTATGAGCTGCCACTGGTTGACTTTGAAGTTACACAGGGGAGTCCCCCTATCTGCTTGGATCATCAGGAAATCCGTGATGGCTTTTCTCTGTTCATATAATCGGTCCAACATGTGAAGGGTGGAATTCCAACGGGTGGAAACATCGCAAATCAGACTATGTTGGGGGATACCATTCTGACGCTGTAGCTCAAGAAGGGTGTGTTTGGCGGTGTAGGAGTGGCTGAAGTGCATGCAAAGTTTCCTTGAAGTTGTTAGGATGTCTTGCAGATGGGGGGAACACTTCAAAAACCGCTTGACAACCAGATTGAAGACGTGAGCCATGCAGGGGGCATGGGTCAGGCTTCCTTGGCGCAGTGCAGACAAAATGTTCTTCCCATTGTCGGTAACCATGATTCCCATTTTAAGTTTTCTCGGAGTAAGCCATGTTTGGATTTCCTGATGAATACATTTAAGCAGTTCCTCCCCTGTGTGACTCCGTTCGCCAAGACAAACCATGTGAAGCACTGCGTGACACCTCCGTGCCCTGCACACATGGTAGACTGGAGGGGCACTGAGACTTGAGCCTACAGTGGAGGGTGAGGAGATGGCGGAGGATGAGGAGGCCGAGTCACACGGTGTCACAGGCCCAACGGGCAGGGAGCGCGGAGGCCGAAGCGGCGTGACCTGTCCAAGTTGCTGCTGCTGCTGCAAAGGGACCACATTCACCCAGTGGGCCGTAAACGACATGTACTGTCCCTGACCGTAGTTACAGCTCCAGATGTCGGCGCTGCCATGCACTTTGCTACACACCGACAGGCTCAAGGACTGGCCCACCTTCTGTTCAACAAAAGTGTGCAGCGCTGGTACTGCCTTCTTGGCAAAGAAATGACGGCTTGGGACTCTCCACCTCGGCTCGGCACAAGCCATCAGTTCTCTGAAAGGTGCAGATTCCACCACCTGAAAAGGGAGCGACTGCAGCACCAGCAACTTGGACAGGAGCACATTCAGCTTCTGCGCCGTAGGATGAGTGGGCGCATACTGCTGTCTCTTGGACATGGCTTCGCTGATGGATTGCTGGCGGGATGCATGACTTGGAGGAGGAAGAGGAGGAGCAGGAGCGACAGAGGATGGGTATGACGCACAGCTGCCTTCGGCTGAGGTGCTGGAGCCTTGGCTGGCAGAAATTGGGAGCTCACTTGGTGAGGAAGCAGATTGGACCACCCCTTGGGAGCCTCGGTTCTCCCAGGTCGCTTTATGGTGACGCATCATATGTTGACGCAGGGCCGTGGTGCCAACATTTGGACCCTGGCCACGCTTCACCTTTTGCCTACATATCTTGCATGTGGCCATGTTACCCTCCTGCGGATGCTTCAGGAAAAACTGCCACACTGCCGAGTAGCTACTTTTCCCACCCCCTGGCCTCACTGATTCACTGCTGCTGTTGCCAACTCCAGGAACCCCTGCTCCACTACCTCCCGATAAGGTAGACTGCCGCACAGCAGGTGCTCTACCCCGGCCCCGGCCCCGGCCGGCTCCAGCCTTTGGAATTGTGCCCCCATGCTGACTGCTACCACCTTGCTGCCTCAGCTGCTGACTCCGGGGCAACCTGCGCCCCTCTTCTCCTGATGATGACGATGAAGCCCCTTCATCACCCGGCTCCCAAGTGCGATCGGCTTCATCGTCATCATCATCATCATCACCGGGTTGTGGCTGTACGTCACTGATGTTCGTGGATTCGTCAACAGTGTCTGGCGCAGGAGCTGGAACGCTCGCAGCACCCACGACACTGTCCACATCACTATTTGTCTGCCTAGCTAAAGAAGCCACCTCCATTTCTTGGCTGGGCAGTAGCTGCTGACTGTCCTCCTGTATCTGATCGTCCTCCTCACTAAAGAGTGGAGCTGAACCCAAAGCATAGGATACGTCGCTGGGGGAGGGAACGGCATAGGACAGAGGCAATGGGAGGACAGGGACTGCTCTCGGGGCATGCCAACTCAGGGTTGTGTCAGAGGAACCTACCGACCCTAGACTGGGGGTCTCAGACGTAAGTTGTGATGATGTTGTTGATGAGCGCGTCAACCAATCTACCACGGCAGATGCGTTACTGGTGGAGACCCGACCGCTAGCAGATACTGGCAGATTAGGTCTCTCAGCGTGACTCCTGCTGCTACTGGCCCCCAGTCTGATGCGAGCTCTGCCTGCGGAATCTTGGCCTCTGCCACTCCTCTTTTCACTTCCAGGCACTTGTCTGCCCGACATAGTCTAACTGGCGTGGTAGTAGGTGATATTTTAAGATCCCCCGGGCAGCGGTTGGTCTATATGAAACAGAATATAATGCACACCAAAAGTGAGCAGTAACAGCCTCCAACAGGCCTGCTTAGTGTAAATAAGAGAGCTGCTTAGTGTAAATAAAGAGGGGTATGCTATGTTACAGAATGGGATGCCCCAACAGAAGTGCACCTGGCAGGCAGCAGTAAGTCTATGCCCAGCAAAAGTGTCTTTATCAGGGCTAATTTCAATTATAATAAGTGCAAATGGTTATATGGTCTTAAACAGAGGCTGCTGTAGTCACAGAATGGGATGCCCCAAAAAAGATCCAGTAGAGCTATGCCCAGCAAAAGTGTCTTTATCAGGGCTAATTTCAATTATAATAAGTGCAAATGGTTATATGGTCTTAAACAGAGGCTGCTGTAGTCACAGAATGGGATGCCCCAAAAAAGATCCAGTAGTGCTATGCCCAGCAAAAGTGTCTTTATCAGGGCTAATTTCAATTATAATAAGTGCAAATGGTTATATGGTCTTAAACAAAGGCTGCTGTAGTCACAGAATGGGATGCCCCAAAAAAAGATCCAGTAGTGCTATGCCCAGCAAAAGTGTCTTTATCAGGGCTAATTTCAATTATAATAAGTGCAAATGGTTATATGGTCTTAAACAGAGGCTGCTGTAGTCACAGAATGGGATGCCCCAAAAAAAGATCCAGTAGTGCTATTCCCAGCAAAAGTGTCTTTATCAGGGCTAATTTCAATTATAATAAGTGCAAATGGTTATATGGTCTTAAACAGAGGCTGCTGTAGTCACAGAATGGGATGCCCCAAAAAAAGATCCAGTAGTGCTATGCCCAGCAAAAGTGTCTTTATCAGGCCTAATTTCAATTATAATAAGTGCAAATGGTTATATGGTCTTAAACAGAGGCTGCTGTATTCACAGAATGGGATGCCCCAAAAAAAGATCCAGTAGTGCTATGCCCAGCAAAAGTGTCTTTATCAGGGCTAATTTCAATTATAATAAGTGCAAATGGTTATATGGTCTTAAACAGAGGCTGCTGTAGTCACAGAATGGGATGCCCCAAAAAAGATCCAGTAGTGCTATGCCCAGTAAAAGTGTCTTTATCAGGCCTAATTTCAATTATAATAAGTGCAAATGGTTATATGGTCTTAAACAGAGGCTGCTGTAGTCACAGAATGGGATGCCCCCAAAAAAGATCCAGTAGTGCTATGCCCAGCAAAAGTGTCTTTATCAGGGCTAATTTCAATTATAATAAGTGCAAATGGTTATATGGTCTTAAACAGAGGCTACTGTAGTCACAGAATGGGATGCCCCAAAAAAAGATCCAGTAGTGCTATGCCCAGCAAAAGTGTCTTTATCAGGCCTAATTTCAATTATAATAAGTGCAAATGGTTATATGGTCTTAAACAGAGGCTGCTGTAGTCACAGAATGGGATGCCCCAAAAAAAGATCCAGTAGTGCTATGCCCAGCAAAAGTGTCTTTATCAGGGCTAATTTCAATTATAATAAGTGCAAATGGTTATATGGTCTTAAACAGAGGCTGCTGTAGTCACAGAATGGGATGCCCCAAAAAAAGATCCAGTAGTGCTATGCCCAGCAAAAGTGTCTTTATCAGGCCTAATTTCAATTATAATAAGTGCAAATGGTTATATGGTCTTAAACAGAGGCTGCTGTAGTCACAGAATGGGATGCCCCAAAAAAAGATCCAGTAGTGCTATGCCCAGCAAAAGTGTCTTTATCAGGCCTAATTTCAATTATAATAAGTGCAAATGGTTATATGGTCTTAAACAGAGGCTGCTGTAGTCACAGAATGGGATGCCCCAAAAAAAGATCCAGTAGTGCTATGCCCAGCAAAAGTGTCTTTATCAGGGCTAATTTCAATTATAATAAGTGCAAATGGTTATATGGTCTTAAACAGAGGCTGCTGTAGTCACAGAATGGGATGCCCCAAAAAAAGATCCAGTAGTGCTATGCCCAGCAAAAGTGTCTTTATCAGGGCTAATTTCAATTATAATAAGTGCAAATGGTTATATGGTCTTAAACAGAGGCTGCTGTAGTCACAGAATGGGATGCCCCAAAAAAGATCCAGTAGTGCTATGCCCAGCAAAAGTGTCTTTATCAGGGCTAATTTCAATTATAATAAGTGCAAATGGTTATATGGTCTTAAACAGAGGCTGCTGTAGTCACAGAATGGGATGCCTCACAGCAGACTTAAGATCAGTTCAGTATATATGCACAGTTAGTTAGTATAAGCAGCCTGAAAACGCTAACAAAGCCTGTCAGGCTGGATGAAAAAAAAAAAAATCTCCCTGTGACAGCCTCCGATTTTTCCTTCCTTTCCCTGTTTTTCGCTGACTTTCTGTCTGTCTCCTGTCTGTCTCCTGCCTGTCTCCAGCCTGTCCCTGTCTGTCCCTGCCTGTCTAACTGTCTCTCCCTCAGCTACACAGCGTTCTGTCTCTCACGAATGCAATAGAGAAATGAGGAAGGAAAAGCAAGATGGACGACTTAAATAGCGCTGTGACGTCACCGGGCTTGCTGGCTGCTGATAGGCTGCATGTGACTGCCCCAGCTTGCACTGGCGCGGGATAGATGTCCAGACATGTCCCGTCCGCCATCTTAGAATGCCTGTAAATGTAAATGAATGGATGTTAAAGGAAAACTTCGAGCGATCGAAACGCGGGGAAATTCGGATTCGATCCGAATCGAATTTTTCCTGAAATTCGGATCGAATCTGGGTTCGTCCGGATCGATTCGCTCATCCCTAGTAGTAATGTTTGTGGTCAGGTGTTGCCATTTGTAGTTGTATTTGGCTTTCTGGGAGGATGCTCCTTGCTCGCAGGTTGGCAGCTCCTGAGTTGCGGCTTGCGTTTTGCTTTCCCGATCTGTCTGGCAGGGATGAGGATAAATATGTGGCGCGTCATTATGTCCCAAGCGATTGGCCACGCGGAGGAAGTGTTCAGTAACAGGTAATTACAGGTGATTCCTCTCAACTCTGTTTATGGAACACAAGATGGATTGTGGTTTTGGGATTTTTTGAGGCATACGTGACCAATGTATGTTTGTGCACACATAGGAAGTTTTCCTCCGCACTTAACCCATCCGCGCAGTGAGAAAAACACAAGTAGTGAGTGCCCACATGCCTGTAGCGGTATGATGCCCTAACCATGGTGCCTGGGGAGCAGTTGGAGGGGTTAGGCACCTGGCTCAAGAGCAGTTCAGTCATATCCTGGCCGGTCTCAGGTCACACAATCGCTTTCTTACCTCTAGGCCACGACTGCGCCAAAAATGACTTAAAGTGGATCAAAACCCACGGCGATCGGCCCGAGAATCTATAAAATTCCCAGGCTGATCGATTATCTTCCCCCAGGGCATCCAAAATCGGGATGCCCCACTGTGTGAAACCCCCCCAGGTCGGCCCATACACTTACCTTGCTTCCCGGTCCAACGGCACATGTGCGAGCTGCATCCCCGTTATCCCTTTAGCAGGGCATGTGCCCGCGCCAGGCATTTGTGAATGGCAGACGCGGGCATACTCCCTGTTAGAGGGAAGCCGGGGATGCGAGTGTCAGTGTGCTCAGAGCCACTGGCCTTAGACGACTTTACGAGCGCGCTGATTGGACGAGCGGCCGCACATGTGCCGTAGGACCGAGAGGAGGTGAGTTGGCATCAGCGATCTAGGGGGTTTAACACAGCGGGACACCCCCGATCGGGGTGCCACGGGGGAAAAGACCAAAACCCAGGATAGTCATAATCCTGGGTTTTGGTCCACTCTAACAACCATTAAAAACATATCCTGCACAGCAAGTTGTTTCTATCTGCCATGATATCCTAAAACAACAAGATTTTACATGTAGCCATGGGTGGCGGAATGTTTTATCTCCCACTGTATTCAAGACGATTCCAATGCATTTCGCTGAAAACCAACTTTGTCAAGGGAAATTTAGAATCTTCCTATTAATAGATACAATATGATATTACGGTTTCCTATCATATATTTTTTTTTAAATCTATAATTTAAAGAATGTGGAAAAACACATTTTTTTAATTGTGCCACTGCCAAATTTTAAAGCAATGCTGCTTTAAAGCAGAACAAAACCCAAGCAGATTGGCCCTGGAATCTAAAACTGCATAAAACCACCCCGGGGTCCCAGCAATGGGTAGTGATAGGCTGGGGACAGAAGCGCGCCCATGTCTGGGGATGCGGCTGCTTTCGCCCCTGACTATCAAGCACAGAGCCATTTGCTGAGTATTTATATGCACCGCAAATGGCCCTGGTTGGACAATAGCCAGCACATGCGCGTAGGACCAGGAAAAGGTGAGTTTTTACTGGACGATCTGGGGGGTTTCACACAGTGGGGGCAAGTAACAAGTAGTCTAAATTAACGCATTAGATGTTGCCCTTGCTGTTGGGGGAGATAAGCATAGGCACAGGCTAGGGAAGCCCCTGCCCACCAGTTAACCTGGGACTCTTGGAGGTCAGGCCAGCGAAAAACTCAGGAAGGCACACCCTGTGGCCCCGAGGAGAAAACCATGTAATGACAGACTCTTGAAGGGCGGACCAGGTAAAGGCCTAGCACAGTGCGAGGTGGGAACATGGACCCTATGTGCCTGGGGCCCTCTATTGGATGTCAAGGGGTCCACAATAAAGAAACCTTAGTTTGAATGCGTTTGGACTGTGTCTGCCCTTTGGTTTCAGGATGTCCTGAACTCACCAGGGGCACCTCGGGAAGATACCTCCCTGGAACGGGAGAGCCCCCAAAGCGGCCCTGTTCAGGCGTCATCTTATAACCCATCCCTCAAATACTTGCTATTGAATCGGGGTCACCCCTTTTTCCGCCACCACTTCCACAGAACGCCCGTGATTGTGCCAGTGTAGCAAAATGGAGAAGTCTCTCACCTTAGGACACAAGAAGGCAGTGGGGCTGGTGGAGGTGAAGTTTCCTGGGCAGTAGAATCCAGCAGCACACAGTCCTGTGGGAGAGCTCAGGCCGGGACTGGCACAGAAATGTCCAGCATAGCACGGCACACAGCTCTCCAAGGAGGAGCCCCCTGTAAGGAGATAAATAATGGTCAGTGTCTGTCATGTCCCACGACGTGTGGGGTAACTGCTTATTATAATGTTTATTTCCATAGGCTAGCAGTGTGGCTTTAATTCCCCTTGTCCCTTCCTGGCTCCCTTAGTCTTGCTGTGATGCAAGTAACTCCTCCCTTCTTCTCCTCTCCTCCAGCCATATTCTAGTTTGGCTTCCAAGCAGTGCACACCCGCTGCTCCCTTCTGCAGCTACAGTCTTTTTACCTGCTGTTGCTGTATGGGATACATCACATGTTTCCTGCTGTATTGATCGCACATGTGAAGATTCCTGCTGTAAGAAGTTTGCTGCAAGATACTGTACTGAAATAAAGCTTTTGAAACTTAGCTTACTCAACCGCTGGTGGATCACATGGATATCTCCTAAGCCTCATGGACTGAAGAAAACATCCATCACAGACGCACACAAGGAACATGGAGCTGTCTACAGGATTCACATTACTGCCATCTGGTGAGTCAGAATAGTGTCCCAAACATAATCCGGGAGAAAAATACATATCCACATATATCTTAGAAGTGCACCTGATTCATGAAGAAGGAGAGAGCGCCTTCATGTGGTCACACACCAAGCCCTGTCCTCTGGCTGGAGGGGCATCCATATCTCCCAAGTGCCCCTGATTTGGAAGAACTGTCCCTCTTTTGAGTTAATGTCCCCCTGTCCCAGCTTGGTCTCATTTGTCCCTCTTTGAGGTGTAACATGCAGATCTGCAGCGATAAATGGTTAATTTGCCTATTTAAAGTATTTATATTGTTGTTACCCCTATCTCCTATCCATCCCTCAATGAGGGGGTGTGGCTTCATTTCAAAACTGTCCCACCCTGAAAAGTTGGGAGATATGGCTTCGCATAAAACGCAACTTAATAGCCTAAGGTTTCTGGCAATGACAGTTAGTTCCTGGGATTGGCATGCATAAGTTCCAGTGGACCAAAACCCAGGATTTTGACTATCCTGGGTTTGGGTGCTTGCCCCCAGCGCACCCCGATCAGGGATGTCCCGCTGTGTGAAACCCCCCCAGGGTGCCTGAACAAACTCACCTCTTCCCAGTCCTATGGAGCATGCATGTCTGCTCGTCCAATCAGCACGCTGGTATCCACTCCCGCCCCTTTGTCTAAGGCAAGCAGATCCGAGCGTGCCGACGGGCGCATCCCCCAATACGCTCTAACAGGAAGCGTGCCCGCACCGGCCATTCACAAATGCCTGAGGCAGGCATGCACTCTGCTAGAGGGATAGCGGAGACGCGTCCACTGCTCGTGCATGCACAGTTGGACTGGGAAAGAAGGTGAGTTTATGGGCGACCTGGGGGGGTCATCCCAATTCTGAATGCCCCGGGGGGGAGGGAATCAATAAGAATGATAAGATTCCCGGGCCGATCTCTGTGGGTTTTGGTCCAATTTTTTTATACTGAATATTGTACAGCGCAGTACCATCACATAGTGTGTCATCTGAATAAGTGCACAATCTGTAAAAAAAATGTAAAAAAATGGACCAAAACCTGGGTTTTGGTACATGCCCCAGGGGCATCCTGATTTAAGGTGCCCCACAGTGTGAAACACCCCAGTGCACCCAAAAACTTCCGATTTTCCTACGCCGCATGCAAGGGCAATCAACATACGGCCCTGTTTTAAGCAGAGAGCCCAACATAATGGAGCGGGCGAATCCCCAGTTTCTATTTGGTGTGTTCCTGACCCCAGTCTGGCGTGGGAGCCGCGGAATAGGTGATTAAATGTGGGCGATGTGAGGGGTCCCAAGGTTGCTTGATCAGCGGGCCCTGGAGTATTTTAGATCAGTTAAACTTTTGTGGATGGAAGCCCACTGTGGGATTACCCTGTCCCCCTGTAGGGCAGTCTGAGCCTGATGAATGGAAAAAACAAGCCCATGTATAGAGTAGGCTGTGCTCATACCTGCGAAGTGTCCCTCATTTGGAGGGACTGTCCCTCTTTGGAGTCCATGTCCCCCTGTCCCTCGTTGTTCTCCTTTGTCCCTCTTTGAGGTGTAACATGCAGATATGCAGCAATAAATGATTCATTTGCCCATTCAAAGTGTTTCTATTGTTTTAACTGTTACACCCTATCTCCTATCCCTCCCTCAATGAGGGGGCGTGGCCTAATTTAACAAATGTCCCTCTTTCCCACCCTGAAAAGTTGGTAGGTATGTGTGCTTACCTGTGGCATTCTTCAGTGTTCCTATAGGGCAAGGCCTCAGAGATGGAGTCCCTTCTGGGCAGTAGTGGCCAGGCGGACAGGGACCATTGAGCGGGAAGCGGACTGTTTTTTGTGGGATGAAGTCGGCTGCTTCTCCTGCACAGTAATATCCAGCGGAGCACAGACCTGCGCACACACAGGGACAGGAGACTCGGGTCACACGTTACAGTGTTAAAATCGAACCTTGTCGGAGAGAAGTGTGTTTTCTTGGATCAGGGTTGGGATGGGGAGAGAGAGAGGCAGGAGGGTGGTTTGAAGGGGTTTATTACTCCTCCCCCCTTATTTTTTTTTTCTTTCTCTTTTCCTTCCTCGTCAGAGGGTCTGAGCAGTGACACAAGGGGAGTGGCGGTACCTAAAAACCTCATGACCTGGGGCAGGGCCGGCGCCAGCACAGGGAAAACCTGGGCAATTGCCAGGGCCCCTGGCATCTTCAGGGGCCCACTCACTTGGCCTTGGTATTATTTTACAGTGGACCGAACGCCCGGTGCAGTGTGCAGACCTGCTCATGGTTGGCCTCAGCAACAGGAGGTGATCAGCAACACTGGAGGAGGTGGCCTGGAATTGAGGGCAATTGATGGGAGCTCAGAAGGTGGTGAGAACCAGGTGACAACTGACAAGAACTGGAGGGTGATCAGCAGCAGGAGATGACCCATTTGTGACAGTGGAGTTGAAAGGTGACATCATGTGACTCACTACTGGGGCCCACTAAGACTCTCTTGCTCCAGAAACCTTGAGCGGGCCCTGACCTGGGGTATTTACGTAAGTTCTCTCCTATGAGGAATGTGATTTTGTAATACGATTTTGCAGGAAGGGGATTGGGAGGGGGGGTAGTAGGAGTATTTCTGTGCAACATATGTTGGGGCGTTTGGATTTTATAAGATGTGAGGCTGAACATGTCATTTATATACACTCTGGACTGTATTGCTTGTTGTACCATGTGTTTCGCAATAAAAATTGCTTGAAAAAAAAATCCCTGTAGGGTGTGGGTCTGCGGGACTCATGCTTCCTTTCTTACTTACCCACACGCCAACCACTTGGCTGCACCAAGTGGGGTAAACCCGATGCATGTGTACACCTGTTACATGGCAGGTTATCATTGGATGAGGGGCTCGGGAAAGGTAAGGAATGGAGCCCAATGTCTGACTTTTGGTGGAACACACAGCAGTCATCCCATTCATGGTGCCTGCAGGTGGGGGGGGGAGCAAAGGCCAATGGGACCAGCTGTATGATTCCTGAAATTGTCCAGGCATAAAATAAAATAAAAAAATACTCATCTATTCATTTATACTCTGCAGTCGATTGCTCCTATTCCTGCACTTGCAAACTCATCTGAGCCCTCAATCCAGCTGTAGTACTGGATCAGCTTCCTTTGTTTTTGCCTGGATTCCTCTGACAGTCATGCTACGACTGCCTAAATAGGCAGGGTGATTCATTACTGGCCAACATTGATGAATATATTGTGTGAGTCTCTCTAACACCAGTACAGCGCTATATGGGAGCGAACGGTAGCGCCAGCTCGGTGCGACTGACTCAAACCTTATTCATCAAAAAAATAGCCCCACACAGCTTCGGTGATCAAAATCGGGTCGTTGTACCCCAGAGCGCCAGAGGCTGTGTGATTAAAGTCCGTTTTTGAACACACATCGACTAGTAACAAAAGCGAAAACACATGGAATTACATTGTTATAACATTGTAACATGAACACTATAATACCAGACATGTAAAGAGAATTCTGCATAAAAATATTATAAATCAAAAAAGTTTTCAAAAATGACTTTAAATAGGGCAGGAGAGGTCACACAATGATTTGATAATTAAAAAAACAAAAAAACAAAATAAAACCTTGTTTAAAGAGAATAAAAGGATCGTCCATTGAAATGTATGGGAGAGCGTCAGGTAGCGACAGGTAATACCAGGCGCTCTGGAAGGTAGAGCCCTGGCGCTATATGCTGAGATGTCTGTGGTGATGAATCGGTCGCTATGTGTCGCTGTAGAGTCGCTTTGATAAATGTGGTATTGCGTACAGCGCCCGGCGTTCACCGTCGGCTACCTGTCGTTACCTGTCGCTGCCAGTCGTTACCTGTCGCTATGGCTTGATGAATAAAGCCCAAAGTGGACAAAAAACATTTTTGGCTGGCCCTACAGTCTAAAGTCTCTAAAAAGGCTTTTGGTCCTTATCTCTGTCTACCATAAACAACAAGAGGCACATGTTGTTTGCATTAGCACGACTGAAGCTATGAGGTGTTATTAAGCTGTCTTGTTAACAGCATTAAATGTGTCGACTATAGGTGTCACAGCCCCCTCCCCCATATATAAGTGGCTACCCTGCAGTCCATTGCTCCTATTCCTGCACTTGCAAACTCATCTGAACCCTCAATCCAGGACCTGCCTAAATAAAGTGGACAAAAAACATTTTTGGCTGGCTCTACAGTCTAAAGAACTCCAGGGCTGCTTGTTTTCCTGTGAATACAAAAACCTGTCTAGGTCTACTTGATTCCAAATAATGTCTATATGCATGGGGGTTCCGGATGTAATAGACTACACTTCACAAAACCCATTGATATGGATTGAGTGTACATGCCTTCCCCTCCCCCCCCCCTTTTTTTTTTTTTTTTTCTTTTCCTCTCTCTTTTTCTTTGTTTCTCTTTGTTTTTCTACTCTTTCCTTTTCTATCTCCTTTATTGCTTTTCATTCTTCTTTCCACATGCTACGCTTTTCTCTCTATTTTCTCTCTCGGGGGGGGGGGGGGGGGGGGGAGGGGAGAGAGCAGAGGAGGGAGAGAGGAACAGAGAAAGGGGGAAAAAAAAAAAAGGGGGGAGGGGAAGGCATGTACACTCAAGATAAATCTGCTCTTAGCTTCTCTTCTCCCCATAATGATGTACCTCATAAGGGATCTTAAAGCTCTTTGATAAGAAATTATTATTGAGCAGCTAAATTAAGATCCATACTGAATGGGAAGAAAAAAAGAAAAAAAAACAAGAAAAAAAAAAAAAGAATTATCCATCTATCCCCCATACACAATTCATACAAATATTTAAAGCGGACCAAAACCCACATTTTTAACGAGCATCCCCTGAATTGCTCCCCCCATGAAGAGAACCTTTTGCCAATTTTCACTGCTCCTGCTTCACTTTAATCCCAGATAATGGCGCCTGTTTTGGCGCTTTCTCTATTCATTGCCACTGTTACGTGTGGCAATGATGTCATAGCCACATCTATGCAATGACTAATCACCTGCCATCTTACATAGAGGGACAGCAAAAAAAAAAAGTGTTCCAGGACGACTCGAAAAACGAAAGTATCCATTTCTAGTTCTACACCCTAAGAAGGGAGTGTCAGAAGGGGCTTTGGCCAAATGTATTTCACAAGTTCAGTGGGTTTTGGTCCGCCTTACCTTAATTAAACACTGATTTACATAATCACCATCCACTGCATTGTGAAAATTTGCTCGTTTTCCTGTCGCTTGGGCATCCTGATTTTGGGATCTGGCAATCACATGAGCGGGCTGCAGCAGAATTACTCCGGACAATTCAGATAAGTTTGGGGTGGGCACAGGTAGAAGGAAGCTATCAAAGGGATGCCGGACATTTTTCCAGCACTCTGTGTTGGGCTCTGATTTCAAGCAGCAGTCTATGCTGTTCATTTATATTCATGGAAAAGAATGCTGGTTGGAGGAAAGCCCAGGCATGCGGTGTAGGATTGCCAGCAAGGTAAGTATACTAGGCGAACAGGGGGTCTAGACCGGGATGCCCCCTGCAAAAGGAGCACATGGAGGTTTGTCTCTAAAAAGGATCTTGGTCCTCTCCTCTGTCTACCATAAACAACAGAGGTAGATGTTGTTTGCATTAGTACAATGGAAGCTATGAGGTGTTATTAAGCTGTCTTGGGAGAGTTGTTAACTGCATTATATGTGTCATACCATAGGTGTCACAGCCCCTTCCCCATATACATGTGGCTTCTTCATGTAAAGGCATAAAACAAACAAAAAAAACTTTTAATTCTTTTATACCCTGCATTCAACCGTTCCTATTCCTGCACTTGCAAACTCATTTGAACCCTCAATCCAGTCTAGTGGTGGTGGGCTTTCGACGCTGCCTCTGTGACTGAAGTCTAGGCTTGGCCTGGCACGCGTGAGGCCTGCGACAGAGAAAGGGTTTGGCATACCTCCCAACTGTCATTGATTTGGAGGGACTGGCCCTCTTTGGTGTCCACTTCTCCCTGTTCCTCGTTGTTCTCATTTGTCCCTCTTTGAGGTGTAACATGCAGATCTGCATCAATAAATGATTAATTTGCCTATTCAAAGTGTTTATATTGTTGTAACTGTTACAACGTATCTCCTATCCATAGGGTGTGACCTAATTTAACAAATGTCCCTCCACCCTGAAAAGTTGGTTGGTATGCTATTTCCCATCCTATTTCTCTCAATAGCACATTAATTTTTTATAGCAAAAAATTCAGTTCACCTTCACCAGGTCTAGATCTCCTATCCATCAATGAATGAGAGGACGTGGTTTAATTTAACAATTGAATAAAGGGGGGTGGGAGCAGCTCAATCACTATTATTTATACAAAATTATTATTATTCAGGGCCTGGGAACTAATTTAGCGCCCAGTTTAACCCTCTCATCAACTAAACCTGGCAGCTTCCCAGGTGAGTAGCTCTCAAATATTTGTCTGCATTGCATGTCCCAATGTTGGGGACTCAAAATTAAGAGTAGGGATCACACTAAACACAGAGTGCCTTGCCGGGGCGGTGTGGCTTCCACATGTATCTGCAGATATATGCAACCAAATTTCTGTCTTTCCACACAGCTAGACATGTTTGTTGCTTGATATTTAGTTGATGAGAGGGTTAAACTGGGCGGTAAATTAGTTCCCAGGCCCTGAAAAATAATAATAATTTTGTATAAATAATTGGACTTCTTCCAAGCCCTAATCATGGTATCAACAACAGAAGCCGGCAACCCCTTATCCATCAAGATGGAGGTTTCAGCAGCCAGGCCGTTAAAGCCAGCGTTTGTAAATTGGGATGGCACAGTTGTCCCTGAGTGAGCAGATCTGGATCCTTGGGCAAGACATACTGATCTACTGCCAACTGCACAACGTCTGCGAACCACACCCTCCTTGGCCAACAGGGAGCCACCAGAATGGCTGGTACCCCTTCCTGGGCTATCTTGAGCAGCACCTGCCCAGCAGAGGGAATGGAGGGAACACATAGAGAAGCCGAAACTCCATCCAAGGCATTGCTAGCGCATCCGTGGCGAAGACCAGAGGGTCCTGAGACAGGGAGACAAACCTGGGAAGCTTGTGATTGTGGGGGGACGCAAACAGGTCCACATCTGGCTGACCCCAGCGGTGACACAGGGAGTGAAATACCTTGTTGCTGAGGGACCATTCCCCCAGTTGAGACGTCCCCCTGCTCAGAGAGTCTGCCTCCTGGTTCTCCACCCCCGGAATGTAAACCGCCGAGATGCAAGGGACATTCTCTTCCGCCCAAGACAGTATCAGGGACACTTCCTTGAAGGCTTGCTTGCTCCGAGTCCCTCCCTGATGATTGATGTAGGCAACCGCCGTCTGGTTGTCCAAGCGGATCTTAACAGCCCAGCCCTGAAGGTGTGTGGCCAGCTGAGAAAGAACCAACCTGATCGCCCTCATTTCCAGGACATTCATGGGAGCATGGGCCTCCTGGGGGCCCCACCGACCCTGGAACTTCAGAGACTTCCAAAAGCCCCCCCAACCAGTCAGACTGGCATCTGTGGCGACAGTCTCCCAGCACGGGGGGCAGAAAGGTCCTGCTCACTAGAAGGTTCCCTGAGTCCAGCCACCATGAGAGGGACTGTCTGGCCAGGGGGGACAGAACAAATTCCTGATCCAGGGACACAGGGTCCCGTTCCCAAACTGACAAGAGGTGCAACTGAAGAGGTCTCATGTGAAAATGAGCAAAGGGGACCGCCTCGAAACAGGACACCATCAGACCCACTAACTGCATCCCCTGCCGGATGGAGGGATGGGGACACAAGAGCAGAGCCCGTGCCTGCTTCTGAAGGCCCTCCACTTTTTGGTGAGGCAGGAATACCTTGACCTGAGAGGTATCCAGAGTCATGCCCAGAAAAGACCTCACCAAAGACGGAGACAGTGAAGACTTGGGAAAGTTGATCACCCAGCCGAAGGACTCGAGGGTTGAGGTCACCACCTAAATATCCTTCTCGGCCTGATGAAGAGACTGAGCCGCAATCAGAATGTCGTCCAGGTAAGGAAGGATGCGAATGCCCTGATTTCGCAGTAAAGCCATCACGCCCGCCAGCACCTTGGTGAACACCCGAGGCGCCGAGGTGATACCGAACGGTAAGGCCACAAACTGGTAATGCTGATCCTCTAGAGCAAACCTGAGAAATCTCTGATGACCTGGAAAGATTGGCACGTGAAGATAGGCATCCTTGATGTCCATGGAGGTCATGAAGTCGCCCGGGCAAAGGGTACTGACAGCCGAGCGTAGCGTCTCCAGGCGAAAGTGCTTGAACCTGACAAACTTGTTGAGACCCTTCAAGTCCAGGATGGGCCTCAAGGACCCGTCTTTTTTAGGGACCGTGAAAAGATTGGAGTAGAACTCCTGACCCCATTCCTGGGGAGGCACCAGACAAATGACTCCTGACTCCAACAGCCGTTGAACCGCAAGGCGCAATCCCTGAGCTGACAGAGGGTTTTGAGACATCCGGGATCTGAGGAATCTTGGGGGCGGCCAGGCTGCAAACTCTATCTTGTAACCGGAGGACACCACCTCCTGAATCCCCCGGTCTGAGACGTGGAGCCTCCAGACATGGGCAAAGAGCCGAAGCCGCCCCCCCACCCGGATGGGTGAGGGCGCCTCCTCATGCCTGAGGGGGCTTGGGAGAAGGTTTGGGCTTGGGACCCCATGAGAGCCCGGGACGACCACGTGATCTGCCACGGCTCCAAGAATCTCTGCGGCTGCCCAAAAAGAGGGAGCCACGACCTCCTCTGGGAGCACGGAAGGAGGGGAGGGAAGCGGAGGGCCCCCGAAAGGGCTCCTACACTGAGGCAGCCTACCATCCTTGGCTAGAACATCCAGACGCTCACCAAAGAGACGCAGCACCGTAAAGGGGAGCCCAGTGAGAGCCTTCTCAGCAGCAGTTTCAGCCGCCCACTGACGCAGCCAAACAGAGCGGCGCATAGCCACCAAAAGGGCAGAGGCCCTACCACTCAGCCGTACCGCATCATCCATGGCAGTAAGGACAAAGGCAACAAAATCAGAGCAAAGCAAAAGGGCCCTATAATCCTCCCCCCTGCTACCAGCTGTAGCGCCATCAAGGAGACGCTTGAGCTGTTTCTTAAGGGCAATAGCTGTAATGGCAGCAGCGCAGACCGGACGCAGCCCAGCCCCCACAAATGTAAAAGCATGGCAGGCCAGCTGATCCATGCGCCGGTCCTCGCTGTCCCGCAGCGTAGTAGTGTCAGGGGAAGGCATTACCGAGGTGTTGGACAGCCCTAGAACGGGAGCGTCCACCTCAGGGGGACACGACCATCGCTTGACCAGGTCGGCAGGAAAAGGATACTTTCAAACAGTTTAAAAACAGCTAAAAACATTCGACGCTACAACCCGCCCCCCCCCCCCCCCCGAACGCACATCAGGGGGGAGGGAGAGCGAGCAGGCAGCGGCGAGAGCCTAGGCCAGGGATGAGGGAGGGGGGGACCCCAAAACACCAGAACAAGTCACATAGTCCCCAAAACACGCACCCCCTCAGAAGCTAGGACAGGAACTCTGCATCCCTAGTAGGCTCACAATAAAGCCTATGGCCGGCTACCTTTTGTGGTACAGGGTCTGCGGCTTGGAGCAGCGCTCCTTGAGCACTTGACCCTAGTGCTCCTCTACCCTCACCCGATCCGTCAGCCAAGGCTGGGAGGCACAGAGTGTCCGGAAACGGGTGGAAATAGACATGCAGGGCTGCAGGCTTGGTTGCCCCGCTCCCCTGCGCAATATAAGAGCCATCTTCTATCTTCGCAGAATCACTGCAGAGAAAACACTGGATTGATCTAGTGTGATCCCGTTTTTATATGGTACTGGGAGGAGCCACAACTCTTCTGCAGTACACTGCGCCACCTTGTGGCGGAATAACCCATACGTAAGGACTTCTGGAAGCAGGCCGTGCCATGCAATAGGAATAATGCAGGTGGATTGATTTTAGACAATGCTCTCCACTGTAGCTATTATAAACACGATAGGACCTTGTGTTACCCTCCCAACCCATCTGCCACTTACCATCAGGCTCCCAGTTGGCCTCTCCTCTGCAGTATCTGCCTGCTGGGCAGCGTTTACATGAAGCCAGCGACAGAGCGCCCTCCACTGGGTTAAATGTACCAGCCGGACATGGGATGGGGGCGGAGGTCATGGTGGGGCAATAATTTCCTATAGGAGGGGGAAAAAAAAAGAAAAATTAGCAACCATTCACCTCCTAAAAAAGCAAACCCCAAGTGTAAGACTGGTGGGATCTTACGCGGATAGCATATCACATTGTGAGAGGGTATGAACAGGGGTAGACTGGGGCAAAAAATCATCCTGGGATTTTACTGCCCCTTCTATGATTTCCCCCAGGCAGCAGAGATGCCTGTCACCCTGGGACAGATCATGAGCAAGGTTAGACTTGACTGCTGTTGAAGTGGTGGTAGAGAAGCATTAGTTTTGTAGGGGCAGGTACTGTAGAAGGGGTGGGTATGGGCCCACAGCCAAGTCTGTAGGGGCAGAACATGGGGGTAGCTGGGTAAAGGGTGAAACCTGTATGGCAGGAAATGGAAGGGAGTGTTAGAAGAGGAATTTTCACAGAGGCTCTGGTGAAGATGGGGTGAGTGCTGGGGCTACGGCTAGTCTAGTCGGCCCCAAAGCAGTGCAGGCCACCAAAAATTCTCCCTGTGCTCCCTAGGGCCAGCCTACACCTGGGTATGTAGACTCTTAACAGCCCAGATACCCAGGTTGTGTTGGAGATACAACAACTTACAGCTTAGTCTATTGCTGGAGCGACTTCTGCTGGGTTAGCAGTTTACATTTATGACACTAGATGTCGCTGTTACTAATGCTTGTAGTATTTCTATTGTAGGGGCAGGTACTGTGGTAGGGGTGGATATGGACCCACAGCCAAGATGCGGAGTCTGCAGGGGCAGAACATGGGGGTAGAGTGGGGATGGGCAAGGGGTAAGACCTGTATGGCAGGAAGTGGAAGGGAATGTTAAAAGAGGAATTTCCGCACAGGGTCTGGTTGAGAAGGGCTGAGGGCTGGGGCTACTGCTAGTCTAGTTAGCTCCAAAGCACCAGGAATTCTCCCTGTGCTCCCTAGGGACAGCCTACACCTGGGTATGTAGACTTTTAATTGCCCAGATACCCAGGTTGTGTTGGAGATACAACAGCTTACAGCTTAGTCTATTGCTGGAGGGAGTCTGCTGAATTGGCAGTTTACATATATGACACTCGATGTCGCTGTTACTAATGCTTAGCTGTAGTATCGCTATTGTAGGGGTAGGTACTCTGGTAGGCAGGGGTGGACTGGCCATAGAGAGACCCGGGCAAATGCCCAGTGGGCCGCACTGTCTTGGAGCACACTGGGTGACTGGCCAGGAAGCAGCAGAGATGCCACTGGCTGGTCATGGGCAGGCCAGGTGTGCTCGTAAAATCCTGGACTGATTTTTTGCTCCAGTCCACCACTGGTGGAAGGGGTGGATATGGACAGCCAAGATGCCGAATCTGCAGGGGCAGAACATGGGGGTAGAGTGGAGCTTGGTAAGGGGTGAAACCTTTATGGCGGGAAGTGGAAGGGAGTGTTAGAAGAGGAATAAGTCTATTTACACATGGTCTGGTTGAGTGTTGGGGCTACCTGGGTATGTAGAATCTTAATAGATACCCAGGTTGTGTTGGAGATACAACAGCTTACAGCTTAGTCTATTGCTGGATTGAATGCAGTTCACATTTCTGACACTAGATGTCGCTGTTGCTAATGCTTATCTGTAATATGGCTATTGTAGGGGCAGGTACTGTGGTAGGCAGGGGTGGACTGGCTATAGGGAGACCCGGGCAAATGCCCAGTGGGCTGCACTGCTTTGGGGCAGTCTGGGCTGCCATTCAATCCCAGCCCCCTATCGACTTCCACACCCTATCCCCTCACCCAGGTAGCCCCAGCCCATGTCCTCACCCGAATTATATAGCCCCAGTCTTGGAGCACACTGGTTGACTGTAAGGAATCAGCAGAGATGCCACTGGCTGGTCATGGGCAGGCCAGGTGCTGGTAAAATCCCAGACTGATTTTTGGCTCCAATCCGCCACTGGTGGTAGGGGTGGATATGGACCCACAGCCAAGATGCGGAGTCTACAGGGGCAGAGCATGGGGGTAGATTGGAGCTGGGTAAGGGGTGAAACCTGTATGGCAGGAAGTGGAAGGGAAGAGGAATATGTCTATTTCCACACATGGTCTGGTTGAGTGTTGGGGCTACGGCTAGTCCAATTGGCCCCAAAGCAGCGCTGCCCACCAGGAATTCTCCCCGTTCTTTTTAGGGCCAGCCTACACCTGAGTATGTAGACTCTTAAAAGCCCAGATCCCCAGGTTGTGTTGGAGATACAACAGCTTAGTCTATTGCTGGAGTGACTTCTGCTGGATTGGCAGTTTACATTTATGACACTAGATGTCGCTGTTACTAATGCTTATCTGTAGTCTCGCTATGCTTTTCAGAAAGTATTGTATTTCCTGTACATTAAGTGTATGCCTGGATTTGACTCTGTTGCACCCACTAACTCAGGTTGCTCAGGTAACTCAGGCTCCTTGGACTGCTACATAATCTACAGCAGGGGAGTATTCAAAGCGGGGGCGGGGGTGAAGCTGGAGGAAGCATGAAGCATGAAGCTCTACAGGCCAGCTACTGCTCCAAATAGATTTACCAGGTAGCCAATGCTCAAAATAATCCTGCTTGGCTTTACCTCGAGGACAGCTGAGGGGCTCCACCGTAGACACGTGCATACAGCTGCTGCCCGCTGGGCAGGGGAGGCAGGCGCTGGCTCCGGGCATAGGGCTGAAGGTCCCGGGGTCACATGGAATCTCCACACTGCTCCCGACAGGGCAATAGAATCCGGCCGGGCAGCGGTAGCCTGTGAGGTCACCCGAGGGACAGGAAACAGCACTGCCCTCTCTGCACACATATCTGAAAGCACAAACAGTTATCCATCATTAGAAATAAGGGTCAGGGGAGAGGATAACAGCATACCATGGGGAGAGGACACCAGCATACCACGGGGAGAGGACAGCAGCATACCACGGGGAGAGGACAGCAGCATACCACGGGGAGAGGACACCAGCATACCATGGGGAGATGGCAGCAGCATACCACGGGGAGATGGCAGCAGCATACCACGGGGGGAGGACAGCAGCATACCACGGGGAGAGGACAGCAGCATACCACGGGGAGCGGACACCAGCATACCACGGGGAGATGGCAGCAGCATACCACGGGGAGATGGCAGCAGCATACCACGGGGAGAGGACAGCAGCATACCACGGGGAGAGGACAGCAGCATACCATGGGGAGATGGCAGCAGCATACCACGGGGAGAGGGCAGCAGCATACCACGGGGAGAGGGCAGCAGCATACCACGGGGAGAGGGCAGCAGCATACCACGGGGAGAGGGCAGCAGCATACCATGGGGAGATGGCAGCAGCATACCACGGGGAGAGGGCAGCAGCATACCATGGGGAGATGGCAGCAGCATACCACGGGGAGAGGGCAGCAGCATACCATGGGGAGATGGCAGCAGCATACCACGGGGAGAGGGCAGCAGCATACCATGGGGAGATGGCAGCAGCATACCACGGGGAGAGGGCAGCAGCATACCATGGGGAGATGGCAGCAGCATACCACGGGGAGAGGGCAGCAGCATACCATGGGGAGAGAGCAGCAGCATACCATGCTGAGAGGGCAGCAGCATACCACCTGCAGATATGAAAATTATATACAATATATGTACTGCACATCTCCAAAATAGATGCTTGTTAATCATGATACAAATTACGGTGGGGATGTGGAATAGGAGCCTAATTTGGGATGCCCAAGCCATGTGACCCCAACGGTTAGCCCTGTTAACTCCAACAGCACATGCAAGTGGTCCTGCATGTACCCTGGGTTCAAGGTAAGTAATGCGTTTCGCACAAAGAGGAACCCAAATCAAGATACCCCTGGGGAGGGCTTTCACCCTCCTCTAGATTCTTTTAGACTCTAGGGCTAGGTTTAAAATAGACCAAAAGACACAGCTGACAGCCCTGGGATTTATAAGATTCCAGGGTCGCCTGTTCCCCCCCCCCCCCCCGAACCGGGATTCTCCATTGTTTGACCGCACCTACATCCCCTAAAAAACCTACATTGTCCCTGATCCAACGGCGCATGCACGAGCTGCAGTCGCCGTCAGCTATACCCTTATCAGGGCACGCCCCCGTGTGAGTGGCCAGCGTGAGAATGCACCCTGTCAGAGGGTAGCGGAGAATGCGAGTCTTAGGGGGTTATTTAAGAAGGGATAGCGCCAGGTAGCACCTCGTAGCGGCAGGCAGCGTCTGGTGAACGTCGGGCGCTGTACGCAAAACCACAATTATGAAAGCGAATCTGGTGAATGCCTCTAACAGCGCCATGTAGCGTCACATGTATTATTACAGGCGGCTCAGTGTATAGCGCCGGTGCTCTAGGCTCAGGAGAGCCATGTATTACCTGTCGCTCTATATCGCTCTCCCATACATTTCAATGGGGTTTCATTAGTTGTGTATAAATAGCGTGTTTGGCAATTTACTTTTTTTTTTTTGCTCCCATCATTGTGTGACGTCTCCTGGCTGCAAACAAACACTTTTAGACATTTTTGGACTTTTTATATTTTTATGCAGAATTGTCATTACAGGTCTGGCATTAAAAGGTTATTGTCACAGTGTTATAACAATGTCATTCCATGTGTTTTCGCTTTGTTACTGATATGTGTTCAAAAACAGACTTTGATCACACAGCGTCTGGCGCTCTATGCTACAGCGCCCAGATCCAGAGCGCCGACCCTGTGTGTGTAGTTTTTTCTTAAATATGGTGTGGAGCGCGGAGTGCCGGACGCACTGAGCTGGCGCTACCTCCGCGCCAACTTTATTCCAACTTCAGAAAAATAGTAATAGTGTAGGAAAGAGCAAGAACTTATGCAGTTAGTGATGCAACTTCTGTCAAGTTCATCTAACCGAAAACTAATGAAAAGAAACTGAAAAAAACTTGAATTTGATTTAATGAAAAAGATCAAATCAAGCATTTGTTCATTTAGAAAAAAAAAGTGGGAACCATAAAGGCAGGATATTTATTTTCATTTTATGTGTTAGAGCGCCATCGTGTGTTTGTGTGATGTACAGCTCTCACGGCACAGTAAAGGAGGTCCCAGTTGCAAGTGTGAAAACTGCAAGATGAGTGGACAGTGTAGCCAGGCAGTGGGAAAAGCAAGCAGGATGCTCGGCTGCATAGCTCGAGGCATCACCAGCAGGAAGAGGGAGGTTGTGATGCCGCTGTATAGAGCCCTGGTGAGGCCACAGCTAGAATACTGTGTGCAGTTCTGGAGACCTCCCCTGCAAAAAGACATTCAAATAGAACGTGTCCAAAGGCCGGCAACAAAAATGGTGGAAGGACTTAAACTTACAACTTATCAGGAGAGACTTAAAGAACTTAATTTGTACAGTCTGGAGGAAAGAAGGGAGAGGAGGGACATGATGGAGACCTTTATATATGTGAAAGGATTGAATAAGGTTCAGGAGGGAAGTGTTTTTAAGAAGAAACTTAATGATAGAACAAGGGGCCCAACCTGAAGCTAGTCGGGGGGAAGATCAGGAGCAATGTTAGAAAATATTATTTTACAGAAAGAGTAGTAGATGCTTGGAACAAACTTCCAGCAGAGGTAGTTGAAAAGTCACTGAATTTAAACATGGCTGGGATAAGCCTCCATCTATCCTAAGATACAGAGAACATACATTATACACATAAGATACAGAGAACATACAGTATATACATAAGATACAGAGAACATACAGTATACACATAAGATACAGAGAACATACAGTATACACATAAGATAAAGAGAACATACAGTATACACATAAGATACAGAGAACATACAGTATACACATAAGATACAGAGAACATACAGTATATACATAAGATACAGAGAACATACAGTATACACATAAGATAAAGAGAACATACAGTATATACATAAGATACAGAGAACATACAGTATACACATAAGATACAGAGAACATACAGTATATACATAAGATACAGAGAACATACAGTATACACATAAGATACAGAGAACATACAGTATACACATAAGATAAAGAGAACATACAGTATACACATAAGATACAGAGAACATACAGTAAATACATAAGATACAGAGAACATACAGTATACACATAAGATACAGAGAACATACAGTATATACATCGGATAAGGAGAACATACAGTATATACATAAGATACAGAGAACATACAGTATACACATAAGATAAAGAGAACATACAGTATACACATAAGATACAGAGAACATACAGTAAATACATAAGATACAGAGAACATACAGTATACACATAAGATACAGAGAACATACAGTATATACATCGGATAAGGAGAACATACAGTATATACATAAGATACAGAGAACATACAGTATATACATAAGATAAAGAGAACATACAGTATACACATAAGATACAGAGAACATACAGTATACACATAAGATACAGAGAACATACAGTATATACATCGGATAAGGAGAACATACAGTATATACATAAGATACAGAGAACATACAGTATATACATAAGATAAAGAGAACATACAGTATACACATAAGATACAGAGGACATACAGTATATACATAAGATACAGAGAACATACAGTATACACATAAGATACAGAGAACATACAGTATACACATAAGATACAGAGAACATACAGTATACACATAAGATACAGAGAACATACAGGATACACATAAGATACAGAGAACATACAGTATACACATAAGATACAGAGAACATACAGTATATACATAAGATACAGAGAACATACAGTATGCATATAAGGGCAGACTAGATGGACTGTAAGGTCTTCTTCTGCCGCCACCCTTCTATGTTTCTATGTTTCTAAGTGTGAATAAAGCCCCACATTATTCTAGGTTTGGATAGCATTAATCCATGCAGTGTTTATCTCTCCTGTGCATTAATAGGAAAGTACAAGAATTTTGTAAAACTCTATCCACTCCTACATCCTACTATGCTAATGTCACAGTGGACAATCTGATCCCATGAACACATGTTGACGTGCACGCACCTGTTCCAGCGGGTGTGTGCGCACAATTGCACCCCTTGGTTTTCCATGCTCAGCGTGTGCGAAGCTGAGGGCGTGTGCAGTCTTGCAGGACTGGCATGACCCAGATGAGTTCTTGGGTCCTTCGAGCCCTGCTGAGCATGTGCAGCTGGCACTTCCTGGTGCTAGGCGGCCTTAAAAAGGAGGCCTATGGCACTGGGAAAATTCCTGTAGACTTTCCTGTTCTGTGTGAACACTCCATCTCGGCTTTGGATACCGACCCCGCTTGGACTCCCTGGCTCTGACTTCCTGGCTTGGATATCGAACCCGCTCCAGCTCTGACCCTCAGGCTTTGGATACCGGCCCTGATCCGGCTCTGACCCTCTGGCTTTGGATACCGGCCCTGATCCAGCTCTGACCCTCAGGCTTAGGATACCAGCCCTGATCCGGTTCTGACCCTCTGGCTTTGGATACTGGCCCCGCTCCAGCTCTGACCCTCTGGCTTTGGATACCGGCCCTGATCCGGCTCTGACCCTCTGGCTTTGGATACCGGCTCTGATCCGGCTCTTTCCCTCTGGCTTTGGATACCGGCCCTGATCCGGCTCTGACCCTCTGGCTTTGGATACCGGCCCTGCTCTGGCTCTGACCCTCTGGCTTTGGATACCGGCCCTGATCCGGCTCTGACCCTCTGGCTTTGGATACCGGCCCTGATCCGGCTCTGATCCTCTGGCTTTGGATACCGGCCCTGATCCAGCTCTGAACCTCTGGCTTCGGATACCAGCCCTGATCCGGCTCTGACCCTCTGGCTTTGGATACCGGCCCTGATCCGGCTCTGACCCTCTGGCTTTGGATACCGGCCCTGATCCGGCTCTGACCCTCTGGCTTTGGATACCGGCCCTGATCCGGCTCTGATCCTCTGGTTTTGGATACCGGCCCTGATCTGGCTCTGACCCTCTGGCTTTGTATACCGGCCCTGATCCGGCTCTGACCCTCTGGCTTCGGATACCAGCCCTGATCCAGCTCTGACCCTCTGGCTTTGGATACCGGCCCTGATCCGGCTCTGAACCTCTGGCTTTGGATACCGGCCCTGATCCGGCTCTGATCCTCTGGCTTTGGATACCGGCCCTGATCCAGCTCTGACCCTCTGGCTTTGGATAACGGCCCTGATCCGGCTCTGACCCTCTGGCTTTGGATACCGACCCTGATCCGGCTCTGACCCTCTGGCTTAGGATACCGGCCCTGATCCGGCTCTGACCCTCTGGCTTTGGATACCGGCCCTGATCCGGCTCTGACCCTCTGGCTTTGGATACCGGCCCTGATCCGGCTCTGACCCTCTGGCTTTGGATACCGGCCCTGATCCGGCTCTGACCCTCTGGCTTTGGATACCGGCCCTGATCCGGCTCTGACCCTCTGGCTTTGGATACCGGCCCTAATCCGGCTCTTTCCCTCTGGCTTTGGATACCGGCTCTGATCCGGCTCTGACCCTCTGGATTTGGATACCGGCTCTGATCCGGCTCTGACCCTCTGGCTTAGGATACCGGCCCTGATCCGGCTCTGACCCTCTGGCTTTGGATACCGGCCCTGATCTGGCTCTGACCCTCTGGCTTTGGATACCGGCCCTGATCCGGCTCTTTCCCTCTGGCTTTGAATACCGGCCCTGATCCGGCTCTGACCCTCTGGCTTTGGATACCGGCCCTGATCCGGCTCTGACCCTCTGGCTTTGGATACCGGCCCTGATCCAGCTCTGACCCTCTGGCTTCGGATACCAGCCCTGATCCGGCTCTGACCCTCTGGCTTTGGATACCAGCCCTGATCCGGCTCTGACCCTCTGGCTTTGGATACCGGCCCTGATCCGGCTCTGACCCTCTGGCTTTGGATACCGGCCCTGATCCGGCTCTGACCCTCTGGCTTAGGATACCGGCCCTGATCCGGCTCTGACCCTCTGGCTTTGGATACCGGCCCTGATCCGGCTCTGACCCTCTGGATTTGGATACCGGCCCTGATCCGGCTCTGACCCTCTGGCTTTGGATACCGGCCCTGATCCGGCTCTGACCCTCTGGCTTTGGAGACCGGCCCTGATCCGGCTCTGACCCTCTGGCTTTGGATACCGGCCCTAATCCGGCTCTTTCCCTCTGGCTTTGGATACCGGCTCTGATCCGGCTCTGACCCTCTGGATTTGGATACCGGCCCTGATCCGGCTCTGACCCTCTGGCTTAGGATACCGGCCCTGATCCGGCTCTGACCCTCTGGCTTAGGATACCGGCCCTGATCCGGCTCTGACCCTCTGGCTTTGGATACCGGCCCTGATCCGGCTCTGACCCTCTGGCTTTGGATACCGGCCCTAATCCGGCTCTTTCCCTCTGGTTTTGGATACCGGCTCTGATCCGGCTCTGACCCTCTGGATTTGGATACCGGCTCTGATCCGGCTCTGACCCTCTGGCTTTGGATACCGGCCCTGATCCAGCTCTGACCCTCTGGCTTTGGATACCGGCCCTGATCTGGCTCTGACCCTCTGGCTTAGGATACCGGCCCTGATCTGGCTCTGACCCTCTGGCTTTGGATACCGGCCCTGATCCGGCTCTGACCCTCTGGCTTTGGATACCGGCCCTGATCCAGCTCTGACCCTCTGACTTTGGATACCGGCCCCACTCTGGCTCTTAACCCCTGGGTTGGGCAACTACCCGCTCTGGCTCTGTGTTGATGTCCACAGCTTTATTTAGGAAGCTGAGCTCACAAGAGTGCTGAGGGTCTCACATTCTCGGTGGTACTCATGGTGGACAACAAGAACAGGAACAGGGGCATGGATAAAAATAAATACAGAAGAGATATTTAAAACCTTGGAATTTAAACCAAGGATTTAATTTTGAAGTGGACCTACATATGTATATCAGCTGAAGGGAAACCTGTCCCAGCCTTTAAAGGGGCAGACCTTACATCTTCGGTGTAGGTCAGCTTTATGCAGGTTAGTTTTGCCAACATGAAAGAGTAAGTACAAAAAAGCTGAATGGCTGCTGCCGCTGTTACAGATGGTATATTATACAGACACAAATATTTCTTATCAAAGGAACCTGCAGGATGGTGAAAAGAGGAAATCAATCCCTCACCCGGCAGAGCATGGTAGCGCCATCGATGGGTCCGACAGGCCAGCCTGGGGGCAGTAGTGACCTGCTGGGCAGGGGTGGCACTCATCCTGGGTGCTGAGTCCGGCGGCCATAGAAAATGTGCCCGGGGGGCAGGGGACCGGCGCTCGCGTGCCATTGGGGCAATAGTGTCCAGCCGGGCAGATGTCATTCTGGGGAGAATTCAAATCGTACGGCACCTGGTAATGCAGAAAACACAGAGATTACTGGACCTGACAGACCGGATCCCAAATCAGGATTTCAAAGAGAAACCACATACCATAATCAGTAGTGTTCCTCTTTAAATTGAATGGTACGTCGTAACCTTGTCATCGCATCAAAAATAGACAGTTTAGTCCCACTTTAAATGGAATGGTATGCTGTAACTCTTGTCACTTCAAAATGCTGTGACCTTCTCATTGCTTCATGAATGTTCACTTTAGTCCCATTCGACATTGAATGGTACGCCTTAACTCTCTCATCTCAATAGCTAATACTCACTTTACCTACACCTTATAAGTACATATATGTACTTGCACTTTACCTACACTTTATATGTAATGTTATATACACACACACACACACACACACACACACACACACACACACATACACACACACACACACACACACACACACACACACACACACACACACAATTTTGCCAATTTTAAAGTGGACCAAAACCCAAGGAGATCATCCTAGGAATAAGAATCCCGGCCGATTGATTCCCTCCCCTCGGGTCATCCAAAATCGAGATGCCCCACTGTGTGAAACCCCCCAGGTCGCCCATAAACTCTCGTTCCCGGTCCAACGGCACATGCACGAGCAGCGCCCGCATCCCGCTAGCAGGGCGCATGCCCACGCCAGGCTTTTGTAGAAGGACAGCGCCGGCATGCTTCCTGCTAGAGAGTAGTGGGGGATGCGGCAGCCAGCACGCTGGGATCCGCTCGCGTTAGACGAAGGCTTAGACAAGCTGACGTGAGCGGATCCGAGCACGCTGATTGGACGAGAAGCTGCGCATGTGCCATAGGACCAAGGATGGGTGAGTGCGATTGGGCGACCTGAGGGGTTTCACACAGTGGGGAAACCCTGATTGGGGGGCCCCAGGGGCAAGGACCATAGTCCAAATCCTGGGTTTTGGTACACTTTAATGGCTCCTGCTTCACTTTAATCCCAGATAATGCCGCCTGTTTTGGCTGTAAAGCCCCGCCTCCTCCATTCATTGCCACTCTTTTGTATGGCAATGATGTCATTGCCACACCTATGCAGTAACTAGTCGCTGGCCAACTCACACAAGAAAAAATCAGTTTCAGGACAATTCGAAAGGCAAAAATATCCATTTCTAGTTCTACACCCTAAGAAGAGAGTATCGGCAGGGGCTTTGGACGAATGTATTTCACGAGTTCAGTGGGTTTTGGTCCGCTATAAGGGTCAGGTCATTCAACTGACCTAGATTTGCATTTCCTTGCTTTAAAGCGGACCAAAACCCACAGAACTTGTGAAATACATTTGACCAAAGCCCCTGATGATACAACTAGAAATGGCTATTTTTGCTTTTCTAATTGTCCTGGACCACTGATTTTATTTGCTGTCCCTCGGTGTGGGACGGCAGGTGATCAGTCATTGCAAAGGTGTGGCTATGACATCATTGCCACACACAACAATGGCAATGAATGCAGGAGGCGGAGCTTTACAGCTAAAACAGGCCACATTATCTGGGTTTAGAGTAAAGCAGGAGCTGTCAAAATTGGCAAAAAGTACACTTCATTGGGGGGACCAATTCAGGGGATGCTAGGTAATGTGAGTTTTGGTCCGCTTTAACAAAATTAGTAACAGAAAAAATGGGTGGCAACAGGGCTGAATAGCATTGTAAAATGGGCAAGGTATGCTCACTCTGGGTGTGATTGGTGTGGGGTTGACAGCCCCCTGGGAGCAGTAGTATCCAGCATGGCAATATCCGGTGGGCTTGTGAAGTGCTTCAGAAGAACAATACATTCCTATAAAAAAAAAAAATCATGAGCATGAAATATAGGCTTGATAAACGGTCGTGCGCCTAAAAACCCCGGACCAAGCGCCAACGATTCCGCATGCGCCTAGGCGTCTGAGCTCATGGTGCACGTGTGAAGCGCACCAAATGGCTTGCACCCGGATCGATCGCAAACTTCCTCTTCAGATGCCTTCCGCCTAAAGTTCTGATGTTTTGAAGCACAAATGGCCCCGCCCCCAGCGCATTTGGCTGGCTAAGCCCCTAACTGGTCCCGATGGCCCCCATGTTTCTCCCCCTTCTTTACTGTTTCTCATTTGTGATCGTCTCTCCAGCTTCTGTGTTTTAGGTCAGTCTCTATTCTCCATTTCGGAGTGTTATTCCCGGTCAGGTGACTCAGGTGACACTCCATACACCCCAAAATGGAAAATTGAGAAACAGTAAAGAAAGGGGAGAAATATTTAGGTATCGTGTATGTATGGGTGCTTATTTCTCCTTATCTTTAGTTGTCATGTTTTATTAGGGATATCCTGATCCATAATAGTGCTTAATATTTGTGTTACTAATCATTTTTTTTTATTATTTTTTCTTTATTTTCTCTTAACTTTTGGGTCCCAATGTTTTTGGTGTTTTATCATTAAACATTTTGAGATTTGTAAATTTTGACAACTTTTAACCCTTTTTTTCTCACCAAAACACCAAAAAGGGGAGCAATTACTAAAAAAAAAAATCGGGGCTGACACTTTCATTGCTAAAAAACATGCCAGATGCTGCCGCCATGTGTTTTAGGAATGAAATAAGCCTGAAGTTGGCAGTTTACTCCAGATTACTCACTTTTGAAAGTATCCACTGACTGAATGCCTTTGCAGCAGCTGCCGCCATGGAGAGACACTGTAACAGCTTCCCCCACACAGATTGCTTTTGCTACATTAGCTTTTTATTCAGTGTGTGCGTGTGTGAAGCATGACTGGCAAGCTTCTCCTTGTTTCTGAGTCATGTATCTCTCACAATTTGGTGTCAATTGCTGCTGGCACAGCACCCCCTCTCATGTGTAAGTGGGACTATCGGGTCTGTGGCAAGATGGCCGCCACCATGTAATTCAAGAGCGAATAATCTTTATGCCATTCCACAGCGCTTTCAAACTGCTAATGCCACTGCTCATATGAGGGGAAGCAATTTACTAAACTTTCTCATTTTGACTGGAGGTCCGCCATAAGCAACCTACTTCACAATCTCAACAACCTTCAAAGCCCTTGCCACCATGCTTAGTACATATTACTTGTGATCCAGCTTTGTGTCTCTATCAGTATCCTTTAGATGAGGGGCTTCCAACAGGTGGTACTAGTATCACTGGTGGTACTCAAGATCCTCTCAGGTGGTAATCGACAAGGCTGCAGACCTGAACCCCCCCAGCCTGATCTGCTGGCATCTCACTCAAGCGAGGTTTGCACCATAGATAAAAACTGCCCTATTTTTTCTGATTGCTTTATTTAAATGGCTGATTTGGTTATAGTTTTAGATGACTGACAACGCTCACACACCGCACCACACCCAGGTGGTACTTGATATAATCAGAAAATGGAAAGAGGTACCTAATGAAAAAAGTTTCCCCCCAAACTTTAGATTGTTACATTTTTGCTGCTCCTTTGTTGTTTCTGACCCATAACACCTCATGTATTTTTACCTTGTACATAGTACATGGTGGTGAAGATTAGTGCTGGGAGAACCCCTAGAGCAGGGGTACTCAACCACTTCTTGTAAAGGTCCATTTAAAGGCATCCGGTGAGAGCTGAAGGTCCGGGCGAGGGGCTGTTGTGGAGGGGGGGGGGGGATGGATAGTTAGAAATCAGCACACTGAGGAGGGCCTATAGATTCTCAGGCAAAACTAAAAAAGGATGTTTGCCCCCAAACATCCTACAGGGCACTAGGAAAAATAGGAGCTACATATTGAGTGTGGGGCTGCCAGGGCAGGGGTCCGGAAATCTGGTGCCGAGGTCCGCATTCGGACCCCGGTCCGCCAGTTGAGTATCACTGCCCTAGAGGTTAGGGTTCAGCAAATTCAGCCAAACTTTGAACACAATTTCAGTTGAGGTCCTCGAACTTGAGCCGAACCCGAACTGTGGTCCCCATTGAAATCTTGGGGGGCAATTACGACTCAAGGGGCCCCTCCACCCCCCCTACTCCTCACCCACCCGGGCGGAGACCCGTCAGTCAAGTGCTTTAACCTATGCAGAGTGTGCAGCTAGAAACAGCTGTACTCTTACCTGAGCCTTGCAATCCTTTCGGTGGTCAACGTTCTTTCCGCTGTCAAATGTTATCAGCCCCTATAGTGTCCTCACTTGAGGGAGCGGCAGCTACGTAGCCTATTTCACAATGGAGAGAACGCTGACTGACGATGGGTTTGCGGGGCTTCCTGCTGCTGCACACTTTAGGTTAAGCTGATTGATGGGCAGCTCAGCAGCGAACCTTTGAGGTTTGGGTTCACCCAACACTAGTGATGATGTTTACAGCTACAAGCATGTGCTTTCTGGTCACAACCATCAGCCTGTTTCACTCTGCAACAGTCATGCCCTGCTGCCTGGCCGAGCACTGGCTGAGTGGCCCGGGGCAACCTTTAGAGGAACTGAGGAAAACTAGTGTTGTAGACTTAGTAAGCTTGGGTCGCCCCTGCCTGCTGTAGCTCTTCTAACTAATAAAAAGATGATCTACATTTGCTCCATGTGACCCTTCTAGTCACTCGTCCCCTGATGCCACATGGTAGGGCCACCATCAGGGCAGGACAGCCAGGACTCTAGTATGGGGCCTGAAGGGCCCAGCTGTGATGAAGGGCCCAGGCCTGGCTGGTCTGGTTGCACAAAGGCCAACTTAAAGGGAAACTGAAGTATAAGCTAGAGGCACAGTCGCAATATAAGCTGTATAGAGTCCCATCTCCCACCCCCCAAACTTATAGGTGATGGCTAACATGACTTGGGGCCCAGCCATCACATGTAGGTTATGGAGGGCCTGTATCCGGGCTCCCCTATACTATAATGTGATGGCTCCCTGTTTCACAAATGGAACATTACGGCTAGCTTGGTTGCTTAGTTCCAAAGCATCACATATAGGTTACTGGGGGAAGGGTCTTGCCCCCCCCCCTCCAATTGTGGTTGTTTGGGGTCAAAAATGTCCTGATGGCAGCCCTGCCAGTGCCACGTGGTATTCCCGCTCTCTATGGCGCCAATTCATCACAAGACACAATTGATGTGACAGGAACAAATCATGGATACTTCATTATGAACACATAAATATTACCATATATGGACAACAAAATCTTCTTGTCATTGTCATTTTTCATCATGCATCAGCCTTACCAGCTGGACAGGGCTCACAGTCAGACTTGCTGGATGCTCCAGTCTTTGGTCCATAGGTTCCAGCAGGGCAAGGAAACACTGTAATGAAACTGGCTCCAGGGGGGCAGAAGTGGCCGGCAGGACAGAGGGAGGGCATGGAGATCCCCGAGCCTATAAGACATCAGCATAGACTCATCACAGTCAATGAATGAAACATTAAACATACAGTAATATACATTTAGGTTCATAAATATTTGGACAGAGACAAATTCTTTCTAATTTTGGTTCTGTACATTTCCACAATGAATTTTGAAAAAAAACTATTCAGATGATGAGACAGTTCAGACATTCAGCTTTAATTCAAAATGACTGCATAAAATGTGAGCAACTAAAGCATTTTCAAACACAATCCCTTAATGTCAGTGGCTCAAAAGTAGTTAGACAAATTAAATAATTGTAAATAAAGTGTTAATATCCAATCTTTGTTGGTAATGACTGCATGAAGTCTTGAACTTATGGACATCACCAGACATTGTTGTGTTTCCTCCTTTTTAATGATGCGTGTTTCAGTTGCGCGTTGTTTGTGGGCCTTTCTGTCTGAAGTTTAGGCCCTTATTTATGAAGGAATAGCGACAGGTAGCGACGGGCACCGCCAGGACAACGCCGGCTCCCCACCACAATCACACATTTATCAAGCCAATCCTGCTTAGCGACTGAGATAGCGCCATATAGCCACTCATTCATCATTATTCCAGCCTCAGCCCACAGCGCCAGCGTCCGACCATGAACAGCGAAAGGTATGACCTCTCGCTACCTGGCGCTCTCCAATGCATTTCAATGGAACAATCTTTAAATATTCATAATTAATTATTATTGTTTTTTTTTTTTTTTTAGTGTGAAAAATTCTGTGACCACTTCTGCCATGTTAGATTTGGTGATTGATTTAGGTTTGGGGCTTAAAAAACTACTTTTAACACATCGCCGCCAGCGCTCTGGGGTTTAAACATGCATTTCACAGCGCGAGAATTTTTGGAGCGTGATTTTTTGATGGATATGGTGGGAGCCGGTCGCACTGACCAGTCGCTATCATGCGCACCCATACATCGTGGAACCTGTCAAATAGCGACTCGTCACCCCGTATTCAACATTACTGCACACCGACTCAGTCGCTATCAACAACCGAACAATGGCCAAGCACAGCGACTACTAGCGAGCGCTGTGAAAATACTGCTACAGTCGCTCAACTGTCGCTACCTGCCGCTATTAATGAATCGGCCTCCCCGTCTGTAACAAGTGAAATGCGGCTCAGTTGGGTTGAGATCAGGTGAATGACTCCGCCATTCAGGAATATTCCACTTCTTAGCTTTAATAAACTCCTGGGTAGCTTTGGCTTTAAGTTGTGGGCCATTGTTCATCTGTATTATGAAACGCTGACCAATCAATTTGGCTGCATTTGGCTGGATTTAAGCATACAGTATGTCTCTGAATAGCTCAGAATTCATGCGGCTGCTTCTGTCCTTTGTCACATCATCAATAAACACTAGTGACCCAGTGCCAATGGCAGCCATGCATGCCCAAGCCATCACTCTACCTCCATCATGTTTTACAGATGATGTGTTATGCTTTGGATCATGAGCTGGACCACACCTTCGCCAGCCTTTCTTCTTTCCATCATTCTGGTAGAGGTTGGTCTTGGTTTAATCTGTCCAAAGAATGTTCTTCCAGAACTGTGCTGGCTTGATTAGATGTTTTTGGCAAAGTCCAATCTCACCTTTTTATTTTTGAGGCTTATGAGTGGCTTTCAGCGTGCAGTGACCCCTCATGCAGTCTTCTCATTATGGTAGATTTGGATACTGACACATTGCCGACATCCTGGAGTTGTTCACTTAATTGGCTATTGTGAAGGAATTTCTCATCACCCTGGAAATTATTTTGCGATCATCCACCCCTGTCGTCTTCCGTGGGCGTCCAGGTCTTTTAGTATTGATGAGTTTACCAGTGTTTTCTTTCTTTCTCAGGATCTACCAAACTGTAGGTTTTGCCACTCCTAATATTGTAGCAATTTTGAGATGGGTTTTTGCAGCTTAAGGATGGCTTGTTTCACCTGCACGGAGAGCTCCTTTAACCACATGTTTTCTTCACAGCAAAATCTTCTAAATGCAAGCACCACACTTCAAATCAACTCCAGGCCTTTTATCTGCTTAATTGAGAATGGCATAATGAATAGCCCACAACTGCCCATGAAACAGCCTTTGAGTCAATTGTCCAATTACTTTTGGTCCCTTTAAAACGGTGTAGCACATGTTAAGGAGCTGAAACCCCTAAACCCTTCATTCAATTTTAATGTGTCCAAATATTTAAGGAGCTAACAGTAAGAGAACCATAGAAGAAGGCCTGAAGGTGTCCTCTGACATCACATTGGGCAATTTATCCATATGTGATGGAGCACCCACCCCCCAGCACTTATGACACATAACTATATTTTCTGCAGTGACCAAACTGGATCTCCAATCAAAGTTCTCCAATGGAATAAATGAGAACCGCCTATTGCTGTAGGTATTATTGAGGTACCATTGCTTTCTTTCTTATCTCCTGCTAAAATAAGCACTGCTCAAAGGGGATCTGGAATCTTGGAGCAGAGAATAACTGGAACACATAGACTAGGTTTATGACTGAATGAAATGTCTGCATAGTTTACAATTAAACATTACCAACTCAACAAAAATGAAATTTGTCTCCTAACATGAATATGAGTTATGATAGCATCCTGACAATACCTCCATGAGACTCCTAGAAACCTAAATATTTGTAATGATCCCACATGTTTGGTGTTTTCATCTAGGGAAACCTCAGAGAATGCTAAACCTATGTTGGGGCTGTTTTAATGAATCACATTTGAGAGCATTACCTACAGACTGGACTTTAAAAGATCAATGAAGAAGGAAAAACAAAAGCAGGTGACCGACCAGAGGAGTAACTAGGCTTTCTGGCGCCTGGAGCAGAGATTCAAAATGGCACCCCCACCTGTGCTACACCCCTGGATCAACTATTGATACATCAAGGGATTCTAATTGCTTTTGTACTGTGATATTGAACCAGCAGCTTGGCACCACCGAGACAGAAAAAAGGAAAAAGCCAAGGTGGTAAGTGTGCTTTTATGATGTTTTGTTTTGTGTTACTTACTGTCATTGGCAGGTCCACAATAAAACCCCTTGGGACAGGTGTTACATGCCTCCTTCCCCTCCAGGGATTGGTGCGTTCCGCTCTCACAAGGCAATGGCGCAGGGGATCCTGCAGGACAGAAGAATCCACTTGGGCAGCGGTGATCAGGGGGCCTGGCTGAAATTTGCCCTGAAGGGCAGAAATATCCTGGGGAGCAGAGACCTTCCCACATCGCCTTCCCCGTTCCTGTGAAAATAAAAGATTGTTAAAAGCAACATTTTTCTCTCTAGAGAGTTCACATATACATACATTTTATAATCTTGTAGCAAAAAATATGGAAAAATTTATATAGCTCCCAACCCAGCACAAGGAGTATACGTGAACCTAGTGGAAGCTATCAGAACTTTACAACACAATAAACAAATGGCAGTGAAAGCAGCAGATAATGGGAGAAACGTAGTCATGTCCTCCACCCAGTACGATCAGATGTGTCAGGATATTCTTAACAACACTGAATGGTGCCAGAGGGCCCCCATGTTGAGACTGACCAGAGACAAACAGTGCTGCCATCAGATCGTACAGGAAGCATATAATCATGGAGTTATCTCTAAATCAACCTGGGAATATTTACAAACTCCATTTCCCAGGGTGGCCACTTTCTATTAACTGCGAAGGATCCACAAAAAATTAGATCCGCCGAGTAGACCAATCATCTTGGGAGTTGGCTCTTTGACAGGAAGGGCAAGCATTTATATTGATTTATTTCTTAAGAAACATGTAACTGCACTACCATCATATGTAAAAGACAGTGGCCACCTATTGGGAATTATACAGGATTTAATGCTTCTGCCTTACACTGTTTGGTCACTCTCAACGTGGAGGCCCTCTATACTCAAGTATACCCCACCATATAGGACTGAGGGCTGTTCGTACATATTTGGATCAACTAAAAATTATTGGAATTTATTTTGAGTAACAACACATTTTTATTTAATGGCTATCTTTACCTCCAGGTGCAGGGGACAGCAATGGGGACTACATGTGCCCCATTGTATGCCAACCTGCACCTGGGGTTAAGGGAGCAGGCTGTCTGGGAGAGGGAGGACTTTTCTATGTACTTGTGCCACATACTGGGGTGGCACAGATACATAGACTATATCCTCCTCTTATGGACCGTCCCACACATACTTTTAAAATATTTTGTGGTCCAGTTGAATCAAAATGAGTTTAATTTATAATTTACCATGAGCAGAGAGTTTTCATCCAGCCCCCCGATTAGAAGTATTCTGGTCTGGGAATTTTTAGGGGAGAGAAAGAATTGTTCAACCTTAGAAGATTTTAAAAAGGAAGCAAAACTAATAAGGGCTAGGTTACAGAAAAGGGAATATTCTTGTAAAGATCCTAATAGGGCTTATTTTACAGCAGGAACCAGCGATAGGGATCAACTACTATATGGTGTATCAAGAAACGAAAAGAGAAAACAATCCAGATCCGGTTTTTATTACGTCCTATATAGACAACATAAACAAATCAGACACTGTTTAAACAAACATTGGCATGTGCTAAAGGGGATCTCGATTTAAAAAAGACATTGGGAATTAAACCGAAAATAGTGTTTAGAAAAGCAAAGTCCATAAACAACAAGACTGTAAAAAGTCAATATGCTCAAGAAATAAGTAAATTCTGTAAATTGGTGGGGACCTATGAGTGTCAAACTTGCAGGCACTGTGGGTCCATACACCAAGGATAGGACATTAAATTACCCAATGTCAAAACTATCCCATGTAGACATTTTGCAAACTGTAAGACACAACATGTGATCTGCATCTACCTACTAACGTGCCCATATGCGGCATCTTATATAGGAAAGACTAACAGGAGACTGAACCAATGGGTTTATGAGCATGTATATGACATCTCAAAGCCTAATATAAAAACACCAGTTGGCAGACATGAAGCAAAATGTGAGAAGTGTAACAAAAAATCTGTCAAGTTTCGGTTATTAACTAGGATCCATCCACAGGAGAAAGGTAGGAGATGTAAGGAAAACAAATGTATTTTGTTCTATTTTTATAGTTGGGTCAAGACACAGTAAACTCATGTACAGGTGTGATTGGTGGTCTAAAAAGATCAATCAGAGTCAATTTCAGGAGTGGTCTGAATTCTTAATAAAATTTTCCGCTTTCACCATCAGTGGGCTTACAATATCCTCATGTTTCGTAGGAGTTTCGTAGGAGTATGTATAACTACTTACTTACCTTCTCTCAACACTGCTTGCAGGAAGATATAATACCATTTTGTGAATACTCACCTGTAAAATGGGTATTATAAGTATGTCACACACCCCACTTCAAAAATTAATAATTACACTAGGGTTAACGCACCGCTAGGTGGCAGCATTGCAGAGAACTCTCCAAAAACTTCAACAGGCCCCTCCCGGTCTATACATACCTGGTACCTCCCAAGAACCTCCCAGTATAAGAACAGCAGTAAGACAAGGTACCAGAACCAACAATGTAACCCTCAACGTAAAGAACTAAACTTCACCAAATAAAGAGCCAGGATACCGAAAAGGGCGGGTGAAGTGGGGTGTGTGACATACTTATAATACCCATTTTACAGGTGAGTATTCACAAAATGGTATTATTCTAAGTATGTCACACACCCCACTTCAAACATTAATAATTACACTAGGGACATCCAACAGCAGTGTCCAGAAAAGGGTGGGTATCTGAACAGGCAATAACGCAGAAAAAACTCAAACCACTGCAGCCTGCAAAACCTTACGGCCAAAAACAGCATCCGCTGAAGCCCGCACATCAACCTTATAGAACTTAGAAAAAGTATGAACAGAAGACCAAGTTGCAGCCTTACACACTTGTTCAACCGAAGCCTGGTGCTGAAAAGCCCAGGACGCACCAACCGCACGAGTAGAGTGAGCAGTAACTCGGAAAGGAGGATCCTTCCCCTTAGCCGAATAAGCACCAACAATGGCCTGACGAATCCATTTACTAATGGAAGATTTGGCCGGAGCCAAACCCTTCCTAGGGCCACATGGCACAACAAAAAAGGCATCAGTCTTACGAAAAGAAGACGTAGCACGTAGATAGTACCTGACACATCGTACCACATCCAAGCAGTGCAAAGCACTCTCCTTGACATTCTTAGGCTTAGGACACAAGGAAGGAAGAACAATGTCCTGGTTAAGATGAAAAGCAGAGACCACTTTAGGGAGAAAATCT
Organism: Gastrophryne carolinensis; assembly: GCA_027917425.1. Lineage (NCBI taxonomy): Eukaryota > Metazoa > Chordata > Amphibia > Anura > Microhylidae > Gastrophryne > Gastrophryne carolinensis. The sequence continues at coordinate 14,384,941 of CM051242.1, read as the reverse complement.
GACTTGTAACGAAAAACCACTTTGTCCTGATGATCCTCAAAATAAGGAGCCTGAATAGACAAAGCTGCTAGCTCTGAAACACGCCGAACCGAAGTGATGGCCACCAGAAAGGCAACCTTCTGAGTAAGAATGGACAAAGCGACATCCCGCAAAGGCTCAAAAAGGAGGAGCCTTAAGAGCGGAAAGAACCAAATTCAAATCCCACACTGGGAGCAAAGGCTTCCTCGGAGGCCGCACATGCGAAACCCCCTGGAAAAAAGTCTTGACCAAGGAATGACTAGCAAAAGATTTCTGGAAAAAAATAGACAAAGCAGAAACCTGCCCCTTCAAGGTACTCAGCTGAAGACCGGAGTCCAGCCCCGACTGAAGAAACTCCAAAATCCTAGACACAGAAAAGACCCGGCAAGGCAAAGACCTAGCCTCACACCAATCAATATAAGATCTCCAATACCTGTAATAGATGGAAGAAGAAGATCTCTTCCTGGCACTAATAAGAGTCTGAATGACCGCATCCGAAAGACCCTCCTCCTTTAAGATGGAGGTTTCAGCAGCCAAGCCGTCAAAGCCAGCGTTTGTAAACTGGGGTAACATAGTTGACCCTGAGTGAGAAGATCTGGCCGAAGAGGCAGATCGAACTGATCTACGGCCAGACGAACGATGTCCGCGAACCACACCCGCCTTGGCCACCTTGGAGCCACGAGAATGGCGGGAACTCCCTCCATAACCAACTTTCGCAGAACCCTGCCTAGCATGGGAATCGGAGGAAACAGATAAAGAAACCCCAGGTCCCTCCAGCTCAGGGACATGGCATCCGCCGCCAGAGCCAGAGGGTCCCGGGACAGGGACACAAAGGACGGAAGCTTGTGATTGTGACGAGAGGCAAACAGATCCACCTCCGGCGTCCCCCACCGGAGACAAAGTGACCGAAACACCTGGGGATGGAGAGACCACTCCCCCCGACGGGACGCACACCGGCTCAGAAAATCCGCCTCTGTATTTTCCACACCCGGAATGTAAACTGCCGAGATGCAAGGGACATGAGTCTCCGCCCAGACCAAAATCAGAGACACTTCCCTGTGGGCACCCAGACTGCGAGTCCCGCCCTGGTGATTGATGTAAGCAACCGCCGTCTGATTGTCTGAGCGAACCTGAACCGGCAGACCTGGTAAATGATGCGTCAAGCGAGACAGAACCAACCTGATGGCTCGCAATTCCAGAACATTGATGGGCAAGTGGGCCTCCTGAGGGTCCCACTGCCTCTGAAACCGAAGATCCTTCCAAAAACCTCCCCAGCCTGACAAACTGGCATCCGTAGTGACAGTTTCCCAAAGTGGAGTCAGAAACGACCTGCTCTTCAGAAGGTTGTCCGAGACCAACCACCACAGAAGGGACTGCCGAACCCGAGGGGACAACCGGAAGGACCGATCCAACGACCCCGGACACCGGTTCCAAGACGCCAAAAGATGAAGTTGAAGAGTCCTCGTATGAAACTGAGCAAAGGGAACTGCCTCGAACGAGGCCACCATCAACCCCACCAGTCTCATCCCCAGACGAATGGACGGATGAGGATGGGAGAGGAGCAGCTGGACCAATTCCTGAATCAACAGAACCTTGGCCTGAGGAAGAAACACTCTGTGCTGGCAGGAGTCCAACGACATCCCCAGAAAGGTCACCACCCTGGCCGGAACCAGCGAGGACTTGGGGTAATTGATCACCCAGCCGAACCTCTCCAACATAGACACCACCGTGCTGGTGTCCCCCTCTGCTTGACTGAAGGAAGGAGCCATGATAAGAAGATCGTCCAGGTAAGGCACAATGCGAATCCCCTGAGCTCTGAGCAGGGCCATCACCCCCGCCAACACCTTGGTGAACACTCTCGGAGCAGAGGTGAGGCCGAACGGAAGAGCCACAAACTGAAAATGCCGATCCCCCACCACGAAACGAAGGAACCGCTGATGAGCAGGAAAGATCGGCACGTGCAGGTACGCATCCTTGATGTCTATGGACGTCATAAAGTCCCCCTGCCGAAGCGAACCGATCGCAGACCGCAGGGTTTCCATGCGAAACTTCCGAGGACGAATAAACCTGTTGAGGAACTTCAAATCCAGAATAGGACGGAAGGACCCGTCCTTTTTGGGAACCGTGAAGAGATTGGAGTAAAACCCGCGCCCCACCTCTGAAGGAGGAACCGGGCAAATGACAGCTAAATCTAGAAGATTCCTTACCGCCGCCAGGAGCCCCTGCGCGGCCAAAGGATCCAAAGACACCCGAGACCTGAAGAACCTTGGAGGAGGACGGGACTCGAACTCCAACTTGTAACCGGCCGAAACCACCTCCCGGATCCATCTGTCCGGGACCTCCTGGTCCCACACCCGGGAGAAAAGTTGCAACCGTCCCCCCACCCGAACGGGTGAGGGCGCCCCCTCATTGCTGGGTGGACTTGGCAGCCGGCTTGGGCTTGGCACCCCAGACGCGAGTGGGGCAGCCACGGCCTCTGCCCCTATTCCAACTGGCGCCCCTGGGGGCCGAGGAGCCCGCACCTCTACCGGCTCCGACTCCCCGAAAGGACGGATTGAACGAGACCATCCCCCGAAAGGAACGGCGAAATTTCTTGCGCTGAGGTAACTTACCTCCCTTGGCAACAGAATCCAGCCTCTCACCAAAAAGCCTCAAACCCAAAAAGGGCAGAGCCGTGAGCGATCTTTTTGAATTAAAATCGGCCGTCCACTGTCTCAACCACACACAGCGCCGGATAGCCACCAGCAAGGCAGTAGCCCTGCCACACATCAGCATGGCATCCTCCTGAGCGGCCAGGATAAAAGACAAAAAAGCATCGCAGCGCTTAAGCCCAAGGGACTCATCACTGGTGGGCTCGAGATCCACCCCCAAGTCCCTGACAATAGACCTGACAGCAAAAGTCAACAGAGCCGAAGCACAGACAGGCCTTAACACCGAACCCGCACATACAAAACCGTGACGGGCAAGCTGATCAACCCGGCGATCCTCGCCGTCCCTGAGCGAAGTCGTGTCAGGGGAATGCACGACCGCCGTGTTGGACAGTCCCAGGACCGGAGTATCTACCTCAGGGGGAACAGACCAACGCTTCATCAATTCCGCCGGAAAGGGATACTTCCTATCCCAGCTAGACGGCACACCAACAAGACGTGTAGGTTGCTCCCATTGCTTGAAAACAATTTCTTCAAAATGCTGTTGGCTGGGAAACTCCAAACGCTGCTTGGACACCCCAAAAAGCTGACCCTTAGGCCTAGGAGCAACCACCGGCGGCTCCAAATCCAAAACCTCAAACATCTGGCTCAGAATGGTAGAGGAATCGAGAGGGAGGCCATCATCCTGATCCCCCTCAGAACCCAGCAACTGCTGAACATCAGAATCTTCTTCCTCAATGAGCTCACCTTCTTCACGGGGACGATCCGACCAATCCAGATCTCCCACCACTTCCTCATCTGAATCCGGCGGAGGCGGAGACAGATGCTTCCGCTTAGCTGAAACCTTCTGAGCGGCTATAGCAGAAAACCGCTTCTCAAGGCTGGTCAAGCGGGCACATACATCAGCCTGCGAATCCCCGCCCAGGACAACGTCACACGGGGACCGGAATAAGCGAGGGGGAGAGGGAGATGGCGCGGCTGACGAAGTGCTAGGCACCGGAGTACTGGACTGCCGTGCAATGTTCTGCTGTGCACAAGGGATACACAAAATGACATCATCTCCCTGGAGCGGAGTCCCACAACCCCCGCACACCTTGGATTGTCCCGAAGAACCATTCCCGGTATCTGTGGCAGCCTCCATGTGGTGAATTTAATGGTATTCGCAGAACCCAGGGATTTATGCGGTACGCGACCCGGGATGCCCCTTAATAACCTAACAATTGTCTAAAGATAGTCACAAGATCCTGACCCAGGGGAATAGCATAAGACCCTTATAAAAATATATAAAGATATAAATATATATATATATATATTGCAATGAAAAAACACCCCCCACGAGCCAGGTATATATGACCGGGAGAGCCCTGCCAGACGGGACAGGCGTCAATCCAGCACCATATACCAAAACCAACATACAACATAACATACAAAACCCCCCTTACACCACCCCCCCCCCCTCATTAACCAGAGACACAGGAAATGGTTAATACAAACCAGCACCTTAAAGATGTGCCGGAGCGAGGAGGAAGGAGGAGGAGAGGACGCAATCCGAGGGGCCATCGCAAGAAAACTAAAACGCCTACCTGAGAGGGAGAGAGAAACCGTGCAGCCAGGCACCGCAGAAAATGGCGGCCCGCAACACAGCGCTGTGAGGGAGGAGAAGACAAGCTCCGGGAGCGCGGGAGCTGAGAAGGCCCCGCCCCTCCGGGACATCCAATCAGTGCGCGGCCCGCGCGCGCGCGACCCCGCCCCCTGGCAGCGTCAGCGTCTGCCGGCGGAGACCGCGCTCAGACCTCAAGGACGGGACCGGCGGAGCAGCCCCGCCGGTTCCCAGTGCGCACCAGACACAGACCCACACACTGATACTCAGTTCCCCCCCCCCCCCCCCCCGTGCAGACCGGACAAGAAGGCTACAAGCGCCGGGCACGGCGCTCAGCCACAGGCGGGACCGCGGCGCAGCGCGCCGCGAGGCCCCGCCCCCCCGGCTCCTGAGGGGAGAGGACCAGACACACAGACAGGGGGACAGAGGGACACCCAGGCAAAACTTGCAATAAAGGTAGTCACAGTAAAAACCACGAAAAGCCTCACAATGTAGCAGCGCAGCAGCCACACTCACACAGCATGTCACCGTCCCAAGCGCGCCCCGCACCCCAGAATGTGAAATAACAATATCCCAGGGCTAGGCACATCCTGACCGCTAACCTCCTATTAAATGGGGCATCCCACATCCGGATCACCACTCCGGGAATCCCGCTATGCCCCGCAATGAAGGGTCGAGCGGAGGAGCTAATCTCCTAGGCACCAATGGTGCCGGCTACCTTTTTGCCCGGCCTACAGCCGAAGCTGGGAGGCTGCCATTAAATAGTATACTCTCAAACAAGAGCCGGGCAGAAATAGACCACGGGGGGGGGCCGGGGGGATACCCCGGCTACCTGCAAGCAGGAGACTTCTTTCTTCTGTCTTGTCGCCACCTTGCAGAGAACAACACTGGAAGGTTCTTGGGAGGTACCAGGTATGTATAGACCGGGAGGGGCCTGTTGAAGTTTTTGGAGAGTTCTCTGCAATGCTGCCACCTAGCGGTGCGTTAACCCTAGTGTAATTATTAATGTTTGAAGTGGGGTGTGTGACATACTTAGAATAAATAATTAAAAGTAACTCACCAATGCCCCGTGCCCACTGAAATTAAACGAAGGTCCAACAGAATTCCCTATATTTGCAATGCTCATTTTAGGACTGCTGAAGAGCATTTGGGTACGAACCTCGGCCTCCAGTGTGGATGGTACAGGGCCTCTACATGCACTCTACTTAGCAAAAAAGAGCATCGGTCCCATAGAACAACCTTGAGGTCTATACGATTATCACAGAAGCTACGCTGAAATTAAAGTGAAACCAAACACGGCCCTGGAATCTAGCCGCTGGCTTTCCACCGGAGCATCCCAGATCAGGATGCCCTGCTGTGTGAAAACCCCCCAGGGTGCTGCAACAATCACCTGCTTCTGTGTTGATGTTATCATCCGGCGGGGGCTGGGGTCGTGGATGCTGTGCTCCCAATTGGTAAAGGTCTGCATATAAAGAGAGCCCTTTGCCGAGCATTACAACTGCACGGCAAGCGGCTCTAATAGGACAAGAGCCGTCGCATTCGCCAAGAGGGAAGAGGTCGGTTGTTTTGGGTGATCTGGGGGGGTTTACAAAGTGGGGCATCTCAGTTCGGGATGCCGGGGGGCAAGAAAGAAAACCCCCGGAAAGTCAAAGTCCTGGGCTTTGATCCGCTTCAAGCCAAGAGAACAGGAGTATGACTTGCCATTGCAGAAGCATCCAGGAGGGCAGGGCCGGCAGTCATCCAGAGACTTGCCCCCGCTGAGCGGAGCGTAGGTACCTCTGTCACAGGGGAGAGGAGAAGCTGTTCCTACCGGGCAGTAAAATCCAGGAGGACAAACCGATTGGTCAGCACGTTGTGACTGGACATCACAAAAGTATCCGGCCAGACAGTCACCTGTAAAGACAAAGTTCCACTACATTATAACATAGGCTTTATGACAATCTGCCAGTTATTTCACCTTCGCTAGTTTAAACACTCCCCCTTTATGGGGAGGGGGTGTAATAAAACAGGGACACCTGGTGCAGTTTGAGTGTGCTTTAGGGGAGGCTGAAAAGAAATCCCCAGGACAGGGCCAAGCTTGTAAAAGTACTCTCCCTGGGCTAGGGCAAGGGTTGGCAGGGTACTCACTCCTGGAAAGAAGGCAGAAGCCCAACCATGACCACTTGGCGACAGGTTCAAACTCAACAAATTCATTGGCACAGCAACTTACAACGTGCACTCCTGGCACTCAGGGTCTCCCTTTCTCCAGTTACTCCCAGCTTGGTTGGTACGCAACAGGTTACAGCGTGGTGTTCTGCCTTTAAAGCACCCAAAGAATGCACATTACTGATATTTTCCCATTCCTTCCAGAGGGGCTACTACTCTAGCCAGCCTGTACAAAAAGTGTCTCTAGAAGGTTAGTCTAGTGTGATTCTCCAGTACCTCAGCTTTAATTTGTGCTCCAAGGCTCCAGGGAGTGCCCACATTGGCCCTTTTCCCTGTCCTATTCACAGAGAGGATCCTCCATGTATGTACTGACATGCTACTTAAGCTACAGCCACGGCTGTTACCTATTGATTTGAGACTGAGCAATCAGAGGTGACCTGAGCTGGTTTGAATCAAACAATAGCACCTGGCAGTAGAGGGAGAGATTTGCTTTGGGAATGGAAAGACAAAGGCCTTTATTCATCAAGGGATAGTGGCAGGCAGTGCCTTGTAAGTGACAGGTAACGGCAGGTAGCATCAGGTGAACGCCAGCCGCGGCACGCAATACCACATTTATGAAGGCGATTCTGGCGAGTGCCTCTTACAGCGACATGTCGCGACCGATTCATCATCACAGACAGGTCTGCGGATCCTGGCGGTGCTCTGCCTTCCAGAGCGCCAGGTATTACCTGTCACTACCTGTCGCTCTCCCATACATTTCAATAGACGTTACTTTTCCTAGTGCATGGCACAGCCTGCTTCACAAAGTCATAACATCTGGGTATTCCGCCACAAGGTGGCGCAGTGGCACTGCAGAAGAGTTGTGGCTCCGCCTGGTACCATATAAAAACGGAATCACCATAGACTTATCCAGTTGTTCTCTGCAGTGCTTACTGCGAAGATAGAAGATGGCTCTCGCTCTATGCGCTGCTCCAAGCCGCAGACCCTGTACCACAAAGGGTAGCTGGCTTTATCGTGAGCCTACTAGGGATGGGGAGTTCCTGTCCTAGCTTTGGAGGGGGTGAGTGTTTTGGACATGTTTTCTATGTTTGGGGTCCCCTCCCCCCCCCACTGGCCTGGGCTTCGCCGCTGCCTGCTTGGTTCCCCCCCCTTTCTCTCCCCGATGGGTGTTCGGGGGGGGGGGTGTGTTTTTAGCCTGTTTTTAGTATACCTTTGCCTGCGCTGCCGCTTTGTTCTGTCATCTTGCTTCTGCTGCGTGTCTGGGGCCCTCTTCATCCCTGGGCTGCGGCGGTGATTTCTGCCTGCGTCGCTTCCTCCGTTGGTCTGGCGGCTGGCGATTCTTGTCCTGCTTGGTCCGTGAGTCCCCTCTGGGGTTTTTGGTTATCCTTGGGGCATGGGCTGCGGGATACTTATGTATGTTTGCTTATGTCTTTCAGGCGGGACACCCGTGGGTTGTGGTTTCTCCCGGTCCTGCTCCTCACTCCCCCCCCTTTATCTCCCCTTACTGATTCTGGGGGCATCCCTTGGCGTTCCTTGAGTCCCTTGAAGGACTCAAGGAACCTTCTAGTGGGCAGGACTTTTCTGCCCCAGTGTTGGGAGACTGTCACCACAGATGCCAGTCTGAAAGGTTGGGGGGGCTTTTGGAAGTCTCTGCAGTTCCAGGGTAAATGGGGCCCCCATGAGGCCCATGCTCCGATCAATGTTCTGGAACTGAGGGCGATCAGGTTGGTTCTTGCTCAGCTGACCTCATACCTTCAGGGTCGGGCTGTTCAGATCCGCTCGGACAACCAGACGGCGGTTGCCTACATCAATTATCAGGGAGGGACTCGGAGCAAGCGAGCCCTCAAGAAAGTGTCCCTGAGACTGTCTTGGGCAGAAGAGAATGTCCCTTGCATCTCGGCGGTTTACATTCTGGGGGTGGAGAACCTGGAGGCAGACTCCCCGAGCAGGGGGAATGGTCTCTCAGCAACAAGGTATTTCACTCCCTGTGTCACCTCTGGGGTCAGCCGGATGTGGACCTGTTTGCGTCCCGCCACAATCACAAGCTTCCCAGGTTTGTCTCCCTATCACAGGACCCTCTGGCTGTCGCCACGGATGCGCTAGCAATGCCTTGGACGGAGTTTCGGCTCCTCTATGTGTTCCCTCCCCTTCCTCTGCTGGGCAGGGTGCTGCGCAAGATAGCCCAGGAAGGGGTACCAGCCATTCTGGTGGCCCCCTGTTGGCCAAGGAGGGTGTGGTTCGCAGACGTCGTGCAGTTGGCAGTGGATCAGTATGTCCTGCCCAAGGATCCAGATCTGCTCACTCAGGGACGACTGTGCCATCCCAATTTACAAACGCTGGCTTTAACGGCTTGGCTGCTGAAACCTCCATCTTGATGGATAAGGGTTTGCCGGCCTCTGTTGATGATACCATGATTTGGGCTAGGAAGAAGTCATCATCCTTTATCTACTATAGGATTTGGCATGCTTACATTGCCTGGTGTGAGTCTAGGTCTCTGCCTTGTAGGGTGTTTTCTATTCCCAGGATTCTGGATTTTTTGCAACATGGCTTGGATTCGGGCCTTCAGCTTAGTACCCTCAAGGGACATGTGTCAGCCCTGGCAATTTTCTTCCAAAGGTCTTTTGCCAATCACCGGTTGGTCAAGACTTTCTTTCAGGGAGTTACTCATGTGCGTCCACCACGTAAACCTATGCTACCGGTTTGGGATCTAAATTTGGTGTTGTCTGCTCTGCAGGGTCCTCCTTTTGAGCCTATCAGTGGGGCTGCCTTGCCCATTATGACTCTTAAGGTGGCCTTCCTGGTGGGCATTACTTTGGTTAGGCGAGTCTCTGAGCTGGCAGCGCTTTCCATCAAACCTCCTTATTTTGAGCGGCATCAGGATAAGGTGGTGTTCCGGCTTAAGCCGGATTTCTTGCCTAAGGTTGTGTCTGTTTTTCATCTCAATCAGGACATTGTTTTGACTTCTCTGTGTCCTAATCCTGCTAATTCCAAGGAGCGGGCAATTCATTCTCTGGATGTTGTCAGGGCTCTGAAGTATTATTTGGTTGCTACTGAGTCTTTCAGGAAATCTGACGCTCTTTTTATTCTTCCTGCTGGACCTAGGAAGGGTTTGCCTCCGGCTAAATCTACTATCAGCAAGTGGATTCGTCAGGCGGTGGAGCAGGCATATTCTGCTAAGGGGAAGGTTCCTCCTTTTAGGGTTACTGCTCATTCCACTCGTGCTATCGGTGCATCTTGGGCTTTTCAGCACCAAGCTTCTGTTGAACAAGTTTGTAAGGCCGCAACTTGGTCTTCTGTTTCCAAGTTTTACAAATTGATGTTAAGGCCTCAGCTGATGCTGCTTTTGGCCGCAAGGTACTCTAGGCGGTGATGGTCTAAACCGTCTGTTGTTACTTTCTTTTTGGGGATCCCACCCTACTTTAGGGACACTGCTTTTGGATGTCCCAGATGTTATGACTTTGTGAAGCAGGCCGTGCCATGCACTAGGAAAAAGACAATTCTGTGAGTACTCACCTGTAGAATTGCTTTTACTATGCATGGTACGGCCTGCTTCACCCCACCCTTGTTACGTTGTTCTTGGTTGCCTCTTTATGGTGATTGTTCCAATTTGGTTGGGGTTGTTATCTTTATTTGTTCCCGGTTCTTATATCACTGCTTGTCAACTACTGGATAAGTCTATGGTGATTCTGTTTTTATATGGTACCGGGCGGAGGCACAACTCTTCTGCAGTGCCACTTAGCCATCTTGTGGCGGAATACCCAGATGTTATGACTTTGTGAAGCAGGCCGTGCCATGCATAGTAAAAGCAATTCTACAGGTGAGTACTCACAGAATTGTCTTTTTCTTCCCTTTAAACAGGGTTTTCTTTTAATATTTTTTTTGTTTTGTATCAAATCATTGTGTGACCTCTCCTGGCCTATTTAAATACATTTTTGAAAACTTTTTTTGATTTTTGATTTTTTTTAAGCAGAATTGTCATTACTAGAGATGAGCGAACTTCTTGAAAGTTCGATTCGGGCGATTCACTGAATTTCCCCAAGAAATTCGGGTTCGCCCGAATCGAACTTTAACGAATCACTCATCTGAAAAAAAAAAAAATGCAGGCATGGTGGGAGCGGGCAGGCCGGCGGGCAGGCCGGCTACGATGACAGCTGAGAGCGGCGCCGGAGCGTGGAGGCCGGCGCCGCTCTCAGCTGTCATCAGAGGACGCGTCATCAGAGGGCGCGTCATCAGAGGACGCCTGAGAGCGACGCCGGCCTCCACGCTCCGAGCATGCAGGTAAGTGTTTGCTTTTTAAACAAATGCCGGCATGGTGGGAGCGGGCAGGCCGGCGGGCAGGCCGGCTACGATGACAGCTGAGAGCGGCGCCGGAGCGTGGAGTCCGGCGCCGCTCTCAGCTGTCATCAGAGGACGCGTCATCAGAGGGCGCGTCATCAGAGGGGCCGCCTGAGAGCGACGCCGGCCTCCACGCTCCGAGCATGCAGGTAAGTGTTTGCTTTTTAAACAAATGCCAGCATGGTGGGAGCGGGCAGGCCGGCTGCGCTGTCAGCGGGCCGGCTTCCGCCGCTGACAGCGTAGCCGGCCTGCCCGCTCCCACCATGCCGGCATTTTTTTTTTTTTATTTCAGGGAAAATTCGATCGGCGCGAACCAAAAAAAATTCGGGTTCGTGCCGAATCGAATTTTCCCTGAAATTCGGAGCGAATTCCGGTTCGTCCGAACCGGTTCGCTCATCTCTAGTCATTACAGGTCTGGTATTAAAGTATTAATGGCACAATGTTATAACAGTGTCATTCCATGTGTTTTCGCTTTGTAACTAGTGGATATGTGTTTAAAAACGGACCGATTTGAGCGCCGGCGCTGTGTGAGGCTGTTTTTTTGATGAATATGAGGCGACTGAGGCACTCTGTAATAGTAACTCACAGCCGATCAGAGCGACCACTAGCGCCGCTATACAGACACTCATCTGCCGTTACCTGGCACTAGTAATGAATCAGCCTGCCCGACGTTTCTCTGGGATGACTGAGCAACAAACTTTGTTGGAACCCGGTGGCCATTGTGTATCTCATGGCATGAGGGCTACTGTTGATTTCCTCCAGACCACTTTAACCAGGTAAGTATTGCCTGTTAATTAATGCTTTGCCTTTTGATTTGTTGATTCCTAGTTTGTTACAGCAGAGCCTGAAAAATCTCTATTCTATTTATAGCAAAAAAATATAAATAACTATTTAAAGTAAATTTGGGGTATTTCCTTGGAATTCCATAAGAGCTGTTATTTAGTTGGAATGAGACACAATTTTGCCCCGAGATTTGAGATAGAGTTGGGATATTTGTGCCTATGCATAACTGCCTATAAATTGGGGGTGCAATTTTGCTCAAGAGTTTTGGAGTATAAAATTTGCAATGTCGGGTACAGGAGGGCTAAACAGCAATATTATAGGGCTTGTCAGTTAGTAACTGATAGAAAACACAAAAAAGCATTAGACTGGGAAAGATGTATTTTTTTAAGGTGGACCAAAACCCACATAGATTGATTCCCTCCCCACGCGGCATCAAAAATCGTGATTCCCTGCTGTGTGAAACCCCCCAGGCCGGCTGGAAATTCAACTTCTTTCCCGGTCCAACGGCACATGTGTGATCAGCGGCTGCATCCCCGCTATCCCTTTAGCAGGGCGCGTGTCTGTGCCAGGCATTTGTGAATGGCCGTGCGGGCACGCTCCGTTAGCGGGGGATGCGGCTGCTAGCGAGCTCGGATCCGCTCGCCTTAGACGAAGGAGCGGGAGCGTATCCGAGCGCGCTAATTGGACGAGAGGCCGCTCATGCGCTGTAGGACCGGGGAAAGGTGAGTTTGTTTGGGCGACCTGGGTGGTTTGACACAGTGGGGCATCCCCAATCGGGGTGCCACGTGGGCAAGGACCAAAACCCAGGATAGTCAAAATCCTGGGTTTTGGGACACTTTAAGAGAATAGTTTCAATAGGTTTTAGATAACTGCAGTTAGTAGCAGATAGACAAGATGGAAATAGTGAGAACAGGGCTATAGGTGACATAGTATTTAGCTTTAGTTCAAAAGGTGATATCTAGTAAACAAGAATCAAAACCGGGGGGGATGTAGTGAAAAAGAAAGGAATGGTCAGCAAGCAGTAGAAAGCTTTGGGGTTGTGGGTTGGTTGAGATCAAAATACTCCAGCCAGCTCAGCCAATCAGCGTGCTCGCTTTCACTCGGCTCCCCTGACGGCTAAGGTGCCGAGCGGCGCTGAAAGGAGCATCCTGGCCGGCCCCATCCGCCGCTAACCCCCCCAGCTGTGGCGTGCCCGCACATTCAGAAAGGCTGGGCGTGGGCAAGTGCACGGCTAGATGTGAGTGGGGATGCAGCCGTAGTGCAGACACGTGGCAAGGGATCTAGGAGAAGGTGAGAGTATCTGGGCTTCCGGGGGGTTTCTGGGAGTGGAACTCGGACGGCCCTAGAGTATTTTAGACTTCAGGGCCTCCGATGTTACTCTTTAAGGAAAGGAGCCTAAATCGGAATGCACCATGGGATCGCAGGCAAGGTACGTTTTTCAGCACTTACCATGGGTTTCACACATTGGGGCATTCCAAACTGGAATGCTCCACAAAGAGGGAGATTATTGGTCCTAAAGTCATATAGATTCTAGACTCTAGATTCTAGACTACTCTTTAGCTAGTAAACAGTGGCAATAGCCTGAGGAATCCACTGAGACACCCACCCTAGACCTTAGGGGTCGATTAGTTAGATAGATGGGAACTTGGTTAAAATCAGGGCTGGATTATGAGGGGAGGCGCAAGAAGCACGCCCCGGGACCTCCACCACTTGCCCTGCAAAGGACAGTCTACAGCAGTAAAGCTGCCGTCAGAAACGCTACAGTGATGGGTGCAGAGCTGTCACTGCACATAAGCCACCAAGCACAGCCGCTGGCAGCTCAATGCAGGGAACCAGCCGGGCGACTACACTACCCCCCACCCAGAATGGCAAAGCAGGAGTTCCCGAGCAGCACGCACCCGCACAAGGGGGGCACAAGGGACTGGATTTGACGTTCCAGTAAGTAGGCGGGTGCCAGACAACCACCAATCAGTTACTTGGCTGAAATATTATTTTAAAGGAAAAATACTGGGGCCTCCAACATATTTTGTGTCAAGGAGCCTCCACCACACTTAATCCAGCCCTGGATAAGGTAATGAGCCACCCCTTTCACTGGTAGTGATCAGTGGGTTAGGAAGGTGACCCATATAAGTGTAAAGGCATTAGACAGATAGTTTTGGGTGTCTGGTACAAGGTAAATCTCTCTTACCTGTAAGATCCCCAGATGCGCAGAACTTTCCCACTGGACACAGGTTTCCGGTGACGCCATCTGTCGGGTTGGAGATCTCGGCTCTCCCCATACACCAGTACCCCGGCTGGCAACGTCCAGATGGCTCAAGCATTCCCTCAGAGTCACAGTAAAACCCAGCAGGACACGGGCGGCACTCCACTGCAACAGGGGTACAGCATCATTATTTTCCCTTAGGAGAGGCCCTGTCCTCCATTCCTCCTTCTGTACCTGCACTGTGCTTCAACAAGACAGACAATGACCTAAACAGAGGCCAAAAGCTTTAAGGAGGCCCAGATCACTGTGCCAAGCATTGTGCCAAGCCACTGATCTGGCCTCCAGCTTCTTGAAGCTTTTGGCCTTTGTTTAAGTTGTCTTTCTTGTAGAGGAGCCTGGAGAGGAGCGTCTGGCTCCAGTTTATTGTAAATGTGTAAAACAGAGGACTTCTGTTCACATTTAGAGTATGGATACTGTTTAACACTGTACATGTACCAGGTAAATGTATTGTCCAGGCTAAGTGTAAAATAACTATCATTGTTTGCTTACCTGCCATGAAGAAAATGTATCCTAGTGTGCTGCTGAATAAAGCTGTTGTTGTTTAGATTAAGCTGCTTTTGCGTAGTCCAGACACTGGATTTTATTTATTCATGACCACCTTTTTTATAGTATTGAGAGGTGGACACCCCTTCTTGTATCAGCATGTGTGGGGCGTACCAAAACTTGAGTGTGTAGGGGAGGATAGCTGCTTTTTGCTTTGCTTGCTTGTCTTTTCCCCAATTGGCCACCTTTTAGTGCTAAGAAAAATAGGTGGCCATAAATAAAATAAATAAAATCAAGGGGCTGGGCTGTAGAAAAAGGGCCAAATTACAACAGCAACAGCTTTGTTCAGCAGAATACCTGGATGAATCCTCTGCATGGCCGGTAAACAAACAATGATTCATTTTGATGCTTAGCCTGGACAATCCCTCTAAAACCTCCGCAAAGGCTGCATTAAATCCGTATTTCACAATATCATTCAGGATTTTCAGCAAAAAGAGAAACACAATAAAACTAAAAGCTAAAATATGCATAAAACATAGAACAATCCATATGTGCAAATGTATCTACTAGTGAGGAGAGGCAGGTGTGCCCCGCATCAAGTGAATTTTGGGAGCTGCACCTCTGGGCTCTGGCTGGTGGGTGGGCGTGGCCTGGGTACTGTCTGCTCCCATTGAAACCAATTAGGGCCTCTGTACTCCTGAAATATCTATAAAAAAAAAAACTGAGAGATCCCTTGACTCAAAATTCCTTTTTTGGGCACTGCCGACTATGAACTTGATCGGTGTCCCACAAACCTAATTGCAGAATCAAAAACACAACACAAGACAAGTGGTTGACTGTGGGACTGGCACTAACACAAGGAACTCATATGAATGGCAGAAAAAACTTTATTAATTGCACATAAACCCTGGCACACAATTCAGTATAAATCCCATAAATATAAATAAAATCCAGTGTTGGTAATACACGGTAATGTACATTGTTTTGATTTCATCTAGCATATTCCGAATGTTATGGTTACTACTTTAATGTTACTGTGATTTATGCCCGGGAGTCTGCCATCTTCTCTAAATTTCTTAGCACATATATATGCACAGCTGCACTTTGCACCGCTATTGGTGCACTTATATCTATTGTAGGGACACCTCCGTCCCCCCTTCTTCTTTTTGCTCATCATTTTTATCTTTTCATTCTTCATTTGATTTCTTTGCACATTTTGCACATTTTTTTGTTTTTCACAGTTTTGCACATTGCACTAGCACTTTCAGAAGGGGAGACTCCGAGGCAATAACCAGTATATTTATAGATTTGTGACACTAATACTTTATGAACTTATCTTAACAATTATACCCATTGCTATTAGTCCATTATGTCCCCCACCTCATGTACATGGGTTTAATTGTTTTTTAGATGTATGTCTTTTGGCTTATAGTAATAAATATGAATTTTGAATATATTCTGTAGAGCGGCTGATCTGTACAGATATTTTGGGGGACCTTGGTGTGCTGTACTGGTAGCCCACCACCCAGCACATATAAATATACCCTTTTCTCTTCAAGGTTGTGGCCTACCCCCCAGCCAACATCCAGATTATTAATATCAGTACTCTAGACAGTGCGGGAACACCTCTTGTTGTAAATAGCATAAATAAAAACCACACAATATTGTGTAATTAAAAGCCACACAATATTGTGTCATTAAAATAACTCCAGCCCATCCATTGTGAATTTTGATTTGAATATTTGGGAGTATGCTCAATTGCAGGGCAATTATAAGTGTCCTAGTGCGAAAGGGCCCTAAAATACTCCAGGGCCAAGACTAAAGGGTTTTGGCTTGCCTTAAAAACCTGAAACTCTGTACAGCGAGCCGTTTTCCTGCAATATCTGCATTGAATGCTGTGCTCTGGAGCATCACTGACAGAAACAAACCTTCCTCTTTAAGCTGCTTGTCTGGGCTATAAGTGCCACGGGGGCATTTCCGCATCACTCCGGAGTAACTTCCCTTGGGGCAGAAGTGGCCAGCAGGACAGGCTTCCGGGTCGGTGCTTCCAGCCAGCTCTGTGATGTTGCAGTAAAAGCCCTCGGGGCAAATCTTGCAGTTGGATTGTCTCTCCAGGTCCTGATAGAACCCTGCTCAGGAAAAAAAATGAAAGAACATTTATAATGTGTAATCGTGACTAGTGCTGAGCCGGAGCGGGAACAATCCAGTTACATACCCCCCAACTGCCCCGATTTTCTCCCGGGACTGCCCCCGATTCTTTATCTGTGGCCCCGTGTCCTGCGGCGCATGCAGCTGTCCCGCGCCGTCATGTCCAACGCAGTTGGCCGGAGGGGTTGCCGCAGCCTCTCAGACGCCCGCTGCCGCCGGCTCAGAGTATAAGCTGAACACTCTGGGCCGGTGGCAGCGGGGCGGGCGTCTGAGAGGCCAGGAGTCTGGGAGGCAGGTTTTTTTTTTCATTTCTTTAATTTGATTGGTGGTTCAGTGGGTGGGGGCGTGGCTCCAGGAAGGAGCCTATTGCAGCAGCTAAGCCGGAGGTGGGCTACAAGAAGGAGCCTCAGGGGAGATCGCAGAGGAGGGGAAATTGTTGAACTGGTGAGTTTGTGTGTGTGTCTGTGTATGTGTGTTTTTGTCTGTCTGTGTGTCTATGTGTGTGTGTTTGTGTCTGTCTGTGTGTCTATATGTGTGTGTGTGTGTGTGTGTGTGTGTGTGTTTGTGTCTGTCTGTGTGTCTGTGTGTGTGTGTGTGTGTGTGTTTGTGTCTGTCTGTGTTTCTATGTGTGTGTGTTTGTGTCTGTCTGTGTGTCTATGTGTGTGTGTGTATGTGTGTGTGTGTGTGTTTGTGTCTGTCTGTGTTTCTATATGTGTGTGTTTGTGTCTGTCTGTGTGTCTATGTGTGTGTGTGTGTGTGTTTGTGTATGTCTGTGTGTCTATGTGTGTGTGTTTGTGTGTCTGTGTGTGTGTTTGTGTCTGTCTGTGTGTCTATGTGTGTGTGTGTGTCTATGTGTGTGTGTGTGTGTGTGTGTGTGTGTGTCTGTGTTTGTGTCTATGTGTGTGTGTGTGTGTCTGTGTTTGTGTCTATGTGTGTGTGTGTGTGTTTGTGTCTGTCTGTGTTTCTATGTGTGTGTGTTTGTGTCTGTCTGTGTGTCTATGTGTGTGTGTGTATGTGTGTGTGTGTGTGTTTGTGTCTGTCTGTGTTTCTATATGTGTGTGTTTGTGTCTGTCTGTGTGTCTATGTGTGTGTGTGTGTGTGTTTGTGTATGTCTGTGTGTCTATGTGTGTGTGTTTGTGTGTCTGTGTGTGTGTTTGTGTCTGTCTGTGTGTCTATGTGTGTGTGTGTGTCTATGTGTGTGTGTGTGTGTGTGTGTGTGTGTGTGTCTGTGTTTGTGTCTATGTGTGTGTGTTTGTGTCTGTCTGTGTGTCTATGTGTGTGTGTGTGTCTATGTGTGTGTGTGTGTGTGTGTGTGTGTGTGTGTGTGTGTGTGTGTCTGTGTTTGTGTCTATGTGTGTGTGTTTGTGTCTGTCTGTGTGTCTATGTGTGTGTGTGTGTGTTTGTGTGTCTGTGTCTGTCTGTGTGTGTGTGTGTGTGTGTGTGTGTTTGTGTGTCTGTCTGTGTGTCTATGTGTGTGTGTTTGTGTATGTCTGTGTGTCTATGTGTGTGTGTGTGTTTGTGTGTCTGTGTCTGTCTGTGTGTCTATGTGTGTGTGTGTGTGTGTGTGTGTGTGTGTGTGTGTGTGTGTGTTTGCGTCTGTCTGTGTGTTTGTGTCTGTCTGTGTCTCTGTGTATGTGTGTCTATGTGTGTGTTTGTGCCTGTCTGCGTGTGTGTATGTGTCTGTGTTGCCCCTAACTGGTTGTACTGAGGGATGCCCCTCACTGGCTGCAATGAGGGATGCCCTATTTAATTCTTAGGTGGTGTTTCCCTTTATGGGCGTGGATGAGGGCGTGACCGAGGGTGTGGCATCTTGTGTCCCTCTTTACGGCTTTCAAAAGTTGGGAGGTATGCAGTTAGGAAGTCTGGGTTGTCCCCGGTATCCAGAATTCAGTACTGCACAATACAATAGCTCCGGCATACACAACCTAGAAACTGATATAGAACCCCCACCGTGTGGCACCTTCTCTGCAGGTCCGCTGGGTCAGTGCCTCCCTCCTGGTCCAGTGGCCTGCTTATGGCGGGGAGCCACTATTGCAGCTGCCCCTGCTGGCATCTGAAGTAAGGTTAGACACAGGACCCTTCTCCTTCCTTGGAATTCTGCTAAGCTGATGCCAGGCCACCGGGGCAGGGAGGCTTTTTATGGGCAGTTGTGGCCTAGAGGTAAGGGATCGTACCTGTGACTGGAGGGTGGCAGGTTCGAATCCCGGTTCTGGGACATGACTGAAGTGCTCTTGAGCAAGGCACCTAACCCCGCAACTGCTCCCCGGGCGCGGTAATTAGGGCAGCCCACCGCTCTGGGCATGTGTACACTCACTGCACAGATGGGTTATATGCGGAGGATGAATTCCTATGTATGTGCAAGCATACAATGGCCATCTATGCATTAATTATTATTATTATATCAGAGAGGAGGAGCCTCTGTGGAATAGCCCATGTGACTTATGATGTCACTGGAGAGGAAGAGCATGGAGTTAGATTGCCCGAAAAATCCCTCTCCATGTGCCTTCCCTAAGAAAGCACTCCCCGAAAAAAAATTTTACCTGCTTAAAGTGGACCACAACCGAGGATTTTGACTATCCTGGGTTTTGGTCCTTGCCCGGGGGCATCCCGATCGGGGGTGCCACGATGTGTGAAACCCCCCAGGTCACCAAAACAAACTCACCTCTTCCCGGTCCTACGGCGCATGTACGGCCGCTCGTCCAATCAGCGTGCTCGTATCCGCTCATGTCAGCTGGTCTGAGGCGTGGCTCTGAGCGCGCTGACAGCCGCATCCCCTGCTTCCCTCTGACAGGGAGCGTGCCCGCGCTGGCCATTCACAAATGCCTGACGCAGGCATGTGCCCTGCTAGAGGTATAGCGGGGATGCAGCCGCAGCTTGCGCATGGGCCGTTGGACTGGAAAAGAAGGTAAGTGTATGGGCGACCTGGTGGGTTTCACACAGCAGGGCATCCTGATTTTGGATGCCCTGGGGGGAGGGAATCGATCGTCCGGGGAATCTATAAGCAGATTGCTGTAGGTTTTGGCCCACTTTAAATGCTCTGTGACAGCCAACCCCATATAGATACTAAGAGATACATGGTTACATAGCTTCCCTCACACACACTGCATTCCTTTCCTCCAGCAGCTTTTGCTTCAGTGCGTGTGTGTGTGTGTGAAGCATGGCAGGGATGCTGCCCGGTGTTTCTGAGGCATATATAGTGTATCTCTGAGTTTGATGTAGGCTGCTGCTGGCACAGCTCCCCCCCCCCATGCTCATGTGTAAGCAGGGCTATCAGGTGTGTAGAAAGGTGGCCACTCCTGTGCAGTCAGGGGTGCAGCATCTGCATGCTGTCCAACAATATTTGTATGTGGTTAATCTAACTCAAACAGCATATGCCACCAATTATCAGAGCGGAGGGGGACAATTTCTCCATTTCATTTCTGACTAGCGGTCTGCTTTAAAACATATCAATTCCAGATGGTGGCCATGACGACCCGTGGAGGGACCTAAAGGCCCAGTTACCTACTCAACTGAGTTATGCTGTACTGTGTCAACTGGTGTCACTAAGGGGCGGGGGGAAATAAGGCCTAGCGATGTTTTAAAGTTCTTTCCACCCCACCCTCCCGGTGTGCAACATATACAGAGGCAGCAGCACTGAGAGTAATAAAACTTAGGCCCTTATTTATCAAGGGATAGCGCCAGGTAGTGTCTCACTAGCGCCAGGTAGCGCCAGCTATCGGCGGCTACCGACTCCAGAACGCCAGGCGGCGGACACAATCACGCATTTATCACGCTAAATGAGGCTAGCGCCGGCGAGAGCGTCGGCTAGCGCGGGATTCATCATGTAGCGGACTGCAACGAACAGCGCCGCTGCTAATCCCATCACAGCGCCAGGTATGACCTCTCGCTACCTGGCGCTCTCCAATGCATTTCAATGGAGCAATCTTTAAATCTTCATATTTAATTGTTTTTATTTTTTTATTTTTTTTTTTAAATGTCAAAAATTCTGTGACCACTTCGGCAATGTTAGATATTTTTTTTAAGGTAAAAAGAATAAAAAATAAAAATTTGTGCAGAATTGATATTACAGGTCTGATATTAATGTATTCATATTACAAAATGTTTAGAAAAACTTGTTTAATTTTTTAATCAAAAAATATGGATGTTTGGGGGTTAAAAACTACTTTTAAGCCATCGCCGCCAGCGTTCTGGGGTTTAAACAAACATTTCACAGCGCGAGAATGTTTTGAGCGTGATTTGTTAATGAATATGCTGGGAGCCGTTCGCTATGACCATTCGCTGTCAGGCGCTCCCATACAGCACGGAACCTGTCAAACAGCGACTCCTAACCCCGTATTCAACATTACCGCACACCGACTGAGTCGCTGTCAACAACCGAACAACGGCCAAGCACAGCGAATACTAGCGGGCGCTGTGAAAATCACGCTACTGGCGCTCATCTGTCGCTACCTGCCGCTATTACTGAATCGGCCTGCAACTCTGGGAGTTTTCAATCTCAGCTACTTCTGATCTGTACAATGTAACAAGCAGGAAAGCAGTCCTGCCGTTACATTATAAAAATCCAGCCAGTTACCTGTTGTATTACATCGTAAACAACCGAGAGCGTGACTGGTGTTACAATGTAATAATGCCTGTGTACTGTCGCCGGACGCCCTGCTTTTACAGTGTGAACAGACTCACAGCTGACTGTGATGTGTGAGCTATCTCTCCATTTTGCTGCTGCAATGGAAATAAAGGTAAATAAAAAAAAAAATACATACCATTTTCACAGGGCAATGGATAGGAGGTCCCTGAAGGGCAATAGTGGCCCTTTGGGCACAAAGACCCAGTGCTGCCATCCACAGGCGACTCTACAGCAGCCCCCAGCACACAATAGAATCCAGCAGAGCAGTTGCCTGTAACAAAGAATGCTGTGTATTAGTACAGTAATGGTGCTGGTCATGCATGGAATCAATGGGAGACAAGCAGGAATCAAATAAGGCCCTTATTTATGAAGGGATAGCGTCAGGTAGCGCCTGGTTAATGTGAGGTAGCGACAGGTAGCGACTGGTGAACGCCGGACACGGCACGCAATTCCACATTTATCAAGCAGAATCTGTTTAGCGACTGGGATAGCGCCATGTAGCGTCTGATTCATCATTTTCACAGCCTCAGCGAACAGCGCCAGCGTTCAGCCTTGCACAGCGCCAGGTATGACCTCTCGCTACCTGTCGCTCTCCAATACATTTCAATGGACGAACCTTTTCTTCTCTTTAAACCGGGTTTTTTTTTTTTTTTTTTTGCCAAAAAATCACAAATAATTTTTTGACCTCTTCTGACATTGAAAAAGATGTTTTTTCACATTTTTATGATTTTTTTTTTAAAAATCTTCAGAAATGACATTACAGGTCTGCCATTAAAGTGTTCATGTTACAATGTAATTCCATATGTTTTCGCTTTGTTACAAGTGGAAAGATGCTGAAAAACAGACTTTAAACACACCGCCTCCTGCGCTCTGGGCTTCAAACAAATATTTTTCAGCGCCAGAGTTTTGTGAGGCTGTTTTTTTGCTGAATATGGTGTGAGTCGGTCGCTATGAGCAGTCGCTACCATGCGATCCCATACAGCGCTGTACTGGTCAAATAGCGACTCCTCACAACAGTTTTCAACATTACTGAACTGCGACTACTAGCGAGCGCTCTGAAAATGCCTGCTACAGACGCTCATCTGTCGCTACCTGCCGCTATTAATGAATCAGCCTGTAAGTTCTTTACCTAAAGCAGACATATCAACAGGTCAGGTTATGCAGCAGGGCAGGTTGGTGTGGGCCCTTGGGCGATAGAGTCTCAGTGGGCCCATTGTGGAGTGATATGACATGTCATACATGGTGATAAAGTTACATGTGTGGTGAATACTGCTAAAGAATAGATATACTAAAGCAGGAATAATAAGTATAGAAGGAATAAGGAATAGAAGGAATGGCATAAAGAAAGAGAAATAAAGAACAAAAAAAAGAAGGTATGATAAAGGAAAGCAATGATGGAAAACAAAAAAGAATAGATATAAAAAAGAATAGATATAAAAAAATAAACAAATGTAAAAAAAGGAAAGAAACAAAGAAAGATCAAATGCATAGAATAAATGACAGACAAAGAAAGAGAATAAATTAAACAGAAACAATGAAAGAATAAAGGGAATGACAGAAAAAGAAAAGCAGGAAAGACAGAGAAGAAATGGTAGAAAAAAAGAGATGACAGAAAGAAAGAATAGAAAAGAAAGAAAGTTGTGCTTGGGCTTGTCAGAAAACCGGGGTGTCACGTGGTCCAACTAAGGGGACCTACTGACACACCGTCCGAGTTCCCCAAAACCCTTTGTCCGACCCCTCTTACCAGGGATACAAGGCCCGAAGCCACGGACACACAGATTCTTGGTGTGTCAAGAGCTTATGATGATGATGGACACCCCCGGTATGCTGGCTGCATATCCCCCTCCAGTTGAGTGACAAATACCTGACTTTAGACCATCCTATTTATGCCTCGGGAGTCCTCCACCCCCCTCCCCTCCGTTGGCGGGAATGTCACCTCCCACCGTTTTAGAGTGGGCTTTCGCCCTAGAACACTTTAGGGGCTATAACTCGGAGCAGGGGGGTCGCCTGGCCTTGTAAGCAGTACCAAACTATCGGGCTGGACGCCGCGCTCGCAATGAGTCCTGAAATCGGGTTTTTATTCTGACCAGAACCTTATTTCTCCGTTTCCAGGCTTTTGCTTTGCTTCTATGACCGCAATTTACTATGCCCTTATGCGGTTTTGTGAGCCGGTTCTGATACCCGGTTTGGCGCTAGGACGCATAGACGCCGAGTAATGGTCCGAATTCTATTGGTGTCGCTCCAACTGTGGCGTCCCTGTTTCATGTGGCAATTCACAGCGAGGGGTTCAGTGAGTTATAGACTGGCTGGCAGCTTCCCAGTTAAGGTGTGACCATCGGCAGGAAAGCGGCACCACAGGGGGTCTGTGAACTTCTGCTGCTGTTCACATATACATGCTAATTATCTCTTCCTGCATAGCTAAGGGACTTGTGCAATTGCGTTTAGAACAAGGGGCTTAAAGGAGCAGTATCGCGAAATTTGCATTAAAAAAGATAAATAATTAAATAGCCACACAATAGCCTATAACATGTGTATGAATAATCTGGTGATAGAAAAAGAAAAAAATATATGCCTCTCTTTTAAATTGTATAATTAAAATGGCTCAGTCCATTTGCTGAATAGGGGGATCTGCTGGCTTGTATTTAGTGAGCTGCTTCATTTAGCCCACTGGTCTCCTAGCAACACTTTACCTCAGAGGCTGACACTGTAATCAGTGGTAACGGCTGTGTGTGTGTGAGGTGCTGCTTTTGTTATGAGACCAGGTGACTCAAATGTGTAAAATCTATACAAAATAAACTAAACTGACTGAAAATGACTGAAATTCTTCTTTGAATAACTGTGCAGGAAAATCTAAAGGTATTAAAGTGGAACAAAACCCCATTCTAAATCGGGATGCCCACTGTGTGAAACGACCCCTGGATAACCACAGATCCCCCCATTTTTCTGGCGCGCTCACGCAGATAGTCATTTAGACAAGCCGGGTGGCCAGGAAGGTTACTGCTCAGGCTCCCCATCTGCATGCAAACAGCGCTGATTGGATGAGAGCCAGCGCATGCGCTGTGGGACAGGGAAAGGTACGGTTTCACAGGCGAACTTGGGGAGTTCACATATCAGGCATCCCAAGTCGGGATGCCCCTAGGGGCACAAAACAAAACTCCAGATAGTGAAAATCCTGGGTTGGGCTTTGCTCAAAACACACAAAGCTGAAAGAAAGATCATATGGAAAAAAGAAAAATAAGAATATGAAAGAGAAAATGGTAAACTGAAAGATTCTGCAGCAGAGCCAACATGAAGGGAAAACTGTCAAAATCAGCTAAATGACTTCTAGAGCTTTTCTCTCTGTTTTAGATATATGAGTTCTGGCCAGGCAATGTTGCAATATTGTTATCTGATGCTGGACGGCTGCCAGCACTGAACAGCTGATACTTTGATACATTGTTTCACCCTCTCCTCGGCATGGAACAGGCCAGAGTGTCAGGTCTCGACACTCAGCAGACATTAACATGAGCTATTAGTCTCCAGCTGCTCAACACACACATCATTTTTTTCTACATTTGTAATTCTTACTCCAACACCTACCTACATTCCAAGTACCATTTAAATATAAGTCACCAAGAAAAATTCGCCATACTGCTCCTTTAAAGAAGAGCTCCAGACTGGGAATATTTGAGGTTTCCTAACTGAAGCTGGGCCATTTCTCCACAGGGCTTCTTCATGATTCATGGTCAGCAACATGGATGAACATATTTTTGGGCCAATTTGCGCACTAGCGTTCACCAATGCACCAATTTGTGTCTGAAATTTTCCGCTAACGCCGTTTTTGTGCACCAAACTGTTTCTGGCCCCTGGTTTATGATATGTTTAGAGGGCAGAAAAGCGTGTGCAAATGGGGCAATCTGAAAAGTGAATTTCCTCCAGCAAATAGGTGGAGGAAACTGCAGATTCCAATGAGTAGCAGGTTTATTTCATTCAGAAAAAAACGGTCGACAGCATCCTGCATGTTTATGAACAATGAAAGTGTCAGACGCAAGTTCTTTTTAGGGATTGAACCCTTTTTTGACATTTTGTTCGAAAAAAAATGATAAAAAGTTGTCCAAAATCACAAAAATTAAGTGTCAAAACAACAATAATGTGGATATGGGGCCCCAAAGTTTAGCAAAAACAAAACTAAAAATTATAGTTAAATTAATTATTAATATGCAAACTTAACAGGGAAGGGAGGATTAAGGATAAATTTTAAGGGTTAACTGGAATCAGAATATCCCCCAAAAAATGGAGAACACAGGTTCACCAGAGAATACACTCTGAAATGGCGAATAGAGCTTTGCAGAAAACACAGAAGTTGGAGAGATCAAATCGCTATGGAGAAACAGTAAAGGGAAAAGGAGAAACATGGGGGACCATTAGGAGCAGCCGGCCAAATGCGCAGGGGCGGGGCCATTTGTGGTTCAAAACAGCAGATTTTCCTTGCAGAAGGTGCGAATTGGTGCAAGAAGAGGCAATATGCGCTTCTCCCGTACATTTGCCATTTGGAGTGATTCGCACGTGCACCCGGTGTGCACACGCGGAATCGTTGGCGCTCCGCTTGAGTGTTTCTGGGCACCGACCATGAATCAACCTTTATATATATATATATATATATATATATATATATATATATATATATATATATATATATCCATTGGCTGGTGTGTGATGCAATTGCTCTATCTGATCAAATGTACTTGGGTGAATCTGAACTAATTAATTGAATGGTTCGATTGTCCCTAAATGGGCTGACCAATAGTCACACACATGACTATTAATGCACTGTACAATACTACCAGCATAGTAAAAGTAAAGTCTCTGTTTGGTTTTCTTCCCCAATATATATATATATATATATATATAGGCAGTCTCTTGTAACATGTTGGGGTAAAAGCAGGTTATCTGGGTGCCTGCATAATTAGACCCTACAAGTCCTCTATTTTAGACAGGGTAAGAGATGAAAGTAAACGCTGCCTCAGACCTGATATGTCTGATGAAGCTTCTCCTCTGCAGAACCTCCCCGGAGGACAGGCCAAACACGAGTCTGGGGAGGACATTCCTGGGCGAGGCTGGAAGCTTCCGGCAGGGCAAGGGAGAGGGTGTCTGCTCCCAGCTGGGCAGAAATACCCCACTGGGCACAAATTTCCACTCGTACCATCAAAGGGCTCAGGTGATTGGGCATTCAGTGTACAATAATATCCAGGGGCACATCTTCCCAATGGAGAAGACAGACCTGTAAAAACAAAACACATATAAAAAAAATGAAATACATTGTTAGAAGAATAAAGCAAATAAACCTTAACAATGTTCATGGATGTTCTTTTTATCTAAACCTAGAGCTCTGAGGACCTCTAGTGGGAATGTGGTGCATTACATGTGGTTGCAAATCATTACTGTAGTCATGCATAGCATTGGGCGAGCAAGAACTGCCAAGCTCGGGTTAGTACCAAACGTTGCAAGTTCGGGTTCTAAAACCGAACACAGACTTCAGCCAGAAGACCACGTTTGATACCGCCGTTCGGCCATACCCAGAAAAGCTGAGCAGCCCATAGATAAATCAATGCAGCTAAACGAATGCAGAGTGTGCAGCACACAGCACGCGGCTGTACACTTACCTGAGCCAGCGATCCAGTTGCCATTTTCTCAAAAAATGTCCACGACCGGGGCTTCAGAAAGATGGCCGCTCCCATGAGTGAGGACACTGGCAGCAGCTTACAATGTAAAGTGTTCTCACTTATGGGGGCGGCCATCTTTCTGAAGCCCTGGCCATGGACATTTTTTGGGAGGAAAGAACACCAAATGGATCGTTGGCTCAGGTAAGTGTGAAGATGCTTTCAATGTGCTGCACACTCTGCATTAGGTTAAAGCGCACGGCCCACTTGATGCCACCACCTGACCGCCGCCATAATTTCGTTTTTAACAGTTCTGGTCCGATTCTGCCTCTAAGGCAAAGTTCGGGTCCCCATTGATTTCAATAGGGCTTGGGTCAAGTTCGAGTACCCAAACCAAACCTTTGTTCAAAGTTCAACCAAACTT
Organism: Gastrophryne carolinensis; assembly: GCA_027917425.1. Taxonomy (NCBI): domain Eukaryota; kingdom Metazoa; phylum Chordata; class Amphibia; order Anura; family Microhylidae; genus Gastrophryne; species Gastrophryne carolinensis. Next base: position 14,357,831 of record CM051242.1, on the reverse strand, counting down.
ACCAAACCCAAACTTCCAGGGGTTCGCCCAACATTAGTCATGTATTATTTTATTGATACTTATACCAGCCCTCAGCACATTCCAGCACCCTCTGGTGTCAGGACCAGCATTAGGGGGTGACAAACAGGGTAACTGCCTATGGCCCCCGTCACTAAAGTGGCCCTGACTTGAGTGCTATAAGTGGGCCCCAGAGATCCAATGAGGGCTGCTCTTGGTGTAAAGCAGAGTTCTCCTCCTGTGCTATGTTCGCTATTGTCAATGGAGAAGCTGGACAGATGCAGAGTGCAGTGTACAGCTCCAGTGCTCTGTTCCAGGGTCACCTGAGTACCGGGTAAGTATAAACATCTGGAACTAAAAAAAAAATGGCTTGGACGGGGTGTAAAATGGGGTAGAAGAGGGGTTAATAATTGGATGCTAATAGGGGTGAATGTGACTATGTGGTTGGTACAATAGCTTAGGGCTTGTTGCCCAACTTTTACATTTTACCAAGGGCCACGAGTTCGGAAACGGGTCCTGACTGGTGTTTAAAGTTACTGAACAACATAAATAAAAATTGTATTTACCGTAAACTTTATTTCTATTCATTTGGGAGACACAGACTGTTAAGGTGTGATGACTACCTCTTAACCCAGTGATACTCAACTGGCGGACCGGGGTCCGAATGCGGACCTCGGCACCAGATTTCCGGACCCCTGGCCTGGCAGCCCCGCACTCAATATGTAGCTCTTATTTTTCCTAGTGCCCTGTAGGATGTTTGGGGGCAAACAGCCTTTTTTAGTTTTGCCTGAGAATCTATAGGCCCTCCCCAGTGTGCTGATTTCTAACTATCCACCCCCCCCCCCTCCACAACAGCCCCTCGCCGGACCTTCAGCTCTCACCGGATGCCTTTAAATGGACCTTTACAAGAAGTGGTTGAGTACCCCTGTCTTAAAGTGGACCAACACCCACGGGTGATCGGTCCGGGAATCTATAAGATTCCCGGGCCGATCACCCCCCACCCCGCGGGACATCCGAGATCGGGATGTCCCGCGGGGTGAAACCCCCCCAAACACCCCAAACTCCTTACCTTATCTTCGACGGCGGCCGGCCGCCGCCGCCTCCCTCGCGCTCCTGTAGGCGTGCTCGCGCCCGCGCCGGCCGTCTGCGAATGGCCGGCGGGGGCGCGCGCGCGCCGAAAGTGACGCGAGGGAGGCGGCGGCTGCCGCTTAGACGTTCCTGATCCTCGCTTGTACGTCGGCGCTGGGAGCGGGGAGAGGTGAGTTTTTCGGGGGGTTAGGGGGGGTTTCACACAGCGGGGCACCCCGATCGGGGGTGCCCCACCGAAGTGGACCAAGACCCAGGATAGTCAAAATCCTGGGTGTTGGTCCACTTTAACCCCTAATAGTCTAATGTACAGAGAGAAAGAAATACAGAGGAGACACAGTGTTCACAGTGTTCTCACCATCACAGCAGTGGGATGTACACATCACAGGAAGCTGTGAGCTATTAACTATTTAGCCTTCAACTACATTCTTTTGACTGCTTTACAATGTATCACAGCTGATTATAATATAGCCAAGGAGCAGTTGATGTATCATCGTTGTTTCTAACGATGTAACACAATGTAACTCTCAGCAGGGAGCTGGCAGGCTTTTCAGAATGACTCATATTGTTTGTTATAGTCACATAAGGAGAGAGATATAATACATCCTGATTTTTTTAACTCCCATCCCAAGATTGGCACTGTGTGAGTGTCGCCTCTCTATTTGTTACTGAAAATCATTACAGAAAGTTTGAAAATGTGGTCATGTCACGTCTTGACAATGGCTACACATAGAAGCAGTATACCTGGCTGGGCACAGAACCAGCCCCCGGGACATGGGGAACATTCTTCAATGCTCATTAGCCCGCTTGTATTGCTGTAGGTGCCTGCAGGGCAGGGGTGCTGGTGCCCATACACTGTTCCTTCCACACAGTAATATCCAGCTGGGCAATCCTGAGGTTTATAAGGATTTTCTATGGCATCTGCCGGAAACTGTTCTGCCAGGGTTACCAGGCCGCAGTATCTGTAACATGCACCAGTCAGAGGTTAGTCAGCCTTAGCGTTACACCCGAAACAAAATTCCTCCTAAGTGATGCTGGGAAACCCTTTAAAGATGCTAATAAACCTCTAATAATGCCAGGGATCCATATAGCGATGCCAAATGATCCAACTAGTGATACCAAATGACTCACTTAGTGATCTCAAATCAACCAACTAGTGATACGAAATTACCCATCTAGTGATGCCAAATGAACCAACTAGTGATACCCAATGACCCATCTAGTGATGCCAAATAATGTATGTAGTGATGACAAATGACCCATCTTGTGATACCAAATGAATCAACTAGTGATACCAAATTAATCAACTAGTGATACAAGATGGATCATTTGACATCACTAGGTACATCATTTGGTATCACTAGCTGGGTCATTTGGTATCACTAGCTGGGTCATTTGGTATCACTAGTTGGGTCATTTGGTATCACTAGCTGGGTCATTTGGTATCACTAGTTGGGTCATTTGGTATCACTAGCTGGGTCATTTGGTATCACTAGTTGATTCATTTGGTATCACTAGCTGGGTCATTTGGTATCAATAGTTGGTTCATTTGACATCACAAGATGGATCATTTGACATCACTAGGTACATCATTTCGTATTACTAGCTGGGTCATTTGGCATCACTAGCTGGGTCATTTGGTGTCACTAGTTGATTCATTTGGTGATGTCAAATGAACCAACTAGTGACACCAAATGACCCAACTAGTGATACCCAATGACCCAACTAGTGATACCAAATGACCCAGCTAGTGACACCAAATGACCCAGCTAGTGACACCAAATGACCCAACTAGTGATACCAAATGACCCAACTAGTGATACCAAATGACCCAACTAGTGACACCAAATGACCCAACTAGTGATACCAAATAAGGGATAAGGGGCAGTTGTGGCCTAGAGGTAAGGGGAGCGGACTTGTGGCTGGAGGGTTGCAGGTTCAAATCCCGGTCCTGGGACATGACTGAAGTGCTCTTGAGCAAGGCACCTAACCCCCCAACTGCTCCCCGGGCGCCATAATTAGGGCAGCCCACCGCTCCGGGCACGTGTACACTCACTGCACGGATGGGTTAAATGCGGAGGACGAATTCCTATGTGTGCGCAAGCATACAATGGCCATATATGCATTAAAAAAATGCTAGTGATACCAAATGACCCAGCTAGTGACACCAAATGACCCAACTAGTGACACCAAATGACCCAACTAGTGATACCAAATGGGCCAACTAGTGACACCAAATGACCCAACTAGTGATACCAAATGACCCAGCTAGTGACACCAAATGACCCAACTAGTGATACCAAATGGCCCAACTAGTGACACCAAATGACCCAACTAGTGATACCAAATGGCCCAACTAGTGACACCAAATGGCCCAACTAGTGATACCAAATGACCCAGCTAGTGACACCAAATGACCCAACTAGTGACACCAAATGACCCAACTAGTGACACCAAATGACCCAGCTAGTGATACCAAATGACCCAGCTAGTGACACCAAATGGCCCAACTAGTGATACCAAATGGCCCAACTAGTGACACCAAATGACCCAGCTAGTGATACCAAATGACCCAGCTAGTGACACCAAATGGCCCAACTAGTGATACCAAATGACCCAGCTAGTGACACCAAATGACCCAACTAGTGACACCAAATGACCCAACTAGTGATACCAAATGACCCAGCTAGTGACACCAAATGACCCAACTAGTGACACCAAATGACCCAACTAGTGACACCAAATGACCCAGCTAGTGATACCAAATGACCCAGCTAGTGACACCAAATGGCCCAACTAGTGACACCAAATGGCCCAACTAGTGACACCAAATGACCCGGCTAGTGACACCAAATGGCCCAACTAGTGACACCAAATGGCCCGGCTAGTGACACCAAATGACCCAGCTAGTGACACCAAATGGCCCAACTAGTGACACCAAATGGCCCAACTAGTGACACCAAATGACCCGGCTAGTGACACCAAATGACCCAGCTTGTGATGCCAAATGACCCATCTTAAAGGAGCACTATCGCAAAATTGTGGAATATAAAAAATCCATGAAAACACCTTGACTAATGGGAGGAGGGGTCACTTATACACCTGAACTGAATATGGTCCTACCATTAATATAAAAAAAAAAGATTTCCTGATGCCGCCATCCAGCATATTTATATGGATTTTTCCTATTGGGACATTTTTCGCAATAGTGCTCCTTTAACAATGCTAGAGATCCCTAGTGATTCTGATGATCCCTCTAGTTACACCAGTGATCCCTGTACTGAAGCAAATTAACCGCAAATTCTATAGAAGCGAGATCTAGTTACTGGTAAAGTACAAAATGGGGTTTCCAATCTAACCTGACCTGATAATGTATGTGCAAATAAATAATGCATATAAGATACTTACTTTCCAGCAGGACATATCTGGCACAGGCTTTGTCCCAGCTTATCTTGGTAATACCCCATAGGGCAGAGTAAAGGCTCAGAGCTTCCTTTAGGACAGTAATGGCCAACAGGGCACAGATGTTCTAAAAACAAAGCAAAATGAATTGTAGAAATGGCGAGCAGAGGGCCAAGATTGCTCCGCACTGTTTTTCTGGGGTAAAGGAGCAAGAATTACATTGAAGGAAAGGATACTGGTGGTCAGGAGCAACTTGACCCACCACATGGAATAGAATCACTTTATTCCTCAGCTACAAATACTTAGATTACATAAAGGACACACTACAGTATATACAGAACAAGCACATTTTTCCTATATTCATATATTACATATTAATATGGGGGGTGGTTGGAGCTGCTCTCCTGAGTTTGTTCACCAGGTCAAATTTAGTACAAGGTGGTGCTTGGTGCACCACAAGTCTAACCTCCGTACTTTAAAATGGACCAATGGTCCCATGATCTTGGGTTTTTGTCCTAGGCCTTGGGGCACCCGCTGTGTAAAACCCCCCACGTTGCCTGAACTAACTCACCTCTCCCCGGTCCTATGGCGCATGTGCGGCCTCCTGCCCAATCAGTATGTTTGGATCCACTCCCGCACACCAACCGTCTAAGGATCGTCTAAGACTCAAAGAGTCCTGACAAGCGGACCCGAGTGCTCCGGCGGCCATATCCCCACTATCCTCTAATAGGAAGTTTGCCTGCGCTGGCCTTGTACAAAGGCCTGGTGTGGGGACACCTCCTGCTAAAGGTATAGCAGGGAGTGAGGCCACTAGCACATGCACCGTTGCCTTGGGGAGAAAGTTAGTTTACTGGGCAACCTGGGGGTTTTTACACAGTGGGACATCCTGAATCTGGATACCCCAGGGGAGCGAGTATGCATGCCCTCGAGTCTCAGCGGAACAAACCCTGGGATTTTGACTTTGCAGGGTTTTGTTTTATGCCCCGCTGTGTGAAGCCCCACAGTTTGCCCAGTAAAACTCACCTCTCCTCGATCCAACGAGCTCTCGTACATTTTTTTTTTTCTAAAAGATGAGGATACCTAACATAAGGTATCTCACCTATAGGGGTTCGTGACCCTTATTAAAGCCTAACCAATTTGAGCCCTATATCGGGCGTGGGTACATAACCATGCTCTATATATACATTTGTTTGCTGGTTCCAGGTTCAGGCCCTACCCGGACTATTTCATGAGCATTTGATTATGACCACACTACAACAATTATTTTAAAATTTATGAGGAAAATACCTCCCATTTATTTATCACAGTTACTGTTTAGATTTGACACATAATTACATACAAAATACATAGTAAATTTCATAAATAGCGTTTATCCTCATGGTAAGTACATGATTCTTCCTTATTTCATTCTCCTATTGGTATCCTATTCTTTCATCGCCCCGCCTGAACAGGCGGGGCAGGGCAGACATGTTTCGCCACTTTTAATTGGCTTTTTCAATGCCCTGTATACTTCCAAGTACATGAAATGGTCAATTGGACAGTTTCTTATGAACTAGATTTGTCTATATTTTTACATTGTTTTTTTATCACCGAAGAGGATATTAGAGGGACCCCGTCGTATAATGTTCTGGCCCTTATTGGGGCTTGGGTTCCTATTTCCCTGGAGAAGTAGCGCTGCGTCACACCCTGTGGTTGGGTCTTTATTCAGCGGGGCCTTTAATAGCTGAGTTTCCACGCTTAAGATGGGCTTTAAAATAGGTTCTCTTATGCTGCCTGCCGATATATGCCTCCCGCTATGTTTTTCAGACCTCTCTCAGGTGCGACCGCTTCAGGGCTCTCGTACAATCAGAGCACTTTGCCTTGTTTACATCCTTCAGCAAAGGGCTCTGGTTGATTTCAGTGGGGAGCGAGAGCGATTCCATCCCCAGCGTCACTTATATCCCCCTCACCACTTCTCGGTGCTGTGACCACATCCCCGCATACCTCGCTGTGTGGATACCTGCTTCAGGACTTTCTGATTGGGCGGCGTGGGCACACCACAGCTAGTAGCTGAGCGTGGATGCAGCCGGCGGCACACTCGGCTCCTCTCAGCTTACTTTAGCTGCTTAGCCGCTAGCAGAGCTGAAGAGAGTCTGAGCGGGCTCAGCCAATCAGCGTGCTCAGTTCAGGCTGTGTCTGTGTCATGGGAACTCCAGAAGGGTGAGTTTTTATAGAGAACTGGGGGGGGGGGATACACAGAGAGGGGCATCCCAAATCAGAATGCCACGTCTGAGAGAAACAAGAACCAGGAGGGTGAAATTCCTTTGTGTTGTTCCTCTTTAAGGTCCATTTACAGGTGTTAGAATGGATTTCCATCTTTGTGACTAACAGGTGAAGCCTGATGTGTGTTGGGGGGGCAGGGGGGCAATAGCAGTAGGTAGACAACCCCATGACTTTTATGTATGTCCCTGTTTCAGATAACAGTATAAAAAAAAATCAATGAAAGAGAAAACAGAATCCAGGTCTACATTAAGGATCCTCCGATTCACACATTCAAATGATTTGTTTTTATTGTTGTTTTTATTGTTGTTGTTATTGTTGTTGTTATTATTGTTGTTGTTATTATTGTTGTTATTGTTATTATTGTTGTTATTGTTGTATTGTTGTTGTTGTTATTGTTATTGGTGTTATTGTTGTTGTTATTGTTGTTATTGTTGCTGTTGTTGTTGTTGTTATTATTGTTGTTGTTATTATTGTTGTTATTGTTATTATTGTTGTTGTTATTACTGTTATTGATATTGTTGTTATTATTGTTCTTGTTATTTTTGTTGTTGTTATTATTGTTCTTGTTGTTGTTATTGTTGTTATTATTATTGTTGTTGTTATTGTTATTATTGTTGTTGTTATTATTATGATTGTTGTTGTTATTATTGTTGTTATTTTTGTTGATGTTATTGTTATTATTGTTGTTATTTTTGTTGTTGTTGTTGTTGTTATTATTATTGTTATTATTGTTGTCGTTATTACTGTTATTGATATTGTTATTATTGTTCTTGTTATTTTTGTTGTTGTTGTTATTATTATTGTTGTTGTTATTGTTGTTGTTATCATTGTTGTTATTATTATTGTTGTTGTTATTATTGTTGTTATTTTTGTTGTTGTTGTTGTCGTTATTACTGTTATTGATATTGTTGTTATTTTTGTTGTTATTACTGTTCTTGTTATTTTTGTTGTTGTTGTTATTATTATTGTTATTATTGTTATCATTGTTGTTATTATTGTTGTTGTTATTGTTGTTGTTGTTATTGTTGCTATTTTTGTTGATATTGTTGTTATTGTTGTCGTTATTACTGTTATTGATATTGTTGTTATTGTTGTTGTTATTGTTATTATTGTTGCTGTTAATATTGTTGTTGTTATTGTTGTTATTATTGTTATCATTGTTGTTGTTATTATTGTTGTTATTATTGTTATCATTGTTGTTATTATTGTTGGTGTTATTGTTGTTATTATTGCTGTTGTTGTTGTTGTCGTTGTTACTGTTATTAATATTGTTGTTGTTATTATTGTTCTTGTTATTTTTGTTGTTGTTATTATTGTTCTTGTTGTTGTTGTTATTGTTCTTGTTGTTATTGTTATTATTGTTGTTGTTATTATTGTTGTTATTTTTGTTGATATTGTTGTTATTGTTGTTGTTGTCGTTATTACTGTTATTGATATTGTTGTTATTTTTGTTGTTATTATTGTTCTTGTTATTTTTGTTGTTGTTATTGTTCTTGTTATTTTTGTTGTTGTTGTTGTTGTTGTTATTATTATTATTATTGTTGTTGTTGTTATTGTTGGTATTGTTGTTGATATTATTGTTGGTATTGTTGTTGTTGTTATTGTTATTATTGTTGTTGTTATTGTTGGTATTGTTGTTTTTGTTGTTGTTATTATTATTATTATTTATTATTATTATTATTATTGTTGTTGTTGTTGTTGTTATTGTTCTGGTTGTTGTTGGTATTGTTATTATTATTATTGTTATTGTTGGTATTGTTGTTGGTGTTATTGTTGGTATTGTTGTTGATATTATTGTTGGTATTGTTGTTGTTGTTATTGTTATTATTGTTGTTGCTATTGTTGGTATTGTTGTTGGTATTATTGTTGTCGTTATTGTTGGTATTGTTGTTGATATTATTGTTGGTATTGTTGTTGTTGTTATTGTTATTATTGTTGTTGTTATTGTTGGTATTGTTGTTGGTATTATTGTTGTTGTTATTGTTGGTATTGTTGATATTGTTGGTATTGTTGTTGTTGTTATTGTTGTTGTTAGTCTTATTTGTGTTGTTGTTATTGTTGTTGCTGTTATTATTGTTGTTGGTATTGCTGTTGGTATTATTGTTGTTATTGTTGTTAGTCTTATTTGTGTTGTTGTTGTTATTGTTATTGTTGTTGTTATTGTTGGTATTGTTGTTGTTGTTATTGTTGTTGTTAGTCTTATTTGTGTTGTTGTTATTATTGTTGTTGTTATTATTGTTGTTGTGATTATTGTTATTATTATTGTTGTTGTTGTTATTGTTGTTATTATTGTTGGTATTGTTGTTGTTATTCTTATTTTTGTTTTTGTTTTTATTGCTGTTGTTATTGTTGTTGTTAATAGTATTATTGTTGTTGTTATTATTATTGTTGTTATTGGTATTGTTGTTGTTGTTATTTTTGTTGGTATTATTTTTGTTGTTATTATTGTTGTTGTTATTATTATAACAACAACAACAACAACAACAACTGAGCCCTGAGTGGGCTTGGCAGAGGGCTTGGACTTAGATCCCCAGGAGGGATTGGGTCGGCCGCTGGACCTACCTCGTCCCCAGGAGTCTCTGCGGGAACCAGAAAATGAAGAGCCTCTTCCTCCTCGAAAGTAGCGATGGGCAGATGAACCCCGAAAGGGCCGCGCAGGCCTACGTCGCTGAGGGAGTCTCCCATCCTTGACCAGGAGGTCCAGATGCTCCCCAAACAGTCTGTGACCCACAAAAGGGATACTAGTGAGCGACTTTTTAGCAGCAGCATCAGCCGACCACTGCCGCAACCAAAGTGAGCGGCGAAGAACGACTAGCAGGGCCGAGACCCTGGCACCAAGCCAGACGCTATCGTCCATGCCAGAGACCACGAAGGCAATAAACTCCACGCAAGCCTTGAGGTCCTTGTACTCCTCAGCCAGCTTGCGAGACTTGGCAATATCCACAAGGCGTCTCACCTTCTTTCTAATGGCCAGGGAGACAATAGCCGCTACACAAACAGGGAGGAACCAAGCACCAGCAAAGAAGGCATGGCAGACCAGCTGATCCATGTGCTTGTCAGCTGGATCAAGGTAAGGAAGCAGTATCGGGTGAAGGCATTACCATAGTGTTGAACAGCCCCGACACGTGGGGCATCCACCTCGGGAGGACGGGACAACAGCTGGACCAGCTCCTCAGGAAATGGATATTGTTGTTATTGTTGTTATTATTGTTGTTGTTATTGTTGTTGTTATTATTGTTGTTAATTTTATTATTATTATTATTGTTATTATTAATATCCAACCTAGTAGTGATCGCCTACCTATTTCCATTGTAGAATACACCCAATTCAGATAAAGGTTAATTAGAACCATATATCATTAGAATGGACCCTTGTGCCATATTCAGTTATGTATAATAGGGAGTGCCTCATGGTTGCCATTATACCATGCCATGGTGTTGTAGCATTTAGGGAGTTCATGGGCAGTTGTTGGATGGGAAGGTGCAAGAAGGCCTACAGACTATAGAGGACCAGGCCTAGAGTCCTAGAGAGGATCAGGGCCTAGAGGTCTAAAGAGAACCAGGGCCTAGAGGTCTAGAGAGGACCAGAGCCTAGAGGTCTAGAGAGGACCAGGGCCCAGAGAGGACCAGGGCCTAGAGGCCTATAGAGGACCAGTGCCTATAGGCCTAGAGGAAACTAGGGCTTTAGAAGAAGGCTAGTAATTGTCAGGCAATTTCCTACCTGGGGTTTGTGGATAGATGGTCCCCTGAGGACAGAACCAGCCTTCCATGCACTCTGCATCCGGATCTGTACTCCCCCATTGTGAGCAGTAGAACCCAGCAGGACATGGCAGGCAATCCTCGGAGGCCCGGGCACCAGAGACGTGCAGAGAGGTACCTGCAAATGATAACCTCCAGATTAGTGGCTAAACTCTACACAGTGACAGCAGCTGACTGGTGCAGGTTCCAGACCTGGGGGACACGGAGAAGGAGAAGACGATCCTGAAGCACAGAAGTGACCTGGAGGGCAAACACCACCCATCTCACTGTTGTCAGGGTTAGGAACGGAGGAGCCTCCCACACAGTAAAATCCGGCATCACATAGGCCCGATGGGGAAAATAGCTCGGACAGTCCACAGTACTTTCCTGAAAACAAACATGACATTTGGACAGTCATCGAGAAATGCTGCAGGCATCAATCTCCTAATTTTATGTGCAGTTACAATACAGAAACCATATGCCTTAAACTAGACCAACAGCCTGGAAAAGAAAGGTAGTGGCCATTTTGGACACTCTTGTCAGTAAAGTTGATTGAAAGCCAGTATATCCTAGCAACCTCCAGCAACAGCTTGTCAGTGTCCTGAGGAGACCGGACGCAAGCAGAACTAGCTCTGAATTTATCTTATTATCATTATTTTTTCCAAAATGTATTTATGTTTATTCAGCTATTTCCACCACAGTTTCTGACCAAGAGTGACGATCCACTGATAAACCCTCCCACAAAAGGGGAATGTCTCACACCGTGCGAGGCTCCTGTTTGTGGGCAACTATGGGTGTAGTGAGTACACATTTAAAAAATATGTGTTTCTAGTTACTTACACCTTAAAGTTGACCGAAACCCAGGCCTGTCGCCCCTGGAATCTGCTTGATTCCCTCCCCTTGGGGCATCCAGATTCAGAATGCCTCGGTGTGTGAAACCCCCCAGGTCACCCGGTAAACTTACCTTCTCCGCGGATCCAAAGGCACATGAGTGATCAGCACCCATGCCAGGCATTTGTGAATGGCCAGTGTGGGCATGCGCCCTGTTAGAGGGTAGCAGGGGCGCACTCTGCTGCAGTCGCCTAGACTCAGCTGGACCCGGCTGGAGCAGAGTCCTTAGATGAGCCTAGGCAGGTTCGTTTTGATTGGACCATCTGTAAGACTATGTAAGATTTTGGGGCCGCTTGATTCCCTCTCCTCAGGGAATCTAGATTCAGGATGCCCTTCTGTGTGAAACCCCCCAGGTTGCCCAGTAAACTCACCTTCTCTGCCGATCCAATGGCACATGAGTGAGCAGCACGTGAGCAGCGGCATGCTCCCTGTTAGAGGGTAGCCGGCCGCATTCGGCTGCACTCGCCTAGACCCGATTGGAGCATAGTCCTCAGATGAGCCTAGGCGAGTTCGCATTGATTGGACCAGAGGCCGCACATGCACCATAGGACCAGGGAAAGGTGAGTTGGAGAGGGCGGCCAGGTGGTTTCACACAGCAGGGCATTGGGTGTTGGTCAACTATAAAATCAAAGCAGACCGTCAGCTGACTTCATCATGCTTAGTGTATAACTTTCTGTTATTCAGCAATATTCCCCTTTGCAGCTTATCTATATTTGTTTTATTTTATACATTTTTACATATATTTATTTTAGTATGTGCTGCAATATGAATTAAAGGCCTGAATACTTGTAAATGTGTGGTTTTGAAAGGACAGCGTAGTTTTATCATTCCTTCTATTCAGCGGTGGGGGTTTTTTGTACTCCACCATGGCGGAGGGCTAGCTGCAGGCTGCGCCACTGTGTTTTTTCTCTTTCAGTTGGTGCTAGGGCTAGGTCTCCGTGAGGTAGAGAGCGTTACTATTGGTTCCCTCATTCACCCCCTATTATCACTGCAGCAATGGCCAGCAATCTCAAATTCCTAAGAAAATGAAAACACAATTACTGATGTATGGTGGTATTTGAGAGATAATACAATTCTGTGAATCTCACCTGTAGAATTGTTTTTGAATATATCCAGTCCAGGTCGTAGCAGAGGTGATGACAGTTGGGTTATCCACCGCTAGGTGGCGCTTGACAGCAGGATCAAAAGCTGTAGCTCCTCCCGGCCCCATATAAAATCAGGTGTCTCTCTATGATTCCCCAGTGGTTAAACAGCAGTAAGAAGGAGACAGGCCGGGAGGCCAAGAAACCATGTTATTTCACATAGCTTTAGCATGTACTCTCTCCAACAAAAAATTTAAGGACAACGTTCCAATATAAAAATGGTAATCACCATAACAGGCAAAAGAGATAATGAAAACAAGGGTGGGGTGGAACGACCTGGACTGGATATATTCAAAAACGATTCTACAGGTGAGTTTCACAGAATTGTATTTTTCACTATATCCAGTCCAGGTCCTCCCAGAAGTGATGACATGTGGGACATCCAAAAGCAGTGTCCAGATAGGGCGGGATCCCCAGTGCGGAAACAGCATGTAGTTCATTTCACTACCGCCTGAAGCACCTTCTGGCCAAAGACAGCATCAGCTGAGGCCCTAACATCAACCTTGTAAAACTTGGTAAAGGTATGAACAGAAGACCAAGTGGCGGCCTTACAAACTTGTTCAACAGATGCTTGGTGCTGAAAAGCCCAGGACGCACCAATAGCCCTAGTAGAATGAGCTGTAATACGAAAAGGGGGTTCCTTCCCCTTGGCAGAGTATGCTTGCACCACCGCCTGTCTGATCCACTTACTGAGCGTGGACTTGGCAGGTGGCAAACCCTTCCTAGAGCCTTCTGTTAGGACAAAGAGCAAATCCCATTTCCTGAAGGATTCAGTCGCAACCTGGTAATACTTAATGGCTCTGACCACATCCAAGGCATCGAGGGTCCTTTCCTTAGAATTAGCCGGTGCAGGAGACAAGGAGGGCAAGACCACTTCCTCATTAAGATGAAAGGGAGAAACAACCTTAGGCAAAAAAAACAGGTTTAAAGCGAAACACCTCCTTATCCTTATGCCGCTCAAAATAAGGAGGCTTCATACAAAGCACAGCCAGTTCTGACACGCAACGCACCAAGGTGATAGCAACCAAAAAGACCACCATTAAGGTCAAAATAGGCAATGCAGCATCGCACAAAGGCTCAAAGGGAGGACCCTGTAGAGAAGAAAGCACCAGATTCAAGTCCCACACCGGTAGTACAGGCTTACGCGGTGGACGTACATGGGTAACACCCTGGAAAAAAGTCTTGATCAGTATATGATTGCCAAAAGATCTTTGGAAAACAATGGCCAAGGCCGAGACCTGGCCCTTGAGGGTGCTCAGCTGGAGGCCCAATTCTAGGCCGTGTTGTAAAAATCCTAGAAATAGAGAAAGTGCGGCAAGAGAATCTCTTGGACTCGCACCAGGCAATGTAGGCATGCCAAACCCTCTAGTATATCATGGAAGAAGACTTCTTTCGCACCCGAATCCTGGTCTGAACAACCGTGGCAGACAGCCCCTTCTCAGTCAGGATTCAACAGCCAGTCCGTCAAAGCCAGCGCCTGTAAATTGGGGTGCCGCAGCGACCCCTGCGTGAGAAGCCCTGGGTCATCGGGCATGATGTAGCGATACACTGACATCTGAATTATGTCCGCGAACCAACTCCGCCTCGGCCAGCGAGGAGCCACCAGGAAGGTTGGTACCCCCTCCTGGGCTATCTTGCGCAGCACTCTGCCCAGGAGCGGAAACGGAGGGAACGCATAAAGGAGCCTGAACTCCGTCCAAGGAATCGCCAGAGCGTCTGTGGCAAAAGCCAGAGGATCTCTCGACATGGAGACAAATCTCGGGAGCTTGTGATTGTGTCTGGACGCAAATAGGTACACGTCCGGCTGACCCCAGCGGAGACACAGAGCATGAAAGATCTTGTTGCTGAGGGACCATTCCCCCAGGCTTGAGGCACTCCTGCTCAGGGAGTCGGCCTCCTGGTTCTCTATCCCCGGAATGTAAACCGCCGAGATGCAAGGAACATTCTCCTCTGCCCAGGTCAGAATTAGGGTGACCTCCTTGAGGGCTCACTTGCTCTGAGTCCCGCCTTGGTGATTTATGTAGGCAACCGCCGTCTGATTGTCCAAGCGGACCTGGATCGCACGACCCCTTAAAAGGGGGTTAAGTGAAGAAGCACCAACAGGATCGCTCTTAATTCCAAGATATTTATGGGCAAGTGGGCCTCTTCTGCGTCAGCCAAAAGCCTCCCCAGCCGGTCAGGCTGGCGTCCGTGGTGACAATCTCCCACCATGGAGTCAAGAATGACTTGCCTACCAGCAGATGCCTGACCGGGGGAGACAGTGAGAAATCCTGTTCCAGTAACTCCTGCGTCCGATCCCAACCGGTCAAGAGATTTAATTGAAGAGGTCTCATGTGGAACTGAGCAAAGGGCACTGCCTCGAAGCATGGCACCATAAGGCCCACCAGTTTCATCCCCAGACAGACGGATGGAAGTTGGAAAGACAGCAAAGCCTGCACCTGCGTCTGAAGACCCACCACTTTCTGTTGTGGCAGGAAAACCTTGGCCTGAGATGTGTCCAGTGTCATGCCCAGAAAGGACCTCACCATTGAGGGAGTGATAGCAGACTTGGGGTAATTGACCGCCCAACCGAAATCCTCGAGAGTGGATAACACCGTCCGGGTGTCGCTCTCGGCCTGATGAAGAGACTGAGCCGCAATAATACAATTCTGTGAATACTCACCTTGTAGAATTGTTATTATAAGTATGCAGCACGTCCTGCTCCAGTAATGAGAGGGCGCTTTACTGCAGAGATGGCAAAAAAAGAGGCCCCTCCCGGTCCATATGTACCCGGGACCTCCCACTAATTCCCCAGTATAAAACAGCAGTAAGGGAACCAGGAGAAGGCAATAAAAAAAGTAACAATTTAACAAGAAACTAATCACCATATAAAGGATCCAAGAATAAAGTACTCAGGGTGGGATGGAGCAGGACGTGCTGCATACTTATAATAACAATTCTTCAAGGTGAGTATTCACAGAATTGTATTATTCCAAGAATGCAGCACGTCCTGCTCCAGTAATGATTCATAACAACTGGGACATCCAATAGCAGTGTCCAACAAACAGGTGGGGATCCCAAAAGGCAACAATGTGCAGTTCAAACCACTGCCGCCTGCAGAACCTTGCGGCCAAAAACAGCATCCGCTGAGGCCCGAACATCAACCTTGTAAAACTTGGAAAAGATATGAACAGAAGACCAAGTAGCAGCCTTACAAACTTGTTCAACAGAAGCCTGGTGCTGAAAAGCCCAAGAGGCCCCAACAGCACGGGTAGAATGAGCAGTGACTCGGAAAGAATAGGCCCTAACAATGGCCTGACAAATCCATTTACTAATAGTAGACTTAACAGGAGCCAAACCCTTCTTGGGACCGGAGGGTACCACAAACAAGGCGTCCGTCCTTCTGAAAGGCGCTGTAGCCACCAGGTAGTATTTCAAATTCCTGACCACGTCCAGAGATGTGGACCCTCTCCTTGTCATTACCAGGATTAGGGCACAAGGAAGGAAGCACAATGTTCTGATTGAGGTGGAAGGCAGAGACAACCTTAGGCAAGAAGTCTGGTTTAAAGCAGAAAACCACCTTGTCCTGGTGTCTCTAAAAGTAGAGGGCCTGAACTGACAGAGCCGCCAACTCAGAACACGCCGGACAGAAGTGATAGCCACCAAGAAGGCAACCTTCAAAGTGAGAATAGACAGCGCAGCCTCATGCACAGGCTCAAAAGGAGGACCCTGAAGGGCAGACAATACCAAATTCAAATCCCAGACCGGTACCATGGGTTTGCGGGGAGGGCGCACATAAGTGACCCCCTGGAAGAAAGTCTTGACCAGAGGATGAAGAGCAAAGGACCTCTGGAAGAAAACAGCCAAGGCGGAGACGTGCCCCTTCAGAGTGCTGAGCTGAAAACCCAAATCCAAACCATGTCGAAGGAACTCCAGGATCCGAGGAATGGAGAACACCCGACAGGGAAAGGCCCTAGCCTCACACCAGTCAATGTAGGTCCGCCAAGTCCCATAGTAGATGGTAGAAGAGGATTTCTTCCTAGCCCTGACAAGAGTCTGAACAACCGAATCCGACAGATCTTTTTCCCTTAGGATGGAGGTTTCAGCAGCCAGGCCGTCAAAGCGTTTGTAAATTGGGGTAACAGAGCCTTCCTTGAGTGAGAAAATCCGGAACCAAGGGCAGAGGGTACTGATCCACTGCCAGCTGCACGACGTCTGCGAACCACATCTGTCTTGGCCACCTGGGGGCCACCAGAACAGCTGGCACCCTTTCCTGAACCAACTTGCGCAGAACCTTGCTCAGAAGGGGAAAAGGAGGGAAGAGGTACAGGAGACCGAACCCCTGCCAGGACAGAGACAGTGCATCCACCGCCAGAGCCAGAGGATACTGGGACAGTGAGACAAATGCTGGCAGCTTGTGATTGTGGCGGGAAGCAAACAGATCCACGTCCGGCATCCCCCACCTGTGACAAAGAGATAGGAAGACCTCGCTGTTGAGGGACCATTCTCCCCGGCGAGAGGCCCCCCTGCTCAGGGAATCCGCTTCCAGATTCTCCGCTCCCGGAACGTAGACCGCAGAGATGCACGGGACATTGTCCTCGGCCCACGACAAGATCAACGACACCTCCCGGAGGGCACTCTTGCTCTGAGTCCCTCACTGATGATTGATGTAGGCGACCGCAGTCCGGTTGTCAGAGCGAACCTGAACCGGCAGGCCCTGGAGGTGAGGCGTCAGCTGCGCCAGCACCAACCGAACTGCCCTCAGCTCCAAAACATTGATGGGGGCGTGGGCCTCCTGAGGGCCCCACAGCCCCTGGAATTGGAGGGCTCTCCAGTAGCCCCCCCAACCTGACAGATTGGCATCCGTAGTGACCGTCTCCCAACATGGAGTCAGAAATGACCTGCCCCCCAGAAGATTCCTCGAGTCCAGCCACCACAGGAGGGACCGCCGGATCAGTGGGGATAGAACAAAGGCCTGATCCAGAGGCAGGGGACTCTTGTCCCAGACTGACAGAAGATGGAGCTGAAGGGGTCTCATGTGAAATTGCGTGTAGAGCTTGAAGAGGGTCCACCGTCTGCGGAGGAAGGAAAATCCTGGCCTGAATGGTATCCAGAGTCATACCCAGGAAGGGGGTCACCCGGGACGGGGAGAGGGAGGAATTGGGATAATTGATCACCCATCCGAACATTTCCAGGGTCGCCACCACCGTCCGGGTGTCCAGTACCACCTGCTGGAGTGAAAGGGACGTAATGAGAAGGTCGTCCAAATAAGGAAGAATGCGAATACCCCCGGCTCTGAGAAGGGTCATCACACCCGCCAGCACCTTGGTGAACACTCTGGGGGCTGAGGTGAGACCGAAGGGAAGTGCCACAAATTGGTATTGTTGTTCCTTCACTGCGAACCTGAGGAACCGCTGATGCCCTGGGAAGACCAGCACATGAAGGTAAGCATCCTTGATGTCTATTGAAGTCATGAAGTCCCCCGGGCGCAGGGAGCTGATAGTGGAGCGCCGAGTTTCCATGCGAAAATGTCTGGTCCTGAGATTTGTTGAGAAGTTTTAAGTCCAGGATGGGTCTGATGGAACCATCCTTTTTGGGCACTGTGAATAGATTGAAATAGTAGCTCTGACCTATCTCTACCGGAGGGACCCAACAAATGACTCCCATGGCCAAGAGGTTTTGTACCGCCAGAAACAGACCCCGAGCTGCCCGAGGGTCCGTAGGAACCCTGGACCTGAGGAATCTGGGAAGAGGCCAGTCCGCGAACTCCAGCTTGGATCCGGAGGAGACAACCTCCAGAATCCAAATGTCTGAGACTTGTTGAGCCCAGACTTGAGCGAAGAGCCGCAGCCACCCCCCCCCACCCGCAAGGGTGAGGGCGTCCCCTCATGGCTGAGTGGGCTTGGCAGTAGATTTGGTTTTGGAGCCCCAGGAGGATCCGGGCCGGGCACGGCCTCTGCCCTTGCCCCAGAAATCACCCCTGTGTCCCGCGAAGGATACCCCCCTGCCTGACCTCGATCCGCGAAAGGAGGGAGTGAAGGACCCGGAGCCCCGAAAGGGACGCCGCTGCTTTTTGCGTTGGGGCAACTTACCTCCCTTTGCAAAAAGGTCCAAACGATCACCAAAAAGGCGCATCCCCTGAAAGGCGAGCCCTGTGAGTGCTTTATTAGCAGCATTGTCAGCTGCCCACTGGCGCAACCAAACCAAGCGGCGGATAGAGACAACCAGGGACGAGGTCCTGCTACACATCCGAATGGTGTCATCTAAGGCAGAGAGAACATAGGTGATGAACATCTCACATTCTAAAATCAGTACTAGAAGGATCCTCATGGGAGCCGTCCAGAAGGCCCTTGATCAAGGTTCTAATAGCCACGGCCGTAATAGCGGAAGCACAAACCGGGCGCAAGGCAGAACCCACACAGGCAAAGGCGTGGGAAGCCAGCTGGTCAATACGCCTGTCCTCACCATCCTTCAAGGTAGTGGAATCAGGGGAATGCACCACAGAAGTGTTAGACAACCCCAACACAGGGGCATCCACCTCTGGGGGAGTTGACCAACATTTGATCACATCCGAGGGGAAAGGATACCTCTTATCCCACCCCTTAGGGATACCGGGGAGCCGACTAGGCCGCTCCCATTCCTTGAGAACCAGATTATTAAAATGTGTCTGTTCTGGGAATTCCAAACGTGGTTTTGCGGTACCAAACAATTCCCCCTGCTGCTTAGGTGCCGCTGCGGGAAGGGAAATGGAAAGTACTTCAAAAATTTGAGTCAAAAGTCTATGGGTGTCATCAGCATCCCAATGCTCTGAGCCGGCATCAGCGCCAAGGCAATGCTGATCATCAGAAAAATCTGAATCTGAGAATAATTCCCCTTCCTCGAGAGGGGTATAGTCAGACAAATCAAGGAGATCATCTTGCTCCATAGTAAAGGCCGCGCAGCAGGCGCCACATGCCGTCTTTTAGCTGGAGCCTTACGAGCCGCAGAGCTAGCAATCAGTCTCTCAATGTTGGCCAGCCTGGTGGAAACATCAGGTTGAGACTCTCCGTTAGTGTTGATCTCACTGGGAGCCATAATCAAGCGAGGGGGTGTGGGGGAAGATACAGTGGGTGCCGACCCAGACACATGCAGCCCAGATTGCCGCGCAAGCACCTGCTGGACGCAGGGTACACAGACCCGCACATCATCGCCCACATGGGATGCCCCGCACAGCACACACAGCCCGGTTTGCCCCAATGGGACCCGAGCACAACATCCTGAGAAGCCTCCATATGGTGATTTTTATTGTCACAATGACCTATGGGAATTACGCTGTGCAGCTACCCGGGATGCCCCTTAAATGTCCGCTAGTGGGAGGATTTAATAATTAAGCCTTTAACAGTGTCAATATGGCTAATAGAAGGCACAGGACCAGGAGAAACCTCTAATTAGGTTGTCCCGCCTGAAAGACACAACACAATACACACAGTCAGCATGATATACACAATAAATGAAAAAAAGACAAATTTAAATACAAGCCCGCTGAGGGCACTCACGGACGCCGAAGAGCTTGCACTTCACCGCAATGCCGGGACAAGATGGCGCTGAGAGGCTCAGGAGGGGCGGGCCGCCTGCGGAACGCGCCAAGCGCTAGGCCACGCCCCCTCCAGGAACGCGGGGACAGGCCGAAGACAGGCCGCCCCGCAGCCAATCATCGTGCTGCCGGCCCCAGAGTGATGTCACTGCCCCGCTGCCGAGTGCGCGCACGGGCCATTCAAATGTGAAGCAGGAGAAGAGGAGGAAAACGCTGAGCGCGGATTGTACAGTGTCACAAAGGCATAAGAGTTTACAGTGCATAATCACTCACACACGGACTAACAGGGCAAACGGGAGAAGGGGGAGTATAAGCCCTTGATTACATTTGGGACATGTAAGGGAGTGCTAAAGTGGACAGGGCATCCCAAATACAGGCTCACCAAAAACCTGTGCCGCCTACCCTTTGGTGGGGGATTTGCGGTGGAGCAATACTCCAGTAAAGCACCTCTAATAGGTGCTGCCTACCATCACCCGACCACGCAGCCAAGGCTGGGAGGCAAGTAAAGGTGGAACGGGTGGGAATAGAACACAGGGCCAGGGGCTGTGCAGCCCAGCTTACCTGCGAGGAGAGAAGCCATCATCTTGACCTTCGCAGCCCACTGCAGAGAAGGAACTGGGGAATTAGTGGGAGGTCCTGTGTATATATGGACCGGGAGGGGCCTCTTTTTTTGCCAACTCTGCAGTAAAGCACCCTCTTGTGGACTATATCCCAGTTGTTATGAATCATTACTGGGGCAGGACGTGTTGCATACTTGGAATAAGCAAATCATCCAGATAAGGCAGCACGCGGATGTCCTGGATTCTCAGGAGAGCTATGATGCCCACCAGCACCGGGGGGCTGAGGATATCCCGAATGGCAAGGCCACAAACTGGTAATGGTGATCCTCCAGCGCAAACCTCAGGAACTTCTGATGCCCCTGGAAAATAGGAATGTGCAAATAAGCATCCTTGATGTCCACCGTGGTCAAGAAGTCGCCGGGTCAAAGCGAGCTCACTGCGGACCGCAAGGTCTCCATGCGGAAATATCTGACCCTGACAAACCTGTTCAGACCCTTCAGGTCCAGGATGGGTCTCAGCGTTCCGTGCTTCTTGGGCACCGTGAATACATTGGAGTAAAAGCCCTGACCCTGTTCCAGGTGAGGCATGGGACGAATCACACCTGACAGCAGAAGTTGTTGGACGGCCAACCGCAGGCCTTGAGCCATCACAGGGTTCTGGGACACCCAAGACTGAAGAAATCTTGAGGGCGGCCGGACTGTCAGCTCTATCTTGTAACCAGAGGACACCACCTCCTGAATCCACCGATCCGAGACGCGCTGTCTGCAGACGTGAGAAAATAGCAGAAGCCGTCCCCCCACCCGAATTGGTGAGGGCGCCTCCTCATGCCTGAGTGGGCTTGGCAGAGGGTTTGGACTTGGATCCCCAGGAGGGATTGGGTCGGCCGCGGGACCTACCTCGTCCCCAGGAGTCTCTGCGGGAACCAGCAAATGAAGAGCAACGCAAGCCTTGAGGTCCTTGTACTCCTCAGCCCTCTTGCGAGACTTGGCAATATCCACAAGGCGTCTCACCTTCTTTCTAATGGCCAGGGAGATAATAGCCACGGCACAAACAGGGCGGAACCAAGCACCGGCAAAGGAGAAGGCATGGCAGACCTGCTGATCCATGCGCTTGTCAGCTGGATCACGTAAGGAAGCAGTATCGGGTGAAGGCATTACCGTAGTGTTGGACAGCCCCAACACGGGGCATCCACCTCGGGAGGACGGGACCATAGCCGGACCAGCTCCTCTGGAAAGGGATACCGTCTGTCCAGGCCCTTGGGCACCGACGGCAATCCATTAGGCCTTTCCCATTCCTTGAATATCATGTCAGAAAAATGGGCCTGCTCAGGAAAGACTCGCCTCTGTCTCTCAGGCCGAAACAAATCACCCTGCTTCCTCTTAGCCGCTCTAGGACGGACAATATGCAGCGTCTCAAAGACCGCAGTCAGCAACCGCTCCGTATCATCAGGGAGCCATGTATCCTCATCCGAGGAAGAAGCGGGCCCGCTGTCCAGGCCAGCAGAATAATTCACCGTGGCCGAGAGGAACCACAACCCTGATATCAGGGGGCCCACCTGGAAGACACAATGGGAACAGAAACATAAGCATCCCACAGCACATTCTCAGCGCATAATAAGGACAACAAGAAAAAAAGAGGGACTCACGACACCGCTCACAGGCCGGCCGAGGCCGTCAGCAGCATGCAGGAGGAGAAGATGGCGCGGATCAGGCAGCCAGCACACGTTCGAGGGGCGGGCCGTGCAGTAGTGACGCGAAAAGCGTCATCGTGCGGCCCTGCCCCCCCCCCCGGGAGCCACGAAAATCGTGCCCGCCCCCAAAGATGGCGGAGGGCCCTGGAGAGCAGGAGGCCCGCAGGGAGGCCCAGCAGGAGAGCCGTCCCGGCGACTCACGCGGCCCAGGCCGGGAAGCAGCACGCACGCACCCAGCGGCAGAAACCGCAGCTCCAGCAATATCCGCCTGTGCAGCGCCGTTCCCCCTCTCACAGCGCGGCAGCATGAAGGAGAGGGGAGAGAGCAGGAGCGACGAAGGAGCAAGGAGGGTAAGTACGTGAGGTGAAGTAAAAGCACACAGAAAAAACAAACCAACTCTAAAGGGCCCAGAGTCCAGTAAGAAAATCAGCACGCCAAGCACAACATGAATAAAGCTTGTGGGGTAGGGAGGGCATAAGCCCGGTGGGCATAAGTGGTCCCCCCCCCTATAATAGGCTCACCATCAGCCTATGGCCGGCTACCCTTTAGGCAGGGTCTGCGGCCCCGAGCCTAGCTCTGTCGACGCCTGACCCCGGCTTTCATCCTACCTTCACCGTCCCGGTCAGCCGAAGCTGGGAAGCAGTAGTGGGTCCACGGGTACGGTGGCAATAAGGATGCAGCGTCCGACTAGAAGGCCCCGCTCAGTTGCAGTATCCAGGAGAGAGTATTCATACGATCCTTATGCAGCAGACTGCAGGAATAACACTGGGGAATCATAGAGAGACACCTGATTTTATAGGGGGCCGGGAGGAGCTACAGCTTTTGATCCTGCAGTTAAGCGCTACCTAGTGGTGGATAACCCAACTGTCATCACTTCTGGGACGACCTGGACTGGATATAGTGAAAATATATATATATATATTTATATATAGTCTGCTATACCTCGTGTATCAACGGTCACGGTTCCTTACGACAAATTCCCATCTTTCTCCAACACCTTTTATTTTTATTTTAATGTGGAAAAGAAGGACTTATTTTGTTTAGTAGTTCACCCGCTCTCCCCCTTTTCTCCCACAGCCTATGGCATTGTGAGAGAGTGAGGAGATGCTAACTGAATGGAATCTCGTTACCTTCCCGCCACCACCCCTTGCGCGGACATGCAGGAGTGGGACGGGAAAGGAAAGACGAAAAAACTCCCAGCGGGATCCCCTGACCCCCTACTCACAGGGCAGGGGGAAGGCACCCCAGACCCACCACCCGTCCAACAACCCCGGGCGATCAAGTGCACGGGGACGTACCAGGGAGAATGGTTTACAAATAACAGTACTATGCATAAAGTTCAATCCCGATTTAGAAATATCACACTAATCTCTATTCAAGAATAATATTATAATGTTTCTGAGTTACTTTCTATCCTTTTAATTAATGTTTTAATGCATAGATGGCCATTGTGTGCAGTGAGTGTACACATGCCCGGAGCGGTAGGCTGTCCTAACTACGGCACGGGGGTTAGGTGCCTTGCTCAAGAACACAGTCATGTCTCAGGACCAGGATTCGAACCTGCCACGCTCCGGTGACAAGTCCGCTCCCTTTACCTCTGCCCCTAATTACTGCTGAATGAATACAATACGGCTGCATCCTCCACATGTTCCAGAAGAAAAAGGAGTTTTAGTACTCACCATAAAGGACTTTTCTTCTGGAACTCTGGCGGACGCAGCGCCTTCCTAAAAATGTTTTGATCCTGCCTGTGGTTTATTGTTTATTTCCATTCAAGAAGGTTCTGGCTTTTTTTCCATGGTTAATCTCTGTTACTGCTTCTTACAAACTGACAACCCAGAAATGATGATCAAGGCCGCCAGGGCCGGCTTCAGGTTTATGCGAGCCCTTGGTCGATAAGTCTCAATGGGCCCTGTGTGGTGTGGTTTGATACTTGATATGGTGGTAAAGTTTCATGTATGGCATTGCTTTTATTTATTTTTTTTCTTTATTTACCAAAGTGTAGAAGGAATGACAGAAAAAAGCAGGAAAGAATGATACAGAGAAAAAAATGACAAAAAATTGATAGAAAGAAATAATATAAACAATAAAATGGAAAGAAACATAGAAAGATATACCCCTCGATTCAAAGAGCCAAAGTTAATTGATTTCGTATCGAGAATCGTAAGTTTGGGTGGGTGTTTGTCATTTTTTCTTGTTTTTTTGGCCATTTCGTATTCGCACGATCGTTCGCGCATAGACGTATATGAACATACGCATTTCGTACGAGAATCGTATAATTTGCGTTAGTTCGTGTGTTTTTCCCGTCCAAATCGTATTATTTGCGTCCGATCCTATTTTTTACGTCCTTCACATGGGCTTGCGCCCAATTCAGAGAGGTGATTGCTAATTGTTTTGAAGCCCATTAAAGAGCTGCTTTACGAAATGTTTGCCGGCAGCTATTTGGCCTCGGGAGTAGGATGGAGCGGAGCGAGTTTGTGGCACATCAAGGGCTTATGCTTTTTGGCATTGAGTTGATCGAGATGTCTGAGAGCAGATTGCCCCTGCGTCGTCGCATGAACATCGATAGCATGAATGATGTTGAGCTGTTCGAGCTGACCAGGCTTAATCGCGCTTCCCTCCATAAATTATATAGTGAGCTGCGGCCATGGTTAGCCCGCACCACAAGGAAGGGGCATGCAATTTCAGGTATGACCAAGATGCTTGGCTGCCTGCAATTTTTGGCGAACGGCTCGTTCCAGAGGCTGGGTGCCCTCTTTGTGGGGATGTCACAGCCTACGCTGAGCCGCGCACTGTCTAAATTTTTGGAAGGCATGGCTGCCATAACTCAAAAATATATTTATTTTCCTGATGATATGGCAGCCAGAAACGCCATTAAGCTTGGGTTTTATAATGTGGCCGACATGCCCAACGTTATTGGTGCAATTGACTGCACACATGTGGCACTCGTACCTAGGGCAGCCGACGAGTATATATATAGGTATTGAGATTGGTTATTATGTTGCCCAACGTGTCATGTAACCTGTTTTCCTTTGCGGCAGCATATTTGTTTATCCCTCATTTGTGTAGCTGCTTTATCTAGGCTTTTCATTAGTCTTTCCCAATAGAGTGCAGACATGTTTTGTGGTTAATTTATTAGTTTGGGTCAAATATCAATTACCCTTTTTGTATGTTTTTGCCTTAAGGAATCGTAAAATGGGACACTCACTTAATGTCCAGGCCGTGGTTGGTCCGGATATGCGGTTTATGAGTGTCCTTGCCGGCTACCCCGGATCGTCCCACGACTCCTATATCCTCCGGCGATCTGGGTTGTTTCGGAGATTTGAGGCAGGTGAATTTTCGGGCGCATGGCTGCTTGGTAAGTGTGTCCTATTTGTGTGTTATTAAATGTGGCATTAATCTTGTATTTGTTGATATGTTTGTTTTTGAAAACTTTACATAAGCGTCCAACTGCCTTTTTCTTGGCTCATATATTAGGAACTTACCAAAAAAATGCTTGTCTCGCTTTGGCCTTCAGAATGTTTTCCCTTTAGTTAGGATGTCTGTAAGTTCCTTGTGCCTAAATATATTGGTTTGGAGTTTATACCCAAGGATCTTTGACCTTTGGCTCCTTTTGTACTATTGGTCTTTAAATGTCAAAGTGGACTTAAACTGCATACATTGTAGTTTCCAGAGAAATGTGGATAGGCCCTCAGCAGCATCCTAATTGTAACATGTCTGAAAACTACAAATATATGTAAAATACAAATACCCTTGGCCGTGCAGATGTTTGTTAATTAATTGGTATATAGAAGTGCCATTTTTATTTAGGTTATACCTTAGTGCAATTTTTGGGGGCCCTAATGTGCCCTGTTTTTTTTGGGGAACACTTTACCTTACATCATTATGATATCTGTGAAATTTTTGGTGTTGGTTGTGTTGCCTTTTTAATTTTGATTACATTTAATTCTCTGTTTAAGGTGATTCCGGGTACCCACTTCTACCCTGGCTCATGACGCCTGTGCTGCGGCCCCAGGATGCCTCTCAGGAAGCGTATAACCGTGCGCATCGCAAGACCCGGGCTGTTGTGGAGAGGGCCTTTGGTCTGCTGAAGACACGTTTTCGTTGCCTTGACCATACTGGGGGGGCCCTGCAATATGATCCCAAGAAAGTGATCGACATTATAATGGCATGTGCTGTTTTGCACAATTTTGCCATCATGGAACGTGTCCCACGTTATGTGGACAGCCTGCCCTCTTCAGCCGTCGAGGATGAAGTCGAGAATTTTGAGGGGCCCCCCAGTGAGTCTGGCCAATCTGTTCGAGCCAACCTGATCAGCCAGCATTTTACTTAACTTTTTTCCCTGTCTCACCATTCTGTATGTCTGTGTTATCCTTTTTGTTACATATGTTGTTTTGCCGTAATGTGGCATTACCTCTAAGTAAAACATTTAGACCTTAATTGTTGCCTAATGTATTTCATGTAGTTTCCTTAGCTTTAGCTTTGCATTGTTACACCTCTTCAAACCCAAATTATCTGGTTTAGCCCAAGCTGTTAAAAATGTCTTCCCACTAAAAACGCCACAAGTATTGTAAGTGATTTTTTTTTTTTACTTTGAAAAGGAAAAATTATAGTGCTTAACAGAAATCATTCCACATACATCTGTGGTTACAAATGGATAACATTACAAAAAAACATCGAGCACATCTACACCTGGAAGTGAGTGGCACAACCAAACAAGGACACCCAGTCCAAAGGCCAGCCTAGTCCAGTCATTAATATTGCCTGTGCCCAGGGATATTTGGGCATGGCCATAATGTCACACAAACATGTCTGCAAACAGGAGGAGCACCAACCAAATACATAGGTAAAGCCATAAGTGGCCAGATACACTCCACATAGACCTATGGCATTGGCTAGTGGCCTTAAGCATTACTCTAAGGAGCTATATGGGAGCAAATACAAAACACAACCTGCCAGAGCAACACAAAATGGATTGTTTGAAACCTCAAAGGACAAGTAAATACAGTGGGGGTTAAGAGAAAAGATGTCCCACACACCCATGGCTTAATAGGGTGGCTGCCCATAATACCCAGGTGGAGGTCCAGGTGGAGGTCCATGTGAATGGGACCTAGCCTGGGCCATGGCAGCATTGTGAATTTGAAACTGCTCCACAATGTTTCTCTGCATATTGGTCATCTCAGCCATGGCTGACTGGATGCCATTACTTGCATTGGCCACGTTGCTGTTGAGGGTACGCAACTCCGCGAGGATGCCCTGTAGACTGGTATGGATGTTGACCATGTCGGCATGCCTTTGCTCACGCTCTGTAACGAGCTGGGCGTCATAAGAGTCCCTTTGTTGGGTCCATAATTGAAGCAGGGCACTCTGCCTCCCCTGGGAAATTGTGGGGCGGCGTAATGGCGTCCGCCGCACAATTACCCTGGCTCTTGGGCGTGCCCTGCCGCGTGGTGTCGTACCCTCAACAGCAACCGGCCTGCTTTGCAAATCCTCAGCAGCAGAGTGAACACTGGGGACTGTAGTGTCAGTCTCCCCATGTGCAAGCACAATGGATGGAGATTCACTCTGCTGCTGAGGATTGGCCAGAGAAACATTATGGAGCAGTTCCAAATTGGGACCCAGGGGGAGTTCATCCGACGTGCCCTGTACGGAGACATCATCATCTTCCTCCATGTCCTGGATCTCTTCCATGAGTGTGCGGGTCTGTAGGGACATATCAAAAAAAAAAGGCTAAGTTTGCGTCCAAATTTTGGATTTCAACAGTTTAACACATTCTTAAGCACTTGTTAGTATTTATGCTACTAAATTAACTTACCGAAAATCTCTGATCTGGGCTCCTATGCTGTACGGACCTGGTAGGCATAACCAAACTGGGGGGTGAGTTTACCCTTGCTGAGGGATCATGCTGGGCTGAAGAAGAGAAAAACAAACCACGTAAACACACACACATAACCTTTTTTTGGATAGGTAATCAAATATAGCTCTATTTGTAATATTATTCAACTCTAGAGCAATGGTGACCTTTGTTCAAACACACGCAAGTTTACATAGGTGCAATGGCTCTGAAAAACTGCTAACTGACCTCAGTTCTAAGTCAGGAAGTGTACCCAGTCAGCATACAACTTTCAAGGCACATTTTTGGATTTAGCCTACCATTCGCTAGGTCCGTGGTACTAAAACAATTGTTGTAAAGGCCCATTTCAAGGTATGTGGTGAGAGGTGAATGTCTGGCCATGGGGCTGACGCAGGGGGTGTCTAGTTAAAAATAAATACACTGGTGGAGGGGCTGGAGATTTCAAAGTGCCAACTAATAAAGGCTGCTTGCCCTTGCTGGGCTGGATGGGCCAGAGCTGAGGGGACAGGGATTGGATGGCTAAAGGGGGGAGTTAACGTATTGATGGTGATGGGATGGATGGAGCCAATCGGTTACAAATGTATGGGGCTTATGTGGGGGGGGGGGCATGGGGGGACTGTGGCAGATGGGCCAGAGCAGGGGCAGCGGGACACGATTGTGGCCAGATAAATTTTTACAAAGTTACTGTGTACCTTGCAATGCCACTTCCTGTGCAGTACTTCATATTGCAATGCTATGTTTCAGGGAGCCATGACATTGGGCAGGAGACCAACCACTACATCGCCGATCAAGGGGGCAGCTCTGAGCACGTCAACACAGAAGTAACTGAGTGCAGGGCTGTCTGGGCAGGGGTCCTTGAATGTGGTGCCAAGGTCCGCATTGGGACCCCGGGCCGCCAGTTGAGTCTCGCTGCTCTAGGTCAGATATGTTTGTGGGTGGCTAATTAAATTGTTAACTCAAACACAACTCACACAACCAAAAGGCAACCCATACATAATGATGTGTGTTTTGTGATTGATTCCAAATATCTCACTTATCTTGCGAAACTTCATGACTTTAACAATCCAATTGGACATTTGAACTTTGCCATAATGGCTGTGGGCCTAAATGTGTGATTCCCAGGGACAAAAAGAGGACACAAACAGCCACAGTAGTGCGAGGCCAAGCAAGGCAAACCATAGGGGCATCCCGTTATCTTGTTACTAGTGAACTGTAGATTATTTAGCAAACAGGCAAACATGCAGATTTAAGAGTACTCACCGTGGGTACGGGTCGGTGAGTCTGTGTCCCTTAGACCAGCATGTCCACCGACCGCGACCGGATGGAGAAGTCCAAGCACAATCTCCTCAGCAGGGGTAAACTCCAATTTAGATGGAAAGCCACCTCCAGTTTTCATGCTGAAAAGAGAAAATCGTTTGGTACTCAGAAAAGGTGCATACAGTACATCCAAAACATTATATTTAGCGAAAACATTTATTTACCTGTAATTATGCCTTTTAATTTCTTTTTGCCGTACAGCATACTTCAGATCAGAGATTTTCTTCTGAATTTGGGACACATCTTTCCTCTCTTCCCCCGCATTTACTTGTCGGAGGATGGTTTCAAACAATTCCATCTTGCGCTGCTTGGTGGTGTGTTTGGATTTGCTCCCATATAGCTCGTCATAGTATAATGTAAGGCCACTAGCCAATGCCATATTTTGGTCATGGGAGAATCTCCCACTCAACTGGCCGCGGCGCAATGTGCGGCCAGATGGTTGGCTTGGCTGCTCCTCCATGTGTGCAGACACATGTGGTGACATTATGGCCTGGGGCTGGGTAGGGGAATGGCCGGATTGGTGGCTTCCCAATGACTGGACTGGACTGGCCAAGGGACTGGGTGTTCTTGCGTGGCTGGCCACCGAACTTCCAGGTGTAGATGTGGTCATGGTTGCAAATCGGGGCCCTCTTGGGGGGCTAGGTTCCCGGCTGGTGCCAGGTCGGGGGCTCTGTTCCCGGCTGGTGCCAGGTCGGGGGCTTCTGGCCCTGGATTGGGTTCGGCGGGCCCTGTAGGGGCTTCTGGCCCTGGATGGGGTTCTTCTGGCCCTGTAGGGGCTTCTGGCCCTGGATTGGGTTCGGCGGGCCCTGTAGGGGCTTCTGGCCCTGGATTGGGATCTGCGGCCTCTGGCTGGGCTTCTGGCCCTGGATTGGGTTCGGCGGGCCCTGTAGGGGCTTCTGGCCCTGGATGGGGTTCTTCGGGCCCTGTAGGGGCTTCTGGCCCTGGATTGGGTTCGGCGGGCCCTGTAGGGGCTTCTGGCCCTGGATTGGGATCTGCGGCCTCTGGCTGGGCTTCGTGCCCTGGATTGGGTTCGGCGGGCCCTGTAGGGGCTTCTGGCCCTGGATTGGGATCTGCGGCCTCTGGCTGGGCTTCGTGCCCTGGATTGGGTTCGGCGGGCCCTGTAGGGGCTTCTGGCCCTGGATTGGTTTCTGCGGCCTCTGGCTGGGCTTCGTGCCCTGGATGGGGTTCGGGCCCTGGATGGGGTTCGGGCCCTGGCTGGGCTTTGTGCCCTGGATTGGGTTCTTCGGCCTCTGGCTGGGCTTCGGGCCCTGGATGGGGTTCGGGCCCTGGATGGGGTTCGGGCCCTGGCTGGGCTTCGTGCCCTGGATGGGGTTCTTCGGCCTCTGGCTGGGCTTCGGGCCCTGGATGGGGTTCGGGCCCTGGATGGGGTTCGGGCCCTGGCTGGGCTTCGTGCCCTGGATGGGGTTCTTCGGCCTCTGGCTGGGCTTCGGGCCCTGGATGGGGTTCGGGCCCTGGATGGGCTTCGGGCCCTGCTGCGGGGCATGGGTTTCCGAACTGCCCTACTTGAAGGCATGGCCGGTGTGGGCTCACTTGTGCTGCCTGTTCTGGGGGCAGAGGTGGTGGGTGCTGCAGTTGCCAGCTTTTTGGCTGCAGGGGCACGGGGCTTGGGGCCCCTTTTTTTGGTACCTGAGGGTCCAGGGTCCCTTGGTGGGGCCGAGGTGGGAGTCTTGCCTCTCAGTTTTCGCCGACCTTGCTGGGACCTTGTTGTGGGGCCCTCCGCGGTCTTGCTTGGCTGGGGTCGCTTGCTCATCGCCTTTTTCGGTGCCATCGTACACAAATGCTCAAAGAGAATGAGCTTTGGGTGCAGGGACCTTTAAATAATGAGCCCAGCGTGTGACGCCTATGCGCACGACTACGCGCTCGTACGAACGTACGTTCGAGCGGAACCAGGAAACCGCTGGGGTTTCACTTATCTGCTGCCTGGAAGAAGCATAAAGATGGCGCCCACTATCTTCACCCGTCAACAGGAAGAGATCCTCATGCTGGTAAGTGGCTGCCTGTGCATTTTAATCGAATAGTCAATGATGGCCTAAATGTAAATGATGCGTTTTGAACTAGTTTGGGGTCTCTTAATGTTTAATCACTGGCTCCTCACACTTCATCCTCAAGGGCCGAGCCTGGCCACGTTTTCAACTGTCTATGCTGATGTCCTAATTCGGCCAATTGCTCCGGCTTAGCAACAGTTAATTAACCTGTGGAGTAGCGGGGCGAGCTGGCAAACCTGGCCTGTCTCGGACCTTGATGCGGATGTTTGAGGAACACTGTTTTCCTAAGCCATAAAAACACAACGGGAAGCCACACACGTGGTCCAAAAGGCTAAGCATTAGGCTACATCTTGGATGTTTAAACCATCCTAACATGCCATAGATGCAGGTGGCCTGATTCTTGATGTTGGCTATTATCTGTATGTACATGGTGTGTGATACATATAACATAAGACCAGACTGTCAATCACAGTCAACGTCCTCTTTAAGGCACTCCCCAAAAATGGCTGCCACTCGAAATGTGTGTGTTAATGACATTAAATTCTCAACTTGTGATGCAACACATATGGGTGTGTGTGTAAAAGTAAAAGCTCTGTGTCCATTATGTTTTTCAGATCATGCTTCAGCGCCGGTATGACTTCGCGCCCAATGTGTGCGAGAAAAGGGACATCGCCCGGGAGATCATCGCGGAGATCCACCGTGTGACCAGCACCACCTTCACTCACACCCAGATAATGCAGCATTGGTCGGACCTGAAACGTCTGCACATGCCCCGGGTGCGGAGGTATTTTGGGATCCATTTCCCAAGTAAGTACAAAGCAATAGCATGGTATATGTTCCAAATGTCTAAGTTATGCCTTTATTTATAATGACTTTTCTTTGGTAGTGTTGGAAATGGATTTCAGAATTCGCCGCACCCGGAGACGTACAGGCCGACCAGTGCTGCATGACTCTGCATCTGTGAGTGAAGGTGGTGGATCTCCCGGGCGACGGACCTACCCCTCCTCTGTGGCCTCCTCAGACCAGCCCCTGGACCTTACCACAGAGGAGGGGCCAAGGCGCGTGGGCGTGGAGTCATACCTGGCCACGCATGGGGAAGGCTCTGGTATGTCACTCTTCATGTATAGGCACAAAGATATACATGGCAGGCCAAAAACTAAGTTATCCTTTATTATGTATTTGTAGAAGCTTCTGGAGCGGGTGAGATAGTGGAGGAGGAGGCAGCAGAGATGCTTGAAGTCGATCCTGGCGAAGGTGAGTGATGTCAGCCAGACTGGGAGCCAGATATGTTGGGAATAGTGACTCTATACAAGTACTAACCAAATGTCACATGTTTCTCCAGGGACTTCTTCACAGCAGAGCCAGGACCAAGGGCAGCCTGTTGGCCCCAACCAGCCATCTGTCGGCCACCAACTCCGTAAGTCTCCATGCCATTATTCATATTAATGTTTGCTTAGCTAATAACACACACATAACTAAAGGCGTAGCCAATGTGTAGTTCACACTTTCATGTGGGCACTTCGTTAGCTTAAAGAGGACCCTAACTAGTATTAAGAACCAAAGACTTAGCCATCACACTGTACCTACAGATTAGAAACATGGAAAAACACCCTTCACCCATCTAATGCATGTTATTAGACTGAACAAAACCAATATTGGGGAATATGGAATGCGCAATATTTACAGGCAGCATGGGATACAGATTGTAAAAAGGAAGGTGCTGCCATGCATTGTGTGAGTGATGACCTTTCCCTCAACCCAGCTATGCTCGGGATTCCCAACGCAACACTGTAACCTACTCCCCTGTACTTTATCCAACTCTCCACTCCTCATTAAGTGTTATGCTTCAGAGTCCAGATGGCGGCGCTGTAATCCCCAAAAAACCCTAAATAACTTTGAGGTGGTGCAGAATCATTTGTGAATAGTTATTGGTTTTCATTAAATAATGTTGAAGGTCCGGTTTAAGGAGTTTAAACACTTACCTGTGGGAAATGCATTAACTGTATCCCTTTGAAGAAGGACATATGTCATGCATTTACATGTATTTGATTAACCCTAAATCTATTTCCAGCATACAAACCGGTCTGGGACTCCTATTTATGTTTCTTTCTCTATTGGTTACAGGGATGATCCCCCAAACCTTGGCGGGAAAAAAAAAAAGAATGAAGGAGTTGGTGGCCGAGCTGCTGGCCATACAGGCGACGTTGGGGCCAACAGATGAAGAAGAGGATGATGAATAGTGCCCTTGGTCCTGGCTCCTTTCTTTAACTTGTTTTTAAAGTTTTAAAAATTTTATAAAGTGTTTTATTGTTTTTTAAAAAAACCAAAAAATATGTTTTTACAAAAAAAACCCACAAAATAAAAAAAAAGTGTTTTACTGTTAAAAACAAACTAAATAATTATATGTGTTTTACCGAGCAAAAAAAAAAAAAAAGGTTTAAAAAAAAAAACAAAAAAAAAAAAAAGTTTTGAAAAATATTAAAAACAAAACAAAGAAAAAATTTTAAATAAATTAGATTTTAAGCCTTCCTAAATGTGTCTTTTCTAATATGCACACACCCAAAAAATTACACAAACCAGAAACAACACACTTAGAAACATATAGACATATGTAAATTATGTGATTTTCTTACGTTTTATGGACCGAGAAATGAAGTGGGATGCAGCCGCTACGGGGTTTAGGTAAGTTTGAGGGACCGAGAAATGAAGTGGGATGCAAGCGCTAAGGGGTTTAGGTAAGTTTGAGGGACCGAGAAATGAAGTTGGATGCAAGCGCTAAGGGGTTTAGGTAAGTTTGAGGGACCGAGAAATGAAGTTGGATGCAGCCGCTAAAGGGTTTAGGTAAGTTTGAGGGACCGAGAAATGAAGTTGGATGCAGCCGCTACGGGGTTTAGGTAAGTTTGAGGGACCGAGAAATGAAGTTGGATGCAAGCGCTAAGGGGTTTAGGTAAGTTTGAGGGACCGAGAAATGAAGTTGGATGCAAGCGCTAAGGGGTTTAGGTAAGTTTGAGGGACCGAGAAATGAAGTTGGATGCAAGCGCTAAGGGGTTTAGGTAAGTTTGAGGGACCGAGAAATGAAGTTGGATGCAAGCGCTAAGGGGTTTAGGTAAGTTTGAGGGACCGAGAAATGAAGTTGGATGCAGCCGCTAAGGGGTTTAGGTAAGTTTGAGGGACCGAGAAATGAAGTTGGATGCAGCCGCTAAGGGGTTTAGGTAAGTTTGAGGGACCGAGAAATGAAGTTGGATGCAAGCGCTAAGGGGTTTAGGTAAGTTTGAGGGACCGAGAAATGAAGTTGGATGCAGCCGCTAAGGGGTTTAGGTAAGTTTGAGGGACCGAGAAATGAAGTTGGATGCAAGCGCTAAGGGGTTTAGGTAAGTTTGAGGGACCGAGAAATGAAGTTGGATGCAGCCGCTAAGGGGTTTATGTAAGTTTCTGGTTGAGGGTGCGCATGCGCAAGATCTTATAAACATACGAACGCACGAATCTAAGAGGCCAAAAACCAATGAAAACCAGAGGCAAACGCAAGTAATTGGAAGAGCTTGACGATGGAAGCAGCCGAAAAAACAGGCTGCCGCCGCAACAGGTGAGCACATGAACGTGATTTTTACGATTGCCAACTGACTGAGGCAAGTTCGGGAGATATCATACGAACGGACGTATCTTTTAGGATAGAAACGTATTTGCTTATTGAATCACTCGCAAGTTCATACGAACGCACGAGCGGACGTGAAAAATAGGATGATCGTGAGCCAAATCCAAGCTGTTACATGTTTCTTTGAATCAACCCATAGAAGAAATTAAAACAAAAAGAGAATAGAAGGAATGAAACGCAGAATAGAAAGAATGACAGAAATAATAAAAGGACAGAAGAAAGAATGAAAAAGGAATGTAAATAAATGGCAGAAAGAACAGACGAAAGAAAGAATGAAAATAATAGAAGGAAAGAAACAGAGAATAGAAGGACTGAAAGAAAGAAAAGCTTTCCCAATGGCCAATCTGCCCCTGGCTGACATTCCTTAGTTCTTGTTAATACATGGCCTGTGGGGCTGCCCAGGGTAGAGGATAGAGGTGGGGCCCTCCCAAGGTGCACCGGCACCTGCCCGGGTATGACTAGTGCTGACGCCTGCCCTGAAGGCCGCGTCCTCCACAGTTCCAGAAGAAAAGACCTTTACGGTGAGTACTAAAACTCCCTTTTTCTGGCAAGGTGAGAATATTTTCTACGAATTATGAAATAAATACTCTCTCTGTTGGTGTGTGGAGAGTGTGGAGAGCTCTCCATGTGAGGCAGTAGGCTTGCCTCAGTTTAGTGAATAGCCCTCAGAAGTGAAGAAAAGTGTGGCGACTTTGTACACAAAAAATAATAGACCATACCTGGAGGACAGGGTGTGGGGTAAGATGATCCCTCTGGGCAGAAAGTCCCTGCAGGGCACATACCACCAGCTGGAGGATGGTCAGATGGATGGTCTGGAAGGACACCATACAATCAATCAAGCAACGCAACAAACATTATCTTCAAGCACATCACTAGTTAACTGATTCAGGTTGTGAAATTATAATAATGTTTAAAGCCTAATACATTAATTCAGGTTATACTGAAGCCCAACTCCAGACAAATCCTTTCCACTTTTGGATAAGTGTGGGAAATGTTTAGTGTGACAAAATCTCGTGGTCTCAACTGACAACTGACATCACAGTGTCGCTGGCGTCAAGCAGTATGGTCCCTTAAAGCCAGTAAAAAACAACCCCCCCCCCTGCCCTGCAAAGGGTTAACAAAGAAAAAACACCCCTTAGCTTAGCCATGGTCCAGCACCATTCTCCAGGGAACGGGAGGCAGCCACACACAAAGACACAAAGCTGCACCCCTGGCTCTGTGAAGCGTGCGTGTGCATAGAGCCAGGGGATGCCGCTTTGTGTCTTTCTCAGCAGCAGATCACCCAAAGAGTAGTTCTGGGCCGCGGCTGAAGTAAGGGTTTTTTTCTTTTAACCCCCCCCCACCCTGCTTCAGTGCCAAGAGAGAGTTGCAGGGTGACTGGTATTCAGCTTTAATATTTAAAATTCAAGACCTTGACAAGATGAGAGCCGTTTCGCTTCTACCAATGAACCAAGCCCTCCCAGCCCCATAATAATGCCACCAACTCTGTTTGATAGAGGCCAGTCCGCTAACAGGATTATATCAAGACAGCAGCGTATAATATAACCGAGAAGCAAGGTCAAGTGAGAGTTCATGGATCGAGATAACAGAACAGCACAAGATTAAGTTATATATTTAATTGCTTGAAGAGTATGAAGTAATACAGGGGTCCATACCCCCACAATGCTATGTATACTTAACTGATTGTTTTTCAACCTTAATTTTTAAGAGCGTCTGCTATATATACATGGTTTGTAGAATAAAACTGATTAATGGTGAATGGTTGCCAGTCCAGGCCGGTTTCTATAATTTGCATTCACAGTCAGTCTCCTCTCCCGGCTCCTGGTTGGTCTATTATGGCTTGCATGGTTACTGGAGATGTAGCCTTACCTGGAAACTGGGCAAGGAGCACTGACTTGTCGCAAACAGAGGCCGCAGGACAGAACCAGCCTTGTATGATTACTGGATATCTAGCCTTACCTGGAGACTGGGCAAGGAGCACTGACTTGTCGGAAACAGAGGCCGCAGGACAGAACCAGCCTTGTATGATTACTGGAGATGTAGCCTTACCTGGAGACTGGGCAAGGAGCACTGACTTGTCGCAAACAGAGGCCACAGGACAGAACCAGCCTTGTATGATTACTGGATATCTAGCCTTACCTGGAGACTGAGCAAGGAGCACTGGCTTGTCGGAAACAGAGGCCGCAGGACAGAACCAGCCTTGTATGATTACTGGAGATGTAGCCTTACCTGGAGACTGGGCAAGGAGCACTGACTTGTCGCAAACAGAGGCCACAGGACAGAACCAGCCTTGTATGATTACTGGATATCTAGCCTTACCTGGAGACTGAGCAAGGAGCACTGGCTTGTCGGAAACATAGGCCGCAGGACAGAACCAACCTTTTATGATTACTGGAGATGTAGACTTACCTGGAGACTGGGCAAGGAGCACTGACTTGTCGGAAACAGAGGCCGCAGGACAGAACCAGCCTTGTATGATTACTGGAGATGTAGCCTTACCTGGAGACTGGGCAAGGAGCACTGGCTTGTCGGAAACATAGGCCGCAGGACAGAACCAACCTTTTATGATTACTGGAGATGTAGACTTACCTGGAGACTGGGCAAGGAGCACTGACTTGTCGGAAACAGAGGCCGCAGGACAGAACCAGCCTTGTATGATTACTGGAGATGTAGCCTTACCTGGAGACTGGGCAAGGAGCACTGGCTTGTCGGAAACAGAGGCCGCAGGACAGAACCAAACTTGTATGATTACTGGAGATGTAAACTTACCTGGAGACTGGGCAAGGAGCACTGGCTTGTCAGCAACAGAGGCCGCAGGACAGAACCAACCAGGTGCACAGGAACCTTCTGGCCTTTTCAGTCCAGGTTTGGAGCAGAACCTTCCAGGAGGACAGGGAAGACATGTGCCGATATCAGCGGCTCCTTGCACATCGCTAAATGTCCCGACTGGGCATGGGTTCTGTGCCGCATATTCAGTCCGCTTTGGACAGTAGAATCCTGAAAGAGACAAATCAAGCATGACCTCCTGCCTCCAAGGTTGTCCAGGGTGGCGGATACAAACGTAAGTTAGGCCGTGTAATAGAAACTATAGGCTGACTCTGACATTTATTTACCCATTGGACCATGTTATTTTACATAAAGGAAGATTACACTTTGTATAGTACCTTTGGGGCAGATAGTTGCGTTCGATGAACCAGCAAGACAATAGAACCCCTCTGGACAATCATAGCAGCCATGTCGGGGTAAAGTCTGTGAATAAGTTCCAGCAGGACATGGCAGAGGAATATGGCTTCCTTTTGGGCAAACATGGCCGGCAGGACAAGGGCCTCCGCTGCTGGACACCTACGAAATACAAGTCAGAAGAAGAGCGATGCCCCATCCTGATCTTATGTCTGTAAAGATTCTCATTCAGCAAGATCATTCTATGTAATAAATTGGGGAAACTGGACTTGCTCTATTTCCTAAAGACATTTTTCTGGTCATCTGGCTTTCTCAATTTAATTTAGAATGACTTGTATTTTATTATTTTTATTTATTATTTTTTATTTTAATATATATATATATATATATATATATATTATTTTTTATTATATTTTAGATATTTTTTATATTTTTATTTATTTGTTTATTATTTATATATTTTTATATTTATTTATTTATAAGATTTTTATAATTATTTTATTATTTATTTTATTGTTGACTTCAATTTAGAATGTAGACTTGTACAGAAAGTTTCAGCAATAAATACTGCTGGGTGCAGCTCTGTAACAGGGCAGTGGATTAGCCATCACCCCTCTTTAGAGAGGAACATTGGGGGGAGGTTAAATCTCCTCCAAGCCTCACCGATCTGCTGCCCCACGCTCCCGTTTTACCTTAGGGCATTATTTACTCACCTCGCCAAGGGATCCATCTTCTAGGTCCCTCGGTTTCCGGGCCACCTTCTGACGGGTGGCACCATCTTGCATCCCATCAGGCACTGCGCGGGAACCGCAATCTGCTCGCATTAAACGGGCTCTTGGACTAGCGTGCTGACTGGACGAGAGGCTGCGCATGCACCATAGGACCGAGGATGGGTGAGTGAGATCGGGCAACCTGGGTGGTTTCACACGGCGTGGCATCCCCGATCGGTGTGCCCGGGGGGGCAAGGACTAAAACCCAGGATAGTCAAAATTCTGGGTTTTGGTCCACTTTAAGCTCATACTGCTCATGTAAACAACCACATGGGGAGGACCTCATCCCCCCACAGCCACACAAACAGGACCACCGCACCACCTACTAGTCTGACTGTATAAATCCTTTCTTTAAAGTTCATAATGGGCATACAAACACAATTAAAAAAGCAT
Source organism: Gastrophryne carolinensis (assembly GCA_027917425.1). Classification (NCBI taxonomy): domain Eukaryota; kingdom Metazoa; phylum Chordata; class Amphibia; order Anura; family Microhylidae; genus Gastrophryne; species Gastrophryne carolinensis. The sequence goes on along the minus strand of CM051242.1, from coordinate 14,318,343 downwards.
TAAAAAACAACAAGTACACACGACACCATGATTCTGTAAGACACTGTACCTAAAGTATATCCCTGGATTCTAATGATAAACACAAGTAATATGATCTACCCTCAACACAATCAATAAAAACAGGTATTTGAAGGTGATCAGTTGAACCTGAAAAGTCAATGGTTAGTGACAAAAATAATACATAGCAGTCAGATGCAGTTAAGCACTATAAGACACTATAAACAATGAGGTTAGGTTTTGGTTGAGGAGGGTGGTTAGACCCACTAACTAAATCAGAGACAACTAGGTATCATTGCCTCTTTATTCTAAGTATGTCACACACCCCACTTCAGACTTAATAATTACACTAGGGTTAACGCACCTCTAGGTGGCAGCATTGCAGAGGACTTCTCCAAAAAACTTCAACAGGCCCCTCCCGGTCTATACATACCTGGTACCTCCCAAGAACCTCCCAGTGTTGTTCTCTGCAAGGTGGTGACAAGACAGAAGAAAGAAGTCTCCTGCTTGCAGGTAGCCGGGGTATCCCCCCGCCCCCCCCCCCCCCCCCCCATGGTCTATTTCTGCCCGGCTTTTGTTTGAATTGTGTTCTATGTAATGGCAGCCTCCCAGCTTCGGCTGTAGGCCGGGCAATAAGGTAGCCGGCACCATTGGTGCGTAGGAGATTAGCTCCTCCGCTCGACCCTTCATTGCGGGGCATAGCGGGATTCCCGGAGTGGTGATCCGGATGTGGGATGCCCCCTTTTTTATAGGAGTTAGTGGTCAGGTTGTCCTTGCCCTGGGGTGTTGTGTCTCTTCCGGGGTGTGGGACGCGCTGGGGACAGTGTCATGCTTTACTATGCACATGTTGTGTGAGTGTGCTGCTGCGCTTTCCATTTGTGATTTTACTTTGTGTTTTTACTTGTGATTTTACTTGTGCCTTCACTGTCTGTTCATGGCTGTGTATGTGTTCTCCCCTCAGGAGCCGGGGGGGGCGGGGCCTAGCGGCGTGCTGCGCCGCGGTCCCGCGGGTGGCTGGGCGCCTGCAGCTTGTTTGCCCGGCTGCTCAGGGGAGACTTTGATCAGGGTCTGTGTTCTTCGACGCTGTACTCCGGGAGCCGGCGGGTGGCGCCACCGGCCCCGTGATCGAGGTCTGATGGCGGTCCCCGCAGGTAGACGCTGACGCTGCCTGGGGGCGGGGTCGCGCGCGCGCGGGCCGCGCACGGATTGGATGGCCTGAGGGGCGGGGCCTTCTCGGCTCCCGCGCTCCCGGAGCTTCTCTCTTCCTCCGTCCTCGGTGTGCTGGCCGCCATCTTCTGCTGGCTGCGCGGTTCCTCTTCTCTCCAGGTAGGCGGTTCTTGGGCCATGTCAGTGACCCCTCGGATCCTTCCTTCTCCCTTGCCTCCCTCCTCGCCCCGGCGCAGCTTGATGGTGCTGGCTGGCATTAACCACTTCCGTTGCTCTGGTTAATGAGGGGGGGGTGGTAAAGGGGGGTTTTGTATATTATGCGGTGTTTTTTGGCATGGTGCTGATTGACGCCTGTCTCTCTCTCCCTTTGTGTTTTTCAGATCCTGGGATCCCGTCTGGAAGGGCTCTCCCGGTCATATATTCCTGGCTCGTGGGGGGTGTTTTTTGTCCTTGCTATATATTTATATATATACATTTATTGTATTTTTATTAGGGCCTTATGCTATTCCCCTGGGTCAGGATCTTGTGTCTGTCCTTAGACTAGTGTTAGGTTATTAGGGGCATCCCGGGTCGCGTACCGCATAAATCCCTGGGTTCTGCAAATGCCATAATTTCACCACATGGAGGTTGCCACAGATACCGGGAATGGTTCTTCGGGACAATCCAAGGTGTGCGGGGGTTGTGGGGCTCCGCTCCAGGGAGATGATGTCATTTTGTGTATCCCTTGTGCACAGCAGAACATTGCACGGCAGTCCAGTACTCCGGTGCCTAGCACTTCGTCAGCCGCGCCATCTCCCTCTCCCCCTCGCTTATTCCGGACCCCGTGTGACGTTGTCCTGGGCGGGGATTCGCAGTCTGAGGTATGTGCCCGCTTGACCAGCCTTGAGAAGCGGTTTTCTGCTATAGCCGCTCAGAAGGTTTCAGCTAAGCGGAAGCATCTGTCTCCGTCTCCGCCGGATTCAGATGAGGAAGTTGTGGGAGATCTGGATTGGTCGGATCGTCCCCGTGAAGAAGGTGAGCTCATTGAGGATGAAGATTCTGATGTTCAGCAGTTGCTGGGTTCTGAGGGAGATCAGGATGATGGCCTCCCTCTCGATTCCTCTACCATTTTGAGCCAGATGTTTGAGGTGTTGGATTTGGAGCCTCCGGTGGTTGCTCCCAGGCCCAAGGGTCAGCTTTTTGGGGTTTCCAAGCAGCGTCTGGAATTTCCCAGCCAACAGCACTTTGAAGAAATTGTCTTCAAGCAATGGGAGCAACCTACACGTCTTGTTGGTGTGCCGTCTAGCTGGGATAGGAAGTATCCCTTTCCGGCGGAATTGATGAAGCGTTGGTCTGTCCCCCCTGAGGTAGATACTCCGGTCTTGGGACTGTCCAACACGGCGGTCGTGCATTCCCCTGACACGACTTCGCTCAGGGACGGTGAGGATCGCCGGGTTGATCAGCTTGCCCGTCATGGTTTTGTATGTGCGGGTTCGGTGTTAAGGCCTATCTGTGCTTCGGCTCTTTTGACTTTTGCTGTCAGGTCTATTGTCAGGGACTTGGGGGTGGATCTCGAGCCCTCCAGTGATGAGTCCCTTGGGCTTAAGCGCTGTGATGCTTTTTTGTCCTTCATCCTGGCCGCTCAGGAGGATGCCATGCTGATGTGTGGCAGGGCTACTGCCTTGCTGGTAGCTATCCGGCGCTGTGTGTGGTTGAGACAGTGGACAGCTGATTTTAATTCTAAAAGATCGCTCACGGCTCTGCCCTTTATGGGTTTGAGGCTTTTTGGTGAGAGGCTGGACTCTGTTGCCAAGGGAGGTAAGTTACCTCAGCGCAAGAAATTTCGTCGTTCCTTTCGGGGGATGGTCTCGTTCAATCCGTCCTTTCGGGGAGTTGGCGCCGGTAGAGGTGCGGGCTCCCCGGCCCCCAGGGGCGGCAGTTGGAATAGGGGCAGAGGCCGTGGTCGTCCCACCCGCGTCTGGGGTGCCAAGCCCAAGCCGGCTGCCAAGCCCATCCAGCAATGAGGGGGCGCCCTCACCCGTTCGGGTGGGGGGACGGTTGCAACTTTTCTCCCGGGTGTGGGACCAGGAGGTCCCGGACAGATGGATCCGGGAGGTGGTTTCGGCCGGTTACAAGTTGGAGTTCGAGTCCCTTCCTCCTCCAAGGTTCTTCAGGTCTCGGGTGTCTTTGGATCCTTTGGCCGCGCAGGGGCTCCTGGCGGCAGTAAGGAATATTCTGGATTTGGCCGTCATTTGCCCGGTTCCTCCTTCGGAGGTGGGACGCGGGTTTTATTCCTATCTCTTCACGGTCCCCAAAAAGGACGGGTCCTTCCGTCCTATTCTGGATTTGAAGTTTCTCAACAGGTTTATTCGTCCTCGGAAGTTTCGCATGGAGACCCTGCGGTCGGCGATCGGTTCGCTTCGGCAGGGGGACTTTATGACGTCCATAGACATCAAGGATGCGTACCTGCACGTGCCGATTTTTCCTGCTCATCAGCGGTTCCTCCGTTTCGTGGTGGGGGATCGGCATTTTCAGTTTGTGGCTCTTCCATTCGGGCTCACCTCTGCTCCGAGAGTGTTCACCAAGGTGTTGGCGGGGGTGATGGCCCTGCTCAGAGCTCAGGGGATTCGCATTGTGCCTTACCTGGACGATCTTCTCATCATGGCTCCTTCCTTCAGTCAAGCAGAAGGGGACACCAGCACGGTGGTGTCCATGTTGGAGAGATTCGGCTGGGTGATCAATTACCCCAAGTCCTCGCTGGTTCCGGCCAGGGTGGTGACCTTTCTGGGGATGTCGCTGGACTCCTGCCAGCACAGAGTGTTTCTTCCTCAGGCCAAGGTTCTGATGATTCAGGAATTGGCCCAGCTGCTCCTCTCCCATCCTCATCCGTCCATTCGTCTGGGGATGAGACTGGTGGGATTGATGGTGGCCTCGTTCGAGGCAGTTCCCTTTGCTCAGTTTCATACGAGGACTCTTCAACTCCATCTTTTGGCGTCTTGGAACCGGTGCCCGGGGTCGTTGGATCGGTCCTTCCGGTTGTCCCCTCGGGTTCGGCAGTCCCTTCTGTGGTGGTTGGTCTCGGACAATCTTCTGAAGGGCAGGTCGTTTCTGACTCCACTTTGGGAAACGGTCACCACGGATGCCAGTCTGTCAGGCTGGGGAGGTTATTGGAAGGATCTTCGGTTTCAGGGGCAGTGGGACCCTCAGGAGGCTCACTTGCCCATCAATGTTCTGGAATTGCGGGCCATCAGGTTGGTTCTGTCTCACTTGACGCATCATTTACAAGGTCTGCCGGTTCAGGTTCGCTCGGACAATCAGACGGCGGTTGCTTACATCAATCACCAAGGGGGGACTCGCAGTCTGGGTGCCCACAGGGAAGTGTCTCTGATTTTGGTCTGGGCGGAGACTTATGTCCCTTGCATCTCGGCAGTTTACATTCCGGGTGTGGAAAACACGGAGGCGGATTTTCTGAGCCGGTGTGCGTCCCGTCGGGGGGAGTGGTCTCTCCATCCCCAGGTGTTTCGGTCACTTTGTCTCCGGTGGGGGACGCCGGAGGTGGATCTGTTTGCCTCTCGTCACAATCACAAGCTTCCGTCCTTTGTGTCCCTGTCCCGGGACCCTCTGGCTCTGGCGGTGGATGCCATGTCCCTGAGCTGGAGGGACCTGGGGTTTCTTTATCTGTTTCCTCCGATTCCCATGTTAGGCAGGGTTCTGCGAAAGTTGGTTCTGGAAGGAGTTCCCGCCATTCTCGTGGCTCCAAGGTGGCCAAGGCGGGTGTGGTTCGCGGATATCGTCCGTCTGGCCGTGGATCGCTTCGATCTGCCTCTTCGGCCAGATCTTCTCACTCAGGGTCATCTCTGTTACCCCAGTTTACAAACGCTGGCTTTGACGGCTTGGCTGCTGAAACCTCCATCTTAAAGGAGGAGGGTCTTTCGGATGCGGTCATTCAGACTCTTATTGGTGCTAGGAAGAGATCTTCTTCTTCCATATATTACAGGTATTGGAGAGCTTATATTGATTGGTGTGAGGCTAGGTCTTTGCCCTGCCGGGTCTTTTCTGTGTCTAGGATTTTGGAGTTCCTTCAGACGGGTCTGGACTCTGGCCTTCAGTTGAGTACCTTGAAGGGGCAGGTTTCTGCTTTGTCAATTTTTTTCCAGAAATCTTTTGCTAGTCATTCTTTGGTCAAGACTTTTTTCCAGGGGGTCTCGCATGTGCGGCCTCCTAGGAAGCCTTTGCTCCCAGTTTGGGACCTGAATTTGGTTCTTTCTGCTCTTATGGCTCCTCCTTTTGAGCCCTTGCGGGATGTTGCTTTGTCCATTCTCACTCAGAAGGTTGCCTTTCTGGTGGCCATTACTTCGGTTAGGCGTGTTTCAGAGCTGGCTGCTTTGTCTATTCAGGCTCCTTATTTTGAGGATCATCAGGACAAAGTGGTTTTTCGTTACAAGTCAGATTTTCTCCCTAAAGTGGTTTCTGCTTTTCATCTTAACCAGGACATTGTTCTTCCTTCTTTGTGTCCTAAGCCTAAGAATGTCAAGGAGCGTGCTTTGCACTGCTTGGATGTGGTTCGTTGTGTCAGGTTCTATCTTCGTGCGACGTCTTCTTTTCGTAAGACTGATGCCTTTTTCGTTGTGCCATGTGGGCCTAGGAAGGGGTTGGCTCCGGCCAAATCTTCCATTAGTAAATGGATTCGTCAGGCCATTATTGGTGCTTATTCGGCCAAGGGGAAGGATCCTCCTTTCCGTGTTACTGCTCATTCTACTCGGGCGGTTGGTGCGTCCTGGGCTTTTCAGCACCAGGCTTCTGTTGAACAAGTGTGTAAGGCTGCAACTTGGTCTTCTGTTCATACTTTTTCTAAGTTCTATAAGGTTGATGTGCGGGCTTCAGCGGATGCTGTTTTTGGCCGCAAGGTTTTGCAGGCTGCAGTGGTTTGAATTTTTTCTGCGTTATTGCCTGTTCGGATACCCACCCTTTTCTGGACACTGCTGTTGGATGTCCCTAGTGTAATTATTAAGTCTGAAGTGGGGTGTGTGACATACTTAGAATAATACCATTTTGTGAATACTCACCTGTAAAATGGGTATTATAAGTATGTCACACACCCCACTTCACCCGCCCTTTTTGGTATCCTGGCTCTCTATTTGGTGAAGTTTGGTTCTTTACGTTGAGGGTTACATTGTTTGGTTCTGGTACCTTGTCTTACTGCTGTTCTAACACTGGGAGGTTCTTGGGAGGTACCAGGTATGTATAGACCGGGAGGGGCCTGTTGAAGTTTTTTGGAGAAGTCCTCTGCAATGCTGCCACCTAGAGGTGCGTTAACCCTAGTGTAATTATTAAGTCTGAAGTGGGGTGTGTGACATACTTATAATACCCATTTTACAGGTGAGTATTCACAAAATGGTATTTTGAGGTTTAACTAGTCATAGGGAATGATACCTAGAGGCTGATTTATTAATAGCGACATGTAGCGACAGTTGAGCGACTATAGCGGTATTTTCACAGCGCCCGCTAGTAGTCGCTGTGCTTGGCCGTTGTTGACAGCGACTCAGTCGGTGTGGCGTAATGTTGAATGCAAGGTTACGAGTCGCTATTTGACAGGTTCCGCAATGTATGGGTGCGCATGATAGCGACTGGTCAGAGCGACCGGCTTCCACCATATTCATCAAAAAATCACGCTCAAAAAATTCTAGCGCTGTGAAATGCATGTTTAAACCCCAGAGCGCTGGAGGCGATGTGTTAAAAGTAGTTTTTTAACCCCCAAACCACATTTTTGGAAACCCCCCCCAAAAAAGTATTTTAAATAATTTAGTAATATGAATACATTAATATCAGACCTGTAATATCAATTCTGTACAATTTTTTTTAAAATTTTTTTTCCCTTAAAAAATTATCTAAAATGGCAGAAGTGGTCACAGAATTTTTCACATTTAAAAAAAAAAAAACATTAATAACAATTAATTATGAATATTTTAAAATTGTTCCATTGAAATGCATTGGAGCGCGCCAGGTAGCGAGACATCATACCTGTCGCTGTTCAAGGTCGGACGCTGGCGCTGTGGGCTGAGGCTGGAATAATGATGAATGAGTCGCTATCTGGCGTTATCTCAGTCGCTAAGCAGGATTGGCTTGATAAATGTGTGATTGTGGTGGGGAGCCGGCGTTCTTGTGGCGGGGCCCGTCATTACCGGCCGCTCACCAGTCGCTACCTGTCGCTATTCCTTCATAAATAAGGGCCTAAATCAGAGACAACTAGGTATCATTGCCTCTCTTTAAGGTTTAACTAGTCATAGGGAATGATACCTAGTTGTCTCTGATTTAGTTAGTGGGTCTAACCACCCTCCTCAAACAAAACCTAACCTCATTGTTTATAATCTTTGCATTAACCATTTAATTTCACAGGTCCCCAGACAACCACAATTCTAGGGCCTTAATTGCATTCAATAACCATGTTTTATACTGCTTAACTGCATCTGACTGCTATATATAATTTTTGTCACTAACCATTGACTTTTCAGGTTCAACTGATCACCTTCAAATACCTAGGGCTACACCCTAATAGGAATCGATTAGTACACCACAGCTAACTTTGCAAATACAGGTTTTTCCTATACAGGTGCTGCTCATATTTTCTTGTTGCGCTGTCCTCAAACCCCCCTTCTCTCATAGAAACATAGAAGGTTGACGGCAGAAGGAGACCATACGCTCCATCTAGTCTGCCCTTATGTGTATACTGTATGTTCTCTGTATCTTATGTATATACTGTATGTTCTCTGTATCTTATGTATATACTGTATGTTCTCTGTATCTTATGTATATACTGTATGTTCTCTGTATCTTATGTATATACTGTATGTTCTCTGTATCTTATGTGTATACTGTATGTTCTCTGTATCTTATGTGTATACTGTATGTTCTCTGTATCTTATGTATATACTGTATGTTCTCTTTATCTTATGTGTATACTGTATGTTCTCTGTATCTTATGTGTATACTGTATGTTCTCTGTATCTTATGTGTATACTGTATGTTCTCTGTATCTTATGTGTATACTGTATGTTCTCTGTATCTTATGTATATACTGTATGTTCTCTGTATCTTATGTGTATACTGTATGTTCTCTTTATCTTATGTGTATACTGTATGTTCTCTTTATCTTATGTATATACTGTATGTTCTCTTTATCTTATGTGTATACTGTATGTTCTCTTTATCTTATGTGTATACTGTATGTTCTCTGTATCTTATGTGTATACTGTATGTTCTCTGTATCTTATGTGTATACTCTATGTTCTCTTTATCTTATGTGTATACTGTATGTTCTCTGTATCTTATGTGTATACTGTATGTTCTCTTTATCTTATGTGTATACTGTATGTACTCTTCATCTTAGGATAGATGTGTGCTTATCCCAGACATGTTTAAACTCAGTGACTACCTCTGCTGGAAGTTTGTTCCCAGCATCTACTACTCTTTCTGTAAAATAATATTTTCTAACATTGCTCCTGATTTTCCCCCCGACTAGCTTCAGGTTGGGCCCCTTGTTCTATCATTAAGTTTCTTCTTAAAAACACTTCCCTCCTGAACCTTATTCCCTCCTGTCACATATATAAAGGTCTCCATCATGTCCCCCCTCTCCCTTCTTTCCTCCAGACTGTACAGATTAAGTTCTTTAAGTCTCTCCTGATAAGTTTTAAGTTTAAGTCCTTCCACCATTTTTGTTGCCGGCCTTTGGACACGTTCTATTTGAATAATGTCTTTTTGCAGGTAAGGTCTCCAGAACTGCACACAGTATTCTAGCTGTGGCCTCACCAGGGCTCTATACAGCGGCATCACAACCTCCCTCTTCCTACTGGTGATGCCTCGAGCTATGCAGCCGAGCATCCTGCTTGCTTTTCCCACTGCCTGGCTACACTGTCCAATCATCTTGCAGCTATCAGTAATCAGTATCCCTAAATCTCTCTCCTCCGAGGTCCTGGATAACACAGCGCTGCCCATACGGTGCTCAGAGCAGGGATTCCTTCTACCCAAGTGCAGGATTTTACATTTAGAGACATTAAACTTTAGTTTCCACAGTTTTGACCATCTATCCAGTAAAGCTAAATCATTTTCCATGTTGCAGACACCTCCAGGAATATCCTCCCTATTACTAACCTTGTATCATCAGCAAACAGACAAACTTTTCCTACCAAGCCTTCTCCTATGTCACTTACAAATATATTAAAAAGAATGGGGCCCAGGGCTCATTTGTTCCTGCTCATGGTAAACAAAGGATCTACACCTATCACTATTTATTTCTGGAGATTTCTGTAGAAGTCTTGAATTGAGAAATTCATGACTAACAAAACATCTTCAAACATAATTTAACAAGTCCAGTTGCCTTGATTTATTTCTCCAGACATACATTGTGACCAGTTGGCCAGATTACCTGGAAGGGATGGGATGATGGGGACCCTCGCACACAGAAGTATCCCTCATCACAAGGACCACTCGGAGTTGCCAGCCCAGGTCTGTCGCAGAATTGTCCTAAAAAGTCAGACATGACAGGGAAGAACACATAAGAAACGTAACGCAGAGGCTCACAACAGGAAAAGGAAACTTACCTGGGTCACAAAGCACACAGGACTCAACTCCAGAACTTCCTGTAGTGTTGCTATAGAAACCAGTAGGGCAGGGATGAGGAGCTGCACAGCCACTAGGGCAGTAATGTCCCAATGGGCAGATATCTCCCAAGATTCCTTGGTTTGGGGTTGGAGACGTAGCCGAACGAACACAGTAAAAACCTTCAGAGCACGCCCCGGTCACTTGTGTCTGCCCCGCTGCATCACAGTAATGGCCTGGAATGAAAACCATACTCGTTGCTCATTTGGTATATGGAGAGTAGAACATTTTTCTATGGAGATCATAACAGATTTAAGCGGACCTTCACCCTAAATAAGAGTATGTTTCCCCCACCCCGTACATACCGATTCACCACTCATCCTACCAGCGCCTATTGCGTTTTCTGAGCCTTTTAACATCCAAGATGGTGGCCCGTGGAGTCTCAGGCTGCCTACAGACAGGAAGTGTCTTCTGACTGTGTTGCTCTGCATTCTTGGATTGCTGTACTTTTCCTGACCCCAGCTCTGCTCTGTCTGAGCAAAACACAGCTATAACCCCACCCCCTGAAATATTCACCCCTCTCCTCTCCTCAGTATGTGATGCTTCTGAGGCAAGATGGCGACGCCCATATCCTAGAGACTTAAAACTTAAAATATATTAATTTAAAAAAAGAGACTTTGCGGGCCAGCCTTCTTTCTAAATGGGGTCTCCTGGCACCTCTGTACAGCGAGATTAGGGTGGTGACCTGTGCGACCACACAGCTGGTACACCTTAAAGACCGTCCAGCAACTGCTTAGCCACCTGTTAGATAGCACTATCCCGTATGATGCAAATACAGTGACTATTTACAAAGATTACCTGGATCACATGGCAAACAGTCCTCTGCATGTTGACTTCCTCGCTGTGGGTTATATGTGCCCCTGGGGCATGGGAACTGCCTGGAAGAGGCCGTGCCAGCTGGACAGTAAAACCCAGGAGAACATTCTTTACCTTCCAGGGATGAGGTGTTTTTAGGGCAAATAAAGCTGCATCCAAAGAGAGAATATCAGTGATTAATTGAGAGATAGCTAGATAGATAGATAGATAGATAGATAGATAGATATGAGATAGATAGATAGATAGATAGATAGATAGATAGATAGATAGATAGATATGGGATAGATATATAGATAGATAGATAGATATGAGAGAGAGATAGATAGATAGATAGATAGATAGATAGATAGATAGATAGATAGATAGATAGATAGATAGATATGGGATAGATATATAGATAGATAGATAGATATGAGATAGATAGATAGATATGGGATAGATAGATAGATAGATAGATAGATAGATAGATAGATAGATAGATAGACAGATAGATAGATAGATATGGGATAGATAGATATGGGATAGATAGATATGGGATAGATAGATAGATAGATAGATAGATAGATAGATAGATAGATAGATAGATATGGGATAGATAGATATGGGATAGATAGATATGGGATAGATAGATAGATAGATAGATAGATAGATAGATAGATAGATAGATATGAGATAGATAGATATGGGATAGAGAGATAGATAGATAGATAGATAGATAGATAGATAGATAGATAGATACATAGATAGATACATAGATAGATAGATAGATAGATAGATAGATAGATAGATACATAGATAGATACATAGATAGATAGACAGTCGCAAGAACCATCATGAAAGACTGTATGTTACCCCTCCTTGCAGGTTCTGCAGGCAGCTTGCCTCTCCTCTGGGCTGTATGTTCCTGGTGGACATGGTTGAGGAGTTGCTGAACCAGAGGGGCAGAAGTGACCTAAAATATCCATATAAAATACTGTTGAACATGTCTCCCAAAGAAAATCAAGAAACACCAGAAAATGAAAAACTATTATGTGTTATGTCAGATATTATGTTCAATATTAAGCTTTCTCCCTATGGCTAGTCCAGAATGGCCACTAGAAGGTGTGTCTGACCTAGAATACCGGTATAGGGCTTCCAAGGCATCCTCAGGGGCAAGGCCTTAGCTTCAGACAGAACACGCCCACATTCAGGGATGTCTACACCCAGGAGCAGCTCTGGGACAAGGGTGGGGAGCAATAACAATGGATGGTCCGCACTCCTAAAAAATAACTTTTAATCTGGTCCTCTTAAAATGATACAAAATTGGTGAAAGGCATAAAAACATGAGAACGATACCAGCAGCCCTCTAACGCGTTTCGGGCGCCATACCGCCCTTAATCATAGATAGATTATTAATGTTCTTAAAAGTTATATATACATATGGTCCCGCAACAGACTTACCCCCTCCCGACGGCATGGCAGGCGACTTCCGGGTCCCCGTCAGATGACGTCACCGCCCGCGACGGCAGCGCGCCGATCCATGATAGGCCGGAGTTCTCAGCCAATCAGGGAGGACAGAAGTCCTCCGTGATCAGCTGCACCAGCATAACCACAGACGGGGTGGGGAGGCTGATTTCCACAGAGATGGCTTCTCTGTCAGGCTAAAATCTGCCAACAATTAGTTATGGGAGGATAGAAGGGTTTATAGTTATAGTTCAAATCATAACATGGATACAAATCCTTTACTTTACAGTTTTGCATTTATTTAAAGCAGACCAACAGTCAAAAATGACTTAAACCAGACCAACACAACAAACAGTGCTCATATGCATCTCTCCCCAGGGCAATTTAGATTGCTGCAAATTTTAGAAACACAATGGCAGCTGTAAACAGGACGTGCTGCTGGGCTTCCTGTTACTGTGCAATGTCAGTTATGTCAGTTGAATCCAGGCAGTAGCATGGCTGAGATGATAGGAAAGGAAGCTCCAAAATGGCCTTTCTTTTCCAACTGTGCCAGGCTGTTGGTCGGGTTTAAATAGACTTCAAGGAATTTTTAAATATAAGGATGTGAAATTAGCTTAGATATTTAAAGTGGGTCAAAACCCTCACAGCAGGGCCCTGCCTGGCCGCTAGCCTAGCCCTGCGACAAACCGATGCCCCACTGTTTGAGACCCCCTGGGATGCCAGTAATTATACCTGATCCGGGTGGGATGCGTCTTCATTGGTGGACCCATCTCCGGCATCTCTGCAGCCGCGTGCGCTCCCGCGGCCAGCTAGATGCACCTCGTCACAGTGGCACTTTCAAATAACAGCACATGTATCTGGGGTGGATGCTATACTGCATTTTAATTGGATAATAGTGTGACAGGACCAGGGCTGGGGAGTAGGTAAGCCAAAGCAGGACTCCAAGCTTGGGCCCTATCACCAGTAGGGATGAGCGAACCCCCCAAAGTTTGGGTCCAGCAAGTTCGGCCAGACTTTGAATAAATGTTTGGGTTTAGGTTGAATCAATGGGGACCCGAACTTTGGGGGGTGCCTGAGGTGGGGGACGGCACCAAGTGTAGAGCTGTTCTAGAGAACTACAGACCGATCCTCTTACTGAGCATCAGTGGCGGCGTTTCTTTGAATTTGGCCCCAGTCGGGGCTACAAAAAGATGGCGGCCGGCTCCCATGAGTGAGGACACTTCTAGTGCCAGCGCACACAAAGATTCCCGCTGGCCCCCATGAGTGAGGACACTTCTAGTGCCAGCATACAAAGATGGCTGCCAGCTCCCATGAGTGAGATGCATGGCACGGCCTGCTTCCAGAAGTCCTTACGTATGGGTTATTCTCCCACAAGGTGGCGCAGTGTACTGCAGAAGGGTTGTGGCTCCTCCGGGTACCATATATAAACGGAATCACCATAGACTTATCCAGTGTTGACAAGCAGTTATTCAAGAAACCGGGAGATAATAAAAGTAAAAAAGGCAACAAACCCCAACTAACTTGGAACAATCACCATAAAGAGGCAAACAAAAATAACGATAACAAGGGTGGGGTGAAGCAGGCTGTGCCATGCATAGTAAAAGCAATTCTACAGGTGAGTACTCACAGAACTGTCTTTTTCCTATTGCATGGCACGGCCTGCTTCCAGAAGTCCTTACCTATGGGACATCCAATAGCAGTGTCCGTAAGGTAGGGTGGGATCCCCAAAGAGTAACAACAGGCAGTTCAAACCACTACCGCCTGAAGTACCTTGTAGCCAAAAGCAGCATCAGCTGAGGCCTTAACATCAACCTTGTAAGACTTGGAAAAAGTATGAACAGAAGACCAAGTTGCGGCCTTACAAACTTGTTCAACAGAAGCCTGGTGCTGAAAAGCCCAAGAAGCACCAATAGCACGAGTGGAATGAGCAGTAACCCTAAAAGGAGGAACCTTCCCCCTGGCAGAATAGGCCTGCTCCACCGCCTGACGGATCCACTTGCTGATAATGGATTTAGCCGGAGGCAAACCCTTCCTAGGTCCAGCAGGAAGAACAAAAAGAGCGTCAGATTTCCTGAAAGACTCAGTAGCAACCAAATACACTTCAGAGCCCTGACAACATCCAAAGAGTGAAGGGTCCGCTCCTTGGAATTAGCAGGGTTGGGACACAAAGAAGACAAAATAATGTCCTGATTGAGATGAAAAGCAGACACAATCTTAGGCAAGAAATCCGGCTTAAGCCGAAACACCACCTTATCCTGATGCCGCTCAAAATAAGAAAGTTTGATGGAAAGCGCCGCCAGCTCAGAAACTCGCCTGATCGAAGTAATGTCCACCAAAAAGGCCACCTTAAGAGTCAGAATGGGCAAAGCAGCCCCTCGGATAGGCTCAAAGGGAGGACCCTGCAGAGCAGACAAAACCAGATTCAGGTCCCAAACCGGTAGCATAGGCTTACGTGGCGGACGCACATGAGTAACTCCCTGGAAAAAAGTCTTAACCAACCGGTGATTGGCAAAGGATCTTTGGAAAAAAATTGCCTGTCCCTTGAGGGTACTAAGTTGATGGCCTGAATCCAAACCATGTTGCAAAAATTCCAGAATCCTGGGGATAGAAAACACCCGACAAGGAAGAGACTTGGACTCACACCAGGCAATATAAGCATGCCAGACCCTGTAGTAGATAAAGGACGAGGACTTCTTCCTAGCCCTAATAATGGTATCAACAACAGAAACCGGCAAACCCTTATCCATCAAGATGGAGGTTTCAGCAGCCAAGCCATTAAAGCCAGCGTTTGTAAATTGGGATGGCGCAGTTGTCCCTGAGTGAGCAGATCTGGATCCTTGGGCAAGACATACTGATCTACTGCCAACTGCACGACGTCTGCGAACCACACTCTCCTTGGCCAGCAGGGGGCCACCAGAATGGCTGGTACCCCTTCCTGGGCTATCTTGTGCAGCACCCTGCCCAGCAGAGGAAAGGGAGGGAACACATAGAGGAGCCGAAACTCCGTCCAAGGCATTGCTAGCGCATCCGTGGCGAAGGCCAGAGGGTCCTGTGACAGGGAGACAAACCTGGGAAGCTTGTGATTGTGGCGGGACGCAAACAGGTCCACATCCGGCTGACCCCAGCGGTGACACAGGGAGTGAAATACCTTGTTGCTGAGGGACCATTCCCCCAACCGGTCAGACTGGCATCCGTGGTGACAGTCTCCCAGCACGGGGGCAGAAAGGTCCTGCCCACTAGAAGGTTCCCTGAGTCCAGCCACCACGAGAGGGACTGTCTGGCCAGGGGGGACAAAACAAATTCCTGATCTAAGGACACAGGGTCCCGATCCCAAATAGCGCAATAGGCCGGCACAGGATAAGGGCTAATAAAAGCCACCCAGGATGCCCCCCCAAGGGATGCCCCCAGAAGCCAGGATAGGAAGATGAAGGAGGGTAAGGGGTAGGACCGGGAGAAACCACAACCCACAGTTGTCCCGCCTGAAAGACATAAGTAATGACACATAAGCATCCCACAGCACATCCCCCGAGGAAACCAAAACACCCCCGAAGGGGACTCACAAACCAAGCAGGGCAAAGGCACCAGCCGCCAGACCACAGGAGGAGGCGACATCAGCCAAATCACTGCCGCAGCTCCGGGAGGAAGAAGGGCCCTAGACACTCAGCAGAAGCAAAATAGCACTGGCAGAGGATCCTTGAGGGGCGGACCGCGGGAGGACGACGCGATACGCCTCATCCTCCGCCCCCCCCCCCGAAGAGCGCAAAAAGGCGCTCACGTGACCGCGCCAGCGTCATCACACAGCAAAAAAAGCCTCACAGTTATAGCGCCGCCCACCGTGGAGCGTAGTACGGCGAAAACAGTTAAAAACAGAATAAAAAACAGTTAAAAGCACTCGCCGCTACCCGCCCCCCCTCCCCCCCGAACACACGTCGGGGAGGGGGGGAGGAGAGCGAACAGGTAGCGGCGAGAGCCCAGGCCAGGGATGGGGGGGGGACCCCAAAACACCAGTACATGTCACATAGTCCCCAAAACACTCAACCCCTAAGAAGCTAGGACAGGAACTCTGCATCCCTCAGTAGGCTCACCATAAAGCCTATGGCCGGCTCCCCTTTGTGGTACAGGGTCTGCGGCTTGGAGCAGCGCTCCTTGAGCACCTGACCCTAGTGCTCCTCTACCTTCACCCGATCCGTCAGCCGAGGCTGGGAGGCACAGAGGGTCAGGAAACGGGTGGAAATAGACATGCAGGGCCGCAGGCTTGGTTGCCCCGCTCACCTGCGCAATAGAAAGAGCCATCTTCTAACTTTGCAGAATCACTGCAGGGAGAACACTGGATAAGTCTATGGTGATTCCGTTTTTATATGGTACCGGGAGGAGCCACAACTCTTCTGCAGTACTCTGCGCCACCTTCTGGTGGAATAACCCATACGTAAGGACTTCTGGAAACAGGCCGTGCCATGCAATAAGAAAATCAAATGCTGCTGCTGCTGATATGAGTTCCAGGAGTTTCCTGCTGCTGCACCCATTCCATGTCTAGGCCGGAACTCGAACATGGACTTCTGGCTGAAGTCCGTGTTTGGTCACCTGAACTCGCAAAGTCTGTCAGGAACCCAACCTTTTGGGTTCGGGTTGGCCCATCTCTAATCATAATAACACAGAACTTTAATGACTTCATTACCTGTAGGGCATGGGCCGCCCGTAGGACCTGCTAACAGGGGCTCTGGAGACACGGAAGCCGAGACACAATAGAAGCCCTCGTTGCATTGTCCGGATGGGGTCTGCAGGCCGGGTGAGCCACAGTATTGTCCAGCAGGGCAGGGGGTACATTCCATCTATTTTAAAGATTCATTTAGAGAAATGAAAACACTTCAGTGGTGCATTTATTCAGAGATAAGAATTACACAGCTTGGGGGGTGCTTCTACCAGCAGAGAAATTTAGTCTCTGCATGGAAACTCACCTTCTTTCCCAGTCCAACGCCACATGCGCAAGCTGCGGCTGCATCCCCGCTATCCTTTTAGCAGGATGCGTGCCTACGCCAGGCACTTGTGAATGGCCAGCGTGGGCACGCTCCCTGTTAGAGGGTAGGGGGGGATGAGGCCACCAGCGCGCTCAGATCTGCTCCTACCCCTTCGTCTAGGGCGATCGGATCTGAGCGTGCTAGTGGCCTCATCCCCCCCTACCCTCAAACAGGGAGCGTGCCCACGCCGGCCGCTCACAAATGCCTGGCGAAGGCATGCTCCCTGCTAAAGAGGCACCTTGGCGCTTGGTGGTGTAGCTTAAGCATACATCTACAGATGTGTGTGGACCAAGGCCTCTGTTTTTAACCAAATTAAGAGACAGATTTTAGGTTGGTCTGCAAGCTGTGGCTCCTTTAAGACTTGTCCGCTAAAGAGATAGTGGGGAGGCGGCCGCAGCTCGAACATACGCTGTAGGGCCGGGAAAGAAGGTGAGTTTCTGGGGGTGTGCTGATTGGATGAGAGGGCTGTGCATGCACCGTAGGACTGGGGAAGGGTGAGTGAGATCGGGTGACCTGGGCGGTTTCACACAGTGGGGCATCCCCAATCAGGGTGGACCGGGGACAAGGACCAAACCCAGGATAGTCAAAATCCTGGGTTCTGGTCCACTTTAACCCGGCAATGCATACGTGAGCAGTGTGGTAAGGTGCAAGGGGCCGTTATTGACGGCAGGTATGTAGCACCAATGTACCTGGCATTGGTGCAGTAAAGCCGTGTAGTCTGATTTCCAGCATCAGCTGCTGGTGGCAGTTTGCTGCTGTTGCTTTAGAATAGCCGAAAGGCTAACCTGGGACGGCTTTACTGGGATGGAGTAGAGCAGGGTGGGACTCCATCCCACTACCCAGGTCCGGGTTTTGCGGGCTGTTTAAATAGCCTGGGGAATCAGCTGTGGCCCTTTGTCTAGAGCTCACATGAAATCTCCTGTGGAGGCTGTTTCATGCGGACCTGAGGCCTTTTTTGACTGTAAACAGGACTTTTGCTCAAGGACTAAAAGCTGTTTGCCTGATTGAATCATTGATGCTGCGGTTTCCTGAAAAGGTGATGTAACCTGTATGGACATGTGCTTTTGTGGATTTTTTGTGTGAAATAAACACAGACTTTACTTTGAACTGTTTGTCTCCGCCTCTATACTGCTGACACCCGGTCGCCTACCAGAGCTAATCTCCACAGCAGGAAATGCTTTACCCTGGTTTGTGATTCGCAGGATCTCCCCATTGCGGCAGCATGTTGGAGTAATGGCTCGCACATATCAGTCAGTTGCAAGTAAGCTGTTTACATTGTAACAGCGGGCTTGTGGCTGTTTACAATGTAACACATCAGAGCGTTGGCCGGCTTAGTACACTGTAAGAGCACTCATCCTGCTTGTTACATTGTACCGCACAAGGGAGAGAGGTAGCAGTGGGTGGGTTTCAAATGTCCAGCTGGATATCCTCTCAGCTCTACTGCTACTGTACACCTGCCTGTATATTACAATACAAAGAGGCCAGTGGTTTGTGTTATAGTGTTACAGAACACACTACAATCCAACACAATCATTTTTAGCGTACATTCCTCCTATATATATTAATTTACCTCGGAGTGCAGCTTTGTTTTCAAGCTGAATGTGCCCTGTGGGCAAGGGGTAGGAACAGCACTGGCCTGGGCACAGTAATGACCTGGAGGACATGGGCCGGCAGACCCTAAACACAAAAAAAAACCTATTAGTTATAAATAGTTCACATGCAAAACAAAATTATAAGTAGCAAAACAAAGCAATAACCAAACCAGGAAGCTACTAACGCCTTATAACTCCTGCCATGCTAATGCAATTAACACGCCACCTCCCTACTGTTTATGGTAAATAGAGGATGTGAATTGGAGTTCTATTTTATTGCTGCCTCCTCTACAGAAATCAAGTTGGATGACTAGCCAATCATCATACAGAAAATAAAAATAAAAACAGCCCAGTCCAGTTGCCTTGATGTATTCCTATTGATATATGATGACTTGGATGAATGAGAACCTTCACAGATTAACTAGCATGGCTGCTTACAGGTCTATTCTGCAGCCTTCTAGCGTCATGGCCGACATTATCTATCCCTCTTGCTGTGACTATAACAAACAAATGAATTATTCAGAAACACCTGTCAGCTCCCTGGTGAGTGTTACATTGTTATAACCAGGCTGCAGGGGGGCAGCTATTGAAATGTAAATAGCTCACAGATAGCTCACAACCTTCTGAAATGTGTGCCAAAAGCAAAAAGGGAGGCACGCCCATATCTTAATCAATACAAAATATGTATTTGATTAAACAAATAAAACAAAGAACAACAACAAATAAGACAAACCAACATAAATGGATGTGTAGGCGGTGGGGAAAAAACTATACAGCAAAATAACAAAAAATATATAATAAGCAATTGAAAATTCAATAATAATAATCGATACTCAATAGTAAATCCACTTCATCAGGCTTCTCGCTGTTGTGAGATAGATAACACTGTGAAGACTGTCCCCTCTGTACTGTCCGGTAGCACAGTAATAGCCTGCTGCACAAACTCCACTGCACTGCCAGCTCCCAGCCTACACTGTTATAGCTAGGCTGCATGTGATGTATCATCATTGTTTCAATTGTAATCAGCTGTGATACATTGCAAAGCAGTCATGAGCCAGCTATTGAAATGTAAATAGCTCACAGATAGCTCACAACTTTCTGAAATGTGTGCCAAAAGCAAAAAGGGAGGCACGCCCATATCTTAATCAATACAAAATATTTATTTGATTAAAGTATCCATCACACCACACTTCAGACATAATAAAAACCATTAAAAAACATAGAACAACAACAAATAAGACAAACCAACATAAATGGATGTGTAGGCGGTGGGGAGAAAACTATACAACAAAGAAAAAATATATAATAAGCAATCAATTAATCAATGGTAAATAAATGTATCCATTATAAAAAAAATACATCCCTGTGTTATAATTAATCCAGTCGTGCAAAATATATAAGATATAAAATGTGCAAAACCTGCCCATGATCCGGATCCTCAAATACTATTGTTATGTGTAAAGTGCTAGTGCATAAACATACAATCATAACCGATCATCATCATCAGCACAAGTGATCACCTAGAGCCAGCAATCTAAAAAAGTCTAACAAACAGAAAGAACAAAACTCCGATAAATTACCTTACTCAATCCAGCAGACATCCAACTATAATAAAAAATCTCCCCCAAAATAACCAACAATAAAGATATCACTATAATAGAGTATCCCCACCGCTTGCCACAACCAAGGAGCCACGCGTTCTGTGGGCACTAATCACACTTCTATTGTGATAGAGAGAACACTGTGAGGATTGTCCCCTCTGTACTGTATCTGTATACTACAATAAAATGAGACCAGAGGTGTGTGGTTAACACCATCATTCCACCACTGTCTGTGACTATAACAAACAAATGAATCATTCAGAAAAACCTGCCAGCTCCCTGGTAAGTGTTACATTGTTATAGCCAGGCTACATGGATGTATCATCATTGTTTCAATTACAATCAGCTGTGATACATTGCAAAGCAGTCATGAGCCAGCGTTTGAAATGTAAATAGCTCGCAGATAGCTTACAGCTTTATGTGATGTGTGCATCTCACTGTTGTGATAGAGAGAACACTGTGAGGATTGTCCCCTCTGTACTGTATCTGTATACTACAATAAAATGAGACCAGAGGTGTGTGGTTAACACCATCGTTCCACCACTGTCTGTGACTATAACAAACAAATGAATCATTCAGAAAAACCTGCCAGCTCCCCGGTAAGTGTTACATTGTTATAGCCAGGCTACACGTGATGTATCATCATTGTTTCAATTACAATCAACTGTGATACATTGCAAAGCAGTCGTGAGCCAGCGTTTGAAATGTAAATAGCTCACAGATAGCTAACAGCTTTATGTGATGTGTGCATCTCACTGTTGTGATAGAGAGAACACTGTGAGGATCGTCCCCTCTGTACTGTATCTGTATACTACAATAAAATGAGACCAGTGGTGTGTGGTTAACACTATCATCCCACCACTGTCCTTCTGATCATTTGAGGAATCTGGATAAATATTTTTTTTACAAATACATGAAATAAAGCTAACCTGGTGTTTCCAGCTCTGGGTTGGGTAGCCGTGATCCAGTAGCACAGAAATAGCCCGCTGCACAGTCTCCACTGGCACTGGTGGCATTAGAGAACATGCAGTACTTGCCGGCATCACACAACCTACAGCCTGCAGCGGTTTCCAATCCTAGCTCGGAGCTGTAGGTCCCAGGAGGGCAGGCT
Source organism: Gastrophryne carolinensis (assembly GCA_027917425.1). Lineage (NCBI taxonomy): Eukaryota > Metazoa > Chordata > Amphibia > Anura > Microhylidae > Gastrophryne > Gastrophryne carolinensis. Next base: position 14,296,967 of record CM051242.1, on the reverse strand, counting down.
TTCCAGTCCAGACCTGTTCCCTGTGGGCAGTAGAAACCTAACAAATCCAGTTAATAGGAGTTGAACGCTTCTAGAAGCTCATCAATGTACACAGTAGAGGCTGGGGCATGTGCACTTACCTCTAGGGCATAGATTAGGGCTCATTCCTGGCACACAGTACTTCCCTGCAGGGCAGATTCCACACTCAGTAGCTCCACTCTGTGAGACATAGGTGCCGGGTGGGCATGGTATAGGACTGGCTGATCCAGGAGGGCAGTAGTGACCAGGAGGACACAGACCTCCAGAGGGGCCATCGCTGGGAGCTGAGGATTCAGATCCGCCGGCACAGTAATATCTGGAAAGGGTGGATGAGAGGAACATGCTCACTGATGCCCCAAACCGTATTCTTTCCTTGGCTTGCTTCCTTCCACGCTGCTGTTAGGCCGGGAAGGAAAAATATAGGGCAGCTCCGCCTATTGTCTGGCACTTACAATGTTGTGTTACCACCTTCTTCAGGGCAGCTTAATAACACCTCATAGCAGATTTCTGTCCCCTCCCCTGTGTGTCGGACTGGGATGGCTCGGGCCCACCTGTAGATGAGACTCTGGGGCCCCAGCTCACATTTAGATGTATTACTGTCTTACATTCAGGACTCGTGCACAGAAACATTAAGACATACTGTATTGTCTGTGTGTGCACTTGGGATGCCACAACCAGTGGCGTGCTTAAAGTGGACCAAAACCCACAGAGATTGGCCCAGGAATCTATAAGATTCCCGGGCGATCAATTTCCTTTCCCCCGGGGCACCCCGATTGTGGGAAAACCCCAAGGTTGCCCATAAACGTCTTCTCCGGTTCAACGGCATATGCGCGAGCCGTGGCCGCATACCCGCTCTCCCTCTAGCAGGGTGTGTGCCTGCGCCAGGCATTTGTGAATGGCCGGCGCGGGCATGCTCCTTGTTAGAGGGAAGTGGGGGATACGGCCACATGAGCACTCAGAGCCGCTGGCCTTAGAGGTAGGCTTAGATGAGCTGACCTGAGCAGATCCAAGCACACGGATTGGACGAGCAGCCAAGCATGCGCGGTAGGACCAGGGAGGGGCGAGTTTGTTTTACTGACCTTAGGGGTTTCACACAGCAGGGCACCCCAAATCGGGGTGCTCCGGGGGCATCAACCAAAACCTGTCAAAATCCTAGGATTTGGTCCACTTTAACCACAAGGACAACCAGTGGTGGACTGGGGCCAAAAATCAGCCCCAGATTTTACCAGCCCCCGGCCGGCCCAGGACGACCCTGCTGAGGTCCCCCAACCATGATACCGGGGCTATAACATTAGGGGCTGGGGTTCCTTGGCTTGTGGGTACAGTGAGGCTGGGTACAGGGGGCTGCGAGGGGGCAGGGATTGAATGTGGGTGTTAATAGCAGCAGCCCAACTGGCCCCAAAGCAGTGCGGCCCACCAGGCATTGGGACTCCCTATGGCCAGTCCGTCCCTGCATGAAACCCATGCGATTGCATGTGCTCTGCAGAATGCACGATAGAAGCGGCTGCATCTTACTGCTTATACAAAAAATATTGTATTCAGGCCCCCCAGACACAAGTTTGCTTAGGGCCCCAACAATGATAAGTCCGCCTCTGGCCACAACTAAGCTATACATAATTCAGTAATATAAAGTGATATATTCAAGGTTGCGCTATTAGCTAACAATATAACAATTTAAAACCTAGAGATTAAACGTCCACTCGCTAGGAGTAATATCAGAACTGTAGCCACAGCAGTCCCAAGAAGATGCAAGCAAGTTCTGGTATACAGCCACAGGCGGTTATATATCGGTCACTCCGCGGGACATACAACTTCAAAGTTCAACACCATATATTTCCATTGAGGTGTGTTTATCCCACCACCTTAAAAGTATAAAACACGTACCAGATTTCTTTAGAAAAAACACCTTGTAATCAATAGCAAATAATTTAGTTTCTCCTTAAGGATTGGGATCTGCTACTTTCAAATTCATCCACTTTTTCACTTTTTAATGGCAATAAAAGTGATATTTTTTTTGTGATATTTTTGTGATATTTTTTGTGATATGTGATATTAAGCATTCACTCCAAGGAGTAAGTGGATAGGACGAAAAGCCCCGGCCGCAGGCTCGTTAATCTCTGTCTTCCTTCGAAAGTCACGTGGTCACTACGCCCAACGCGTTTCGTCCTATCGACTTACTCCTTGGAGCGAATAATTGATGTGAGAATATCACAAGACCCGTTTTTATTGCCATTAAGAAGTGAAAAAGTGGATGAATTTGAAAGAAGCTGATCCCAATCCTTAAGGAGGAACTAAATTATTTGCTATTGATTACAAGGCATTTTTTCTAAAGAAATCTGGTACGTGTTTTATACATAGTTCAGGCTTTGGTGATAAAGACCCTCAAAGGGCCGCCTGGGCCCAAGGGCCCACAGTGGGATTTCCTGGTAGCCTTGGGGACCAATCCGAGCTTGCCTGCAGAATCTCTCAATACAGTAAAACTGCACATTTTAGAGTGACCTTTTATTGTGGCCAGGCTAAAGCACGCCTGTGCAAGAATCATGGGATGAGGCCACCAGCGCGCTCAGATCTGCTCCTACCCCTTCGTCTAGGGCGATCGGATCTGAGCGTGCTAGTGGCCTCATCCCCCCCTACCCTCAAACAGGGAGCGTGCCCACGCCGGCCGCTCACAAATGCCTGGCGAAGGCATGCTCCCTGCTAAAGAGGCACCTTGGCGCTTGGTGGTGTAGCTTAAGCATACATCTACAGATGTGTGTGGACCAAGGCCTCTGTTTTTAACCAAATTAAGAGACAGATTTTAGGTTGGTCTGCAAGCTGTGGCTCCTTTAAGACTTGTCCGCTAAAGAGATAGTGGGGAGGCGGCCGCAGCTCGAACATACGCTGTAGGGCCGGGAAAGAAGGTGAGTTTCTGGGGGTGTGCTGATTGGATGAGAGGGCTGTGCATGCACCGTAGGACTGGGGAAGGGTGAGTGAGATCGGGTGACCTGGGCGGTTTCACACAGTGGGGCATCCCCAATCAGGGTGGACCGGGGACAAGGACCAAACCCAGGATAGTCAAAATCCTGGGTTCTGGTCCACTTTAACCCGGCAATGCATACGTGAGCAGTGTGGTAAGGTGCAAGGGGCCGTTATTGACGGCAGGTATGTAGCACCAATGTACCTGGCATTGGTGCAGTAAAGCCGTGTAGTCTGATTTCCAGCATCAGCTGCTGGTGGCAGTTTGCTGCTGTTGCTTTAGAATAGCCGAAAGGCTAACCTGGGACGGCTTTACTGGGATGGAGTAGAGCAGGGTGGGACTCCATCCCACTACCCAGGTCCGGGTTTTGCGGGCTGTTTAAATAGCCTGGGGAATCAGCTGTGGCCCTTTGTCTAGAGCTCACATGAAATCTCCTGTGGAGGCTGTTTCATGCGGACCTGAGGCCTTTTTTGACTGTAAACAGGACTTTTGCTCAAGGACTAAAAGCTGTTTGCCTGATTGAATCATTGATGCTGCGGTTTCCTGAAAAGGTGATGTAACCTGTATGGACATGTGCTTTTGTGGATTTTTTGTGTGAAATAAACACAGACTTTACTTTGAACTGTTTGTCTCCGCCTCTATACTGCTGACACCCGGTCGCCTACCAGAGCTAATCTCCACAGCAGGAAATGCTTTACCCTGGTTTGTGATTCGCAGGATCTCCCCATTGCGGCAGCATGTTGGAGTAATGGCTCGCACATATCAGTCAGTTGCAAGTAAGCTGTTTACATTGTAACAGCGGGCTTGTGGCTGTTTACAATGTAACACATCAGAGCGTTGGCCGGCTTAGTACACTGTAAGAGCACTCATCCTGCTTGTTACATTGTACCGCACAAGGGAGAGAGGTAGCAGTGGGTGGGTTTCAAATGTCCAGCTGGATATCCTCTCAGCTCTACTGCTACTGTACACCTGCCTGTATATTACAATACAAAGAGGCCAGTGGTTTGTGTTATAGTGTTACAGAACACACTACAATCCAACACAATCATTTTTAGCGTACATTCCTCCTATATATATTAATTTACCTCGGAGTGCAGCTTTGTTTTCAAGCTGAATGTGCCCTGTGGGCAAGGGGTAGGAACAGCACTGGCCTGGGCACAGTAATGACCTGGAGGACATGGGCCGGCAGACCCTAAACACACACAAAAAAAACTATTAGTTATAAATAGTTCACATGCAAAACAAAGAATATAAGTAGCAAAACAAAGCAATAACCAAACCAGGAAGCTACTAACGCCATATAACTCCTGCCATGCTAATGCAATTAACACGCCACCTTCCCTACTGTTTATGGTAAATAGAGGATGTGAATTGGAGTTCTATTTTATTGCTGCCTCCTCTACAGAAATCAAGTTGGATGACTAGCCAATCATCATACAGAAAATAAAAATAAAAACAGCCCAGTCCAGTTGCCTTGATGTATTCCTATTGATATATGATGACTTGGATGAATGAGAACCTTCACAGATTAACTAGCATGGCTGCTTACAGGTCTATTCTGCAGCCTTCTAGCGTCATGGCCGACATTATCTATCCCTCTTGCTGTGACTATAACAAACAAATGAATTATTCAGAAACACCTGTCAGCTCCCTGGTGAGTGTTACATTGTTATAACCAGGCTGCAGGGGGCAGCTATTGAAATGTAAATAGCTCACAGATAGCTCACAACCTTCTGAAATGTGTGCCAAAAGCAAAAAGGGAGGCACGCCCATATCTTAATCAATACAAAATATGTATTTGGTTAAACAAATAAAACAAAGAACAACAACAAATTAGACAAACCAACATAAATGGATGTGTAGGTGGTGGGGAGAAAACTATACAGCAAAATAACAAAAAATATATAATAAGCAATTGAAAATTCAATAATAATAATCGATACTCAATAGTAAATCCACTTCATCAGGCTTCTCGCTGTTGTGAGATAGATAACACTGTGAAGACTGTCCCCTCTGTACTGTCCGGTAGCACAGTAATAGCCTGCTGCACAAACTCCACTGCACTGCCAGCTCCCAGCTTACACTGTTATAGCTAGGCTGCAGGTGATGTATCATCATTGTTTCAATTGTAATCAGCTGTGATACATTGCAAAGCAGTCATGAGGCAGCTATTGAAATGTAAATAGCTCACAGATAGCTCACAACTTTCTGAAATGTGTGCCAAAAGCAAAAAGGGAGGCACGCCCATATCTTAATCAATACAAAATATTTATTTGATTAAAGTATCCATCACACCACACTTCAGACATAATAAAAACCATTGAAAAACATAGAACAACAACAACAACAAACCAACATAAATGGATGTGTAGGCGGTGGGGAGAAAACTATACAACAAAGAAAAAATATATAATAAGCAATCAATTAATCAATGGTAAATAAATGTATCCATTATAAAAAAAATACATCCCTGTGTTATAATTAATCCAGTCGTGCAAAATATATAAGATATAAAATGTGCAAAACCTGCCCATGATCCGGATCCTCAAATACTATTGTTATGTGTAAAGTGCTAGTGCATAAGCATACAATCATAACCGATCATCATCATCAGCACAAGTGATCACCTAGAGCCAGCAATCTAAAAAAGTCTAACAAACAGAAAGAACAAAACTCCGATAAATTACCTTACTCAATCCAGCAGACATCCAACTATAATAAAAAATCTCCCCCAAAATAACCAACAATAAAGATATCACTATAATAGAGTATCCCCACCGCTTGCCACAACCAAGGAGCCACTTCATCAGGCTTCTCACTATTGTGATAGAGAGAACACTGTGAGGATTGTCCCCTCTGTACTGTATCTGTATACTACAATAAAATGAGACCAGAGGTGTGTGGTTAACACCGTCGTTCCACCACTGTCTGTGACTATAACAAACAAATGAATCATTCAGAAAAACCTGCCAGCTCCCTGGTAAGTGTTACATTGCTATAGCCAGGCTACAGGTGATGTATCATCATTGTTTCAATTACAATCAGCTGTGATACATTGCAAAGCAGTCATGAGCCAGCGTTTGAAATGTAAATAGCTCACAGATAGCTAACAGCTTTATGTGATGTGTGCATCTCACTGTTGTGATAGAGAGAACACTGTGAGGATTGTCCCCTCTGTACTGTATCTGTATACTACAATAAAATGAGACCAGCGGTGTGTGGTTAACACTATCATCCCACCACTGTCCTTCTGATCATTAGAGGAATCTGGATAAAGATTATTTTTACAAATACATGAAATAAAGCTAACCTGGTGTTTCCAGCTCTGGGTTGGGTAGCCGTGATCCAGTAGCACAGAAATAGCCCGCTGCACAGTCTCCACTGGCACTGGTGGCATTAGAGAACATGCAGTACTTGCCGGCATCACACAACCTACAGCCTGCAGCGGTTTCCAATCCTAGCTCGGAGCTGTAGGTCCCAGGAGGGCAGGCTTTCCAGTCCAGACCTGTTCCCTGTGGGCAGTAGAAACCTAACAAATCCAGTTAATAGGAGTTGAACGTTTCTAGAAGCTCATCAATGTACACAGTAGAGGCTGGGGCATGTGCACTTACCTCTAGGGCATAGATTAGGGCTCATTCCTGGCACACAGTACTTCCCTGCAGGGCAGATTCCACACTCAGTAGCTCCACTCTGTGAGACATAGGTGCCGGGTGGGCATAGTATAGGACTGGCTGATCCAGGAGGGCAGTAGTGACCAGGAGGACACAGACCTCCAGAGGGGCCATTGCTGGGAGCTGAGGATTCAGATCCGCCGGCACAGTAATATCTGGAAAGGGTGGATGAGAGGAACATGCTCACTGATGCCCCAAACCGTATTCTTTCCTTGTCTTGCTTCCTTCCACGCTGCTGTTAGGCCGGGAAGGAAAAATATAGGGCAGCTCCGCCTATTGTCTGGCACTTACAATGTTGTGTTACCACCTTCTTCAGGGCAGCTTAATAACACCTCATAGCAGATTTCTGTCCCCTCCCCTATGTGTCGGGCTGGGATGGCTCGGGCCCACCTGTAGATGAGACTCTGGGGCCCCAGCTCACATTTAGATGTATTACTGTCTTACATTCAGGACTCGTGCACAGAAACATTAAGACATACTGTATTGTCTGTGTGTGCACTTGGGATGCCACAACCAGCGGCGTGCTTAAAGTGGACCAAAACCCACAGAGATTGGCCCAGGAATCTATAAGATTTCCGGGCGATCAATTTCCTTTCCCCCGGGGCACCCCGATTGTGGGAAAACCCCAAGGTTGCCCATAAACGTCTTCTCCGGTTCAACGGCATATGCGCGAGCAGTGGCCGCATACCCGCTCTCCCTCTAGCAGGGCGTGTGCCTGCGCCAGGCATTTCTGAATGGCCGGCGCGGGCATGCTCCTTGTTAGAGGGAAGTGGGGGATACGGCCACATGAGCACTCAGAGCCGCTGGCCTAAGAGGTAGGCTTAGATGAGCTGACCCGAGCAGATCCGAGCACACGGATTGGACGAGCAGCCAAGCATGCGCTGTAGAACCAGGGAGGGGCGAGTTTGTTTTACTGACCTTGGGGGTTTCACACAGCAGGGCACCCTAGATCGGGGTGCTCTAGGGGCATCAACCAAAACCTGTCAAAATCCTAGGATTTGGTCCACTTTAACCACTAGGACAACCAGTGGCAGACTGGGGCCAAAAATCAGCCCTGGATTTTACCAGCCCCCGGCCGGCCCAGGACGACCCTGCTGAGGTCCCCCAACCATGATACCGGGGCTATAACATCAGGGGCTGGGGTTCCTTGGCTTGTGGATACAGTGAGGCTGGGTACAGGGGGCTGAGAGGGGGCAGGGATTGAATGTGGGTGTTAATAGCAGCAGCCCAACTGGCCCCAAAGCAGTGCGGCCCACCAGGCATTGGGACTCCCTATGGCCAGTCCGTCCCTGCATGAAACCCATGCGATTGCATGTGCTCTGCAGAATGCACGATAGAAGCGGCTGCATCTTACTGCTTATACAAAAAATGTTGTATTCAGGCCCCCAGACACAAGTTTGCTTAGGGCCCCAACAATGATAAGTCCGCCTCTGGCCACAACTAAGCTATACATAATTCAGTAATATAAAGTGATATATTCAAGGTTGCTCTATTAGCTAACAATATAACAATTTAAAACCTAGAGATTAAACGTCCACTCGCTAGGAGTAATATCAGAACTGTAGCCACAGCAGTCCCAAGAAGATGCAAGCAAGTTTTGGTATACAGCCACAGCCGGTTATATATCGGTCACTCCGCGGGACATACAACTTCAAAGTTCAATACCATATATTTCCATTGAGGTGTGTTTATCCCACCACCTTAAAAGTATAAAACACGTACCAGATTTCTTTAGAAAAAACACCTTGTAATCAATAGCAAATAATTTAGTTCCTCCTTAAGGATTGGGATCTGCTACTTTCAAATTCATCCACTTTTTCACTTTTTGATGGCAATAAAAGGTCTTGTAATATTTTTTTGTGATATGTGATATTAAGCATTCACTCCAAGGAGTAAGTGGATAGGACGAAAAGCCCCGGCCGCGGGCTCGTTAATCTCTGTTTTCCTTCGAAAGTCACGTGGTCACTACGCCCAACGCGTTTCGTCCTATCGACTTACTCCTTGGAGCGAATGATTGATGTAAGAATATCTCAAGACCCGTTTTTATTGCCATTAAGAAGTGAAAAAGTGGATGAATTTGAAAGAAGCTGATCCCAATCCTTAAGGAGGAACTAAATTATTTGCTATTGATTACAAGGCATTTTTTCTAAAGAAATCTGGTACGTGTTTTATACATAGTTCAGGCTTTGGTGATAAAGACCCTCAAAGGGCCGCCTGGGACCAAGGGCCCACAGTGGGATTTCCTGGTAGCCTTGGGGGCCAATCTGAGCTTGCTTGCAGAATCTCTCAATACAGTAAAACTGCACATTTTAGAGTGACCTTTTATTGTGGCCAGGCTAAAGCACGCCTGTGCAAGAATCATGTTGTCTAATTAGCATCTTGCTATGCCACACCTGCGAGGTGGGTGGATTATCCAGCAAAAGGAGAGTATCAGGGATTCTCAAGAGAGATCCCACACAATGTGAATAACCAATATTCAGAGCTGTAACACAGAGCCAGAGCCAGATCTAGGGCTAGTAAACAAGGGCCCTTATTTATCAAGGGATAGCGCCAGGTAGTGTTTCACTAGCGGCAGGTAGCGCCAGCTATCGGCGGCTACCGACTCCAGAACGCCAGGCTGCGAACACAATCACGCATTTATCACGCTAAATGAGGCTAGCGAGGGAGAGCGTCAGCTAGCGCGGGATTCATCATGTTGCAGACTTCAGCGAACAGCGCCGCTGCTAATCCCATCACAGCGCCAGGTATGACCTCTCGCTACCTGGCGCTCTCCAATGCATTTCAATGGAACAATCTTTAAATATTCATAATTAATTGATATTAATGTTTTTTTTTTTTTTTTTTTTTTAAATGTCAGAAATTCTGTGACCACTTCTGCAATGTTATATCTTTTTTTTAAGGTAAAAAAAAAAAAAAAAAAAAATTTGTGCAGAATTGATATTACAGGTCTGATATTAATGTATTCATATTACAAAATGTTTATAAAAACTTGTTTATTATTTTTTCCATAAATAAGGTTGTTTGGGGGTTAAAAAACTACTTTTAACCCATCGCCTCCAGCGCTCTGGGGTTTAAACAAGCATTTCACAGCGCAATAATTTTTTGAGCGTGATTTGTTAATGAATATGGTGGGAGCCGGTCGCTATGGCCATTCGTTGTCATGCGCTCACATACAGCGCGGAACCTGTCAAACAGCGACTCCTAACCCCGTATTCAACATTACTGCACACCGACTGAGTCGCTGTCAACAACCGAACAACGGCCAAGCACAGCGAATACTAGCTGGCGCTGAGAAAATCACGCTACTGTCGCTCATCTGTCGCTACCTGGCGCTATTAATAAATCGGCCTCAAGGTTTAATAGTGGAAACACTGCATACAGGAATCACAGCAGCTAAGCAAAACAGGCTAATGCAACTGATATATGGGTGTTAGAATCACACAGGTGAGGGCCAGACGGGGAAGGGTTAGATCCCAAAAGGTGCAGATTCCAGAAGTGAAGCGAGCAAACATCAAGCGTGCTGGAATTCAGTCCAAAAGTCCAAAGCAGATTCAGAGTCCAGAATCTTGGCTGTAGCGGCACTGGATCCGACCGCAATGCTGATCCACCAGCTGCCAGGGCTGACCAGCTTATGCAGGGAAAGCCCAGTTAGGGCCCCCTGATGGTGGAGCAGCATACCATGGGGGAGAAGCCAGGAAATAGAGCTAGCCAAGGCTAACAAAGGGGAAAGGCAGGCTCCCATATTGTGAAGGAACCCCAGACCTCACAGACAGGCAGGGGTGGACTGGCCATAGGTAGACCCGGGACAATGCCCGGTGGGCCGAAACTGCTTTAGGGCCAGTCGGGCTGCTGCTTTTAACACTCACATGCAATCCCTGCCCTATTAGTCTCCCTCTCAGCCCCATGTACCCAGCCCCACTGTACCCAAAAGCCAAGGAACCCCTGCTTTCAATGCTATAGCCCCAGCATCCTGGTTAGGGGAGGGCCTCAGCAGGGATGCCTCAGGTAAAATCCAAGGGTGATTTTTGGCCCCAGTCCGCCGCTGCAGAGAGTACTCACTAATACAGATTTAGACACATTAGTGGACAATATTTAAGGGAAAAAGGCCCTTTTGGGTACATAGAAAAAGTCTTAGATCCTTGAGTTTAGCTCATGAAAAGGTGTTGCATGAATATTCTTGTTAAAGTGTATTTATTAGACATGCGATGTGGATTGGAGCTACTACGCATTGCTGCTAGATTTCTGAAGTCACTCTGCATTGACTAGTAAAATGACTAGTAAAACATTTTCAAGAAAATGAAACAGCAAGTTTATTTGCCTTGATTTACTCCAACAGAAAGACCATGAATGAGAAGAAAGTGGTAGCTGGTGAGCCGGGGCAAATTGGCCTAGTAGATCAGTCTCAAATCTAGCCTCTCCCCGGATCTGAGGAGTTTTATTAGTTGTAACCCCCCCCGTGTGTGTGTGTGTGTGTGTGTGTGTGTGTGTGTGTGTGTGTGTGTGTGTGTGTAGGGGGTGAAACAGACTAGACCTCTGAGAAAAATGAAAAGTAGTATTAATTTTATGAGCCATCTGTATGCCATCCCTCACATTCCTGAGTGTGTGGAGGGGTTTTCACCCCTCTTCTCATAGGAATGACCATCACAAAAGAATGTGGTCTGCTTAATGAGGAACACATGTTCTTAAGGTGTAAGTTAAACTTTCTATATGTGCTGTATATATTTGAAATGTCCAATGGAAAAATGACATGTGTCCAGGCATCCAATCAGGATGGTCATTTAAGATCCGTTGTCTAAACCTGTATTTAAGCAAGAAGCATTGTATTGCCTGAAGACTTTTGCTTCTGAGTGACATTTTCTACTTCAGAATAAAATATATTAATGAAATATATTTTTCTCTTAATAAAAAAAAAAAATGTCAGTTATAATCCCAGCACATTTCAGATCTAATAATATGCTTCATAACTTCCCACTGGTTTTCTATGTGAGTGGATCTTACTGTGCCAGCAAAAAAAGGAGGCGAGCGATGGGTATTAGAAACACACGGGTGAGGGCCAGGTGGGGATTAGAATCAGATGGGTGAGGGCCAGGTGGGGATTAGAATCAGACAGGTGAGGGCCAGGTGGGTATTAGAAACACACGGGTGAGGGTCAGGTGGGGATTAGAATCAGATGGGTGAGGGCCAGGTGGGGATTAGAATCAGACGGGTGAGGGCCAGGTGGGGATTAGAATCAGACGGGTGAGGGCCAGGTGGGGATTAGAATCAGACGGGTGAGGGCCAGGTGGGGATTAGAATCAGACGGGTGAGGGCCAGGTGGGGATTAGAATCAGATGGGTGAGGGCCAGGTGGGGATTAGAATCAGATGGGTGAGGGCCAGGTGGGGATTAGAATCAGACGGGTGAGGGCCAGGTGGTAGAATCAGATGGGTGAGGGTCAGGTGGGGATTAGAATCAGATGGGTGAGGGCCAGGTGGGGATTAGAATCAGACGGGTGAGGGCCAGGTGGGGATTAGAATCAGATGGGTGAGGGCCAGGTGGGGATTAGAATCAGATGGGTGAGGGCCAGGTGGTAGAATCAGACGGGTGAGGGCCAGGTGGGGATTAGAATCAGACGGGTGAGGGCCAGGTGGGTATTAGAATCAGACGGGTGAGGGCCAGGTGGGTATTAGAATCAGACGGGTGAGGGCCAGGTGGGGATTAGAATCAGATGGATGAGGGCCAGGTGGGGATTAGAATCAGACGGGTGAGGGCCAGGTGGTAGAATCAGATGGGTGAGGGCCAGGTGGGGATTAGAATCACATGGTTGAGGGCCAGGTGGGGAAGGGTTAGGTACCAAAGGCTGCAGATGCCAGAGGTGAAGTGAGTAAACATTAAGCGTGCTGGAATTCAGCGCAAAAGGTCCTCCGTCCTGTGCTCAGAATTGGGGTTCTATCCCCAGGAGGGGCCGGGGGTTCCATCCAGTGTGTGACCGAGGCTAAAATAGTTTAGAGCTACTACTGTGTCTGCTGTGCCGGGCTCTGCCACACTACGCAGGAATGGCAAAGCCCAAAACAGCTCTAATGTGAAATAGACATTACTCACCCGGCGGCACAAATCCCTGAAGGGGAGGTCAGACCGCTGATGTTGCAGTATTGGCCCCCTGGACATGGCTGGCAGTCTACTCTGCTGCTGCACCCTTCTTTATCTGACCAGGTGCCAGCTGGGCATGGCATTGGTGAATGTGTTCCTGTAAATAAAATATATCATGAGACATTAATATCTCACCTTTTGTGTTTGGGAGGAAGTAAACACTATTATATCAGCTCACCTTGAGTGCAATAATGTCCCCGGGGACAGGTGCCACCGGAGAGCCCATCTTGTGGGCATTCCTCCAAAGCTTCTCCGTTACACCAACACCCTGCAGAACAATCCCCTAAAAGACACACACAGAACCTTTTATACAGCTACACCTCCAATATGGAAGATTTGTACATCAACGCCCTTGTTCTCCAATCACGATACCTGAAGGTTGTGCCAGTCCTGCACGCTCGCAGTATTTCCCGGGGGGGCAGCGCGCACACGCTGTCATGTTGGCGGCACCCCATCTGGGCCCATACGTTCCCGGAGGACAGCTGTACTGAGTGGAAGATTGTGTCCCCGTTGGGCAAAAATGCCCCTGGGGGCACACAAACTGGCTGTAGTCACTGATGGGCTGTTCTCTTAGCTCACAGTAATACCCTGGGATAAAAACAATGGAGCTCAAGATGTATGACAAAAATACAACACAGCATAGACACAGCAGTATATAGTCTGTAATAGCGCAAAGGGGATTGCTGCCCTCATTTTGTAGGGTCTTCATATGGCTGAGGGGTCTCTTTTTAGATTTAGGGGGCATTAATTGTGTATAGGTAACCCCAAACTATAGGACCTTAGAGTTTAACCCCGCCAATGAATTGTAATTATTGCATGATTATTAAAAATATACAAAATTCTTTATTAGTTCATCAAATGATATATAGTACATAAAGCATGTGATTGCACACAAGAAAAAACAACACCCCTAAACGCGACCTCCTACATACCCGCCTTGCAGAGCCGGCAGCTGCCTTGTTTCTCTTCGTTCTGGTGATAGCCGGATAGGCAAGGGGCGGGCTTGGCACTTCCTCGTAAACAGTGATGCCCAATAGGGCAGGGGTATCTCTCGGGCATGATTTGCCCTTCTGGACAGTAATACCCTGTTAGGAAACATTGGGAAGTGTTAAAGCCTCAGGGAAAAAAACACGTTTTATTTTCACAAGGTACAAGGTAGGAAATGTATCCTTTGCGTTTTTTTGACCCTTTGAGAATTTGGCCCTTTCCCAATATGTTTTCCTGGAGTTCTATGTTCACATGTTTGTTCAAGGTTAGGGATAAGCGAACCCCCCAATGTTTGGGTCCGATGAGTTCGGCTGAACTTTGAACAAATGTTCGAGTCCGACGAGTTCAGACGAACTTTGAATGAATGGGACACGAACATTGGGGGTGGCTGTGGCTGAGGGGGGGGAGGGTAGAGTGTTCAGCAGTAAGCATGCTGCTGTTACTCACCCCAGCCCACGATCCTCTTTCTCTCAGCCGCGATGGAGCAGCAGCAGCACTTGAATTTTGCCCCAGTCAGGGCTACAGAAAAATGGCCACCGACAAGATTTTTGAAGTTCTCAGCAATGTTTTAGATATTACCCTAGCACCAGACCCCTGGATTGCACTGCTAAATGGTCCGATAGCCGGGGCAACCAAAAATGGTAAGAACCTTATTTACCACCTTTTAACGGGGGCCAAACTAGTGATTGCCAGGTCCTGGAAATCCCCTAAACTCAGTTTTAAGGAATTCCAGGACTCGGTCTCTAATATTATGGCTATGGAGAAAATGACTTCATTGCACAATGGTACTTTGGAAAGATTTAGGGACACATGGGAACCCTGGATTCAGAAATATCTACCTGTCGACTTCGACACTGGTCTATTGGAGATATGACTTTGTGATGCGGGCGATCTCCTCATGAAGGCATTCTCACCCTTTATAGGGAATTAGGTGGGCTTCTTTCTTCCCTGGTTAAGGCGTCCTCTCCCATAGCTTGAGATAATTTTACTGCACCTTCCAGGGTTGTACCTCCTTCTTCTCTTTCTTTATCTTCTTCTTCTTTAGCTCCCTTCCTCCCTTTCCTCCCTCCCTTTTTCTAGTATTATTATTATTTGATTTTATTTTATTCTACTCATTATACTATATGCAAGTGATAGTAAGTAGTCGAAAGTTGTTCGTATTATAATGCGACAGTTGTGATGTTGGTTAACAGACCTGAAAGCTGTATACTATTTTCTTTTCTTTTTGGAAAGATAATTTCTACGATTGTATGGCAGAATTGCTGTATATCTTCTTATTTTCAAATAAAAATCGTTGAACAAGAAAAATGGCCACCGGCTCCCATAAGTGAAGACACTTCTAGTGGGAGCCGGCGGCCATCTTTGTGCGCTGGCACTGGAAGTGTCCTCACTCATGGGAGCCAACGACCATCTTTTTGCAGCCTTGGCTGGGGCCAAATTTAAACACCGCTGCTGCCGCTGAGGGTCGTGGGCTGAGGTGAGTACACACGTGAGGCTGGTTGATGGCCGCGGAACTCCGGACACCGAACTCGAACACAGACTTCTGGCTGAAGCCCATGTTCAGGTTTGGGAACTCGAACTCGCAAAGTTAGGTAGGAACCCAAACTTTGCGCTTCGGGTTCGCCAATCTTTATTCATAGGCAGTGCATCTCCTTAACATCATCATGAATCCCAACCATGGACAGCCTTTGGGGTGTGCGTGGTATGTGGTTGCACAGGGCACCACCCCAAACTTCCTGTAAGGGGGCACCATGACCTCTCAACTGGCCCAACATGCCTCTTTTTTTTTCAAAGTACCCCCATCTCTCTCCTTTCGTTTTATCACATTTTTGCCACTCTTTTCATCTTCTTCACATACTTCTTTTTTATTTTTTTTACTTTCCCGCAATCTCTCTTTTAAAGTTTCTTTATTTTTACTTTCTCTATTTCTTTATCTCTATATTTCTTTCTTTATCACTCTCTTGCTCCCTCTCTTTATATCTCTTTCATTCTCTCTCTTTATTCCATTCATTCTCTTTCTTTACTTCTATATCTCCATGTTTCCTCTGTTACTCGCTCTCCATTTTCTGTGTCTGTCTCTAGGGGCGCCATCCTAAAATCTTGTACAGGGTGATTCACTAATAGCGCCACGTATTGCCAGGTGAGCGTCAGTATAGCACCGCTTAGCAGCGACCACTAATAGACGCTGTAAGAGGGTGCCGGGTGCTGTAACCTAGCGTAGGGGTCGCTGTAGTATCCTGGCTAGCATTGATGAATGTGATGTCTGTAGGGGGCGCTGTAGAAGCGCTCTCCCTGATTCACTGCAGAGCCAATGGAGAACACTAGGTGGTATCCTAAGGTCATAGTGCCAAAGACTACACCACATTCACAGCAGAGCCAATGGAGAACACTAGGTGGTATCCTAAGTTCATAGTGCCAAAGACTACACCACATCTAACAAGAGGACAATGCTGCAGCAAGCAATAGGTAGCGCCAGCTCAGTGCATCCGGCGCTCCGCACCATATTTTACAAAACACCAGACACACACAGCGTCGGCGCTCTAAAGCTGGGCGCTGTAGCATACAGCGCCAGACGCTGTGTGATCAAAGTCTGTTTTTGAACACATATCCACCAGTAACAAAGCGAAAACACATGGAATGACATTGTATTGACACTGTGACAAAAACACTTTAGTGCCAGACCTGTAAAAAAAAAAAATGTATGAAAGCGTTTGTTTGCAGCCAGGAGAGGTCACACAATGATTGGAGCAAAAAAATTAAAATGTTTATGCCCAAAAAATGAAACCCCATTGAAATTTATGGCAGAGCGACACTGAGCGAAAGGTAATACGTGGTGCTCTGGAAGCTAGAGCGCCGGCGCTATATACTGAGCTGCCTCTAGTAATACATGTGACGCTACATGACACTGTTAGAGGCGCTCACCAGATTCGCTTTCTTAAATGTGGTTTTGCGTACAGCGCTGTGAAGCTATGATAGTTTTTATATATTTTGTTCCCATAGAAATTGTAAAAAAAATCTTATACATGCAATAACTGTATATAGGACAATCCCTTTTGTTTGGTGCAGAATGGTGGGAACCCCCTTTGTTCTTTGAAGACTGGTTTGACTGTAGCTCCAGTTTCAGGTGTGCATTTGTATGCAAATTAAGCTGGCTACCTGTGATAGACTAAGGGTATTCATTTGTGAGTTTTGCCTGGGCCAATCACAGACGACCTGCAGATTTAAAAATGGAACAAAGGGTCCACCTGATAAAAACTGTAGGCTGGAGAGAGAGAGGAGAGATTTTCTTTAGGAGGGCAGCTGGAGAAAACATGTGCTGGTGCGCCTGACCAGACGGACCATGATGGGACTTTGCCTTGGGTAGATGGACCTGCATTGTGAAGCCAAGTACAGCAGCCATCTTGTTTGGACGTGGTCTGCTGATGTTCTGCGTGGAGCAATTAAAACAGATAAGTAATCCGTTTTAATATATATATATGCTTTTGCCCTGTTAGGCTTTCTATGTTGTAACACAGATTGTAGTATTTTTGTTTTGTACATTTTGCAAGGTATATATATATAAAATAACTTTAAAGTGCACCATCTTCCTTGGAGATTACTGGCAAATGAACTTATTAGACAAACAAGGCGTAATTTTTGGAGATATATCTGCATTTGAGCTCTTAAGTTTCCTCATATATTTGAGGGCTGCAAATATATTTTGTACATTTTAGATAAATTACGCCCAAGCAAGACAAGCGCCCAGCGTTCACCTGACACTAAGAGGCCGATTCATCAATAGCGCCAGGTAGCGACAGATGAGCGACTGTAGCGTGATTTTTTCAGCGCCAGCCAGTATTCGCTGTGCTTGGCCGGCATTAGCTTGATGACAGCGACTCAGTCGGTGTGCGGTAATGTTGAATACGGGCTGGGGGGTCGCTGTTTCACAGGTCCAGCGTTGTATGTGAGCGCCTGACAACGAATGGCCAGAGCGAACGGCTAGCTTCATATTCATCAACAAATCACGCTCCGAATGTGCTGTCGCTGTCCATTCCTTGTTTAAACCCCAGAGCGCTGGCGGCGATGTGTATTAACTAGTTTTTAACCCCTAAACAACCATATTTTTTGAATTTAACATTATACATGTTTTTAGAATCATTTTGTAATATGAATACATTAATCTCAGACCTGTTAGATCAATTCTGCACATTTTTTTTTTTTTTTTTGACTTAAAAATAAATCCTAACATTGCAGAAGTGTTCTCCGATTTTTTGACATTAAAAAAAAAAAAAAAAAAAAAAAAAAATACCAATTAATTATGAATAATTATAGATTGCTCCATTGAAATGCATTGGACATCGCCAGGGAGCGACAGCTCATACCTGGCGCTGTGAGGGAATTTGCAGCGGCGCTGTTTGGTCCAGGCGGCTTCATGATGAATGCCGCGCTAGCCGTCGCTCTCGCCGGCGCTAGCCTCATTTTGCTTGATAAATGCGTCATTGTGACCGCCGCCGGGCGTACTTGAGTCGGTAGTCGCCGTTAGCTGCCGCTACCTGGCGCTCGTCAGACACTACCTGGCGCTATCGCTTGATGAATAAGGGCCTAAGTGCTGCTAGGTAGCATTACCTGGTGCTATCAGTTCTTAATTAAGTCTAAGGCCGGCCCTGATCCCAACCATGGGTACAACCAGAGTCGGCTACAGGTTTATGTGGGCCTTGAATAAGAGAATGTCAGTGAGCACATCACATGCCACATCACGTCATATCACCCTTCTGCTCCGCTGCCACCAATGGGCCCTATTCTGCTGCTGATCACCCTCCTGTCCTCACAGCCTTCTCCGCTGCCACTATTCCACCTATAGTCCTTGTCACCTTCTCTGCTGCTGCTGATCATCCTCTGGTTTTTATCGCCTTCTCCAATGCTGCAAATCACCCTTCAGTGCTTTCTCCACTTCTACTTATCGTCCTCCATTCTCCATTGCCTTCTCCACTGCTATTGATGAGCCCACCACTGCTGCTGGTTGTCCTCTGGTCACTTTTACCTTCTGAGCTGCCACCAGTCTCTCTCCTGGCCACATTCTGCATTGCTGCTGATCGTCCTGTGGTCCTAAGGGTAGCTTTGAGCAGGTCTGCACATGGACACCCATGAATTATTCCACAGCCTAGTCTAGGGTTGCCACCTCTTAACACAAAAAGTACCGCTCATGTGGGCCGTGGTCTTCAATCAATGTGGAGGAGTGGAGGTCAGCGCAAACAGATGAAGGAGAAGAGGAAGGGTAAGGGGGGGGGGCATATGGCTGACGTGTCAAAGGCACATAAATCAGCTTCCCCAGCACTCTGCAATGAAGCACTGACTGGGAAGCCAGCCCTGGCATTGCCCGCTGGTGCTCCACCCCCTGCATGAAATACCATCCATTAATATGGCTGGTAAAAATAAAATACCTGTATTGGCTGTGCTGGTAAAATACCAGCCAGGTGGCAACCCTAGACTAGTCTAAGCCTGTGTGGGCTCCTGACGATACCCAGGGCCCCAGTACTAGGCCAAGTACGCCCATTGCAGGTGGCAGCCCTGGCTACAGATCCCACTGTTTTAAAGTTGGGATCTATAACACTCCCGGCCAGATCGAGTCCCTCCCCCCGGTGCAACCAAAATCGGGATGCCCTGCTGTGTGAAACCCACCAGGTCGCCTATACACTTACCTTCTTTTCCGGCCCGAGCCACGTCCGCATCCCCACTATCCCTCTAGCAAGGCGCATTCCCGCACCAGGCAGTTGTGAATGGCAGGCGCCGGCATGTTCCCTGTTAGAGGGTAGTGGGGGGGGTGGCCTTCAGCTCACTCGGAGCCTCCTTCCTTAGAAAAAGGGGCGTCAGCAGATCTGAGCACGCTGATTGGATGAGGGCCACCCATGTGCCATAGGACTGGGAAGAGGTGACGAGGGGGGGTTTCACACAGGGTCAAGGACCAAAACCCAGGATAGTCAAAATCCTGGGTTTTGGTCCACTTTAAAGCCCAGCCCCAGACTCTTGTTTGAAGTTTTTAATTGTGGGACAGGGTTAGAGACACCTTTAGCAGTGTGGGAATTAAAATGCTACGCTTTACGATAAATCAAGACCAATATCTTTTAGTTGTAGCATTCATATGGATAACATCACCTTCTGAGCACTGCCCCGTGGGTGCTGTGATGCCAGGCCTCTGGCAGTAATATCCCGGCGTGCAGGGTGTACACTGAGACACGTCACCTAAACCGTAATCTGCAGAGAAAGTGCCGGATGGGCACGGCTGTGGATGATGGGACCCATTTGCTGAAATTAAAAATAGCATATACGTTTATAGTTACATTAAAAGGTAGAGAAGACCATAAGTGGATACAGTTACTTACAGCAAAATGTGCCCGGTGGGCAGATATTCCCCTGCACGGCGTCTGTAGGCTCCTGAAGGGTGGCTCCTCCGCTACAGAAATAACCAGCAGCGCAGTCACCGGATGGAGAAGCCAGTCCTAGAACATGGCATAGGACAAGACTATCAGAATAAACTTTATTCATCAAGGGATAGCGGCAGGTAGCGCCTTGTAAGCGACATTTAGCGGCAGGTGACCACCAGGCGCAATACCACATTTATGAAGGCGATTCTGGTGAGCGCCTCTTACAGCGTCACATAGCGACTGATTCATCATCACAGACGGCTCAGCGAATCCTGGCGGCGCTCTCGCTTACAGAGCCCTTGGTATTACCTGTCGCTACCTGACGCTCTCCCATACATTTTAATGGACGTTACTTTTCTTTTAATAATTTTTTTTTGTTTTGTATTAAATCATTGTGTGACCTCTCCTGGCCTATTTAAATACATTTTTTATTTTTTTATATTTTTATGCCGAATTGTCATTACAGGTTTGGTATTAAAGTGTTAATGTCACAATGTAATAACAATGTCATTCCATATGTTTTCGCTTTGTTACTGGTGGACTTTAATCACACAGCTTCTGGCGCTCTGGGCTACAGCGACACAATTTTGAGCTCCGGCGCTGTGTGAGGCAGTTTTTTTTTTTTTTTTATGAATATGGTTTGAGTCGCTCACACTGACCAGTCGCTACCATTCGCTCCCATATAGCGCTGTACCGGTGTTATAGCGACTCACACATCAAATTCATCAATGCCGGCAATGTTACTACAACGACTGAGGCGCCCTGTAATAGCGACTCACGGCTGATCAGAGTGACCACTAGCGGTTGCTCTTAACGCTACTGTACAGACGTTCATCTGCCGATACCTGGCACTAGTACCACTTTCCATTATCTAATCTCAGTACCATCTGGGTGATGATAAGTATAGGTTGTCAGTCACCATTAACAAATTATATATTATATATATATATACACACATATATATATATATATACATATATATATATATATATATATATATATTTATTTATAGCTATGCTGGGTACCACCTGATAGAATCTTGTGAACCAGTGGTACATTGTCATTGGGGTTAGGGAACCCCAATCGCGCTGGATTTTGGTCCACTTTAAAGCGGATGCTCCAACACTGACCCCCCATGCCGAAGCCATGCCCCCAGCAATTTTGAGAGTCTATCCAAAAAGGCTGGGTGCGGGAACGTGTGCGGCCGCACAGAAGCTGGGGATGTTGCGCC
Organism: Gastrophryne carolinensis; assembly: GCA_027917425.1. Lineage (NCBI taxonomy): Eukaryota > Metazoa > Chordata > Amphibia > Anura > Microhylidae > Gastrophryne > Gastrophryne carolinensis. The sequence continues at coordinate 14,275,575 of CM051242.1, read as the reverse complement.
AGCAAAGATTGCATCATGGGACCCGCCGGGATCAGGTAAGACCACTGGCGCCCCGGGGAGTTTCACACATCCGGTGTAGGATGCCCTGCTGGTAGGCTAGCAGCCGGGCCTGGAATATATTAGATTCCAGGAACCTGCCACGCGGCTTTTCACCCGCTTCAATCTAATCCACCCCAACCCAGGGTATCCCAGGGCATCCCCCATTCTCCTAGGTGCACCCCTAGCCAGGGGACTATCCTTTTACATCAGTATCCCAGGGGGAGGGGCCACACTTAAGAAACTATTTAAAGTCTGTAGGTGAACACTCTTTTCAAGAATTGTCCCTTATAGATCTAAATGCGTTTCGGCTTCAAGTTTATATTAATTTGAATAGAGGCTGTTTACCACCCAAGGTAGTACCTGAGATCAGGGGCGGACTGACCATAGAGAGACCCGGGACCTGGTGGGCCTCACTGCTTTGGGACCAGTTGGGCTGCTGATTTTAACACCCACATTTAATCACTTCCCTCTTAGTCTCCCTCTCATCCCCCTGTACCCACAATCCAGGGAACCCCTCCCTTAATGCTATAGCCCTGGCATCGTGGTTGGGGGGGCTTCAGCAAGGGATGTCCCAGGCTGGCCATGGGCTGGTAAAATCCAGGGCTCAGTTTTGACCCCAGTCCGCCACTGCCTGAGATTATAAGATTACTTATTACAATTTTAATAGGTGACCAAAAACCCCCCAAAACCTAATATAATGTACTGAATAGCAGATACTCTATTATATCTTTATTATCATAGTGTTTTGGATGGATCCCTTAAAACACACCTACCTGCTTCCTGACAGTATGACCCTGGCGGGCAGGCGATTGGCTCAGTGGTGCCTCTGGGGCAATAAAAGCCAGGTAGACACTTCCCCCCAGTGGAGGTGGCAGGGCAGAGGCAGTTGGCGCTGGTGTAGTTGTCCAGATCAAACGGCTGAGGGGTCCACGCCGCAGAGACGCAAAACCAACCTACCGAGAGAAATAGTCTGGAAGGAACTGTAACTCAGAGAATACAAACAGAAAACGCCATGAAGTATCTTTCTCTTACCAGCGTCACACTGGCCAGACACAGCACCGAGACCTTCCAAGCCACAGTAATGCCCCGGGGTACACGGCAGGCAGCTGTCCAGACTGTGCGTCCCAGGGTCGGGGTTGTAATATCCGCGGGGGCAGGGAAACTGTGCTCCATGCTTGGTCCCTGGAACACAAAGGTGACATTGGATGATAAATCAAATGTGCTTCTGGGCGTTGATTGGTCATAGACATCCCAGATTTAGAGGGAGTGTCCCTCTTTTGAATCCATGTCCCTCTTTGAGGTGTAACATGCAGATCTGCAGCAATAAATGATTAATTTGCCTATTCAAAGTGTTTCTATTGTTGTAACTGTCAAAACACGTATCAATAAATGATTCAATCACCTATTCAATGTGTTTATATTGTTGTAACTAACTATCTCCTATCCATCCCTCAATGAGGGTTTAACAATTGCCCCCCTTTCTTACCCCAAAACGTTGGTAGGTATTGTGACATCCAATGTCCTAATTGATGTCATGATTACCTCTCTGCCTTATCCCCAACATTCCTACAAATATTGTGTGGGGGGGAAAAGGGACCTAACTCATGCCCTTCATTGGACTCCAGGCATTTTGATTTGGTGCTTGTTGTTGATGTATAAGTCCACCTCCCTAAGGCGTACTATATGGGTTAGGGGGGAAGGTTAGTCCCTCTTGGGCTTTTGGGGGGAGAAACCTTGTAGGTGAGGGAGCTTATTGGACTCTTGTGAAGGGTGTCCCCTACCCTTCTGTGTCAAAAAATAATTCAAAAAGTGTCGTTTATAAAGTGATTTTGTAGAAAGTAATATCATCAGATATTTATTTGCAAGTTTCAGTTCAGGTACATATTTACAGAATACAAATACAGTTTATAGTCGGTTCCGTTGTTTATAGCAATTATGTTCAGTTTGTAGCAAGTTCTATTAAGAATGGCTGATTACAGACGCGTTTCGCGGTTTATCGCTTCCTCAGTGTAAATTGCCATTTGGTTTGGGACATAAAGGGTTAAAGTGGACCAACACCCAGGATTTTGACTATCCTGGGTATTGGTCCACTTCCCCGGGGCACCCCGATCGGGGGTGCCCCGCTGTGTGAAACCCCCCAGAAAGCCCCCAAAACTCACCTCTCCCCGCTCCCACGTGGCCGCGCCGTCCAATCGGCGCCGACGGACAAGCTGATTGACAGCGACGTACAAGCAGCTTGCCCGTCGGCGCCTCCCGCGCGTCACTCTTGACGTGTGCGCGCCCGCGCCGGCCATTCAGAGACGGCCGGCGCAGGCGCGCGCACGTCTAGACTAAGGAGCGCAAGTGAGGCGGCGGCGGCGGAAGCAGCGGCTGGAGAGGTAAGGTTTTTCGGGGGTTTTGGGGGGTTTACACCCCGCGGGACATCCCGATCTCGGATGTCCCGCGGTGTGTGAGGTGATCGGCCCGGGAATCTTATAGATTCCCAGGCCGATCACCTCAGGGTGTTGGTCCACTTTAAAGGCATTAATGTCTGGTTTAGATTACATGGTGCTGATTACAAGTAACAGTAAAAAGGCTGTACCTTTTGCACGTCGCCGGCAGGAGTGTAGTATTAATTGAGATAAGTAGGTAGCTGTGTGCCTGGGGTAGGTAAGTTAAAACGATTAGGTTCCCAAGAGGGACTAACCTTCCCCCCTAACCCATTCCTACAAATAAACAAAATTCTTCAAAGACTTCCTTCGCTTGTGTTTTTTGTGTTTTTAAAATTTGTATGTGTCCAGATTAGTGTCTTTTCTATGTACATAATTTCTATTAAAATCATATATATTTTTATATTTAGTGTGCGGCCTTTTCTAAGGGTTTTGGGGATCAGTCTAGGATCTCCTATTGGTATATTTTAGGTTCTATGTTTCCCTTATGGCTGGCACCTACTCATAAATAGTATTGCGGTGCACCTTCCAAATACGTTTGTAGATTTCAAAGACTTCCTGAGCACAGGTCCATAAATTCAAGTCAAATCAGTAACAGTTACAACCACTGACAAGGAAAGGTGGGGGAGCGCAGCTCGGAGAATAGATTCACTAAAATTGTAACTACGAACAATTTGTCCCCCAGCACCCACCCAGGGGGGTGGCATCCATCTTCCAGTCCCTATAAAAACTGGCGAGTGTCCGGCATTGGGAAAACAAGCAGGAACCTTCCTCCGCCTCCCAGGCTCTTCCTCCTTTCTGTGCTCATTTTATGTATTTTCAGTTATTATTCACAGTAATAATTATTCAAAATGAGCATTAAATATTTAAGGCCGTACCATTCTTGAAAGGGGCTTGGTTATATAGTTCTATGCTTTTTACGTTTATTATTCATTTTATTACGCCAGAACATTTAAATTAAATATTTTGCCATTAGACATGCGCTGGGGGAGCAGCGTATGCAGGGAGAAGCTCGTAACAAAGGCATTTAAGGTTGTCTGCTGCTTAAATACTTACAGGAATGCTTTACTGCTTGCTGCGAAATAACAGCTCCGTACAACTGTTACAAAATCGACATTCAATTTATTTAGTATGGATACTATTTAGTATGGATACTTAAAGCAGAACATAGCCATACATACCAACTTTTCAGGGTGAGAAAGAGGGACATTTGTTAAATTAGACCACGCCCCCTCATTGAGGGATGGATAGGAGATAGGATGTAACCAGGACCGGCTCCAGGTTTATGTGGGCCCTTGGGCGGCATGGCCTTAGTGGGCCCCTTTGTGATGAAGAGTCACATCACCAAATCTGGATGCCCCCTAAACATCATGCTATTTAGATCAAAACTCTAATTTTGGTCTACTTTGAAGCGCACCAAACCCCTTTAAATCCGACCTTGTCTAGAGTCTAAAGGATTTTGGATGCCCCTGTGTGTGACCCCCTCCCCCCGTTGTTCCTGGAACTGCGCTGTGGGATCGCCAGTTTGAGTTAACGGCCAAACCAGGGGGGTTCTTTCACAAACAGGGGCATCCCAAATTGAGATGCTCCTGTAAAGCGGACCAAAACCTCAGGGGTGGAATTGTTGGTTGTGCCAGCGATCCCAGGGGGTTTCACACAGTAGGGTGTCACAGATTGAGATGCTCCAGGGAATTCATCTGGGGTGAGCGACTTAAAAGCTGGACTAAACCCAGCACTTCCCCCCTTGGAATCTAAATCGAGATGCCCCATTGTGTGAAACCCCGACATTCGAGGAGATGTGGGCACCAGCTGTGGCGGTGCCCTCCCAGTCCGCCGCCGGTCAAACGCCATCGCACACCCCAAAGGCCGGGGTGACTGGAGGGAGGGGCACTTTGAATAGGCAAATGAATCATTTATTGCTGCAGATCTGCATGTTACACCTCAAAAAGGAACAAATGAGAACAACAAGGGACAGGGACTCAAATAAGGGACAGTCCCTCCAAATCAGGCACACTAAGGAGATATGGATAACCCGGGTTTGTTTTCTTTCCTGGATTTTTTTCCACTACCCTTTGGGGGGTTGGGGTTCCTTGGCTTGTGGGCACAGTAGGGCTAGGCACAGGGAGATAAGAAGAAGACTAAGGGGCAGGGATTAAATGTGGGTGTTAAAAACAGCAGCCCAACTGGCCCCAAAGCAGAGCGTCCCACTGGGCACTGTCCTGGGTCTCCCTATGGCCAGTCCGCCCTGGTCCAACGGGGCAGGCATGGACTCCCATCCAATCAGAGCCGCTTGCTGTGATAATGTAATTCGCCAAGTGGCTCTGAATAGGATGAATGGGGAGCGTGCGCTCCTGCATTCCCCGCATGCCCGCGGGGTGTGCACTCCCACCCCAGCCTATCTGAATATCAACAATCAGAGCAGTTTGCCAAATCACGTCATTTGAGCAAGTCGCCGTTGCAACGTGTGCCGTTGAACTGGGAAAATGTGTTTATCGGCACCCTGGGGGGTTTCACGCAGCGGGGCATCCTGATTCGGGATGCCCCAAGGGAAAGCCAGCGGCCGGCCCTGAAAGAAGGTTTTAGTGTATATACTGTAAAACAAAAAAATAAAACCAAAGATTTTAGTACTCACCTGAAAATTCTTTGCATTAGAGAGGAACTTTGGGAGCCCTGGGGCATCCGGAATAGCCCCCCAGCCTGTCACAGCGCAGTGCCGCACCTGTTCATTAGAAAACGGGTGTGGGACCACTTTAGGTGAGCTATCACCTCAAAGAAGTGTCTTACCCTTTGCCTTATAAGGTCTTTGTTCCTGCCAACTAAAACATAAAGGTCCTGACCCTGACCAGTCACCGGGACCATTATCCCCAGATTATTTACTGTAGGGAAGATGTTTCTACAACCTTTCTGTTGTAACTGGATATGAACAGATCGATGTTTGGAGTTCTCCAGCTCACTCTGTGTAGTTCACCTATACATTGCATATCTCCCTGATTTGGAGGAACTGTCCTTCTTCTGAGTCCATGCCCCCCTGTCCCACGTTGTTCTCACTTGTCCCTCTTTGAGGTGTAACATGCAGATCTGCAGCAATAAATAATTAATTTGCCTATTTAAAGTGTTTATAGTGTTTAACTGTTACAACTTATCTCCTATCCATGCCTTAATGAGGGGGTGTGGCCTAATATTAACATTGACCCTCTTTCTCACCCTAAAAGGTAGGAAGGTATGCTTTCTGTTGTAACTGGATGTGAACAGATCCATGTTTAGAGTTCTCCACCTGCTGGAACAAAGCCCACTCTGTGTAGTTCACCTATACATTGCATACCTCCCGAGTGCTCCTGATTTGGAGGGACTGTCCCTCTTTTGGGTCCATGTAGGGGGACTCAAGGAGTAGGAGCCCATGTGTCCCTCGTTCTCATTTGTCCCTCTTTGAGGTGTAACATGCAGATCTGCATCGACAAATCATGAATTTGCCTGTTTAAAGTGTTTCTTTTGTTGTAACTGTTACACCCTATCTCCTATCCATCAATCAATGAGGGGGCGTGGCTTCATTTAACAAATATCCCCCTTCCCCGCCCTTAAAGGTTGGTAGGTATGCATTGTCAACTCTGGAAATGGGAGCCAATGAAAGAGCCGTGATGTGACTTCCTGCCTGGTTGTTGATGTAAGCCATTGCATTGTCAAACTGCAGCCCGAACTGGAGCCTTTGGAGAGACAACGGCCGATGGTGTTGGGTCAGTAGAGTAGCTGAAACTTTAGGAACACTGATGGACAGGCCCATCTAGCTCAGAGCTTTGGTTGGAATTCATTTGATCCTGTCTGTGCACTGCTACTGTGCACCCCCTCCACTTCCTGCATCCCAAGCCCCCAACCCCTCCCTGCTCCACTGTCCTCATTGGCTAAGACACCCCAGCTCATCTTTTACCCCTGTAATGCGTTAGCTTCCCATAGCAGGACCATTTCTTTAAAGAGGAACATCGGACCAAAAATAAAAAGGGGCCGAATCTCCCCTCCTATCGGCTTCTACCTACCTTTTGGATGTAGCAGACAACGGCGACATCCGGCTGCTTCAGGGCCCGATCCTCACCCCGCTGTCTGCTTAGCCGTTAATGTCCCACGGCGATCTTGACGCTCAGCAAAGTCTCACTGGATTTCGGGCAGTCCCATTGCACCCTATTTATGGGCACTGTGAAGGCGCAAGATCGGGGGGCGTGCACAGTGCCTGATGGAATGCAAGATGACGCTGCCCGTCGGAAGGTCACCTGGAAACCGAGGGGCCTAGAAGATGGATCCCCCGGCGAGGTAAATAGTACCCAAAGGTAAAACTGGAGGGGGAAGATCGGTGAGGCTTGGGGGAGGTTTTAACCTCCCCCGATGTTCGTCTTTAAAGTGGACCAAAACCCAGGATTTTTACTATCCTGGGTTTTGGACCTTTCCCCGGGGGCACCCCTTTCGGGGATGTCCCACTGTGTGAATTCTCCCAGATCGCCCCCAAAACCAGCTCACCTCTTCCCGGTCCCACGGCGCGTCTAAGAGCAGCCGCTCTGATGGCCGCATCTTCCAGCTACTTTCTAACAGGGAGTGTGCCTGTGCCAAGCATTTGTTAGAGGGAAGCGGAGGATGCAGCCACCAGAGCCGCTGCTCTTAGACGCGCCGTGGGACAGGGAAGAGGTGAGCTGGGCTCAGCGTCCTGGGGACTTTCACACAGCGGGTCACCCCCGATCGGCGCCCCCGGGGAAAGGACCAAAACCCAGGATAGTCAAAATGATTGACTATCCTGGGTTTTGGTCCACTTTGAGTGGTCATATTCACCCTTGTGCATGATCTTTACCTGCAATGCTATAGATTCTACTGTGCAGTGCACTTATTGTCTGCCTGAAAACAACACAAGGGGTCCATGGGGGGGGGGGGGGGGGATCACACAGTGAGGCACCTGGGGGGGGGGTCTAGCGGCCCTGGAATCCTATAGATTCCCGGGCTGATCTCCATGGGTTTTGGTCCACTTTAACAAAACGTGGGTGTTGATCAACTGCAGGGTGGCACCCCCTCGATGGAGTGCCGGTAAAGCCTGTAACTATTACCTGACACCTCACTCCCTCTGGGAAATTCTGCATTTCCCTGAGGAAGCAAGATGTCAGGAAAGAGTTACAGGCTTTACCGGCCCTCGATCGTGGGGGGGGGGAGACCCCGTGCCACCGTGCAGCGGACCAACACCAACGTTTTTTAAAAAGTGGACCAAAACCCACCCTGGAGTCTATGAGACTTCAGAGCAGACATTCTCGCTCCCGCTGTGCTCTGTAAAAAACCCCAGGACGTCTGCAAATCTTACCTTGCCCCCGAGCCCACGGCAAACGCGTGACCAGCGGCAGCATCACTTGCCGCCCTTCTTGCTGTGCGTGGCCCTGCCTGCCCGACCTGGCTTCGCTGGTGGTCTAAAGCTCTGTATCATTAGCTATGCTGATTATTATGCGGCATCACAGAGCCAAGGCCCACCCACCAAATATTTCAAAAGCTAAATCATAAGGTGAAACTATAAACCTTAATATCTCGTCCATTTCTTCTTCAATGTAAAAAATGGAAAACAGTTTAGGACAGCGTCAAACTTAGCCCGACACAATGTTCTTACAATTGCCTTTGGGCCTTATTTATCAAGGGATAGCGCCAGGTAGTGTCTCACTAGCGCCAGGCAGCGCCAGCTATCGGCGGCTACCGACTCCAGAATGCCAGGCGGCGGACACAATCACGCATTTATCACGCTAAATGAGGCTAGCGCCGGCGAGAGCGTCAGCTAGCGCGGAATTCATCATGTAGCCGACTGCAACGAACAGCGCCGCTGGCGCTCTCCAATGCATTTCAATGGAGCAATCTTGAAATATTCATAATTAATTGATAATAATGTTTTTTTTTTTTTTTAAATGGCAAAATTTCTGTGACCACTTCGGCAATGTTAGATATTTTTTTTAAGGTTAAAAAAAAAAATAAAAAATATTTGTGCAGAATTGATCTTACAGGTCTGATATTAATGTATTCATATTACAAAATGTTTAGAAAAACTTGTTTAATTTTTAAATAAAAAAATATGGTTGTTTGGGGGTTAAAAACTACTTTTAACCCATCTCCGCCAGCGCTCTGGGGTTTAAACAAGCATTTCACAGCGTGAGAATTTTTTGAGCGTGATTTGTTAATGAATATGGTGGGAGCCGTTCGCTATGGCCATTCGCTGTCAGGCGCACCCATACAGCGCGGAACCTGTGAAACAGCGACTCCTAACCACGTATTCAACATTACCGCACACCGACTGAGTCGCTGTCAACAAGCGAACTACGGCCAAGCACAGCGAATACTAGCTGGCGCTGTGAAAACCACGCTACTGGCGCTCATCTGTCGCTACCTGGTGCTGTTAATGAATCGGCCTCTTTATCTTCTGTATCCCTTTCATGTTCATTTCATAAATCTTTACAGAATCTCATTGTCTCCTTCCTGCGATAAGTACTTACCTCTAGGGCAGTAGAATCCAGCTGGGCACTGGAATAGGCTGTAGTCAGTGGTGTTCTCTGCGCAGTAATACCCTGCGGGGCACGCCAAGCAGTCTTGTTGATGAGTGAGGGGATTATAGGTCCCCGAAGGACAGGCGAGTGGATGGGAACTTCCTGCCGGGCAGTAATGGCCACCAGGACAGGCGCCTCCTTCTCCGGGAAATGCTGAGAGACACACAACAAAACACAGCTGCAATATTCCACATCCACATTACATCCATAATAATACTATTTACTGTGGCCACTGTGTTTTAAAAACAACTAAACTTCCACTGGGACAAGAACACCACCAGCATCTTGAAAAAAAAAAGTAACAGGTTTAGCCACTAGGTGTCACCCTTGATGCAGGATTAGTGAGCCTAGGCACAGACTAGGGCAGCGATACTCAAATGGCGGACCGGGGTCCGAATGCGGACCAGATTTCCGGACCCTTGCCCTGACAGGCCTGCAGGTTGCTTTGTGTTTTGCCATTCTCAGAACTGCCCTATTGATCAGCAATGTAGTGCTTAGTCTCCCTGCCAGTGTCATGGCTCCCTGGCACCTAGCAGTGCAGTATGAAGTCCAATCTGCTGTAGGTTCTGTGGGGCCAATAGGATTTTTGGGTTGGTGTGGTCTGATTTTTAACTGTCTATCCACCGCCCGGACCTCTACCTCTCACTGGATGCTTTTAAACGGACCTTTACAAAAAGTGGTTGAGTACCCCTGGACTAGGGAAACACCCAGCCGTCACTGCTGATTCCTGGGTCTGTAAATTAAGGCCCTTATTTATGAAGGAATAGCGACAGGTAGCGACTGGTGAGCGGCCGGTAATGACGGGCCCCGCCACGAGAACGCCGGCTCCCCACCACAATCACACATTTATCAAGCCAATCCTGCTTAGCGACTGAGATAGCGCCATATAGCGACTCATTCATCATTATTCCAGCCTCAGCCCACAGCGCCAGCGTCCGACCTTGAACAGCGACAGGTATGACCTCTCGCTACCTGGCGCTCTCCAATGCATTTCAATGGAACAATCTTTAAATATTCATAATTCATTGTTATTGTTTTTTTTGTTTTTTTAAATGTGAAAAATTCTGTGACCACTTTTGCCATTTTAAATCATTTTTTTTAAATTAAAAAAAATAAAAAAAAAAAAAAATGTACAGAATTGATATTACAGGTCTGATATTAATGTATTCATATTACTAAATTATTTTAAAAACTTGTTTTTTTTGGTTTCCAAAAATATGGTTGTTTGGGGGTTAAAAAACTACTTTTAACCCATCGCCGCCAGCGCTCTGGGGTTTAAACATGCATTTTACAGCGCGAGAATTTTTTGAGCGTGATTTGTTAATGAATATGGTGGGAGCCGGTCGCTAGGGCCGGTCGCTATCATGGGCTCCCATACAGCGCGGAACCTGTCAAATAGCGACTCCTCCCCCAATATTCAACATTACGGCAAACTGACTGAGTCGCTATCAACTACCGAACAACGGGCAAGCACAGCGACTACTAGCGGGCGCTCTGAAAATGCCGCTACAGTCGCTCAACTGTCGCTACCTGGCGCTGTTTATGAATCGGCCTCCCCGACTCTGGCACAGGGTCGAATTAAGTGTGGTGGAGGCCTCAAATACAAGTAGGCACCCGCCTACTTACTGGAAGGTCAGATGGAGTCCCTTGTGCCCCCCTTGTGCGGGTGCGTGCTGCTCGGGAACTCCTGCTTTGCCATTCTGGGTGGGGGGTAGTGTAGTCGCCCGGCTGGTCCAGCAGACAGCTAATAAATATGAGCTCGGGGGGGGCCAGTGGCCGGCCAATCCCATTATGTATTCTAAACCCTTTAAACTGGACCTTCAGCATCATTTATTGAAAAGCCCAAACCCTTAAAAAACGATTTCCCAGCATCTAAAATTAATGTATTTTACATTTTTAGTCGCTTACTTATTATTCTTTCCCCCACTGGGCTGCAACTCTGTTCAGGACTTTAGGATACGGGCGCCGCCATCTTGCCTCAGAAGCATCACGTACTGAGGAGAGTGGGATAAAGTACAGGGGGCGGGTTATAGCTGTGCTTTACACAGACAGAGCACAGCTGGGGTCCGGGAAAGGACAGCAATCCCAGAATGCAGAGCGACGCAGTCAGAAGACACTTCCTGTTTGCAGGCTGCCTGATGTTCCATGAGCCGCCATCTTGGATGTTTAAAGGCTCATAACATGCAGTAGATGCAGGTAGGATGATTTTATGGTGAGCAATCTGTATGTACAGGGTGTGGGAAACATATAAGATAGACTCTTATTCAGGGTGAAGGTCCGGATTAATGTGGGCAATCTGTATGTACAGGGTGTGGGAAACATATAAGATAGACTCTTATTCAGGGTGAAGGTCCGGATTAATGTGAGCAATCTGTATGTACAGGGTGTGGGAAACATATAAGATAGACTCTTATTCAGGGTGAAGGTCCGGATTAATGTGAGCAATCTGTATGTACAGGGTGGGGGAAACATATAAGATAGGCTCTTATTCAGGGTGAAGGTCTGGATTAATGTGAGCAATCTGTATGTACAGGGTGTGGGAAACATATAAGATAGGCTCTTATTCAGGGTGAAGGTCTGGATTAATGTGAGCAATCTGTATGTACAGGGTGTGGGAAACATATAAGATAGGCTCTTATTCAGGGTGAAGGTCTGGATTAATGTGAGCAATCTGTATGTACAGGGTGTGGGAAACATATAAGAGAGACTCTTATTCAGGGTGAAGGTCCGGATTAATGTGGGCAATCTGTATGTACTGGGTGGGAAACATATAAGATAGGCTCTTATTCAGGGTGAAGGTCCGGATTAATGTGGGCAATCTGTATGTACAGCGTGGGGGAAACATATAAGATAGACTCTTATTCAGGGTGAAGGTCCGCTTTAAAGCAGACCAAAACCAACTGAACTTGCGAAATATTTTTGGCCAAAGCCCCTGCCGATACTTCCTTCCCAGGGTGTAGAACTAGAAATGGATATTTCCACTTTTCCAATCGTCTTTTTTTGCTCTCCCTCTCTATGAGATGGCAGGTGATCAGTCATTGCATAGGTGTGGCAATGACATCATCGCAAGGCCAAAGGTGTGACATCATTGCCACACACAACAGTGGCAATGAATGGAGGGGGCGGAGTTTTACAGCTAAAACAGACGCCATTATCTGTGATTAGAGTGATGCAGGAGCAGTGAAAATTAGCAAAAGGTGCTTTTTATGGGGGGGAGGAATTCTTGGTTTGATCCGCTTTAAATATTGCAAATTGCCATTTGTTCCTCAAAAGCCCATGAATAAGCCACGCCCCCTAAACCACACGCCCATCACCCTGTAAACTGGTCTCCGAGGCTGGCATCCCTGAATAGAGCAGACGGTGACATGAGGTTGCGGGGGCTCTCTGCTATCTTCCTATTCACTTTTGAATGGCTGACACTACCCAAGGGTTCCAGAGGCACGTGCCCGCTGCTGGACACGATCTTAGGATTAGGTGAGTTTTACAGAGCTGGGCATTGGCATCAAGAGCTAAAGAGAAGACGATTACCTTCATTGCTGGGTGCAGAAGAGGAGACTCCAGAGGTGCAGTAGTATCCTGCCAGGCAACGATGGGTGGGTGCGGACTGGCCGGGTGAGCTGCAGTAATAGCCCGGGGGGCAGGGTGTGCACAGGGATTCCGCAGTAAGGAATAATCTAATCATGGAACAGAGAGATAATACAATTCTGCGATTACTCACCTGTAGAATTGTTTTTACGGTGTACAGCACGGCTTGCTTCATTTCAATTCTTTACATGTGGGTAATCCGCCACCAGGTGGCGCAATCGACTGCAGGAAGACTTGTGGCTCCTCCCGGCCCATGAAAGGGCCAGAATTACCCAGAAGACCCCAGTGTTTGAAAGCAGTAATGCAAGAAGCCGGGAGGCAAGGACCATGTTAGTAAAACACAGCCCACCAAAAGGAACTCTCTCAACAAAAATCACCATAACAAGGCAAAAGAGGAAAACGATAACAAGGGAGGGATGAAGCAAGCCGTGCTGTACACTGTAAAAACAATTCTACAGGTGAGTAATCACAGAATTGTACAGCACGGCTTGCTTCATTTCAATTCTTTACATGTGGGACATCCAAAAGCAGTGTCCATGAAGAAGGGCGGGATCCCCAGAGAGCAATGGCAGGCAGTTCAAGCCACTACCGCCTGGAGCACCTTACAGCCAAAAACAGTGTCAGCTAAGGCCCTAACATCAACCTTGTAAAACTTAGTATGAACCGAAGACCAAGTAGCGGCCTTACAAACCTGTTCAACTGAAGACAGCGTTACCGTCCCAAGCGCAACCTCGGCTCTGCCTCTGACATTCTCCTGTCTTCCTCCTTGGTTACCTCCTCGCACTCCCGCCTTCAGGACTTCTCCCGTGTCTCCCCACTTCTCTGGAATGCATTCCCCCCGCTCTCCATCACTCCAAGTGTCAGGTCTGGAGTTCCTCCACAGCTTGAGTTCCCCTGCTATGTGCCGCTTCACCAGCAGATGGCTCTGTCCTGTAGAGGTGCTGTTAATCAGCCAGCACCTGTGGGACTTCCTGCTCTATATAAGCTGATCCACCCATTCAGCTAGTGGATCAGCATTAAATCTGTCTTCTGAACTGTCTACCCGGACTCTGTCTTTGGACTTCTGAATCTGAATCTGAACCTGTATCTTGTATGTATGCACTCTGATTCCACGTGTATATATAAGTACAGCAGCCTGTTTAATTGTGACAACCAGTGAACAAGCAATATCGTATGCCGTCGCACGCCTACCAAGTGTAGCGGGGGGTGCACGGTTAGCGGTGACACCGCAAATCCACAGATAGCGAAGAAAAACCAGCACTCCAAATGTATGTGAAGATTAGCAAAGCTGTATTCGTACAATGTACAATTAGGAGCAATTAATCCATAGTCCAACGTTTCGGGGGTTACCGCGAACCCCCTTCATCAGGGATAACAAGCAACGTTTTTTCGTTATCCCTGATGAAGGGGGCTTGCGGTAACCCTCGAAACGTTGGACTATGGATTAATTGCTCCTGATTGTACATTGTACGAATACAGCTTTGCTAATCTTCACATACATTTGGAGTGCTGGTTTTTCTTCGCAACCAGTGAACAACACACACATCAAACACAGTTTGCTGCATAGTCATAGCCTCCGTCTCACAGTTCTCAAATTTCTGGTCACTCTTTAATAGAGGATTTCTCCATTGAGAAATCCATGACACCAAGCCTTTAAAAGTGCCCCCAAAACTCACTTCTTCAGACAAGCCTATAACCTGGCTTAAGCAACTCCTATAACCTTCAAATGGCATATGCAACCCAACTCAAGCTCTACCACTTGTGACCCCGCCCCTTTTGTCTCCACCCCCATACTTTAGACTGTAAGCTCGCATGGGCCGGGCTTTCTTTCCTATTGTCTCCTGTACTCACAACACTTGATAGAACCTCGTGGCTTCTAGGTTTGTATTGTTCCCTGTACTATATGTTTTATCTTGTCTGTAATCACACCATGTAAAGCGCTACAGAAGATGATGGCGCTATATAAATAAACAATGATAATAATAATCCCTACAATACTCACAGGCCTGAAAAAGTCCCAGGTGGGCACGGGACTGGTAAGCTTGTTCCCGCAGGGCAGAAGTGACCGACTGGACAAGGGCCTCCAAGAGTCACATTCCAGTTCCCAGTGGGGTTGGGAACCATCGAACCTAGAAGGGACACAGAGCACATTGGGGGTGATTCAGCACCGTTTGATTCTACAGTGTTTAAAGAAAATTGCACAGCTCAATATGGTGCTGAATTGTACCAAGTAAAAATACTGTAAAGAGGAACAACACACAGGAATCTCACTTTCCCGTGTGTTGTTCCTCTATGTAGTGGCATCCCGGATTGGGATTCCCCGCTGTGTGTATCTCCCATATTGGGGGTGATTCAGCACCGTTTGATTCTACAATGTATAAGGAAAATTGCACCACAGCTTAATATGGTGCCAAATTGTACCAAGAACAAAACAATTTAAAGAGGAACAACACACAGGATCTCACTTTCCCGTGTGTTGTTCCTCCATGTGGCGGCATCCTGGATTGGGATGCCCCGCTGTGTGTACCCCTCCAGGTTGCCCTGTTTCACTCCCTACTTCCGCTCCCACAACACAGACTCGCGCACTCAGCCAATCAGCGTCCATCGCTGTCACTCGGCTCCCTTTGGCACCGCTGACAGCTATGCCACCGAGTGGTGCCAAAGGGAGCCGAGCGTCGCCGCCAGCCGCATCCCTGCCTGTTGTGCAGCTGTGGCGTGCACGCGCACAGCTGGAGGTGAGCAGGGATGCGTCCGACAGGGGGGTCCAGAAGGTGAATGAAACTTCCCCTCGCGAAACCCCCCAGATCACCGCAGCCAACTCTGCTCTTCACTGGTTGTATTGGAGGGATGCCCCTCACTGGTTGTAATGGAGGGATGCCCCTCACCGGCTGCAATGAGGGATGTCCCTCATTGGCTGTAATGAGGGATGCCCCTAACTGGCTGCAATGAGGGGAGCCCCTCAATGGCTACAATGAGGGATGCGCCTCACTGGTTGTATTGGAGCGATGCTCCTCTCACTACAGCCCCTGGCTGTAATGTGTTTGCGGAGGCGTTGCCTGTATTATTATTTATTTCATTCTTAGGTGGTGTTTCCCTTTAAGGACCGTGTGGCCAGGGTGTGGCTTAAATGTAAAAAAAAGGTCTTCTCGTGTCCCTCTTTAGGGCTTTCAAAAGTTGGGATGTATGCAGTTTGTCCATCCACTCAGTGTCTGTCTATGCACAATCCGAACCTTTTTACCACTTTGTTGTTACACAGGTGCGCCCCCTTGGTGTATCCTGTTACCTGCTGTGCAGGAGAATCCAGCCTGACAGGGTCCAGATACTGCCGATGAGCCCCAGTCTCTGCAGAACATCCCTATGATGGTAAATCAACAACAGAAGCAGAGGTAGATTAAAGTCCCCGTCCAGACCCACAATGCCCCCCTCCCCATTCCATATTGGAGTAGTATAAAATTGTCATTTTAAGATTCTAACTGATTCTAATACCTGCCGCTTGCCTTGCTTCCATTTCTGGGCTTGGCTCATGACAGGCAGCATGAGCAGCGTTGCTCGGTGAGTCCTGCACATGCCCAGATGTGGTCTCGGACCTGGCAGTGCATCCACTTGCCAAGATGGCTAATGCTGGGAGCAGAGAGGGGTGGCTTTGGAAGGTGGTCATGGGGGAATGTAAAGGAAAGGAGGGCAAACTGACCTCTAGGGAAGAGTTTCAGCCAGACTTAAAGTGGACAAAAACCCAGCTCGATCGGCCCGGGAATCGTTCAAAACCCCCCCGGGGCATCCAAAATCGGGATGCCCCACTGTGTGAAACCCCCCAGGTCGCCCCATTCACTTACTTTGTTTCCCGGTCCTACGGCATGTCTAAGAGCATCAGCCACATCCCGTTATCCCTCTAGCATGCTCCCTGTTAGAGGGAAGCAGAAGATGCGGCCGTCAGAGCCACTGCTCTTAGACACGCCGTGGGACCGGGAAGAGGTGAGTTGGTCTCGGCGTCCTGGGGGTTTCACACAGCATGGCACCCTCGATCGGGTGCCCCGGGGGAAAGGACCAAAACCCAGGATAGTCAAAATCCTGGGTTTTGGACCACTTCAAACCATCCCGGTTTGGGATGCCTTTCTGTGTGAAACCCTCGAGATCGCCTTTAACTGAGGTGCACTTCTGTGCCAGACCATTCAGATAGGCTGGGGGCAGGAGTGTGCCTGAGACTAGAGGGAGCCCGGGATGCAGCCAGCAAGGTTGTTACATCACCCGACAAATTTGAAATAAGCCAATCGTCAATGTCATGGGTGGCTGTGCCTACGGCAGAATTAAATGTTTTTATTTTTTTTTAAGCAAGCCTCCGCTAAGCCCAGAGACATAGGGTTGACTTAAGATGGTTTGGGCCTGCTTTAAAGTCTTTTAGATTCTAGGCTTGGGTTTGGTCCTCCTTAAACCGGACCTTCAGCATCATTTAATGAAAAGCACAAACCCTTAAAAAACTATTCCCCAGCATCTAAAATTAATATATTTTACATTTTTAGTCGCTTACTTATTATTCTTTCCCCCACTGGGCTGCAACACTGTCAGGGAACCGCGGGTCACGTGATCCAACTATAAACCAGGGACCTCCGGACACACAGACCGCGTTCCCTAAAACCCTAGTATAGGAGTCCTCCTATCAAGAATACCAGGCCCAAAGCCTGCGGACACACAGATTTTTGGTTTAAGGCAAACAGATCGCTCAAGTTAAAATTTAAGATTAATGCTATAAGCACACGGGGAGGCCGATTCAGTAATAGCGCCAGGTAGCGACAGATGAGCGCCAGTAGCGTGATTTTCACAGCGCCCGCTAGTATTCGCTGTGCTTGGCCATTGTTCGGTTGTTGACAGCGACTCAGTTGGTGTGCGGTAATGTTGAATACGGGGTTAGGAGTCGCTGTTTGACAGGTTCCGCGCTGTATGGGAGCGCCTGACAGCGAATGGTCATAGCGAACAGCTCCCAGCATATTCATTAACAAATCACGCTCAAAAAATTCTCGCGCTGTGAAAAGCTTGTATAAACCCCAGAGCGCTGGCGGCGATGGGTTAAAAGTAGTTTTTTAACCCCCAAACATGCATATTTTTTGATTAAAAATTAAACAAGGTTTTCTAAACATTTTGTAATATGAATACATTAATATCAGACCTGTAATATCAATTCTGCACAATTTTTTATTTTTTTATTTTTTTACCTTTAAAAAAATATCTAACATTGCCGAAGTGGTCACAGAATTTTTGACATTTAAAAAAAAAAAAAAAAACATTAATATCAATTAAATATGAATATTTAAAGATTGCTCCATTGAAATGCATTGGAGAGCACCAGGTAGCGAGAGGTCATACCTGGCGCTGTGATGGGATTAGCAGCGGCGCTGTTCGTTGCAGTCGGCTACATGATGAATCCCGCGCTAGCTAACGCTCTCGCCGGCGCTAGCCTCATTTAGCGTGATAAATGCGTGATTGTGCCCGCCGCCAGGCGTTCTGGAGTCGGTAGCCGCCGATAGCTGGCGATACCTGGCGCTAGTGAGACACTACCTTGCGCTATCCCTTGATAAATAAGGGCCTAAGCAGTGATAACAAACATTTGGCTATGATAGCATATGAAATGATACAGATGATGCAAAATGCTGTTCTGAGACGGTTACAGGATACAGTGAGTTACACAGAGAACCAATAGTCAGTTACCTTAATATGCAGTTGCAGAGTAGTGGTGATGGGGAGCTCCCACAAGAGGTAAGTGAAGAGCTTACAGATGATTTTGGACACCTCCAGCACGCTGCCGCGAGACCCCTCCAGATAAGTGACAAATGCCTGGCTCAGGGTTATCCTATTTATGCGGCGAGACCCTTTCACCCCCTCCCCTCTGTGGGACGGATTGTCACCTCCCACTGTTCTGGGGCTCGCTTCAGCCCCTAAAACCCTTTAGGGGTTATAACTTTGAGAAGGGGGGTCGTATGGCTTTGGAAGCGGCACCAAACGATTGGGCTGGATGCTGGGCATCCGATGAGTCCAGAAATAGGGTCCCTAAGTGGGTCAGAACCTTAGATCTTCATTTTCCTAGGTTTCACCGGGCTTGGCGACAAAAGAAAACTATCTCCATGTGCGGTTTTGTGAGCCGGTTCTGATTCTGGGACACATGGGGGCGCAGCTATGGTCCGATTGGTGTTGGTGCCGGATGTCTGCGGCTCTCATCTTTCATGTGACAAATTCACAGCCAGGGGTCCAGCTAGCTGCAGACCCAGTGGAGTCTTCTCAGACTAGAGGTGTGAGAGTCAGCAGGAGAGCAGCGGGGGGGGGGGGGGGGGGGGGCTTTGAAGCTCAAACTGCCTTTCCTGAGTGTCAAGACCCCAAGCCCATATATGGACTTCCTTTTCCTGTTGGCCTTGTAATGGCTGACATTTGCTAAGAACAGAGAACCTTAAAGGGGGAGGGAAGGGGAACTCCAGACTTGTATATGTGAGTTTTCTGCACTTAAGCTGGATCATTCCTTCACAAACACTGTTCAGGACTCTAGAATACGGGCGCCGCCATTTTTCCTCAGCAGCATCACATACTAAGGGGAGGGGGGGTGAGCAAGGGCAGGGTCTGGAGCTATTGTATCCGGGATTTGGGGGCCTCGAATACCAGATAATGGGGACTTTCTGTCCGGAGATCTTCCTAAATGGATTGTCCCAAATACAACTCATTACTAGTGGCAGGCAGCAAATAGATTCTATTGGAAGCCAAAAAAAATGGCTGGAGTTGAGCTTTAAAGTGGACCAAAATCCAGGAATTTGACGATCCTGGTTTTTGGTCCTTGTCCCCCCTGGTCCTTGTCTCCCCAGGTCACCCGAACTGACTCACCTTTGCCCAGCCCTATGGCGCATGTGTCCAACAAGCTCGCTCAACTGCGCTGACGCGTTCTCAGGAGCCGAGTCTAGGTGAGCGTGCTTGCACCGCATATCTGCTACCCTCTAAAAGGAAGCGTGCCCACGCCGGCCATTCACAAATGCCTTGAGTGGGCAAGCACCCTGCTAAAGGAATAGTGGGGATAGTGCTGCTTGCGCATGTGCCATTGGACTGGGGCTGATGGAGAGTACACAGAGCAACCTGGGGGGGGAGGTTTCACATAGCAGGGCATCCCGATTCTGGATGCCCCAGGGGGAGGGAATCAATGATTACCTGATGTAGGCGCCATAAACATTAACATTGCCCCTTATTTATTATAATGTACTCTGAAGGATGCAGACAGTGGTGACACATGACATAATTATTACTGGTAGGAGACTATCACCTGGCAGACATGGCCGACATCCTTCAGGTCTTGTGACTCCCGGTTTGGGGTTGAACGTTCCAGGAGGACAGGGAATGGGGGCAGCATCTACTTCTTCAGGGCAGTAATGTCCAGCAGGGCACTGCAAGATGTCACCACCAGCACAGGTATGACCCATGGGACAGACTCTGCAGACAGACTGACCTGGAGGAACATGAAACAATGTGACATCATTGATATTGTGATGTCATGCAGTGAACATACATGTTGGACAAATGAGCCTTTTGGTCTCCTTTTTGGGAGGACATCTTGATTTGGGATACCCGAAACTCACCTTTCCGGCAACCCCCATGGTGCATTTGGAATATCCGAGACTCACCTTTCTGGCAACCCCCATGGTGCATTTGGAATGTACGAAACTCACCTTTCCGGCAACCCCCATGGTGCATTTGGGATATCCAAAACTCACCTTTCCGGCAACCCCCATGGTGCATTTGGAATGTACGAAACTCACCTTTCCGGCAACCCCCATGGTGCATTTGGGATATCCAAAACTCACCTTTCCGGCAACCCCCATGGTGCATTTGGAATGTACGAAACTCACCTTTCCGGCAACCCCCATGGTGCATTTGGGATGTAACCAAACTCACCTTTCCGGCAACCCCCATGGTGCATTTGGGATCTCCGAAACTCACCTTTCTGGCAACCCCCATGATGCATTTGGGATATCCGAAACTCACCTTTCCGGCAACCCCCATGGTGCATTTGGAATGTACGAAACTCACCTTTCTGGCAACCCCCATGATGCATTTGGGATCTAGGAAACTCACCTTTCCGGCAACCCCCATGGTGCATTTGGGATATTCATAACTCACCTTTCCTTAATACATGTCGCACACCTCAATCCATGTCGCACACCTCAATCCATGTCGCACACCTCAGTCCATGTCGCACACCTCAATCCATGTCGCACACCTCAATCCATGTCGCACACCTCAATCCATGTCGCACACCTCAGTCCATGTCGCACACCTCAATCCATGTCGCACACCTCAGTCCATGTCGCACACCTCAATCCATGTCGCACACCTCAATCCATGTCGCACACCTCAATCCATGTTACACACCTCAATCCATGTCGCACTCCTCAATCCATGTCGCACACCTCAATCCATGTCGCACACCTCAATCCATGTCGCACTCCTCAATTCATGTCGCACACCTCAGTCCATGTCGCACACCTCAATCCATGTCGCACACCTCAGTCCATGTCGCACACCTCAATCCATGTCGCACACCTCAATCCATGTCGCACACCTCAGTCCATGTCGCACACCTCAATCCATGTCGCACACCTCAATCCATGTCGCACACCTTAGTCCATGTCGCACACCTCAATCCATGTCGCACACCTTAGTCCATGTCGCACACCTCAATCCATGTCGCACACCTCAGTCCATGTCGCACACCTTAATCCATGTCGCACACCTCAATCCATGTCGCACACCTCAATCCATGTCGCACACCTCAATCCATGTCGCACACCTCAATCCATGTCGCACACCTCAATCCATGTCGCACACCTCAATCCATGTCGCACACCTCAGTCCATGTCGCACACCTCAGTCCATGTCGCACACCTCAATCCATGTCGCACACCTCAGTCCATGTCGCACACCTCAATCCATGTCGCACACCTCAGTCCATGTCGCACACCTCAATCCATGTCGCACACCTCAGTCCATGTCGCACACCTCAATCCATGTCGCACACCTCAGTCCATGTCGCACACCTCAATCCATGTCGCACACCTCAATCCATGTCGCACACCTCAATCCATGTCGCACACCTCAGTCCATGTCGCACACCTCAATCCATGTCGCACACCTCAGTCCATGTCGCACACCTCAATCCATGTCGCACACCTCAATCCATGTCGCACACCTCAGTCCATGTCGCACACCTCAATCCATGTCGCACACCTCAGTCCATGTCGCACACCTCAGTCCATGTCGCACACCTCAGTCCATGTCGCACACCTCAATCCATGTCGCACACCTCAGTCCATGTCGCACACCTCAATCCATGTCGCACACCTCAGTCCATGTCGCACACCTCAATCCATGTCGCACACCTCAGTCCATGTCGCACACCTCAGTCCATGTCGCACACCTCAATCCATGTCGCACACCTCAGTCCATGTCGCACACCTCAATCCATGTCGCACACCTCAGTCCATGTCGCACACCTCAATCCATGTCGCACACCTCAATCCATATCGCACACCTCAATCCATGTCGCACACCTCAGTCCATGTCGCACACCTCAATCCATGTCGCACACCTCAGTCCATGTCGCACACCTCAGTCCATGTCGCACACCTCAATCCATGTCGCACACCTCAGTCCATGTCGCACACCTCAGTCCATGTCGCACACCTCAATCCATGTCGCACACCTCAGTCCATGTCGCACACCTCAGTCCATGTCGCACACCTCAATCCATGTCGCACACCTCAGTCCATGTCGCACACCTCAATCCATGTCGCACACCTCAATCCATGTCGCACACCTCAGTCCATGTCGCACACCTCAGTCCATGTCGCACACCTCAATCCATGTCGCACACCTCAGTCCATGTCGCACACCTCAATCCATGTCGCACACCTCAGTCCATGTCGCACACCTCAATCCATGTCGCACACCTCAGTCCATGTTGTCACACATATTCATGCCTGGCAATGAGTTCTGAGCGAATGGATTGGCGAGCGTCTCCCTGTGGACCCGTAGCTGGCCATTAAGATATGCCGGTGGGGGGACGTGCATGGGATAGAGGAGTGCTGGGGATTCCACCTGAGGCCTGTTTGTACATGTGCATAACTACCAACTTTTCAGGGTGGGAAAGAGGGACATTTGATAAATTGGACCACGCCCCCTCATTGAGGGATGGATGAAGCCACGTCCCCTCACTGAGGGATGGATGAAGCCACGCCCCCTCATTGAGGGATGGATGAAGCCACGCCCCCTCATTGAGGGATGTATGAAGCCACGCCCCCTCATTGAGGGATGGATGAAGCCACGCCCCCTCATTGAGGGATGGATGGAGTCACGCCCCCTCATTGAGGGGTGGATGAAGCCACGCCCCCTCATTGAGGGATGGATGAAGCCGCGCCCCCTCATCGAGGGATGGATGAAGCCATGCCCCCTCATTGATTGATGGATAGGAGATAGGATGTAACAGTTACAACAATAGAAACACTTTATATAGGCGAATGAATCTGTTATAGCTGCAGATCTGCATGTTACACCTCAAAGAGGGACAAATGAGAACAACGAGTGACAGGGGGACATGGACTCAAAAGAGGGACAGTCCCTCTAAATGAGGGACAGACGGGATGTATGATGTATAGTTGAACGGTTTCCTTACCAGAAGAATTGCTGTAAGTCCCTTCAGGGCATGGAATGGGCTCAGATGCCCCTGCGGGGCAGAAATGCTTTGCGGGACACATGTCTCCAGTGACTCCATCTTGTGGTCTTGGGCTTGCAGATCCGAGAAGACAGAAATACCCTGCACACCAAAAACACAGCCATCATCACTCTTATTCAGGAAGCTGTGTCACTGCCTTGAAGGGCTTACAAGTGTCAGTGTCATGATCAGGTAGAGGGAGGAAAGATTAGAACCTTCCTGGAGTTTGTATTAATTGCACTTGGTGTCATTGGTATCTATGTAAGGATTTAAACCGGACCTTCAGCATGATTTAATGAAAAGCCCACATCCCTAAAAAACTATTCCCCAGCATCTAAAATTAATATATTTTAAGTTTTTAGTCACTTGCAACTCTGTTCAGGACTCTAGGATACGGGCGCTGCCATCTTGCCTCAGAAGCATCATATACTGAGGAGAGGAGACTGGGATAAAGTACAGGGGGGCGGGGTTATAGCTGTGCTTTGCACAGACAGAGCTGGGGTCAGGGAAAGGACAGCAATTCCAGAATGCAGAGCAGCACAGTCAGAAGACACTTCCAGTTTTCAGGCAGCCTGAAGCTCCATGAGCTGCCATCTTGGATGTTTAAAGGCTCATAACATGCAGTAGATGCAGGTAGGATGATTTTTAATGTGAGCAATCTGTAAGTACAGGGTGTGGGAAACATACAAGACAGACTCTTATTCAGGGTGAAGGTCCGGATTAATGTGAGCAATCTGTATGTACAGGGTGTGGGAAACATATAAGACAGACTCTTATTCAGGGTGAAGGTCCGGATTAATGTGAGCAATCTGTATATACAGGGTGTGGGAAACATATAAGACAGACTCTTATTCAGGGTGAAGGTCCGGATTAATGTGAGCAATCTGTATGTACGGGGGGGGGGGAAACATATAAGATAGACTCTTATACAGGCTGAAGGTCCGCTTTAATGCACCGCGCTTCAGCATAGGTTATGGCGGCAGCCCCCTGCTCCCCTGTGTATTGTGTGCTTCTGTGGGCCCGGCCTATCTGAATGGCTGGGCACTGGATCACACTCAACTGCAGGAAAAACTGCAATGCGACAAGGAACCGGTGGGAAGGGAAGGTGTTGCGGTTGATCTGGGGGGGGGGTCACACAGTGGGGCATCCCATAGACACCTTGTCTTGTAGACTCCAGGGCCAGCCGCAGGGAGTGATTGGCCCACTTTAACTAGTGTAAAGTGTATCGTAGGGCCATAAAAGGGTGATGAGTTATAGAAAAGTCAAACATATGAAACTAGTTACAGCATGATGAGTCACAGAACCCCACACATGCTGCCTTTGTACTGCCATGTGCAACATGTGACTGGGAGGCAGTGACAGACTGGGGCGAAAAATCAGCCCTGGATTTTACCAGCCTGAGACATCCTTGCTAAGGCCCCCCAACCATGATGCTGGGGCTATAGCATTGGGGGCTGGGGTTCCTTGGCTTGTGGGTACAGGGGGCTGAGAGGGAGACTAAGGGGGGCAGGGATTGAATGTGGGTGTTACAAGCAGCAGCCCAACCAGTCCCAAAGAGATGCGGCCCACCTGGCATTGCCCCGGGTCTCCCTATGGCCAGGCTGCCCCTGCTGAGAGGGATGAGCGGTGTAACTGGGTGGGGTCAGAGAGAATATACTATAAGAAAGGAGCTTTCTGTAGGGTTGCTCTTGGGGAGGTGTAATCGAGGCACTGACCACTCAGAATTCTGAGCCCAGCTGGGCAAGAGAGGAAGACCAGTGGCAAGCCTTGTGGGCCTTAAGCTGAGATACGTCTCAGGTACTCACAAGGGAGGGATAACTCCATACCCGGCAACTTTTCAGAACGGGAAAGAGGGACATTTGTTAAATTAGGCCACACCCCCTCATTGAGGGATGGATAGGAGATAGGATGTAACAGTTATAACAATAGAAACACTTTAAAGTGGACCAACACCCAGGATTTTGACTATCCTGGGTCTTGGTCCACTTCGGTGGGGCACCCCCAATAGGGGTGCCCCGCTGTGTGAAACCCCCCCCCCCCGATCACCCGGAAAACTCACCTCTCCCCGCTCCCACGTGGCCGCGCCGTCCAATCAGCGCGGACGGACAAGCGATCTGACAGCAACGGACAAGCGGCTCCTCCGCCGCCGCCTCCCGCGCGTCACTCTTGACGCACGCGCGCCCGCGCCGGCCATTCACAGACGCCCGGAGCGGGCGCGCGCACATCTACAGGGGCATGAGGGAGGCGGCGGCGGCCGGCCGCCGCCGAAGACAAGGTAAGGGGATTTGGGGCGTTTGGGGGGGGTTTCAGCCCCCGCGATGGTCCACTTTAAATAGTCAAATGAATCATTTATTGATGTAGATCTACATGTTACACCTCAAAGAGGGACAAATGAGAACAACGAGGGACATGGACTCAAAAGAGGGACAGCCCCTCCAAATCAGGGGCACTTGAGACGTATTTAAAGTGGACCAAAATCCAGCTTGATCAGCCCAGAAATCTATAAGATTCCCCGGCTGATCGATTCCCAACCGGGGCTTTCAAAATTGGGATGCCCCGCTGTGTGAAACCCCCGAGGTCACCCTGTTCAATTACCTTGCTTCCCGGTCCAATGGCACATGCACGGGCTGTGGCCGCATCCCCACTATCCCCCCAGCAGGGCGCGTGCCCACGCCAGCTGCTCGTGAATGGCCTGTGCGGGCACGCTCCCTGTTAGAGGGAAGCGGGGGATGCGGCAGTCAGCCGCTGGCCTTAGACGCCGTCTTAGATGGTGTGACATCAGCGGCTCCGAGCATGCTGATTGGACGAACGGCGGCGCATGCGCCGTAGGACCAGAATGAGATGAGTTTCTTCGGGCGATCTGGCGGGTTTCACACAGTAGGCACCCCCGATAGGATAGTCAAAATCCTGGGTTTTGGTCCACTTTAACTCCAGAGGTTACTTGCTCCAATTTAAGAGGAAGTGTGGCGTGATATCCACTCACTGTGACGTGTAAGCCATTGTGTAAAGCCATTAGCCTCGATTCAGAGACACATTGGTCCGGACTTCCGTAGCTGTCTGTGAAAGTTTTGGTGGGTGTTTGTCATTTTTTTGCTTTTTTTCGTCCATTTTCTACTCGCACGAACGTTCGGGAATGCACTTCCGATGATAGGAAGCAAATCGGAACATTTCCGTTAGTTCGGATCATTTTCCAAACAGAATCGGACATTTTCCGTTCGTTCAGATAACTTGCGTTGTTGGGATGGGTTTCCGTCTGATTCAGAGAGCTGATTTCCGAGGGACCACCACCCTATAAATCCGTTTCATTTCCGATCCACTTACGAGACCTTTGAGGGCTCGGATTGCTATTGTTGAACATGTTTTGTGGCTATGTGGAGGAGTCTAAGGAGATTTACAAAATACATCAACACAAAACTAATGGGCCCAGAAATATTTAAAGATGAATATTCACATGACCGAGAAGTGATTTGGGTAAGTTTTAGGGGGCTAAAATGGAAGAAGAACCTAACCGAGAAGTGGTTTGGGTGAGCTTTAAGGGTCCAAAAGGGAAGATGGAGGACAATGCTAAGTGGTTTGGGTGAGCTTTAACCTCCTTAGTGGTGATCCCGAGCGTGACTCGGGGTTAATTTGCGCTGTAAGTGGCGGTAACCCCGAGTCACGCTCGGGATCGATTTGGGAGCAGGAGCGGGCGGCGCAGTCTCCTTACCTTCTCCCTGCGATCCAGCAATGTCCCCGCTGCGATCGCAGGTGAGAGCCGCGGCTGCGGCGTCCGTCTCACTTCCTGGTTCCGTCTCTGTGAGCCGCAGAGGCTCATGGGGGCGAAGCCGTGCGTCAGAGACAAATGTAATGGTAACGCTTTCGTTACCATTACATTTGCCTCTATCATAACGCCAGGGGGGTTAAGGGTCCAAAAGGGAAGATGGAGGATAGTGCTAAGTGATTTAGCTAAACATTGTAGTAGAAGTGAGGGTGGCAAATATGTAGGCGAGCACTTTAATGAGTTAAGTTTGTAGTGCGCAGGCGCAAGATCGTAAGGATTTCTGTCTGGACGAATATTTATTGAAAAAGGGAAACAGAATCGAACGCGAAGCGTAAGGGATTCGATGGAGGATACGATGGGAAAAGGGCAAAAACGAAAACCTACGTTGTAACATGTGAAAATGAAACGGAAAAGTCTGGATGGAAAATGACATCCTCATAATTCGTAATCTGCCGTATGAACGGACGGAAACTTTACAGAAGGTTTTCAATGCACGCATAGAATCGCTCGTACACGTACACGTACACATACGAGAGCGAAAACATTTCACAAAAAAAAAACAGATCGGAACTAAAACGGAAGTTTTTTTTGTCTCTCTGAATCGAGGCTATTGTGATTCTTCTGCACCCTATAACCTGCTTTTGAATTATTATTGTTATTATTGTTTATTTATATAGCGCCATCATCTTCCGTAGCGCTGTACAAAGTAGTAATTACAGATAGGGTAGAAACATATAGTACATTTGAATGAGAATAAGAGCTTTGGTCTAATCTGGGGTTACACTATGAATACAGACACAGGCACCACGGTGTCCCCAGGTACAAAGAACCCCCCCCCACTCATCACTCGCCACCAATGGCCCAGCGTATGTGCCTTGACTTACCTTTGTGACAGATTCCAGCCGGCTCCGCTAGGCCGGGCACATCACAGTACAGACCGGGAGGACACGACAAACACCAGGAGCCATTCACTGATCCTCTGCGGCTGTTCCATGTTCCGATGGGACAAGCTTCCTTCATCCCCTTATAGCAGTAGTGACCAGCAGGACAAATGTCACCAAACTGTAAACCCACCTGATTGGGAAATGCTTGGAGTTAAGCACAGACAGAGAAATGGTTAAAAGCCAAAACTTTATGGAAAATATAATAACTAGAGATCAGCAAACCCGAAACACATTGTTCAGGTCCGGGCTGCACATCGCAGGTTAAGGTCCTTGGACCCCAACACATACGTCAGACAGAAGCTTGTGTTTGGGTTGTTGCGTTCGGCCGAGGGGTGGGGATCGTATAGTCCCATCCAATGGTGGGCCTGAGGGGGGCAGTATAGTCCCATCCAATGAGTGGGCCTGGGGGGCAGTATAGTCCCATCCAATGAATAGGCCTGGGAGGGCAGTATAGTCCCTTCCAATGAGTGGGCCTGGGGGGCAGTATAGTCCCATCCAATGAGTGGGCATGAGGGGGGGGGGCAGTATAGTCCCATACAATGAATAGGCCTGGGGGGGCAGTATAGTCCCTTCCAATGAGTGGGCCTGGGGGGGGGGGCAGTAAAGTCCCATCCAATGAGTGGGCCTGAGGGGGGCAGTATAGTCCCATCCAATGAGTGGGCATGAGGGGGGGCAGTATAGTCCCATACAATGAATAGGCCTGGGGGGGGGCAGTATAGTCCCTTCCAATGAGTGGGCCTGGGGGGGGGGCAGTAAAGTCCCATCCAATGAGTGGGCATGAGGGGGGGGGCAGTATAGTCCCATACAATGAATAGGCCTGGGAGGGCAGTATAGTCCCTTCCAATGAGTGGGCCTGGGGGGCAGTATAGTCCCATCCAATGAGTGGGCCTGGGGGGGGGGCAGTATAGTCCCATCCAATGAGTGGGCCTGGGGGGGGGGCAGTAAAGTCCCATCCAATGAGTGGGCCTGAGGGGGGCAGTATAGTCCCTTCCAATGAGTGGGCCTGAGGGGGGCAGTATAGTCCCATCCAATGAGTGGGCATGAGGGGGGGCAGTATAGTCCCATACAATGAATAGGCCTGGGGGGGGGCAGTATAGTCCCTTCCAATGAGTGGGCCTGGGGGGGGGCAGTAAAGTCCCATCCAATGAGTGGGCATGAGGGGGGGGCAGTATAGTCCCATACAATGAATAGGCCTGGGGGGGGGGGCAGTATAGTCTCTTCCAATGAGTGTGCCTGGGGGGGAGGGCAGTAAAGTCCCATCCAATGAGTGGGCATGAGGGGGGGGCAGTATAGTCCCATACAATGAATAGGCCTGGGGGGGCAGTATAGTCCCTTCCAATGAGTGTGCCTGGGGGGGGCAGTAAAGTCCCATCCAATGAGTGGGCATGAGGGGGGGGCAGTATAGTCCCATACAATGAATAGGCCTGGGGGGGGGGGGCAGTATAGTCCCATCCAATGAGTGTGCCTGGGGGGGAGGGCAGTAAAGTCCCATCCAATGAGTGGGCATGAGGGGGGGGCAGTATAGTCCCATACAATGAATAGGCCTGGGGGGGCAGTATAGTCCCTTCCAATGAGTGTGCCTGGGGGGGGCAGTAAAGTCCCATCCAATGAGTGGGCATAAGGGGGGGCAGTATAGTCCCATACAATGAATAGGCCTGGGGGGGCAGTATAGTCCCTTCCAATGAGTGGGCCTGAGGGGGGCAGTATAGTCCCATCCAATGAGTAGGCCTGGGGGGGGGGGGCAGTAAAGTCCCATCCAATGAGTGGGCATGAGGGGGGGGGGCAGTATAGTCCCATATAATAAATAGGCCTGGGGGGGCAGTATAGTCCCTTCCAATGAGTGGGCCTGAGGGGGGCAGTATAGTCCCTTCCAATGAGTGGGCCTGAGGGGGGGGGGGCAGTAAAGTCCCATCCAATGAGTGGGCATGAGGGGGGGGCAGTATAGTCCCATATAATAAATAGGCCTGGGGGGGCAGTATAGTCCCTTCCAATGAGTGGGCCTGAGGGGGGCAGTATAGTCCCTTCCAATGAGTGGGCCTGGGGGGGGGGCAGTATAGTCCCTTCCAATGAGTGGGCCTGGGGGGGGGGCAGTATAGTTCCATCCAATGAGTAGGCATGGGGGGAGGGGGCAGTATAGTCCCATACAATGAATAGGCCTGGGGGGCAGTGTAGTCCCGTCCAATGAGTGGGCCTGAGGGGGCGCAGTATAGTCCCATCCAATGAGTGGGCAGTATAGTCCCATCCAATAAGTGGGCCTGAGGGGGGCAGTATAGTCCCTTTCAATAAGTGGGCCTGAGGGGGGCAGTATAGTCCCATCGAATGAGTGGGTCTGGAGGGGGGGGCAGTATAGTCCCATCGAATGAGTGGTCCTGGAGGGGGGCTGTATAGTCTCATCCAATGAATGGGCATGCTAGAGGACAGCAGCGCTCCAGATAGACATTAGTGGTGTCACAGGAACTGGCTTTACTGGAAGGTCACCTTAGATGGTGGCTAAACACAGACAGGAAAAGAAGGAAGTACCGGTCATAGAGCAACTGAACACACAGGAAATACAACACAGTAGTAAAATGCAGACTCTACAACTGAGCACAGCGCCATCTAGTGTCATAACTTGTCATAGCTGTAAACAATCAAATTTAAAGACAAACTGCAAGCGTATATCTCCAACATGAATAGACAATGACACTTACGGGATGAGAAGTGTTGGTGCCTCGTGTACAGTAATACCCCGGCTCACAATACCCTTCAGGCTGGGACAACCCTGGGCGGCTGCAGAACATACCCGAAGAGCAGGGCTCACAAAAGTCAACGGCAGCATTGCCAACTGAATTAGAAAAGGTTCCCTATAGAAGTGTAAATCATACAGTACAATGGGAGCATTGCAATACAACAAGGAGAGGCTCAATTTATCTCTGTAACAATTTACAGCTTTGCCCATTAAAGCATTCTTACCGCTGGGCATGGCATTGCCAAAGTGCTTCCGAGGGGGCAGTAATGGCCTTGGGGACAGGCATTGACATCAGATAAATTGCTTGAATTACAGAAGTTTCCCAGAGGGCACGCTCTGCAGGAACTCTGACCGCTGAGCTGCGGATTAAGGAGCAAACGATTAATCTTCACTTGAAAGGGTTGTTGCCAAAAGAAGCTTAAAAAGTGTTTTGTGAACTCAAATCACGAAGCTAACGCATGACCACAGTAAGCATGCGGGGTGCAGAAGGCCCTCAACATAACAGAAACTTGGATAGATCCCCATTGGAATTCAATAATGATAAATGTTAAGTTAGGTAGAGCTTTAGAATATATAGTTTGCCAAGTACGTAAATTGCTCAAAAGGGATTCATTTTAGCAACAACAATAGAGGCGTGAAAGAAAAGAATGGGGAACAGAGAGAACAGAGAGAACAACAATGATTTGCATTAGGAAGATACCTTGGATGATTAACTAACTGCTTTAGTGGGATTCCCAGGTGTTTGCTCACTGCAGCATTTACTCATCAAAAACTGCCCCGTACATACGAGTATGGCCACCACTAGTCCAGCGTACAGAAGCGATAGATCTCAGGGAGCCATATATTGGGATGGGAGGTTAAAATATTAGGATGGGCTATCTTTTCCTTCTGTTGAGACTATAACAAACAAGATGAGTCACTCTGAAAAGCCTGCCAGCTCCCTGGTGTAAGTTACATTGTTTAACATTGTAACGTTAAGCCAAAATGCAGCTGATTTATCTTAATTGTTTCTATTCTAATCAGCTGAGATACATTGCAAAGCAGTCACAAGCCTGCTATTGGAATGTAAATAGCTTAGAGATAGCTTACAGCTCAATGTGATGAGTGCATCGCGCTGCGTGATGGAGAGAATGCTGCGAAGATTGTCTCCTCTGTAGTTGGATGAAGACCTGTGAACACCTGAGTGAAAGGGTTAATAGGTTTCACTGGCTCTTCTAGTCCATCTGCATAGAGTGCCCTTGCAGTGCTGGGGACTACCCTTAAGAAACTATGACACGTACACGAGGTACAGTTTCTCAGAGTGATTCATTGTTTATTGTTCTCAGCTCGTATATATGCACAGCACAAAGAATTCTCTAAAAGGTCCAACCCTCCTTGTAACAATTCAGGAGATTACATAGTACGCCCTGATGATAAAAACGAAACTTGGAGGTCTCATACATTGGGTAAGTTCATCTTTATGTGAAACTTTGTATCTTCATGTACATCAATCAAATTTGTATAATTAACAGTATGTATCCTTACGAATATTCACAGGCGAAGTATTAAAGCGGACCAAAACCCACTGAACTTGCAAAATACATTTGGAAAAAGCCCCTGCCGGTACTCCCTTCTTAGGGTGTAGAACTAGAAATAGATATTATCACTGTTTGAATTGCCCTGGGAACACTTTATTTTTTCCTGTCTATCTCTGTGACATGGCAGGCGACCAGTCATTGCATAGGTGTGGCAATGACATTATTGGCACACACAACAGTTTCAATGAATGGAGGAAGCGGAGCTTTACAGCTAAAACAGGCGCCATTATCTGGGATTACAGTGAAGCAGGAGCAGTGAGAATTGGCAAAAGATGCTCCTCATGGGGGGACCAATTCAGGGGATGCAAGTTAAAAATGTGGGTTTTGGGCCACTTTAAATTATATATAAAGTATACAGGGGTTTACAATGACAAAAAATACTGTGAATATGTGATGTTGTGTTAAATATGAAGAGAAACACCTTTGTATGTTTAATGCTGTGACAATTTCAGAATACACAGGACCAACATCAAGTTGTTTTTATGTAGTTTTGTTGTATTTTGATAATATACATATATTAATTTTAAATGTGAGTCCTTTCCAAACCCGGGCTGTTACTACCACCAGCCTAGGTGATATATATATATATATATATATATATATTAGTATATATTTAGGCTAAACAGTAAATAGTGGCTAGGTCTCACAAACTGAACAAAACTATATTTAATATGTTTTGGCCTGAGAAATACCACAAAAAAATTGTAAAAAAATCAGCCACTCGTTACAGTGTAACAGGTCTGGTCTGTCTGATTTGTTATAATGTAAAAGCAAGATGCTGTCCAGCTTGTTACAATGTAATAGCGGGATGCTGTCTGGCAATGTAACAGAGGGACAATGGCCAGGAAGTGGTGCGAGGCAGCACTAGTTTTATCCCACCAGTGAATGCTGCATCTGTAAGTTATTAACTCTAAACATTTACAGAGTCATAATTAATATGTCACATGGTCGCCCCTTGCTTCCCCCCCCCCCTTGACAATTTGTAGGAAACATTGAATAAAATATTCTTACTGGTTGAAAGGTTCCTGGGGGGCACGGTTCTGGTCTGAAAGCTCCTGACTGGGAGAAGAAGCCTGGTGGCACCTCATGTTGCACGGGTGAATGAGAGCCCTCTGTGCAATAGTACCCGGCGCTACAGTTTCCAGCGGGTGCCGATCCCACCTGACCATCGCAGAACATCCTACAGAGAAGGGACAATGGTAAATTGGAGACTTCGTTCCTTTGCTGCACAGAACATAAAGGAACAACTCATTACCCAGGTGGGCAAGTTAAGCACTGGCTCAGTCTAGCCAGGCCTGTCTGGTTACTGTAGGTGCCAGGAGGGCACATTGTTGGCCACCCGGATCCAGCTGGGCAGTAACTTCCAGCCGGGCACACGTCTCTGGAAGGAAACTAAACATAAATAAAGAGAGTTAGAAAACACATTTACAAGGTATTAATGATAATGATTTCATATGTTCTGTATGTTATGTGTGTCCAATGGCCTTTTATCGCCAGCGGAGGCTCCAAATGTTTCCTTGCACATGTAATCTGGTACTGGTGCACCTAGCCAAACTAAGAGGCTGATTTATTAATAGCGCCAGGTAGCGACAGTTGAGTGACTTTAGCGGTATTTTCACAGCGCCCGCTAGTAGTCGCTGTGCTTGGCCATTGTTCGGTTGTTGATAGTGACCCAGTCGGTGTGGCGTAATGTTGAATACAAGGTTCCGAGTCGCTATTTGACAGGTTCCGCGATGTATGGGAGCGCATGATAGCGACTGGTCAGAGCGACCGGCTTCCACCATATTCATCAAAAAATCACGCTCAAAAAATTCTCGTGCTGTGAAATGCATGTTTAAAGTGGACTGTCACCCAGGGGTGATTGGCCCGGGAATCTATAAGATTCCCGGGCCGATCACCTCCCTCACCGCGGGGCATCCGAGATCGGGATGTCCCGCGGTGAGGGACCCCCCCCAAAACCCCCTAAAAACTTACCTCCCACGCGCCCCTCTAGGCGTGCGCGCCCCCGCGCACTGTCAGCTGTCACCCGCTTGTCCATGGCTACGTGGGAGCGTGGTGAGGTGAGTTTTGGGGGCTTTCTGGGGGGTGCCCCCCTGAAGTGGACCAAAACCCAGGATAGTCAAAATCCTGGGTGTTGGTCCACTTTAAACCCCAGAGCGCTGGCGGCGATGTGTTAAAAGTAGTTTTTTAACCCCTAAACCACCATATTTTTGGAAACCAAAAAAAATAAAAGTATTTTAATTAATTTAGTAATATGAATACATTAATATCAGACCTGTAATATCAATTCTGTACATTTTTTTTTTTTATTTTTTTGCCCTTAAAAAAATTATCTAAAATGGCAGAAGTGGTCACAGAATTTTTCACATTTAAAAAAAAAAAAAACATTAATAACAATTAATTATTAATATTTAAAGATTGTTCCATTGAAATGCATTGGAGAGCGCCAGGTAGCGAGAGGTCACACCTGTCGCTGTTCAAGGTCGGACGCTGGCGCTGTGGGCTGAGGCTGGAATAATGATGAATGAGTCGCTATATGGCGCTATCTCAGTCGCTAAGCAGGATTGGCTTGATAAATGTGTGATTGTGGTGGGGAGCCGGCGTTCTTGTGGCGGGGCCCGTCATTACCGGCTGCTCACCAGTCGCTACCTGTCGCTATTCCTTCATAAATAAGGGCCTAAGCATGTGCACACGTGCACGCGGCTGCAATGATGCTTCTTGTCATTGCAGGCTTGCTGCTGTGTGCCTATAGACAGTAGAACATATTCCATCTTAATGTGCCCATACACATGGCCACACATAGCAAGTCTGCCCCCTTGATCAGCGATGTTGTGCTAAGTCTCCCTTCTAGTGTCATGGCTCCCTGGCACCTAGCGTTGCAATATGGAGTACTGCACGGGGTGGGAGGTGGCAAGGTACACACAAACTATGGCCCTTATTTATGAAGAAATAGCGACAGGTAGCGACTGGTGAGCAGCCGGTAATGACGGGCCCCGCCACGAGAACGCCGGCTCCCCACCACAATCACACATTTATCAAGCCAATCCTGCTTAGCGACTGAGATAGCGCCATATAGCGACTCATTCATCATTATTCCAGCCTCAGCCCACAGCGCCAGCGACCGACCTTGAACAGCGACAGGTATGACCTCTCGCTACCTGGCGCTCTCCAATGCATTTCAATGGAACAATCTTTAAATATTAATAATTAATTGTTATTAATGTTTTTTTTTTTTTTTTTTTTTTTTTTTTTAACGTGACAAATTCTGTGACCACTTCTGCAATGTTAGATAATTTTTTTAAGGTAAAAAAAAAAATTTGTGCAGAATTGATATTACAGGTCTGATATTAATGTATTCATATTACTAAATTCTTTAAAACAATTTTTTTTTTGTTTCAAAAAATATGGTGGTTTGGGAGTTAAAAAACTACTTTTAACACATCGCCGCCAGCGCTCTGGGGTTTAAACAAGCATTTTACAGCGCGAGAAATTTTGGAGCCTGATTTTTTGATGAATATGGTGGGAGCCGGTCGCTCTGACCAGTCGCTATCATGCGCACCCATACATCGCGAAACCTGTCAAATAGCGACTCGTCACCTTGTATTCAACATTACTGCACACCGACTCAGTCGCTATCAACAACTGAACAACGGCCAAGCACAGCGACTACTAGCGGGCGCTCTGAAAATACTGCCGCAGTCGCTCAACTGTCGCTACCTGCCGCTATTAATGAATCGGCCTCTATGTTTCTCTGTCTCTTTCCCCCATCTAATAGTTTCCCCCCAGCTCAGCCCCATCCACCCCTGTCCCACCATCTCGTTACCCCAGCTCCTGCCCCATCCATCCCTGTCCCCTCAGATCTGCCCCGTCCAGCCCAGTCTTTCTGCCCCATCCATTCCTGTCCTCTCAGTTTTGCCCATCCAATCCCCAGCCCCCCAGCTTTGCCAATCCATGACACTTTCTTCCAGCTCTGGCCATCTACCCCCCAGGTCTGCCCATTCATTGCTGTCCTTCTAGTTCTGCCCATCCATCCCTTCCCCTAGCTCTCTCTCCATCCCTCTCTGCCCTTCCTGCTCTGTCTATCCATCCCTCTTCCTTACAGCTTCTCTCTCATGCACCCCTCTTCCCCGAGCCCTATTTATCTATTCTTATTACCAGACCTTATTGCCAACATTTTGGGCCCTAGTCCACCCCTATACAAGGTCTGCACAGGATGCAAGCGGGGGCGGAGGTTGGGGGGGTTTAAACAGTGTGCAGCGGGTCAGAGCTGTAGGTTCTGTGGGGCTAAAAAAAAGAAAGGAATAAAAAAAAAAAAAAGTTCCTGTTTTTCCCAGTGCCTAATAGGATTTTGGGGTGGGGCAAGCAGCCTTTTTTTTTTTAGGCCCTTATTTATCAAGGGATAGCGCCAGGTAGTGTCTCACTAGCGCCAGGTAGCGCCGGCTATCGGCGGCTACCGACTCCAGAACGCCAGGCTGCGAACACAATCACGCATTTATCACGCTAAATGAGGCTAGCGCCGGCGAGAGCGTCACCTAGCGCGGGATTCATCATGTTGCAGACTTCAGCGAACAGCGCCGCTGCTAATCCCATCACAGCGCCAGGTGTGACCTCTCGCTACCTGGCGCTCTCCAATGCATTTCAATGGAGCAATCTTTAAATATTCATAATTAATTGATATTAATGTTTTTTTATTTATTTATTTATTTTTTTTTTTAAATGGCAAAAATTCTGTGACCACTTCTGCAATGTTAGATATTTTTTTTAAGGTCAAAAAAAAAAAAAAAAAAATTTGTGCAGAATTGATATTACAGGTCTGATATTAATGTATTCATATTACAAAATGTTTTAAAAAACTTGTTTATTATTTTTTTCCAAAAATATGGTTGTTTGGGGGTTAAAAAACTACTTTTAACCCATCGCCGCCAGCGCTCTGGGGTTTAAACATGTATTTTACAGCGCGATCATTTTTTGAGCGTGATTTGTTAATGAATATGCTGGGAGCCGGTCGCTAGGGCCAGTCGCTATCATGCGCTCCCATACAGCGCGGAACCTGTCAAATAGCGACTCCTAACCCCGTATTCAACATTACCGCACACCGACTGAGTCGCTGTCAACAACCGGACAACGGCCAAGCACAGCGAATACTAGCCGCGCTGTGAAAATCACGCTACTGTCGCTCATCTGTCGCTACCTGGCGCTATTAATAAATCGGCCTCTTGGTTCTGCCTGGGGAATTTATATCCCCTCCCCCAGTGTGCTGATTTCTAACTGTATGCCCCCCCCCCTTCATTGACAGTCCCTCTGCCCGGGCCTTTACCTCTCACTGGATGCCTTTAAATGGACCTTAACAAGAAGTGGTTGGGTATCATGAAAGCCCAGCAGTGGTCCAAGCTCCACGCTTTCAGAGCCGCCATGACCCTGTTGTTGTGTAATGTTTTACAGTCTACTGATATATTTCTATTACAATCATGTTTGGATTGCGATACTCTTATATGTTACTTATAGGTTAAATACCGGGCTTGTGGATCCTTCGGGGCAGTAGAATCCCTCCTGGCACTGACCACTGCTGGCTGAGAGTCCCACACCAGCACAGAACCTCCCGGCCTCGCAAACCCGGCACGCAGCTTCACCAAACAGCCCCTCGTTTGGGTTGTACGTACCCTCTGGACATGGCTCTGGTTGAGAACTGCCAGGATGGCAGTGGAAACCCTGATAGGAAAAAGAATGAATAGAAAGTCAATATGGGTAAAGATCGGTAGAGATTCTTACGTCTCATCCGGCAACACATGCAAAATATTATCTTATTCTTAGAGGCCGATTCATTAATAGCGCCAGGTAGCGACAGATGAGCGACAGTAGCGTTATTTTCACAGCGCACGCTAGTATTCGCTGTGCTTGGCCGTTGTTCGCCTGTTGACAGCGACTCAGTCGGTGTGCGGTAATGTTGAATACGGGGTTAGGAGTCGCTGTTTGACAGGTTCCGCGCTGTATGGGAGCGCATGACAGCGAACGGCCATAGCGAACGGCTCCCAGCATATTCATTAACAAATCACGCTCAAAAAATTCTCGCGCTGTGAAATGCTTGTTTAAACCCCAGAGCGCTGGCGGCGATGGGTTAAAAGTAGTTTTTTAACCCCCAAACAACCATATTTTTAGAAAAAAAAAAACATGTTTTTACAAACATTTTGTAATATTAATACATTAATATCAGACCTGTAATATCAATTCTGCACAAATGTTTTTTTTTTTTTTTTTTTTTACCTTAAAAAAAATATCTAACATTGCAGAAGTGGTCGCAGAATTTTTGCCATTTAAAAAAAAAAAAAAAAAAATAAAAACATCAATAGCATTTAATTATGAATATTTAAAGATTGCTCCATTGAAATGCATTGGAGAGCGCCAGGTAGCGAGAGGTCATACCTGTTGCTGTTCAAGGTCGCTCGCTGGTGCTGTGGGGTGAGGCTGGAATAATGATGAATGATTCGCTATCTGGCGCTCTGTCAGTCGCTAAGCAGGATCGGCTTGATAAATGTGTGATTGCGGAGGGGAGCCGGCGTTCTCGTGGCGGTGAGCGTCATTACCGTTCGCTCACCATTCGCTACCTGGCGCTATCCCTTGTTAAATAAGGGCCTTAGATTAGAGTGAATCTGTCATCAGGAGCGCTCAGGATGGCACTTAGAGATAGGGCCAACTCCAGGTTTATGAGAGCCTCTAACTGGGCTCCTTTGCAGTGTGTCACATCCCATGCCACATATCGTCATGTCACCCTTTATCTCTGCTGCCACCAGTGGGTCCTCTTCTGCCACTTGTACACCCTCTGTTCCTTACTGCCTTCCCCATGCCCACTTATCATTCTCTTGTCCTCAACATCTTCTCTGGTCATTCTCTGGTTCTTGACACCCTTGCCACTGCTGCCAATTACCCTCTAGTCCTTACTGCTAGCGACAAAATCCAACCCACTACCCCCATGAGGATGATCAAATATAAATACTACAAAAATAAGTAGGCCAAAATCATAAAAGGTGCAAGAAGGGATAATGTTTCACTGTTAAAATAATATACCAGACCAGTCAGATACCCCCTGCTGGTGAGCCACTGAACACCACCATGTACCCACTGGGGTATGTGTACCGCAGGTTGAGAAACAGTGTTACAGGTAATCCTACAGCTTGCTTAGAAGAGGCTCACAATTAAAGTGGACCAACACCCATGGTGATCGGTGCGAGAATCTATAAGATTCCCGGGCTGATCGATTACCTGCCCCTGGGGCATCCAAGATCTGTGTGCTTCCCCCCAGGTCGCCCATACACTTACCTTCTTTACCCGGTCCAACGGTGCATGCGCGAGCCACGGCCGCATCCCCGCTATCCCCCTAGCAGGGCATGCACCAGGCATTTGTGTATGGCAGGCGTGGGTATGCTCCCTGTAAAAGGGTAGCGGGGGATGTGGTCGTCAGCGCACTCGGACCCGCGTGACCTCAGCGGATCTGAGCAAGCTGATTGGACGAGCGGCCGCGCATGCGTCGTAGGACCGGGAAGATGTGAGTTGGTTTCGCTGACCTAGGGGGTTTCACACAGTGCGGCCCGCTGATCAGGGTGCCCCAGGGAGCAAGGATCAAAACCCAGGATAGTCAAAATCCTGGGCTTTGGGCCACTTTATTAAACCTATACAAACAGGTAATGGGTTCAGAACGCATTAATCAGGCTCCTCTCCAATGAAAGTGCTCATAGACACATGCCAATGGTGCCTGGATATAACTGGATATAACTGATATGCTGAGTAAGGCGGGATTAGTTTGCCTCAGCCAACAACCTTGTCTTGGGCCCTTATTTATGAAGGAATAGCGACAGGTAGCGACTGGTGAGCGGCCGGTAATGACGGGCCCCGCCACGAGAACGCCGGCTCCCCACCACAATCACACATTTATCAAGCCAATCCTGCTTAGCGACTGAGATAGCGCCAGATAGTGACTCATTCATCATTATTCCAGCCTCAGCCCACAGCGCCAGCGTCCGACCTTGAACAGCGACAGGTATGACCTCTCGCTACCTGGCGCTCTCCAATGCATTTCAATGGAACAATCTTTAAATATTCATAATTAATTGTTATTAATTGTTTTTTTTTTTTTTTTAAATGTGAAAAATTCTGTGACCACTTCTGCCATGTTAGATAATTTTTTTAAGGTAAAAAAAAAAATTGTACAGAATTGATATTACAGGTCTGATATTAATATATTCATATTACAAAATTATTTAAAAAACTTGTTTTTTTTTGGTTTCCAAAAATATGGTTGTTTGGGGGTTAAAAAACTACTTTTAACCCATCGCCGCCAGCGCTCTGGGGTTTAAACATGCATTTCACAGCGCGAGAATGTTTTGAGCGTGATTTGTTAATGAATATGATGGGAGCCGGTCGCTAGGGCCAGTCGCTATCATGCGCTCCCATACAGCGCGGAACCTGTCAAATAGCGACTCCTCACCCAATATTCAACATTACGGCAAACCGACTGACTCGCTATCAACTACCGAACATCGGCCAAGCACAGCGACTACTAGCGGGCGCTCTGAAAATGCCGCTACAGTCGCTCAACTGTCGCTACCTGCCGCTATTAATGAATCGGCCTCCCCGTTTCTAGGATAGGAGCATCGTGCCCATCATAAAAGCACTTGTTTTTCACGGATGAGAAAGAATTTTGGCTCGTCTATGCATTACAGATACATGCACAATTCTAAAAAATTGATTTTAATGCGTCATCAGAGCAGAGCTTTCACACCAGACATCTGTTTGGTGATTGGCTGCCATCCTGGGATGGGGCAAGCACAGCATTTTAAAAACTCAGGACTGCATCGAGGTTAAAGTGGACCAAAACCCAGCAGTTTTTTCAATTTTATTTTAATTATAGGCCAACATGCCCCAGGACCCGGCTAAGCAATTTTAGCTAATAAAACTTGTCTGCGCGGCATCACATCCGTTTCTTTGAGTCACCGCCATCTTGGATTTCGGCTTAGGCGGAAGGAAGTGAATCTCTGACCTTTCCCCTGCTCCTTCTTCTTAAAATCTTGCACATGCGCAGTAGCTATTGGAAGGCCTGCTTACATCATGAGCTTCTGCGCATGAAATCCCACGAGCGCAGGAGCAGAAGAAGAATGTCCGTCTAAGGAGTAGCACTGTCACGCCAATGGTCATCTAAGGGCCTTAATTATCAAGGGATAGCGCCAGGTAGTGTCTCACTAGCGCCAGGTATTGCCAGCTATCGGTGGCTACCGACTCCAGAACGCCAGGCTGCGAACACAATCACGCATTTATCACGCTAAATGAGGCTAGTGCCGGCGAGAGCGTCAGCTAGCGCGGGATTCATCATGTAGCTGACTGCAACGAACAGCGCCGCTGCTAATCCCATCACAGCGACAGGTATGACCTCTCGCTACCTGGCGCTCTCCAATGCATTTCAATGGAGCAATCTTTAAATATTCATAATTAATTGCTATTAATTTTTTTTTTTGTTTTTTTTTTTTTAAATGTCAAAAATTCTGTGACCACTTCTGCAATGTTAGATATTTTTTTTAAGGTTAAAAAAAAAAAAAAAAAAATTGTGCAGAATTGATATTACAGGTCTGATATTAATGTATTCATATTACAAAATGTTTATAAAAACTTGTTTCTTTTTTTTTCCAAAAAATAAGGTTGTTTGGGGGTTAAAAAACTACTTTTAACCCATCGCCGCCAGCGCTCTGGGGTTTAAACATGCATTTTACAGCGCGAGACTTTTTGGAGCGTGATTTGTTAATGAATATGCTGGGAGCCGTTCGCTATGGCCATTCGCTGTCATGCGCTCCCATACAGCGCAGAACCTGTCAAACAGCGACTCCTAACCCCGTATTCAACATTACCGCACACTGACTGAGTCGCTGTCAACAGCCGAACAACAGCCAAGCACAGCGAATACTAGCTGGCGCTGTGAAAATAACGCTACTGCTGCTCATCTGTCGCTACCTGGCGCTATTAATAAATCGGCCTCTAAGAGCTGGAGGGTGGGACTTCCAGGATCTAAAAAAGGTGAAAACGGGCGCTGCGGGGGCCAGAAGAATGCGAGGGTCATCAAAAGGTAAGTCTGCCAGTATGTTAATTTTTTTTAGGAACACTTGTTTTTGTGGGTCTTGGTCCACTTTAATTGATTTCCTTGTATTTTTGTATACTTTCCTAGTTATGTACTTGTCACCTGGGCACTCTTTGTTGATAGTATCAGCTCTATTTTTACTTTTGTTATCATAGTCACTTTGCCTAAAACCTTTTATTTTATTTCACTTATTTCTATTTGAAGTCTGTATTTTTAAATGTGTTATTTATAGTGATTGGAATCACATTTATTTTTCATTCCTACCTTCTATGATACATACTGTCACAGATAGCAGAATACTCACAGCTGGACATATTTTGGGCACCAGTAAGGAAGGCAAGTCACAAAAGAAGCCAGCGGGGCATGGTAAGCAGCTTGGAATTTCTAGGGTCGTCTTCGTCATGTTCCAATATGAACCTGGCTGGCAGGGATATGATAAAGGAAACCCAGTCCCCGGTGGGCAGCGGTAGCCTTGAGGGCAAAGGCCCGTCTAGAATGTACAACATAGAAATGCTGTTAATACGTGTGATTTGACATTTATTAAATATGTATATGCAGATTGTAAAAACCTTAA
This sequence comes from Gastrophryne carolinensis, assembly GCA_027917425.1. Lineage (NCBI taxonomy): Eukaryota > Metazoa > Chordata > Amphibia > Anura > Microhylidae > Gastrophryne > Gastrophryne carolinensis. The sequence goes on along the minus strand of CM051242.1, from coordinate 14,232,545 downwards.
AGAACAACTTTAGGATGTTTAATTAAACAAGCACTGGAGGTAATTACAGGAAATTGGTGACAGATTTATGGGGTGTTTAAAGGGCAGAAAAGCAGAAATCGGTGACTGATTTATGGGGTGTTTAAAGGGCAGAAAAGCAGAAATCGGTGACTGATTTATGGGGTGTTTAAAGGGCAGAAAAGCAGAAATCGGTGACTGATTTATGGGGTGTTTAAAGGGCAGAAAAGCAGAAATCGGTGACTGATTTATGGGGTATTTAAAGGGCAGAAAAGCAGAAATCGGTGACTGATTTATGGGGTGTTTAAAGGGCAGAAAAGCAGAAATCGGTGACTGATTTATGAGGTGTTTATAAGGCAGAAAAGCGGAAATCGGTGACTGATTTATGGGGTGTTTATAGGGCAGAAAAGCAGAAATCGGTGACTGTTTTATGGGGTGTTTAAAGGGCAGAAAAGCGGAAATCGGTGACTGATTTATGAGGTGTTTATAGGGCAGAAAAGCGGAAATCGGTGACTGATTTATGGGGTGTTTAAAGGGCAGAAAAGCAGAAATCGGTGACTGTTTTATGGGGTGTTTATAGGGCAGAAAAGCAGAAATCGGTGACTGATTTATGGGGTGTTTAAAGGGAAGAAAAGCAGAAATCGGTGACTGATTTATGGGGTGTTTAAAGGGCAGAAAAGCAGAAATCGGTGACTGATTTATGGGGTGTTTATAGGGCAGAAAAGCAGAAATCGGTGACTGATTTATGGGGTGTTTATAGGGCAGAAAAGCGGAAATCGGTGACTGATTTATGAGGTGTTTATAGGGCAGAAAAGCGGAAATCGGTGACTGATTTATGGGGTGTTTATAGGGCAGAAAAGCGGAAATCGGTGACTGATTTATGGGGTGTTTATAGGGCAGAAAAGCGGAAATCGGTGACTGATTTATGAGGGTGTTTATAGGGCAGAAAAGCGGAAATCGGTGACTGATTTATGGGGTGTTTATAGGGCAGAAAAGCAGAAATCGGTGACTGATTTATGAGGTGTTTATAGGGCAGAAAAGCGGAAATCGGTGACTGATTTATGGGGTGTTTATAGGGCAGAAAAGCGGAAATCGGTGACTGATTTATGGGGTGTTTATAGGGCAGAAAAGCAGAAATCGGTGACTGATTTATGGGGTGTTTATAGGGCAAAAAAGCAGAAATCGGTGACTGATTTATGAGGTGTTTAAAGGGCAGAAAAGCAGAAATCGGTGACTGATTTATGTGGTGTTTATAGGGCAGAAAACCGGAAATCGGTGACTGATTTATGGGGTGTTTAAAGGGCAGAAAAGCAGAAATCGGTGACTGATTTATGTGGTGTTTATAGGGCAGAAAACCGGAAATCGGTGACTGATTTATGGGGTGTTTAAAGGGCAGAAAAGCAGAAATCGGTGACTGATTTATGGGGTGTTTATAGGGCAGAAAAGCGGAAATCGGTGACTGATTTATGAGGTGTTTATAGGGCAGAAAAGCGGAAATCGGTGACTGATTTATGGGGTGTTTATAGGGCAGAAAAGCGGAAATCGGTGACTGATTTATGTGGTGTTTATAGGGCAGAAAAGCGGAAATCGGTGACTGATTTATGAGGGTGTTTATAGGGCAGAAAAGCGGAAATCGGTGACTGATTTATGGGGTGTTTATAGGGCAGAAAAGCAGAAATCGGTGACTGATTTATGAGGTGTTTATAGGGCAGAAAAGCGGAAATCAGTGACTGATTTATGTGGTGTTTAAAGGGCAGAAAAGCGGAAATCGGTGACTGATTTATGAGGTGTTTATAGGGCAGAAAAGCGGAAATCGGTGACTGATTTATGGGGTGTTTATAGGTCAGAAAAGCGGAAATCGGTGACTGATTTATGTGGTGTTTATAGGGCAGAAAAGCGGAAATCGGTGACTGATTTATGAGGGTGTTTATAGGGCAGAAAAGCGGAAATCGGTGACTGATTTATGGGGTGTTTATAGGGCAGAAAAGCAGAAATCGGTGACTGATTTATGAGGTGTTTATAGGGCAGAAAAGCGGAAATCAGTGACTGATTTATGTGGTGTTTAAAGGGCAGAAAAGCAGAAATCGGTGACTGATTTATGGGGTGTTTATAGGGCAGAAAAGCAGAAATCGGTGACTGATTTATGAGGTGTTTATAGGGCAGAAAAGCGGAAATCAGTGACTGATTTATGTGGTGTTTAAAGGGCAGAAAAGCGGAAATCGGTGACTGATTTATGAGGTGTTTATAGGGCAGAAAAGCGGAAATCGGTGACTGATTTATGGGGTGTTTATAGGTCAGAAAAGCGGAAATCGGTGACTGATTTATGTGGTGTTTATAGGGCAGAAAAGCGGAAATCGGTGACTGATTTATGAGGGTGTTTATAGGGCAGAAAAGCGGAAATCGGTGACTGATTTATGGGGTGTTTATAGGGCAGAAAAGCAGAAATCGGTGACTGATTTATGAGGTGTTTATAGGGCAGAAAAGCGGAAATCAGTGACTGATTTATGTGGTGTTTAAAGGGCAGAAAAGCAGAAATCGGTGACTGATTTATGGGGTGTTTATAGGGCAGAAAAGCGGAAATCGGTAACTGATTTATGGGGTGTTTATAGGGCAGAAAAGCGGAAATCGGTGACTGATTTATGGGGTGTTTATAGGGCAGAAAAGCGGAAATCGGTGACTGATTTATGTGGTGTTTATAGGGCAGAAAAGCGGAAATCGGTGACTGATTTATGGGGTGTTTAAAGGGCAGAAAAGCGGAAATCGGTGACTGATTTATGAGGTGTTTATAGGGCAGAAAAGCAGAAATCGGTGACTGATTTATGGGGTATTTAAAGGGCAGAAAAGCAGAAATCGGTGACTGATTTATGGGGTGTTTAAAGGGCAGAAAAGCAGAAATCGGTGACTGATTTATGGGGTGTTTAAAGGGCAGAAAAGCAGAAATCGGTGACTGATTTATGAGGTGTTTATAGGGCAGAAAAGCAGAAATCGGTGACTGATTTATGGGGTATTTAAAGGGCAGAAAAGCAGAAATCGGTGACTGATTTATGGGGTGTTTAAAGGGCAGAAAAGCAGAAATCGGTGACTGATTTATGGGGTGTTTAAAGGGCAGAAAAGCAGAAATCGGTGACTGATTTATGGGGTGTTTATAGGGCAGAAAAGCAGAAATCGGTGACTGATTTATGGGGTGTTTAAAGGGCAGAAAAGCAGAAATCGGTGACTGATTTATGGGGTGTTTATAGGGCAGAAAAGCAGAAATCGGTGACTGATTTATGGGGTATTTAAAGGGCAGAAAAGCAGAAATCAGTGACTGATTTATGAGGTGTTTATAGGGCAGAAAACCGGAAATCGGTGACTGATTTATGGGGTGTTTAAAGGGCAGAAAAGCAGAAATCGGTGACTGATTTATGGGGTGTTTATAGGGCAGAAAAGCGGAAATCGGTGACTGATTTATGAGGTGTTTATAGGGCAGAAAAGCGGAAATCGGTGACTGATTTATGGGGTGTTTATAGGGCAGAAAAGAGGAAATCGGTGACTGATTTATGGGGTGTTTAAAGGGCAGAAAAGCAGAAATCGGTGACTGATTTATGGGGTATTTATAGGGCAGAAAAGCAGAAATCGGTGACTGATTTATGGGGTGTTTATAGGGCAGAAAAGCAGAAATCGGTGACTGATTTATGGGGTGTTTAAAGGGCAGAAAAGCAGAAATCGGTGACTGATTTATGGGGTGTTTATAGGGCAGAAAAGCAGAAATCTGTGACTGATTTATGGGGTGTTTAAAGGGCAGAAAAGCAGAAATCGGTGACTGATTTATGGGGTGTTTATAGGGCAGAAAAGCAGAAATCGGTGACTGATTTATGGGGTATTTAAAGGGCAGAAAAGCAGAAATCGGTGACTGATTTATGAGGTGTTTATAGGGCAGAAAACCGGAAATCGGTGACTGATTTATGGGGTGTTTAAAGGGCAGAAAAGCAGAAATCGGTGACTGATTTATGGGGTGTTTATAGGGCAGAAAAGCGGAAATCGGTGACTGATTTATGAGGTGTTTATAGGGCAGAAAAGCGGAAATCGGTGACTGATTTATGGGGTGTTTATAGGGCAGAAAAGCCGAAAATCGGTGACTGATTTATGGGGTGTTTATAGGGCAGAAAAGCAGAAATCGGTGACTGATTTATGGGGTGTTTATAGGGCAGAAAAGCAGAAATCGGTGACTGATTTATGGGGTGTTTAAAGGGCAGAAAAGCAGAAATCGGTGACTGATTTATGGGGTGTTTATAGGGCAGAAAAGCAGAAATCGGTGACTGATTTATGGGGTGTTTAAAGGGCAGAAAAGCAGAAATCGGTGACTGATTTATGGGGTGTTTAAAGGGCAGAAAAGCAGAAATCGGTGACTGATTTATGGGGTATTTAAAGGGCAGAAAAGCAGAAATCAGTGACTGATTTATGAGGTGTTTATAGGGCAGAAAACCGGAAATCGGTGACTGATTTATGGGGTGTTTAAAGGGCAGAAAAGCAGAAATCGGTGACTGATTTATGGGGTGTTTATAGGGCAGAAAAGCGGAAATCGGTGACTGATTTATGAGGTGTTTATAGGGCAGAAAAGCGGAAATCGGTGACTGATTTATGGGGTGTTTATAGGGCAGAAAAGAGGAAATCGGTGACTGATTTATGGGGTGTTTAAAGGGCAGAAAAGCAGAAATCGGTGACTGATTTATGGGGTATTTATAGGGCAGAAAAGCAGAAATCGGTGACTGATTTATGGGGTGTTTATAGGGCAGAAAAGCAGAAATCGGTGACTGATTTATGGGGTGTTTAAAGGGCAGAAAAGCAGAAATCGGTGACTGATTTATGGGGTGTTTATAGGGCAGAAAAGCAGAAATCTGTGACTGATTTATGGGGTGTTTAAAGGGCAGAAAAGCAGAAATCGGTGACTGATTTATGGGGTGTTTATAGGGCAGAAAAGCAGAAATCGGTGACTGATTTATGGGGTATTTAAAGGGCAGAAAAGCAGAAATCGGTGACTGATTTATGAGGTGTTTATAGGGCAGAAAACCGGAAATCGGTGACTGATTTATGGGATGTTTAAAGGGCAGAAAAGCAGAAATCGGTGACTGATTTATGGGGTGTTTATAGGGCAGAAAAGCGGAAATCGGTGACTGATTTATGAGGTGTTTATAGGGCAGAAAAGCGGAAATCGGTGACTGATTTATGGGGTGTTTATAGGGCAGAAAAGCCGAAAATCGGTGACTGATTTATGGGGTGTTTATAGGGCAGAAAAGCGGAAATCGGTGACTGATTTATGTGGTGTTTATAGGGCAGAAAAGCGGAAATCGGTGACTGATTTATGAGGTGTTTATAGGGCAGAAAAGCGGAAATCGGTGACTGATTTATGGGGTGTTTATAGGGCAGAAAAGCGGAAATCGGTGACTGATTTATGGGGTGTTTAAAGGGCAGAAAAGCAGAAATCGGTGACTGATTTATGGGGTGTTTATAGGGAAGAAAAGCGTAAATCGGTGACTGATTTATGGGGTGTTTAAAGGGCAGAAAAGCAGAAATCGGTGACTGATTTATGGGGTGTTTATAGGGAAGAAAAGCGTAAATCGGTGACTGATTTATGGGGTGTTTAAAGGGCAGAAAAGCAGAAATCGGTGACTGATTTATGGGGTGTTTATAGGGAAGAAAAGCGGAAATCGGTGACTGATTTATGGGGTGTTTATAGGGAAGAAAAGTGGAAATCGGTGACTGATTTATGGGGTGTTTAAAGGGCAGAAAAGCAGAAATCGGTGACTGATTTATGGGGTGTTTATAGGGAAGAAAAGCGGAAATCGGTGACTGATTTATGGGGTGTTTAAAGGGCAGAAAAGCAGAAATCGGTGACTGATTTATGGGGTGTTTATAGGGCAGAAAAGCGGAAATCGGTGACTGATTTATGGGGTATTTAAAGGGCAGAAAAGCAGAAATCGGTGACTGATTTATGGGGTGTTTATAGGGAAGAAAAGCAGAAATCGGTGACTGATTTATGGGGTGTTTATAGGGCAGAAAAGCGGAAATCGGTAACTGATTTATGGGGTGTTTATAGGGCAGAAAAGCGGAAATCGGTGACTGATTTATGGGGTGTTTATAGGGCAGAAAAGCGGAAATCGGTGACTGATTTATGTGGTGTTTATAGGGCAGAAAAGCGGAAATCGGTGACTGATTTATGGGGTGTTTAAAGGGCAGAAAAGCGGAAATCGGTGACTGATTTATGAGGTGTTTATAGGGCAGAAAAGCAGAAATCGGTGACTGATTTATGGGGTATTTAAAGGGCAGAAAAGCAGAAATCGGTGACTGATTTATGGGGTGTTTAAAGGGCAGAAAAGCAGAAATCGGTGACTGATTTATGGGGTGTTTAAAGGGCAGAAAAGCAGAAATCGGTGACTGATTTATGGGGTGTTTAAAGGGCAGAAAAGCAGAAATCGGTGACTGATTTATGGGGTGTTTATAGGGCAGAAAAGCAGAAATCGGTGACTGATTTATGGGGTGTTTATAGGGCAGAAAAGCAGAAATCGGTGACTGATTTATGGGGTGTTTAAAGGGCAGAAAAGCAGAAATCGGTGACTGATTTATGGGGTGTTTAAAGGGCAGAAAAGCAGAAATCGGTGACTGATTTATGGGGTGTTTAAAGGGCAGAAAAGCAGAAATCGGTGACTGATTTATGGGGTGTTTATAGGGCAGAAAAGCAGAAATCGGTGACTGATTTATGGGGTATTTAAAGGGCAGAAAAGCAGAAATCAGTGACTGATTTATGAGGTGTTTATAGGGCAGAAAACCGGAAATCGGTGACTGATTTATGGGGTGTTTAAAGGGCAGAAAAGCAGAAATCGGTGACTGATTTATGGGGTGTTTATAGGGCAGAAAAGCGGAAATCGGTGACTGATTTATGAGGTGTTTATAGGGCAGAAAAGCGGAAATCGGTGACTGATTTATGGGGTGTTTATAGGGCAGAAAAGAGGAAATCGGTGACTGATTTATGGGGTGTTTAAAGGGCAGAAAAGCAGAAATCGGTGACTGATTTATGGGGTATTTATAGGGCAGAAAAGCAGAAATCGGTGACTGATTTATGGGGTGTTTATAGGGCAGAAAAGCAGAAATCGGTGACTGATTTATGGGGTGTTTAAAGGGCAGAAAAGCAGAAATCGGTGACTGATTTATGGGGTGTTTATAGGGCAGAAAAGCAGAAATCTGTGACTGATTTATGGGGTGTTTAAAGGGCAGAAAAGCAGAAATCGGTGACTGATTTATGGGGTGTTTATAGGGCAGAAAAGCAGAAATCGGTGACTGATTTATGGGGTATTTAAAGGGCAGAAAAGCAGAAATCGGTGACTGATTTATGAGGTGTTTATAGGGCAGAAAACCGGAAATCGGTGACTGATTTATGGGGTGTTTAAAGGGCAGAAAAGCAGAAATCGGTGACTGATTTATGGGGTGTTTATAGGGCAGAAAAGCGGAAATCGGTGACTGATTTATGAGGTGTTTATAGGGCAGAAAAGCGGAAATCGGTGACTGATTTATGGGGTGTTTATAGGGCAGAAAAGCCGAAAATCGGTGACTGATTTATGGGGTGTTTATAGGGCAGAAAAGCAGAAATCGGTGACTGATTTATGGGGTGTTTATAGGGCAGAAAAGCAGAAATCGGTGACTGATTTATGGGGTGTTTAAAGGGCAGAAAAGCAGAAATCGGTGACTGATTTATGGGGTGTTTATAGGGCAGAAAAGCAGAAATCGGTGACTGATTTATGGGGTGTTTAAAGGGCAGAAAAGCAGAAATCGGTGACTGATTTATGGGGTGTTTAAAGGGCAGAAAAGCAGAAATCGGTGACTGATTTATGGGGTATTTAAAGGGCAGAAAAGCAGAAATCAGTGACTGATTTATGAGGTGTTTATAGGGCAGAAAACCGGAAATCGGTGACTGATTTATGGGGTGTTTAAAGGGCAGAAAAGCAGAAATCGGTGACTGATTTATGGGGTGTTTATAGGGCAGAAAAGCGGAAATCGGTGACTGATTTATGAGGTGTTTATAGGGCAGAAAAGCGGAAATCGGTGACTGATTTATGGGGTGTTTATAGGGCAGAAAAGAGGAAATCGGTGACTGATTTATGGGGTGTTTAAAGGGCAGAAAAGCAGAAATCGGTGACTGATTTATGGGGTATTTATAGGGCAGAAAAGCAGAAATCGGTGACTGATTTATGGGGTGTTTATAGGGCAGAAAAGCAGAAATCGGTGACTGATTTATGGGGTGTTTAAAGGGCAGAAAAGCAGAAATCGGTGACTGATTTATGGGGTGTTTATAGGGCAGAAAAGCAGAAATCTGTGACTGATTTATGGGGTGTTTAAAGGGCAGAAAAGCAGAAATCGGTGACTGATTTATGGGGTGTTTATAGGGCAGAAAAGCAGAAATCGGTGACTGATTTATGGGGTATTTAAAGGGCAGAAAAGCAGAAATCGGTGACTGATTTATGAGGTGTTTATAGGGCAGAAAACCGGAAATCGGTGACTGATTTATGGGGTGTTTAAAGGGCAGAAAAGCAGAAATCGGTGACTGATTTATGGGGTGTTTATAGGGCAGAAAAGCGGAAATCGGTGACTGATTTATGAGGTGTTTATAGGGCAGAAAAGCGGAAATCGGTGACTGATTTATGGGGTGTTTATAGGGCAGAAAAGCCGAAAATCGGTGACTGATTTATGGGGTGTTTATAGGGCAGAAAAGCGGAAATCGGTGACTGATTTATGTGGTGTTTATAGGGCAGAAAAGCGGAAATCGGTGACTGATTTATGAGGTGTTTATAGGGCAGAAAAGCGGAAATCGGTGACTGATTTATGGGGTGTTTATAGGGCAGAAAAGCGGAAATCGGTGACTGATTTATGGGGTGTTTAAAGGGCAGAAAAGCAGAAATCGGTGACTGATTTATGGGGTGTTTATAGGGAAGAAAAGCGTAAATCGGTGACTGATTTATGGGGTGTTTAAAGGGCAGAAAAGCAGAAATCGGTGACTGATTTATGGGGTGTTTATAGGGAAGAAAAGCGTAAATCGGTGACTGATTTATGGGGTGTTTAAAGGGCAGAAAAGCAGAAATCGGTGACTGATTTATGGGGTGTTTATAGGGAAGAAAAGCGGAAATCGGTGACTGATTTATGGGGTGTTTATAGGGAAGAAAAGTGGAAATCGGTGACTGATTTATGGGGTGTTTAAAGGGCAGAAAAGCAGAAATCGGTGACTGATTTATGGGGTGTTTATAGGGAAGAAAAGCGGAAATCGGTGACTGATTTATGGGGTGTTTAAAGGGCAGAAAAGCAGAAATCGGTGACTGATTTATGGGGTGTTTATAGGGCAGAAAAGCGGAAATCGGTGACTGATTTATGGGGTATTTAAAGGGCAGAAAAGCAGAAATCGGTGACTGATTTATGGGGTGTTTATAGGGAAGAAAAGCAGAAATCGGTGACTGATTTATGGGGTGTTTATAGGGCAGAAAAGCGGAAATCGGTAACTGATTTATGGGGTGTTTATAGGGCAGAAAAGCGGAAATCGGTGACTGATTTATGGGGTGTTTATAGGGCAGAAAAGCGGAAATCGGTGACTGATTTATGTGGTGTTTATAGGGCAGAAAAGCGGAAATCGGTGACTGATTTATGGGGTGTTTAAAGGGCAGAAAAGCGGAAATCGGTGACTGATTTATGAGGTGTTTATAGGGCAGAAAAGCAGAAATCGGTGACTGATTTATGGGGTATTTAAAGGGCAGAAAAGCAGAAATCGGTGACTGATTTATGGGGTGTTTAAAGGGCAGAAAAGCAGAAATCGGTGACTGATTTATGGGGTGTTTAAAGGGCAGAAAAGCAGAAATCGGTGACTGATTTATGGGGTGTTTAAAGGGCAGAAAAGCAGAAATCGGTGACTGATTTATGGGGTGTTTATAGGGCAGAAAAGCAGAAATCGGTGACTGATTTATGGGGTGTTTATAGGGCAGAAAAGCAGAAATCGGTGACTGATTTATGGGGTGTTTAAAGGGCAGAAAAGCAGAAATCGGTGACTGATTTATGGGGTGTTTAAAGGGCAGAAAAGCAGAAATCGGTGACTGATTTATGGGGTGTTTAAAGGGCAGAAAAGCAGAAATCGGTGACTGATTTATGGGGTGTTTATAGGGCAGAAAAGCAGAAATCGGTGACTGATTTATGGGGTATTTAAAGGGCAGAAAAGCAGAAATCAGTGACTGATTTATGAGGTGTTTATAGGGCAGAAAACCGGAAATCGGTGACTGATTTATGGGGTGTTTAAAGGGCAGAAAAGCAGAAATCGGTGACTGATTTATGGGGTGTTTATAGGGCAGAAAAGCGGAAATCGGTGACTGATTTATGAGGTGTTTATAGGGCAGAAAAGCGGAAATCGGTGACTGATTTATGGGGTGTTTATAGGGCAGAAAAGAGGAAATCGGTGACTGATTTATGGGGTGTTTAAAGGGCAGAAAAGCAGAAATCGGTGACTGATTTATGGGGTATTTATAGGGCAGAAAAGCAGAAATCGGTGACTGATTTATGGGGTGTTTATAGGGCAGAAAAGCAGAAATCGGTGACTGATTTATGGGGTGTTTAAAGGGCAGAAAAGCAGAAATCGGTGACTGATTTATGGGGTGTTTATAGGGCAGAAAAGCAGAAATCTGTGACTGATTTATGGGGTGTTTAAAGGGCAGAAAAGCAGAAATCGGTGACTGATTTATGGGGTGTTTATAGGGCAGAAAAGCAGAAATCGGTGACTGATTTATGGGGTATTTAAAGGGCAGAAAAGCAGAAATCGGTGACTGATTTATGAGGTGTTTATAGGGCAGAAAACCGGAAATCGGTGACTGATTTATGGGGTGTTTAAAGGGCAGAAAAGCAGAAATCGGTGACTGATTTATGGGGTGTTTATAGGGCAGAAAAGCGGAAATCGGTGACTGATTTATGAGGTGTTTATAGGGCAGAAAAGCGGAAATCGGTGACTGATTTATGGGGTGTTTATAGGGCAGAAAAGCCGAAAATCGGTGACTGATTTATGGGGTGTTTATAGGGCAGAAAAGCAGAAATCGGTGACTGATTTATGGGGTGTTTATAGGGCAGAAAAGCAGAAATCGGTGACTGATTTATGGGGTGTTTAAAGGGCAGAAAAGCAGAAATCGGTGACTGATTTATGGGGTGTTTATAGGGCAGAAAAGCAGAAATCGGTGACTGATTTATGGGGTGTTTAAAGGGCAGAAAAGCAGAAATCGGTGACTGATTTATGGGGTGTTTAAAGGGCAGAAAAGCAGAAATCGGTGACTGATTTATGGGGTATTTAAAGGGCAGAAAAGCAGAAATCAGTGACTGATTTATGAGGTGTTTATAGGGCAGAAAACCGGAAATCGGTGACTGATTTATGGGGTGTTTAAAGGGCAGAAAAGCAGAAATCGGTGACTGATTTATGGGGTGTTTATAGGGCAGAAAAGCGGAAATCGGTGACTGATTTATGAGGTGTTTATAGGGCAGAAAAGCGGAAATCGGTGACTGATTTATGGGGTGTTTATAGGGCAGAAAAGAGGAAATCGGTGACTGATTTATGGGGTGTTTAAAGGGCAGAAAAGCAGAAATCGGTGACTGATTTATGGGGTATTTATAGGGCAGAAAAGCAGAAATCGGTGACTGATTTATGGGGTGTTTATAGGGCAGAAAAGCAGAAATCGGTGACTGATTTATGGGGTGTTTAAAGGGCAGAAAAGCAGAAATCGGTGACTGATTTATGGGGTGTTTATAGGGCAGAAAAGCAGAAATCTGTGACTGATTTATGGGGTGTTTAAAGGGCAGAAAAGCAGAAATCGGTGACTGATTTATGGGGTGTTTATAGGGCAGAAAAGCAGAAATCGGTGACTGATTTATGGGGTATTTAAAGGGCAGAAAAGCAGAAATCGGTGACTGATTTATGAGGTGTTTATAGGGCAGAAAACCGGAAATCGGTGACTGATTTATGGGGTGTTTAAAGGGCAGAAAAGCGGAAATCGGTGACTGATTTATGAGGTGTTTATAGGGCAGAAAAGCGGAAATCGGTGACTGATTTATGGGGTGTTTATAGGGCAGAAAAGCCGAAAATCGGTGACTGATTTATGGGGTGTTTATAGGGCAGAAAAGCGGAAATCGGTGACTGATTTATGTGGTGTTTATAGGGCAGAAAAGCGGAAATCGGTGACTGATTTATGAGGTGTTTATAGGGCAGAAAAGCGGAAATCGGTGACTGATTTATGGGGTGTTTATAGGGCAGAAAAGCGGAAATCGGTGACTGATTTATGGGGTGTTTAAAGGGCAGAAAAGCAGAAATCGGTGACTGATTTATGGGGTGTTTATAGGGAAGAAAAGCGTAAATCGGTGACTGATTTATGGGGTGTTTAAAGGGCAGAAAAGCAGAAATCGGTGACTGATTTATGGGGTGTTTATAGGGAAGAAAAGCGGAAATCGGTGACTGATTTATGGGGTGTTTATAGGGCAGAAAAGAGGAAATCGGTGACTGATTTATGGGGTGTTTAAAGGGCAGAAAAGCAGAAATCGGTGACTGATTTATGAGGTGTTTATAGGGCAGAAAACCGGAAATCGGTGACTGATTTATGGGGTGTTTAAAGGGCAGAAAAGCGGAAATCGGTGACTGATTTATGAGGTGTTTATAGGGCAGAAAAGCGGAAATCGGTGACTGATTTATGGGGTGTTTATAGGGCAGAAAAGCCGAAAATCGGTGACTGATTTATGGGGTGTTTATAGGGCAGAAAAGCGGAAATCGGTGACTGATTTATGTGGTGTTTATAGGGCAGAAAAGCGGAAATCGGTGACTGATTTATGAGGTGTTTATAGGGCAGAAAAGCGGAAATCGGTGACTGATTTATGGGGTGTTTATAGGGCAGAAAAGCGGAAATCGGTGACTGATTTATGGGGTGTTTAAAGGGCAGAAAAGCAGAAATCGGTGACTGATTTATGGGGTGTTTATAGGGAAGAAAAGCGTAAATCGGTGACTGATTTATGGGGTGTTTAAAGGGCAGAAAAGCAGAAATCGGTGACTGATTTATGGGGTGTTTATAGGGAAGAAAAGCGTAAATCGGTGACTGATTTATGGGGTGTTTAAAGGGCAGAAAAGCAGAAATCGGTGACTGATTTATGGGGTGTTTATAGGGAAGAAAAGCGGAAATCGGTGACTGATTTATGGGGTGTTTATAGGGAAGAAAAGTGGAAATCGGTGACTGATTTATGGGGTGTTTAAAGGGCAGAAAAGCAGAAATCGGTGACTGATTTATGGGGTGTTTATAGGGAAGAAAAGCGGAAATCGGTGACTGATTTATGGGGTGTTTAAAGGGCAGAAAAGCAGAAATCGGTGACTGATTTATGGGGTGTTTATAGGGCAGAAAAGCGGAAATCGGTGACTGATTTATGGGGTATTTAAAGGGCAGAAAAGCAGAAATCGGTGACTGATTTATGGGGTGTTTATAGGGAAGAAAAGCGGAAATCGGTGACTGATTTATGGGGTGTTTAAAGGGCAGAAAAGCAGAAATCGGTGACTGATTTATGGGGTGTTTATAGGGAAGAAAAGCGGAAATCGGTGACTGATTTATGGGGTGTTTAAAGGGCAGAAAAGCAGAAATCGGTGACTGATTTATGGGGTGTTTATAGGGCAGAAAAGCAGAAATCGGTGACTGATTTATGGGGTGTTTAAAGGGCAGAAAAGCAGAAATCGGTGACTGATTTATGGGGTGTTTACAGGGCAGAAAAGCAGAAATCGGTGACTGATTTATGGGGTGTTTAAAGGGCAGAAAAGTGGAAATCGGTGACTGATTTATGGGGTGTTTATAGGGAAGAAAAGCAGAAATCGGTGACTGATTTATGGGGTGTTTATAGGGAAGAAAAGCGTAAATCGGTGACTGATTTATGGGGTGTTTAAAGGGCAGAAAAGCAGAAATCGGTGACTGATTTATGGGGTGTTTATAGGGAAGAAAAGCGGAAATCGGTGACTGATTTATGGGGTGTTTATAGGGAAGAAAAGTGGAAATCGGTGACTGATTTATGGGGTGTTTAAAGGGCAGAAAAGCAGAAATCGGTGACTGATTTATGGGGTGTTTATAGGGAAGAAAAGCGGAAATCGGTGACTGATTTATGGGGTGTTTAAAGGGCAGAAAAGCAGAAATCGGTGACTGATTTATGGGGTGTTTATAGGGCAGAAAAGCGGAAATCGGTGACTGATTTATGGGGTATTTAAAGGGCAGAAAAGCAGAAATCGGTGACTGATTTATGGGGTGTTTATAGGGAAGAAAAGCGGAAATCGGTGACTGATTTATGGGGTGTTTAAAGGGCAGAAAAGCAGAAATCGGTGACTGATTTATGGGGTGTTTAAAGGGCAGAAAAGCAGAAATCGGTGACTGATTTATGGGGTGTTTACAGGGCAGAAAAGCAGAAATCGGTGACTGATTTATGGGGTGTTTAAAGGGCAGAAAAGTGGAAATCGGTGACTGATTTATGGGGTGTTTATAGGGAAGAAAAGCGGAAATCGGTGACTGATTTATGGGGTGTTTAAAGGGCAGAAAAGCAGAAATAGGTGACTGATTTATGGGGTGTTTACAGGGCAGAAAAGCAGAAATCGGTGACTGATTTATGGGGTGTTTAAAGGGCAGAAAAGTGGAAATCGGTGACTGATTTATGGGGTGTTTATAGGGAAGAAAAGCGGAAATCGGTGACTGATTTATGGGGTGTTTAAAGGGCAGAAAAGCAGAAATCGGTGACTGATTTATGGGGTGTTTATAGGGAAGAAAAGCGGAAATCGGTGACTGATTTATGGGGTGTTTAAAGGGCAGAAAAGCAGAAATCGGTGACTGATTTATGGGGTGTTTAAAGGGCAGAAAAGCAGAAATCGGTGACTGATTTATGGGGTATTTACAGGGCAGAAAAGCAGAAATCGGTGACTGATTTATGGGGTGTTTAAAGGGCAGAAAAGTGGAAATCGGTGACTGATTTATAGGGTGTTTATAGGGAAGAAAAGCGGAAATCGGTGACTGATTTATGGGGTGTTTAAAGGGCAGAAAAGCAGAAATCGGTGACTGATTTATGGGGTGTTTATAGGGCAGAAAAGCGGAAATCGGTGACTGATTTATGGGGTATTTAAAGGGCAGAAAAGCAGAAATCGGTGACTGATTTATGAGGTGTTTAAAGGGCAGAGAAGCAGAAATTGGTGACTGATTTATGGGGTGTTTATAGGGCAGAAAAGCGGAAATCGGTGACTGATTTATGGGGTATTTAAAGGGCAGAAAAGCGGAAATCGGTGACTGATTATTTGGGGTATTTAAAGGGCAGAAAAGCAGAAATCGGTGACTGATTTATGGGGTGTTTATAGGGCAGAAATCGGTGACTGATTTATGGGGTGTTTATAGGGCAGAAAAGCAGAAATCGGTGACTGATTTATGGGGTGTTTAAAGGGCAGAAAAGCAGAAATCGGTGACTGATTTATGGGGTGTTTATAGGGCAGAAATCGGTGACTGATTTATGGGGTGTTTATAGGGCAGAAAAGCAGAAATCGGTGACTGATTTATGGGGTGTTTATAGGGAAGAAAAGCGGAAATCGGTGACTGATTTATGGGGTGTTTAAAGGGCAGAAAAGCAGAAATCGGTGACTGATTTATGGGGTGTTTATAGGGCAGAAAAGCGGAAATCGGTGACTGATTTATGGGGTGTTTATAGGGCAGAAAAGCGGAAATCGGTGACTGATTTATGGGGTGTTTATAGGGCAGAAAAGCGGCTGCAAATGTGTAAATCTCAAGAGTGATTTTCCTCCAGCATAAAGCTGGAGTAAACTGCTGACTTCACTGACTAACAGGCTTATTTCATTCCTAAAACACACACAGGCAGCATCCGGCATGTTTTTTTAACAATGAAAGTGTCAGACACAATTTTTATTTTGTAATTTTTCCCTTTTTGGGGGGTTTTGGTGAGAAAAAAATGGTTAAAAGTTGTCAAAGTTCACAAATCTCAAAATGTTTTATGATAAAAACACCAAAAAGGTGGACACTGGGGCCCAAAAATTAAGAGAAAAAACATTAGTAACACAATTATAAAGCACTAATACGCAAAACAGGGCAGGGAGGGAGGGGTAAAGAGAACATCTGGGACTAAACATTTGGAAGAACAACACTGGAGGTGACCCGGAATCAGGATATCCCCAATAAAACACGACACCTAATAATAAGGAGGTATAAGCACCTATACATACACAACACCTAAATATTTCTCCCCTTTCTTTACTGTTTCTCATTTGTGATTTTGTCTCTCTGGCTTCTGTGTTTTAGGCAAATCTTTATTCTCTATTTCATTTGCACTTCAAAACCGCAGAATTTCATGCGGAATCGTTGGCGCTTGGTTCAGGGTTTTTAGGCACACGACCATGAATCGACCCTATAGTGTTTGTCACAGTCGCGGCAGGAGGGGGAGATAATGCATCCAAGGTTTTAACATCCCATCCCAACAAATGGCTCTTTGAGCTTTGTCCCCTGCACCATTACCAATAATCAGACTTAGACTGCCAATGATGGCTGCCCCCTCACAGGTCACCCCCGGAGCTTGAAAAGGTATGTTTTTTTGCAAATTCCAAGGGGATTTAAGCCAGGGGGTGAGGGACAAGGCAGATCTAACCCCCTGCAGCCTTGCTACCTCCCAGTGCTGGCTGTTGACCAGCCACCCTGAGACAAGAGCTTTTAATATGGCCAATAAGGGTCTACACCTCTCCCTCCATTGTGACTGGAAACAAGGATGCAACTGGGATGGTAGTTGACCCAAATTAGGTCATTATCTCTTTTACTTTTGTCCAGTTTAATTAGAGATGACCGGCTGTGATATTGGGTCTGTAATGTGGTGCGTACCAAAACTAGACTGCTCACATTATTTGGATGTCCCTTGCTATTACTTACCCCTGTCTCACCACCCCTTGTGGGTTCTTGAATTAGACTAAATGAATGGAGTTATAAAGTGATACTGCAGGGAAAGTTAACTGTTACACCATTGTGTCTGGCTACATTTGGCATTGTCCTAAACTGTTTACCATTATTAAAATGAAGCAGAAATTGCCGAGATATTGGGATTTACAGGTTCAGCCAGTGACATTCTATTTTTCATCCCATCCCCAAATCAACTCTGCAGAGTGAGACAGGATTGCTGGTCCCTCCCTACTCCCGCCCCTCCTCCTCATTGCAGCCTATGCAGTGCCACTGGACAATGAAGGGCTCTACAAAGTAAAATAATTCATAGTAGTAACATGTTTCCATAAGCTCTCATTAGTGGTATAAAACATCATAAAAATAGAAATGTGCAAAGTTACAAACAAAAGTATTATTATTATTATTATTATTATTATTATTGTTTATTTATATAGCGCCATCATCTTCCGTAGCACTTTACAAAGTAGTAATTACAGACAGGGTAGAAACATACGATACATATACTATTTCAAATGCAGTTTTACAGAGTTGACAGTGGATATTCTGAGTACAAGATACAATAGGGGAGAGAGCCCCGCCCCTGAGGAGCTTACAGTCTAAAGGAAGAGGGGTGAAGACGAGGGAGAAGGATCACAAACAGTCAGTATTGAGCTTTGTGCCCTTTTAGAAGATTGGTTAGGCCAGATTATATGCTTGTCTGAATAAGTGCGTTTTAAGGGCGCCTTTGAAGGTTGTGAGGGTTGTGGAGTGGCGGATTGGGTGCGGGAGGGCATTCCAGAAGATTGGAGTTGCACGTGAGAAGTCCTGGAGGCGGGCGTGAGAGGAGGTGATCAGGGAGGAGGACAGGAGAAGGTCGGCAGAAGAGCGGAGGCTGCGTCTAGGCTGATATTGTTGGATTAGAGATGAGATGTAGGGAGGGGCCTGGTTGGAGAGAGCCTTGTATGCGAGAGTTAGCGTTTTGAACAGGATTGGCTGTGGGACTGGCAGCCAGTGTAGGGATTGGCAGAGAGGCGCAGACCTGGAGGAGCGAGAGGAGAGATGGATGAGGCGAGCAGCAGAGTTCAGGATAGATTGGAGGGGTGCCAGTCTGTTAGTTGGTAAGCCACAAAGAAGGATGTTGCAGTAATCCAGACGGGATATGACCAGGGCGTGTACTAGCTTAGTGGTGTCAGGTGAGAGGAAGGGACGGATGCGGGAGATGTTTTTAAGTTGGAGGCGACAGGAGGTGGCCAGGGAGTGAATATGTGGTTTGAAAGAGAGGGCAGAGTCCAGAGTGACTCCCAGGCTCCGAGCTTGGGGAGTTGCTGTTATTGTGTAATTGGTGACAGAAATAGACGTGTTAGAGAGGGGAGGGGAGTTACATAGTGGGAAAATGACCAGTTCTGTCTTGTCCATGTTTAGCTTGAGGTAGCGAGATGACATGAATGAAGAAATAGCTGAGAGGCAGTTGGGGAGACGAGATAGTAGAGAGGAGAGAGATTGGGGCCTGAGAGATATATCTGAGTGTCATCCGCATAGATGTGGTATTGGAAGCCTAATGAAGTTATAAGTTTGCCAAGGCCATGGGTGTAGACTGAGAAAAGTAGGGGGCCTAGGACAGAACCTTGCGGCACACCAACAGAAAGGGAACGTGAGGATGAGACCGTGTTAGAATAGAATACACTGAATGATCTATCAGAGAGAGATATCCAATTTTCTAAAGTGCAGGTGCTCCGATGATTGCAAGTGCAAGAAACTACAATGTAAAGTGCAAGTGCACTATTGCAACAAATCAATCTATCAATCAAACAAGTGATGCTAAGTGAATAGAGAGCAGGGATAATAAGTACAAAGTGACCTTATTAGCTGACATGTTTATATGGATTTTAAATATTTCACAATTTCACAATAGTGCTCCATTAAGTATAGCCCTGAACATCCCCCTTTATGGAATCTTTGAATGCTCTCATAGTAGCATCACAATACTCACTGGACCTGGGATTCCTTCCTGTCCCTCCTGATAACAATAATGTCCTTCTGGACATTGCAGACATTCTTCTAGTCCTTCCATGCCCGGCTGATGTCCATAGGTGCCATTCGGACATGGTCTTGGCTCCTGCAGAAAAACAAAATTACATAAACTGCACATCACACGTCAAACATTTTATCACAAGACCGGATTAAGTGTGGTAGCGGCCTCTGGGAAGAAAGTATAGTGGAGGTTCCCTTGAGTAACTGTAGTTAAATCGCTGCTGTAACAAGTGTTGAAGGCCCCCAAGTGGAGAAGGCTGGAGCCCTGGTTCACCCATCCTTTAATCTGGACCTGTGTTTTTACCATCATTTAAGGTTTCTGTAGTGCTCTTTGAGGACGCGTCATTACGCAGACTCTTAGGGCACGTGATGCCGCAGCACACAGAGAGGTACTGGCACTGGACGCCGTGGCACAGGTGGCGCAAAAACAAGAAACGGGCCTGTTCTGGAAGTGCGCCTTGAGAGACAAATGGTTAACCAACACTGGGCTGTGCACAAACGCGGGCCTGAATATACAGGAAGCGCCATGACTAATAGGAAACAGGTGAGTGCTGCGCCCAGTGATTGGATGGCCGCCCACACACATGGGTATTTAGGAGGGTGACCATGGGGGAACAAATTGGAATAGCACCCTGAGGAAGTGATCTCTCACGCAACGCGTCAGTGTTTATGAACGGGCATCTGCAGGGGACCGGGACCCATTCATTGGTGATAGTATCATGTTTAATTTTGCCTTATTTTGGTAAAGTTATGTTTATTGTATATGCCATGGTGTATTGGTCTGACTGTTGATAGCACTTTTTGATCACTCTTTGCACTTGCACTTTCTGCTGTAGTACCTTTTGTGGGTTCTCTTTTCTATTTAGTATTAGCTCTCATATCCACAATCTATGTGGTCACGGTTCCCAATTGCATATACCTATTAGTATATGCTAATCTGCACTGTTTTCTCCAGACAGCTGAACCTTATACACCTGGCATATTTTGAACCTATTGATATATTGGTAGTCCCATAAAGCCCACCTGCAGGGCCCGCTCTTTTATCTGTGTATATGTATATATACACATTTTACTATGTTTAAATGTGGTCATTGTCTGTCATGTTATATGATGTGTCCTTGATGAAATAAATTTTGATTAATCATTACAGTGTGTGTGCGGCCAAGTTTATAGGGTGAGACAATAGCTATCCAATACTGGTGGATGGCCCCTTTGTTATCATTTAAGGTTTCTTACATTGCTCCCTTCCGGGCAGTAGTGTCCCTCGGGGCAGATGCTGCTCTCTTCATCAGGAAAGATGGACATCCCACTTGGACAAACTCTTCCAGCTGGGCACACAAGCTGCATCATGCGTTCTCTGCTGGTTCTGTCTTCATGGCAGTAGCGTCCTGCCAAACAGGGGAGGCAAGTGGAGGAGCCCTTGTCCTACAATACAAAAAATGTAAAAAGTTAGAATAAACGGCCCTGGGGTCTTATCGTAATGATGACAGCTGCTTGTATAATTCTCATCAAGAACTGCACGGGGAGGCCGATTCAGTAATAGCGCCAGGTAGCGACAGATGAGCGCCAGTAGCGTGATTTTCACAGCGCCGGCTAGTATTCGCTGTGCTTGGCCGTTGTTCGGTTGTTGACAGCGACTCAGTCGGTGTGCGGTAATGTTGAATACGGGGTTAGGAGTCGCTGTTTCACAGGTCCCGCGCTGTATGGGTGCGCCTGACAGCGAACGGCCAGAGCGAACGGCTCCCAGCATATTCATTAACAAATCACGCTCAAAAAATTCTCGCGCTGTGAAATGCTTGTTTAAACCCCAGAGTGCTGGCGGCGATGGCTTAAAATTAGTTTTTAACCCCCAAACAACCATATTTTTTGATTAAAAAATTAAACAAGTTTTTAGAAACATTTTGTAATATGAATACATTAATATCAGACCTGTAATATCATTTCTGCACAAATTTTATTTTTATTTTTTTTTACCTTAAAAAACAAATCTAACATTGCAGAAGTGGTCACAGAATTTTTGACATTTACAAAAAAAAACAAAAAAAACATTAATATCAATTAATTATGAATATTTAAAGATTGCTCCATTGAAATGCATTGGAGAGCGCCAGGTAGCGAGAGGTCATACCTGGCGCTGTGATGGGATTAGCAGCGGCGCTGTTCGTTGCAGTCCGCTACATGATGAATCCCGCGCTAGCTGACGCTCTCGCCGGCGCTAGCCTCATTTAGCGTGATAAATGCGTGATTGTGTCCGCCGCCTGGCGTTTTGGAGTCGGTAGCCGCCGATAGCTGGCGCTACCTGGCGCTAGTGAGACACTACCTGGCGCTATCCCTTGATAAATAAGGCCCTTAATTTTAATTCAACCAGTAGCCTCTTCTCGACAAAGTTAGCTGTCCATGGGAGAATATGGCGGCATGACACTTTTATTGGCCAGGTTCTCCCTATTAGAAATAATAGGGGCATGCGCTTAATAGATTCAACTGAAACTATCACCAAAAAGGCCTAGGACAGTGTTCCCCGGCCCTTTCCTTTAGGGCCACCAACAGGTCAGGTTTTGCAGATCTCTTCACAGGCTTTGGACAGTGTTGTTAGTAAAGGGGGTGGGAGTTGCTCCATCACTAATATTTATATAAAATTATTCAGGGCCTGGGAACCAATTTACAGCTCAGTTTAACCCTCTCATCACTATATAATAGTCAGCAAACAGGCATATGAATCCTGTACACAAACTAGGGGCCTTAGTTTGCATACAATTGCAATCACATGTGTTAAACCCCACGCCACGTTAATGTGCCCCTTTTGGTGGGGTCCCTACTCCTATTTTTGAGTGCCCAAAGTTAGGACAGGTGTCAGATGGAATGGTATGAGTTTATACTTGCAATGACTGATGGAATGGTATGAGTATATACTTGCAATGACTGAAGTAGAAGACAGTATGCAGTTACTGACACTGTACTGAAAAGGACTAGCAGATGTTTCTCTATCCGTCAGTATTGTGATCCAACAGTATAGTGTTGGACGAACCCAAAATGCAAAGTTTGGGTTTCCAAATCCAAACACAGACTTTGGCCCATTAACCCGCTTCATGTAAGGGTGCAGCAGGAAGCTGTTGTAACTCACCTGAGCCCTGATCTGCGGTCGCTGATCAGCTGTGGCGTCATGTCAGAAGAGTCCCCGGCCGGGGCCACAGAAAGGTGGCCGCCGCTCCCCATGATTAAGGACACTCCTAGTGCCAGCACTACCAGCTGGCACTAGGAGTGTCCTCGCTCATTGGGAGCCGCAGCCACACTCATACCCCCCATCACTGTTATGGAAATTCCTATGGTGTCACTGAAACGAGGTGTGAAGGGCTTTTCTGTCCATAAATAGACCTTCCATGCTGCGGGCGTGAGTGGATCTGCGTCCTCCCCGCACTGAAGCAATCCGAGGCAGGAGGTGTGTGTGTGTGTTTTTTTTTTTAATGCAGGGAAAATGTAATCGTCATGAATCCCAAGAAGTTGGAATTCATGACGGTTACCCAAATGGAGGGTAATTATAGGCCAGCACCATGGAATGCAATTAATATACAGAGGTAGCCGGGATAATACTTGCTATGCCAACGCTGTACAAAGTAACAAGCCAGCGAGTATCACTTTGTGTTACATTGTATCAGCAGCCACGCTTCCCACTGTTATATTGTAACAGCAGACACAATCTCTTCGTAAAAAAATAGCACATCTGTACAACCACTATGAGCATTACATTTACAAGTTGTCTGGCAAGTAACTGGTTGATGCGGGCATTGATCACGCGCTCTCTCACATGCTAATCCAGAGCACTTCCATTTGAGCAACCTAATAGAAGACCCCATATTTCCTTCTCCATAGATTCCCTTTAAGAGAAAGAAACTCCCGTCCGAGGACTATGCCTGAATACAAAAAGACCAAGCCCAGCAGGAACTCTAATCAGATACTCACTGAGAAATTCCCAGCTCTGCAGGGCACTGGGGCACCCATTCCTATATCCGGACATGACGAGCCTGCAGGACATAGATCACATTCCCCCACTTCTCTGGCACCTTGTTCCGCCCTGTAAGTGCCCCTGCAATATCCAATAAGATTTAAATTATTAAATACATTTTTTTTAAAGATTAGAACCATTTACATTCAGCAGTATAACACAGATAGAACTGCTCTAAATATGGTTGGAAAAGGGGCCCCACACATGCAGAGTGTATGGCCTAACATGTGAGACATGTGAGTGGGAGATGATTTCGTTGGTAAAGTATTGGCAATGGGTTGGACTAAAGGGTTTCATAAGGAGGATCCTACAGCGAGCTAGTGTCTTGTAACAGAGGAGCGAAGGAAGTAAGACCGTACAGTAACATTAGGGAATTGGAAGACCAGTGACAGAACAGTGAGTCTTAGGTTGAAACCAATACCTGTGCACCTGTATATATCAGTGAGTCCAGCTGTGGCCAGCTTCAGCCAAGAGGAAAATTATATATACCATCTGCGAATGTGAACTTGTATTGGAATAAAAAAGTTGTGTTATTGCACCAGTTGTATCCATCTCCAGAGGAGGAATAAACAACTGCCTTTGTTATAGCCGAGGAGGTCTGTCTAATACAACATCTACACCACCTCACATGCCAACCCTGGGGCCAAAGTACACCGGCTCCTCGCTAGACTGTCACTAAACTGATGGTACACCTAGTCAGAATTAGTTTACAGTTTATTCTCAGTCCTGTCTTGTTGCCACTCTCCTGTTTACTTTTGGCTGCTTTATTGTTTACAATGGCAGACCACGGGTTAGCTCCCCCTTAGTGATGCCACCCCAGAAGGCTATAAACAGGGCCCGACTGGCCATAGGGAAAATTTCTGGTGGGCCGCACTGGCTTGGTTACAACTGGGCTTGCTCACCAAGTAACATAACCTTTCAAGAATACATATAACCTGTAGCGATAACCTTTATCGCCGGAGGGCTTCACCGCCAGAGACGTCCTTTTCCCAATGGTGAGAGGTGCTGCAGGAATTCCAGAGTCATCCGTGAGGAAACAGGAACAGCCCTTACAAGGGCTAGTGAATTGTAATATAGCGTTTCCCCCAATAAGAGACAGAACTCAGTATTGAGGGTGAAGATGAACTTTCTTTATTAGTGCCACCCTGTGCCTTATATGCAAGTCCCCATGCAAGGGGACCTCCCCCGTGGACCTGATGGAGAACTGCATGACAAACGCACAGACCAATGGGAGCAGGGCACACAATCCCTCAACTCTGCCGGTAACACAATCAGTAGAACAATAGCAGTCTGTAATACAATCAACAACACAATGACAGTCTGTAACGTAATCAATAGCACAATGACATTGTCTGTGACATGCTCAAGAAAAAGTAATGAGTCTATGCAAAAGTCCAAGGGCAGAAACAGTGCCTTTAAAATCCAAAAGGCAGAGAGTCTGTCACATAACCCAAATGCCAAAAATACTTTGGAGTCTCCCCACCGCCTACCCCCTCAGCAGGAACCATTTAATTGTCTACTGACACCCCCTCAGCTGGCACCTTGATAAAGTGGTTCTCCATGGAACGCGTGGGTGAAGGACACCAGCAGGGACGCAGCAGGGGCACTATTGTCTTTTATTAGGTGAATTCATTTCATGTAGTTGTGATTGTATACACATTGCCTTCTTTCTCTTGTTTGCACAGACACATTGGCACGTTGCACTTTATAACAGCACTATATACTTCAATGGGTATTGTTCGGCAGATTTTTTAATAGATATTTGATATTTCTTGAACTCATTGAGGATGTGATTAGAGTTTGCACTTTTGTGGTGGGACGGCCCCTGCTGTGAACTTGGCATTGCTTTTAATTATATGTTGTGTGTTATGGTATTTTAATAAATTGATAGAGACTATTTAATTTGATCATTATTTGATTGATTTTGTTGGGTTGATTAGTGCGGACCTAAATTTTTATCCGTTATGTGGCAGCTGGGGCCGCAAACTTTTTAGTAATGCGACTTGTGTTAGTGTAAGGACATCGGGTGTGCACATCTCACCCACGATACTGATTTATTGTGCAGATGCGGTGTTATTTTTTTCTTTTTTGTTGAGTACATTCAGTGTGATCACGCCCTCAGTTCCCAGCCTCACAAGTCTTCTCTCAAACAGTCCCAGCATACCCAGTGCCATTGTACCCCCCAAGAAAGACTAAGAGGGCCACATACACAACTGTCACAGTATCTGTCCCTACAATACTAAAACTTTAGTACCACCTCTATAAGATTTTTCACATCTACTCCTGTCTATGATCTCGCCATAGCAGATCAAAGTATCCTGGGGGGGGGGGGGCTGGTAATGCCAGGACTGTTTGGGAGGAGACTTGGGTGGGCGAGAACTGAAGGGTGTTAGGTGTAAGTAGGCAATTAAGTGATTCCTTCGCGTCTTGGTGAGATGCAAGTCCAGTTGGACCCAAGGCAGTGCGGCCCACCAGAAATTTTCCCTGTGCGCTCCCTATGGGCAGTCAGCCCCTGCTTACAGCATTCTGGGGTGGTATCACTGGGGGGAGCTACCAGAGCCGGCTCTAAGGGGTCCCTGGGGCTAGAGAGTTAGACTTTGTGGGTCCCTAAGTAGTGTGTCACATGATGTCACCTTTCAGTTCTGCTTCCTCAAATGGGTCATCTTCTGCTGCTGATCGCCCTCCAGTCCTTTTGCCTTTTCGGTAGCCATCAATCATCCTCTAGTCCTTATTGCCTTCGCTATAGCCACCAATCGTCTTCTAGTCCTTATTGCCTTCCCTATAGCCACCAATCATCCTCCAGTCCTTATTGCCTTCCCTATAGCCACCAATCGTCTTCTAGTCCTTATTGCCTTCCCTATAGCCACCAATCGCCCTCTAGTCCTTATTGCCTTCCCTATAGCCACCAATCGCCCTCTAGTCCTTATTGCCTTCCCTATAGCCACCAATCGTCCTCTAGTCCTTGTTGCCTTCCCTATAGCCACCAATTATCCTCCATTCCTTAATGCCTTTCCTATAGCCACCAATCATCCTCTAGTGCTTATTGCCTTCCCTATAGCCACCAATCATCCTCTAGTCCTTAATGCCTTTCCTATAGCTACCAATCGCCCTCCTGTCCTTATTGCCTTCCCTATAGCCACCAATCATCCTCTAGTCCTTATTGCCTTCCCTATAGCCACCAATCATCCTCCAGTCCTTATTACCTTCCCTATAGCCACCAATCATCCTCTAGTCCTTGTTGCATTCTCTACTGCCACCAAGCACCCGTCAGCCCTTACTGCTTGTTCCGCTGCCACTGCTTGCTCCGTTCCAGTAAGCGGGCGCTGCAGAAAGTCTAGCTACTCCTCTGCATGGGCTGGTCGTGGGCTGTCAATTGGTTCTGGTTCCAAACATCGCTCTGATGTGACAACATACTCACAAAGGGCACAGACTTGGCTTTGAAGTACCCGCTGGACAGTAGGATCCTGTGGGGCAAGCATTGCACTCTCCTACTCGGACACTGCCCAGCTTCAAGTTATAGGTCCCTGCTGGGCATGGAAACTGAGATCCGAACTGGGAGCCTTCACAGACAAAAAAAAAGGAAAAAATATCACATACAAGTGGTCAAAGGGAGTATTTTGAAAGATAATAGTGGGTCCTTGAAGCTTAAACCAGACCTTCACCTGAATACGAGCCTATCTTATATGTTTCCCACACCCTGTATATACAGATTGCCCACATTAAAGGTTTGGGCTTTTCATTAAATTATGCTGAAGGTCCAGTTTAATTCAGGTTACAGGTTGGAAAAGGGGCCCCACACATGCTGAGTGTGTGGCCTAACATGTGAGACATGTGCGTGGAAGGTGATTTGGTTTATAAAGTATTGGTACTGTTTAAACCACTGTAAAGGTAAATTCACAGAACTCATGTATTAAAGAACTGGAATGAAATAGTCTCTCACCTTCGGGACAGAAGTAGCCGGCGCTGCATTTTCCAGAGGGGCTCTCGGCCCCCATCAGACAGAACCAGCCGGCAGGACACGGGTAACACTCTCTATCGGAGGCCAAGCTGGCCCGGTCACTCCATGTGCCAGGAGGACACTTGTACTGGGAGCCATGTTTGGTTCCTGGGGGGCAATAATGACCGCGGGGGCAGGGAACCGGAGGCCGCTGTCTGCCTCCTGAACCTAAACACACATGGAAACAGTTGTTACATGAAAGTGCAGGAGATAAACAATCACAGCATATGTATATTTAAAGTGGACCAAAACCTATAGAACCTATAAAATATATATTAAAAACACAAAACCTATATGATTCCATGGGCCAATGGATTCTCTCCCCCCGGGTCATCCAGATTCAGGATGCCCCACTGAGTTAAACCTCCCAGGCCCAGGTTGCCCAGTAAACTCACCTTTCCCCACAATAGCTTTAGCAGTGTGCGAACCTGGGATAGTCAAAATCCTGGGTTTTGGTCCACTTTAAAGGGCAGCTACCATTAAACACCAGCTATTATATATATTTGACATATTTGATTAATATACAGATACATCATTTTTGGGACTGATTTCTCTATTATAGCAACTCAATGGAGACATCACTCACACGTCACAGCCAGCTGTGTACCCGGCTGCCATACAATGTAACACAGCAGGACACCTCTGTTTTTACATTGTAACAGCAGCCATATGGGTGGTCACTTACAATGTATTACAGGGAGTTGATTGGCTTTATTTATCGTTCCAGCAGGACAGAGTGGCAGCAGCGTGAGTCTTAAAACTCCTGGCGTGAGTGATATTACTCTCAATGCTGCTGGCTCTTATCCTCTGCGTTCAGCTACAGCCGCCTGCCATAGCCCGAGAGAGATGCACATGCTCCATGGGCTCATTGGATAGGTAAAAAAAAACAGGCGACTCTCGGGGTTTCACACAAGGGGGCATCGCAATCCGGCATGCTCCAGGTGTGGTTGTCTAACCTCCTATAGAAGCTAGGTCCACTTTAGGTCCACTTCACAGATTGAAAACTTTGTTTTTTCTTTCTTAAATAAAGTCTATTAGTTGAATATGTATATTTCTGTAGCCTTTTATTTAATAGCAGTTATTGTACACAGCTGTTAGTTGCCCTTTAAAGCGGACCAAAACCCAATGAACTTGTGAAATGCCCATGTGAATATTTCCCTCTTAGGGTGTAGAACTAGAAATAAGACAATTCTGTGAGTACTCACCTGTAGAATTGTTTTTGTTCTTGCATGGCACGGCCTGCTTCAGTATTCATAACAGTTGGGTTATTCCGCCACAAGGTGGCGCAGTGTACTGCAGAAGAGCTGTGGCATCTCCCGGCCCCCTATAAAAATGGGATTGACCATAGAGTTCCCAGCGTAGACAAGCAGTGAGACAAGAAGCTGGGAGAGAATAAAGGTAAAAAATGTAAAAAAGGTAAAAAACCCCAAATAACTTGGAACAATCACCATAAAGAGACAACCAAGAATAATGATAACAGGGGTGGGGGTGAAGCAGGCCGTGCCATGCAAGAACAAAAACAATTCTACAGGTGAGTACTCACAGAATTGTCCTTTTCTTATTGCATGGCACGGACTGCTTCAGTATTCATAACAGTTGGGACATCCAAAAGCAGTGTCCAAAAGTAGGGTGGGATCCCAAATGAGTAACGGCCGGCAGTTCAAGTCACTACCACCTGAAGTACCTTGCGGCCAAAAGCAGCATCCGCTGAGGCCTTAACATCAACCTTGTAAAACTTGGAAAAAGCATGAACAGAAGACCAAGTAGCGGCCTTGCAAACTTGTTTAACAGAAGCTTGGTGCTGAAAAGCCCAAGAGGCACCAATAGCACGAGTGGAATGAGCAGTAACCCTAAAGGGAGGTTCCTTCCCCTTAGCAGAATAGGCTTGTACCACCGCCTGACGGATCCACTTGCTGATAGTGGATTTAACCGGAGGCAAACCCTTCCTAGGTCCAGAATTGAGAACAAAAAGAGCATCAGATTTCCTGAAAGGCTCAGTAGCGAACAAATAAATCTTCAGAGCCCTGACCACATCCAGAGAATGCAGTGTCCGTTCCTTGGAATTAGCAGGATTAGGACACAATGAAGGCAAAACAATGTCCTGATTGAGATGAAAAGCAGACACCACCTTAGGCAAAAAAATCAGGCTTAAGCCGAAACACCACCTTGTGCTGATGGCGCTCAAAATAAGGAGGTTTGATGGAAAGCGCCGCCAGTTCAGAAACTCGCCTGACAGAAGTGATAGCCACCAAAAAGGCTACCTTAAGAGTCAGAATGGGCAAGGCAGCCCCACGAATAGGCTCAAAGGGAGGACCCTGCAGAGCAGACAACACCAGATTCAAGTCCCAGACTGGTAGCATAGGCTTACGAGGTGGACGCACATGAGTAACACCCTGGAAAAAGGTTTTAACCAACCGGTGATTGGCAAAGGATCTTTGGAAAAAAATTGCCAGAGCTGAAACATGGCCCTTGAGGGTACTCAGTTGAAGGCCGGAATCCAAACCATGTTGCAAAAATTCCAGAATCCTGGGGATGGAAAAAAACAGACAGGGAAGAGACTTGGACTCACACCAGGCAATGTAAGCATGCCAGACCCTGTAACAGATAAAAGACGAGGACTTCTTCCTAGCCCGAATCATGGTATCCACAACAGAGGCAGGCAACCCCTTTTCCATCAAGATGGAGGTTTCAGCAGCCAAGCCGTTAAAGCCAGCGTTCGTAAATTGGGATGGCGTAGCTGCCCCTGAGTGAGAAGATCTGGATCCTAGGGCAAGATGTACCAATCTACTGCCAACTGCACGACGTCTGCGAACCACACCCTTCTTGGCCAACAGAGGGCCACCAGGATGGCTGGTACCCCTTCCTGGGCTATCTTGCGCAGCACCCTGCCCAGTAGAGGGAACGGAGGGTACACATAGAGAAGCCGAAACTCCGTCCAAGGCATTGCCAGTATATCCGTGGCGTAGGCCAGAGGATCCTGTGACAGGGAGATAAACTTGGGAAGTTTGTGATTGTGGGATGCAAACAGGTCCACATCCGGCTGACCCCAGCGGGGGCACAGGGAGAGAAACACCTGGTTGTTGAGGGACTATTCCCCCGGACGAGACGTCCCCCTGCTTAGGGAGTCCACCACCTGGTTCTTCACCCCCGGAATGTATACCGCTGAGATCCAGGGAACATTCTGTTCTGCCCAAGACAGTATCAGGGACAATTCCTTGAAGGCTCGCTTGCTTCGAGTCCCTCCCTGATGGTTGTTGTAGGCAACCGCCGTCTGGTTGTCTGAGCGAATCTGAACAGCCTGACCCGGAAGGTGTCTGGTCAGCTGAGAAAGAACCAACCTGATCTCCCTCAGTTCCAGTACATTGATGGGAGCATGGGCCTCCTGGGGGCCCCACTGACCCTGAAACTTCAGAGACTTCCAAAAGCCCCCCCAGCCTGTTGACATCTGTGGTGACCGTCTCCCAGCACGGGGGCAGGAAAGTCCTGCCCACCAGAAGGTTCCTTGAGTCCAGCCACCACGAAAGGGACTGTCTGGCCAGAGGACACAGAGCAAATTCCTGATCCAGGGACACAGGGGCCTGATCCCAGACTCACAAGAGGTGCAACTGAAGAGATCTCATGTGAAACTGAGCAAAGGGGACCGCCTCGAAGCAGGACACCATCAGGCCCACCAACTGCATCCCCAGACGGATGGAGGGAAGAGGACACAAGAGCAGAGCCCGTGCCTGCTTCTTAAGGCCCTCCACCTTCTGCTGAGGAAGGAACACCTTGACCTGAGAGGTATCCAGTGTCATGCCCAGAAAGGACCTCACCAAGGACGGGGACAGTGAAGACTTTGGAAAGTTGATCACCCAGCCGAAGGACTCCAGAGTGGAGGTCACCACCCGGGTGTCCTGCTCGACCTGATGAAAGGACTGGGCCACAATAAGGATGTCGTCCAGGTAAGGAAGGACGTGAATGCCCTGGTTCCGTAGCAGAGCCATCACCCCCGCCAGCACCTTGGTGAACACCCGAGGCGCCGAGGTGATACCAAAGGGTAAAGCTACAAACTGGTAATGCTGATCCTCCAGCGCGAACCTCAGAAATCTCTGATGACCTGGGAAGATAGGCACATGAAGATAAGCATCCTTGATGTCCACGGTGGTTATGAAGTCGCCCGGGCGAAGGGTGCTGACAGCCGAGCGTAGCGTCTCCATGCGAAAATGCTTGAATCTGACAAACTTGTTGAGGCCCTTCAAGTCCAGGATGGGCCTCAGAGAGCCGTCCTTTTTGGGGACCGTGAAAAGATTGGAATAGTACCCCTGACCCTTTTCTTGAGGGCGCACCGAACAAATGACCCCTGGCTCCAGCAGGCCTTTAACCTCCGAAAGCAACCCTTGAGCTGACAGGGGGTTTAAAGACATCCGGGATCTGATGAATCTTGGGGGGCGGCCAGGCTGCAAACTCTATCTTGTAACCGGAGGACACCACATCCTGAATCCACCAGTCTTAGACGTGGAGCCTCCAGACGTGAGCAAAGAGCCGAAGCCGTCCCCCCACCCAGATGGGTGAGGGCGCCCCCTCATGTCTGAGGGGCCTTCTGAGGGGGTTTGGGCTTGGAACCCCAGGAGAGACCGGGACGACCATGGGATCTGCCACGGCCCCAAGAATCTCTGTGGCTACCTGAGAAGAGGGAGCTACGACCTCCTCTGGGAGTACGAAGGGAGGGGAAGGAGGCGGAGGGCACCCGAAAGGGCTGGGGCTGCCTCCTACGCTAAGGCAGTCTGCCATCCTTGGCTAAAACATCAAGACGCTCACCGAAGAGCCGCAACCCCGCAAAGGGGAGCCCAGTGAGAGCCTCCTTAGCAGCAGCATCAGCTGCCCACTAACGCAACCAAACAGAGCAGCGTATAGCCACCAAAAGTGCAGAGGCCCTACCACCCAGCCTCACAGCATCATCCATGGCAGTAAGGATAAATGCAACAAAATCAGAGCAAAGCAAGAGGGCCCTATAATCCTCCCTCCTCCTACCAGCCATAGCGCCATCACATAGACGCTTGAGCAGTTTCTTAAGGGCAATAGCTGTAATGGCAGCAGCACATGCTGGGCGCAGCCCAGCCCCCACACAAGTAAAAGCATGGCAGGCCAGCTGATCCATGTGCAGGTCCTCACTGTCCTTTAGAATGGTAGTGTCAGGGGAAGGCATGACCGTATTGGACAGACCTAGCATGGGAGCGTCCACCTCAGGGGGACATGACCACCGCTTTACCAGATCAGCAGGAAAGGGATACCTCTTATCCAATCCCTTGGGCACAGCGGGCAGCCTGTTAGGACGTTCCCACTCCTTAAGCACCATAGTAGTGAAATGTCCATGCTCAGGGAACTCAAGACGCTGTTTATCAGGGCGAAAGAGCTCACCCTGCTTCTTCTTAGCCACCTCAGGGGGAGCAATGTGCAAAATTTCAAAAATGTGAGACAGCAGATTATCAGTGTCCTCAGGGTACCATGATCCCTCCACGGACGCAGACCCAGGGTCACTATCGCAACCCTCCTGCTGGTCCCCAGAGGAGTCAGAGTCCTGGAACAGTTCCCTTGCCTATAGGGAATAACGTCCACCAGTGGCATCAAACTCCTCATACTCCTCTGTGGAGTGTGAGGGAGTGGAAGTCAGGTGCCGCTTCTTGCCAGAGGCCTTTCTAGGAACAGGCCCGGCAAGCTGCCTCTCAATGTTGGCCACACGAAGTGCCAGATCAGACTGGGACTTCCTGCTATTATCCCCCTCACTGGGGGCCAATTGCAGGAGTGGGGGGGTAGGCGACTGCGAAGGGGGCGCAGAGCTGGGAAGCGATGCAGGCAAACCAGCTTGGAGCGCAAGGACACTTTGGGCGCACGGCACACACACCCTGACACTGTCCCTTATAGGGGATACCCCACATACGGTACACAGCTGGGATTGCCCCGAAGGACCCCCAAGCATACTATCCCCAGAAGCCTCCATATGGTGATTACCACAGGCGCAATGGGCCAGCACTGGGCAAAGGCTAATACAAAATTATGCCCTCCCACGGGATGCCCCCAGAAGTAAGTAAAGGGGGGGATGAGGGGGAGGAAGGAGTAGAGCTGGGAGAAACCACAACCCACTGGTATCCCGCCTGAAAGACACATGAGCATCTCGCAGCACATGCACCACAAGACCAATAAAAAAACCCAAAGGGGGACTCACGGACCAAGGAAATCGCAGGATCACCAAGCCTCAGACCGCTGGATGAAGCGACACACAGGAGGATACAGAACCGCAGCCAGAAAGGGAGAAAACCAGACGCGCAGCTAATCCAAAATGTCGCCGGCAGAAGTACCTCGAGGGGCAGGCCGCGGGTGGACGATACGCGTCATCCCCCGGCCCTGCCCCCTCCAAAGAGTGCGGAAACGGCGCCCACGTGACCCTGTCGGCGCCATGATCAAGCAAAAACGTCACAGGTTATAGCGCCACCCGCCGCGGAGCTCAGTACAACACGGAGCGGCAGCTAAAAAACACCAAAAAAACACTGTACACAGCAAAATAGACCACAACTAACACCACTCGCCGCTACCACCCGCCCCCCGAACATAAGTCAGAGAGGGGGGGGAGGGAGAGAGACGAAAGACAGCGGCGAGTATCCAGGCCAGGGGGGAGGGGGGGACCCCCTGAAGGAAAAGAAAAAGACACAGTCCCCCTCAGAAGTCAGGACAGGAACTCCGCATCCCTAGTAGGCTCACCATAAAGCCTATGGCCAGCTACCCTTTGTGTTACAGGGTCTGCGGCTTGGAGCTGCGCTCCTGGAGCACTTGACCCTAGTGCTCCTCTACCCTCACCCGATCTGTCAGCCGAGGCTGGGAGGCACAGAGGGTCCGGAAACGGGTGGAAATAGACATGCAGGCCGCAGGCTTGGTTGCCCCTCTCACCTGCGCAGTATAGAGAGAGAGCCATCTTCTATCTTCGCAGTTTCACTGCAGAGGAAACACCGGGAACTCTATGGTTAATCCCGTTTTTATAGGGGGCCGGGAGATGCCACAGCTCTTCTGCAGTACACTGCGCCCCCTTGTGGCGGAATAACCCAACTGTTATGAATACCGAAGCAGGCCGTGCCATGCAATAAGAAAATATATCTTCGATCTATTCATCCTGGAACATTTATGTCCCTCTCTGTAAGATGGCAGGGGATCAGCCATTACAGTGGTGTGGCAATGACATCATTGCCACACACAACAATGGCAATGAGTGGAGGAGGCGGAGCTTTACAGCTAAAACAGGCGCCATTATCTGGGATTAGAGTGAAGCAGGAGCAATGAAAATTGGCAAATGGTTCTCTTCATAGGGGAGCAATTCAGTCCTTAAAGTGGACCAAAACCCAGGATAGTCAATAGTTTGGCTGCGGCGATCTGGGGGGTTTGACACAGCGGGATGAGGACAAAAACCCAGTGTAGCGATAACCTTTATCGCCGGAGCGCTTCCCCGCCAGAGACGTCCTTTTCCCAATGGTGAGAGGTGCTGCAGGAATCCCAGAGTCATCCGTGAGGAAACAGGAACAGCCCTTACAAGGGCTAGTGAATTGTAATATAGCGTTTCCCCCAATAAGAGACAGAACTCAGTATTGAGGGTGAAGATGAACTTCTTTTATTAGTGCCACCCTGTGCCTTATATGCAAGTCCCCATGCAAGGGGACCTCCCCTGTGGACCTGATGGAGAACTGCATGACAAACGCACAGACCAATGGGAGCAGGACACACAATCCCTCAACTCTGCCGGTAACACAATCAGTAGAACAATAGCAGTCTGTAACACAATCATCAATACAATGACAGTCTGTAACGTAATCAATAGCACAATGACAATAGCAGTCTGTAACACAATCATCAATACAATGACAGTCTGTAACGTAATCAATAGCACAAAGACATTGTCTGTGACATGCTCAAGAAAATGGAAGTAATGAGTCTATGCAAAAGTCCAAAGGGCAGAAACAGGGCCTTTAAAATCCAAAAGGCATAGAGTCTGTCACACCCAGGATAGTCAAAATCCTGGGTTTTGGTCCACTTTAAAGAGGAACACCACACAGGAATTTCACTTTCCCGTGTGTTGTTCCCCTGTGCGGTGGCATCCCGAATTGGGTTCCCCCGCTGTGTGTACCCCCCAGTTCCCCCCCATACAATCATCTTCCTTTCGATCGCACGGCGCAGACTCGGGCGAGAGCGAGTGCGCTGATTGGCTGAGCGGTGGGCTCAGCCAATCAGCACACTCACTGTCACTCGGCTCCCTTCGGCACCACTGATGGCTAAGCCACCTGAACCCAACCAACCGCATCCCCCCCCCCAACTTGCAGCCATGGTGTGCCCTCCCCGCCCATTCAGAAAAGCCGAGCACATGCACAGCTAGAGGTGAGCGGGGATGCAGCTGGAGAGCACAGACACGGCAAGGGCTCCAAAAGAAAGTGAGTGAAATTGGCGATGGGGGGTTCACACAACGGGGCATCCCAATTCGGGAGGAACAACACACAGGAAAGTTAAATTCTTGTGTGTTGTTCTTCTTTAAGGACTGAATTCCTTAAAGGGCAACTAGCACCCGTGAATAATAGCTGCTGTTATATGAAAGGCTACAGAAATATATGTATTCAAATAATAGACTTTATTTAAGCATCCCAATTTGGGATACCCCAAAAAGTGGATCTCGGACAGTCCTGGAGTCTTTTAAACTCCAGGGCCGCCTATGTTCCTCTTTAACAGGAAGGTAAGTAGATCTTTACCCTTCAGAAGCTATGGGCGCATAGAGGAGCATGCGGGGTAGCGAGGGGCTCTCCACACTGACTTCATTGTTAATCGCGGTATTTCTTTTTGGCGTGGTGATTTGCTAATTGGTGTGTATTTTTGCAAGCCTCTAGCTTTATTGTAGTAACAAATGTATCTAGCATGGTTTCTTTTGATAACCTTACCTTCTGTTGCACACAGCACTTAGGCCCTTATTTATGAAGGAATAGCGACAGGTAGCGACTGGTGAGCGACCGGTAATGACGGGCACCGCCACGAGAACGCCGGCTCCCCACCACAATCACACATTTATCAAGCCAATCCTGCTTAGCGACTGAGATAGCGCCATATAGCGACTCATTCATCATTATTCCAGCCTCAGCCCACAGCGCCAGCATCCGACCTTGAACAGCGACAGGTATGACCTCTCGCTACCTGGCGCTCTCCAATGCATTTCAATGGAACAATCTTTAATTATTAATAATTAATTGTTATTAATGTTTATTTATTTATTTTTTTTTTATGTGAAAAATTCTGTGACCACTTCTGCCATTTAAGTGAAAAAAAATTTAAAAAAAAATGTACAGAATTGATATTACAGGTCAGATATTAATGTATTCATATTACTAAATTAATTAAAATCCTTTTTTTTTTTTGGTTTCCAAAAATATGGTTGTTTGGGGGTTAAAAAACTACTTTTAACACATCGCCGCCAGCGCTCTGGGGTTTAAACAAGCATTTCACAGCGCGAGAATTTTTTGAGCGTGATTTTTTGATGAATATGGTGGGAGCCGGTCGCTCTGACCACTCGCTATCATGCGCTCCCATACATCGCGGAACCTGTCAAATAGCGACTCATCACCCCGTATTCAACATTACTGCACACCGACTGAGTCGCTATCAACAACCGAACAACGGCCAAGCACAGTGACTACTAGCGGGCGCTGTGAAAATACCGCTAAAGTCGCTCAACTGTCGCTACATGTCGCAATTTTTAAATATTCATAATTAATTGCTATTAATGTATTTTTTTTTTTTAAATGTCAAAAATTCTGTGACCACTTCTGCAATGTTAGATATTTTTTTTAAGGTAAGAAAAAAAAAAAAACATTTGTGCAGAATTGATATTACAGGTCTGATATTAATGTTTCATATTACAAAATGTTTTGAAAAACATGTTTTTTTTTTATCCAAAAATATGGTTGTTTGGGGGTTAAAAAACTACTTTTAACCCATCGCCGCCAGCGCTCTGGGGTTTAAACATGCATTTCACAGCGCGAGAATTTTTTGAGCGTGATTTGTTAATGAATATGCTGGGAGCCGTTCGCTATGGCCATTCGCTGTCATGCGCTCCCATACAGCGCGGAACCTGTCAAACAGCGACTCCTAACCCCGTATTCAACATTACCGCACACCGACTGAGTCGCTGTCAACAGCCGAACAACGGCCAAGCACAGCGAATACTAGCGTGCGCTGTGAAAATACCGCTACTGTCGCTCATCTGTCGCTACCTGGCGCTATTAAGGGTGCAATGCCAAGGATTAGCTTTAAATTTTACACAGCCAAACACATCCAACTAGTAGACACGTGTTTCAAGCTTTAGGCTCTCATCAGCACTAGGCCGGATGTTTCTGTCTGTATGGGGGGTGAGACTTGGTGAATACCAAAACATAGTCGCAAGCCAGTATGTGGAGACACCCATGTTAGGCTTAATATAGGGGGGCTAAAGAAACCAAAAAACCCTCTACTTAGGTAAAGGAAAAGAGGCGCTTTCCTAGAACGGAAAGTATTTGCACAGTACCCGATACAAGGACAGAAAGCATTACCCATCAATCCTTGCAGCAGGCGGAGCTATGCAAATCATCTCTTTATGTCTCTGTGCCATCCAAGACCCTTAGAAATGCTAAGGACTAGGAAAGCGCCTCTTTTCCTTTACCTAAGTAGAAGGTATTTTGGTCTCTTTAGCTCCCCCTATATTACACATAACATGGGTCTCTCCACATACTGGCTTGCGACTATGCATCATAAATGTGTAATTGCGTGCCGTGTCCGGCGTTCACCTGCTGCTACCTGGCGCTATCCCTTAATGAATAAGGTCCTAAATGTATTCAGTGATTGTTGCTTATTGTGTATATTTATTCATGAATTTAGTGTGATAATATTCCTATTGAATAGGCCTATTGGCTAAGATCAAGTGTAGTATCTGTTCTTACAGGGAGGCCCGTGAACGACACTAGCTGGAAGGGCGGCTGAGGACCTAGCTCCACCCTCTGGCACACCTAGTACGGCTAGTGGTTTAGTACTGTGTAGGACGGATCTACCAGGCTTGCAGTATCTGCACCCATCATGCAGGACTATGAAAAGCTGTGTGGAAACCCGGTTTGATGGTGGCCTCCTGGCGCGCTTAGTACACATGGCCTAGTAATGGACCTGAGGGGGGAGTGGCGACCCCCCCCGTCATGTATGGGAGTAGATCTGCATACATCTTGGCCTTGGGTCGAGGTTGCGAAACTGAGCCGTCGTGTTCGTGTACCCCTGGGGTGGCGCCCAGGGTACCTTACTAGTCACCAAAGTTGGTCACTTTGGTTGCACTTTGTATGGTTTTGGCACGATACACTTTGCTAAGTTTTGCACACTCTTTATGGCTGTGCCCTTCCGGCTTCGCCTGAAGAATTTTTTATGGCTGGAGGGCCCACCCTGTAATTGCACAGGCACTCACTCCCCCCCCCCCCTTTTTTTTTTAGAGCCCGATTTGACTTTTTTTGTCACTTCTTTTTGCCACCTTAGTTCCCTTTTTTGTTGTGTTGTCTTTTTTGCACGTGTTTAGGTGCCAGCGGCTCCCTATGGGTCCCTGCCCCTAAAGACCTGGGGTCGGAAGTTATAGGCCTTTTGGACTCGCTTCCGGCCCCTGCCCAGTGCTCCCCCCTGAGGCTCCTAGTGAGTAGAGGGCGGCGAACCCCGGGAAAACGGCTTCCAAAGCCTGGCCGAGTACTCGCATTTGAATCCGAGGAAAGGCAGGCTGCGGAGGCCGCTAGTACTGGGGCTAGCTACCATCGAAAGCAAGGGGCCGAAGATCCAAGTACCTGGACGGGCAACCGCCGGGGAAAGGTAGGCTGAGGGAGTTTACGCCTTAGTCCACGGGGAAAACTTTTGTTAGTACCCGAGGACGAAAGCGGCCCCGAGGTCTTCGGACTGAGGGGTTGAACGTACCCAATCCTGTCAGGGGGTTCGTCCCCCGGGGAAAGGGATGGGGCTCTTTCCTGCGGGAAGGAGTCAGTATGGGCGCCTTAGTGTGTTTTTTAGTGCACCTGCACTTTTTCACATGAAAGGCTTCACGTTTGACGGTGCTTTCGCACACACGACGGCTCGAAAAAAATATTCCTATTGACAAATGTATTTTTTTATATTATGTAAGGCATTCTAGTATCAATTGTACCAACTAGTGGGGAGCCGGTTTGTTTTTAAATTGTCCTGTGTTAATAGTGTGTATATGTGGTTTTAGGCCTCTGGGTGGCCTTAAATAAAAGTTTTTCCTGTATACTTTTATATGTTTGGTGGCGCGCCC
The DNA here is from genome assembly GCA_027917425.1 of Gastrophryne carolinensis. Classification (NCBI taxonomy): domain Eukaryota; kingdom Metazoa; phylum Chordata; class Amphibia; order Anura; family Microhylidae; genus Gastrophryne; species Gastrophryne carolinensis. The sequence continues at coordinate 14,193,225 of CM051242.1, read as the reverse complement.
AATCATTTCGATTTCCATGTGTAGTTTTGGTGTGTTACTTTGATCATAGTTTGGATCTCAGGGAGCACCCCCAAGAGAGATTTATTATTTTTACTATTTTTCTTTAATTATGGTGCCCTCACTAATACTCTTTTTTTTCCTCTTTAGCAGCTTTATAGATCCTTCCCTTTACCGGAACAGTATATGCTGAATTCCTCTTTATATTTGTGCGGAGGAGCTCCTGTACCTGTTGGGCAGAAGAATCGCGCCGGGCACATGTCACATTGGGACTTGTCAAAAAGATCGTGGCCGTCCCCGAATGTCCCGGCCAGGCAGGCGCTCTCAGAGGCGGCGGGTGATCGAGATCCCACCGGGCACACGTACCTGACAAAGACACACTTTATGAACATACGTACTGGCAGTGTCAGAATTGTATGCCTAGGGCCCACCAGTAGAACTGACTCTGGGGGCCCATCCCACATTTAGATGCAAGTATTACTGGCTTACATTCAGGGTCCATGCACAGAAACATTATGCCACACTGTATTGTCTGTGTGTGTGCACTTGGGATGCCACACAAAAACACACCTTCCAACGTTTCAGTGTGGGAAAGAGGGACAATTGTTAAATTAGGCCACGCCCCCTCATTGAGGGATGGATAGGAGATAGAGTGTAACAGTTACAACAATTGAAACACTTTGAATAAGGGAATGAATCATTTATTGCTGCAGATCTGCAATCACAGCATCTATATTTAAAGTGGACCAAAACCTATAAAATATAAAAAAAAAAAAACAAACCTATAAGATTCCAGGGCCACAAGAGTCCCTCCCCCCAGGGCATCCAGATTCAGGATGCCCCGCTGTGTTAAACCCCCCAGGTCGCCCGGTAAACTCACTTTTTCCCCCTGATCAAACGGCGCATGTGCGAGCAGCGTCCGCTCCCTGCAATATCTTTAGCAGGATGCGCACCCGCGCCAAGCATTTTTAAATGGACAATGCGGGCACTCTCCCTGTTAGAGGGTACCAGGGATGCAGCCGCTAGACTCGGCCGGACTTGGCTGGAGCTTAGACGAGTTCATGTCAGCGCAGTCCAGTGTGCCGATTGGACCGGAGGCCGCGCATGTGTCATGAAGGGTAAGTTGAAGTGGGCGACATGGGGGGGTTTCACACAGCTGGGCATCCCGCAATGGGGTGCCCCGAGGCAAGAACCAAAACCCAGGATATTGTCAGTAAGGTGTATCTTTACCTGTTGCTTATTATGAAGAAACAGGCATGATGAGTGGAAAAGGATGATTGGTGATTACTGATCTCCCGCGCTGTGATACTGATAAACAATTGTTAAATTAGGCCACACCCCCTCATTGAGGGATAGATAGGAGATAGGATGTAACAGTTACAACAATAGAAACACTTTGAATAGGGGAATTAATCATTTATTGATGCAGATCTGCATGTTACACCTCAAAGAGGGACAAAGGAGAACAACGAGGGACAGGGGGACATGGAATCAAAAGAGGGACAGTCCCTCTCAATGAGGGACACTTGGGAGGTATGAAGCAAGAGGCCTCTGATTAGGTTGTTTTGCCATGTTTCTCCTAATAGGGATTCTGGGAACAATGCCTACGGGTGCCTGAAGGAACATACTACCTACCCCGGAGAGCAGTCTGTGTCCGGCTGAGTTAGTCCTGGGTGGGTACAAGCTCGTCCTGCTGAACACGGGATGCAGTCCCCAGCTTCATCTTGTCCTTCCAAAGCATTAAAAGTGCCGGCTGGGCATGGGATTGGGTAGCTGGTGTTCGATAGACAGTAATATCCAGCAGGACATAAAACACACTCTTCGATTCCTTCATCGAGAAAGCAAAATAATAAATAATTACATCAGTTATCGATAGAACTAATGACTACATTTGATGAAAGTGGTTTAAAAATGACGGGGAGGCCGATTCATTAATAGCGCCAGGTAGCGACAGATGAGCGCCAGTAGCGTGATTTTCACAGCGCCCGCTAGTATTCGCTGTGCTTGGCCGTTGTTCGGTTGTTGACAGCGACTCAGTCGGTGTGCGTTAATGTTGAATACGGGGTTAGGAGTCGCTGTTTGACAGGTTCCGCGCTGTATGGGAGCGCCTGACAGCGAATGGCCAGAGCGAACGGCTCCCAGCATATTCATTAACAAATCACGCTCAAAAAATTCTCGCGCTGTGAAATGCTTGTTTAAACCCCAGAGCGCTGGAGGCGATGGGTTAAAAGTAGTTTTTAACCCCCAAACATCCATATTTTTTGTTTAAAAAATTAAACAAGTTTTTCTAAACATTTTGTAATATGAATACATTAATATCAGACCTGTAATATCAATTCTGCACAAATTTTTTTTTTTTTTTACCTTATAAAAATGTCTAACATTGCAGAAGTGGTCACAGAATTTTTCACATTTAAAAAAAATAAATAAATAAAAAATATCAATTAATTATGAATATTTAAAGATTGCTCCATTGAAATGCATTGGAGAGCGCCAGGTAGCGACAGGTCATACCTGGCGCTGTGATGGGATTAGCAGCGGTGCTGTTTGTTGCAGTCGGCTACATGATGAATCCCGCGCTAGCTGACGCTCTCGCCGGTGCTAGCCTCATTTAGCGTGATAAATGCGTGATTGTGTCCGCCGCCTGGCGTTCTGGAGTCGGTAGCCGCCGATAGCTGGTGCTACATGGCGCTAGTGAGACACTACCTGGCGCTATCCCTTGATAAATAAGGCCCATAATCATTGCTAGGAGCCAGTCACTGCTCAGTCACTCCACAGATTACATGCCTCTCAACTGTCCCTGATTTGGAGAGACAGTCCCACTTTAAAGTGGACCAACACCCAGGATTTTCACTCTCCTGGGTGTTGGTCCACTTCCGCGGGGCACCCCGCTGTGTGAAACCCCCCAGAAAGCCCTAAAATCTTACCTTTGTAGGCGATGGACAAGCGACGGATAAGCCGCCGCCGCCGCCGCCTCCCGCGCGTCCCTCTTACAGGGCTCTTACATTCACAAACGCCCGGCGCAGGAGCACGCCCTGCTAGAGGGACGCGCGGGAGGCGAGGCGGCGGCTTATCCGTTGCCTACAAAGGTAAGATTTTAGGGCTTTCTGGGGGGTTTCACCCCGCGGGACATCCCGATTTCGGATGCCCCGCGGGGAGGGAGCTGATCGGCCCAGGGATCAGGGGTGGGTGTTGGTCCACTTTAAGTCCGTGCCCCACTGTCCCTCACTGTTCTCATTTGTCCCTCTTTGAGGTGTAACATGCAGATCTGCATCAATAAATGATTCATTTGCCTATTCAAAGTGTTTCTATTGTTGTAACTGTTACAACCTATCTCCTATCCTTTCCATAAATAAGGGGGCGTGGCCTGATTTAACAAATATCCCTCTTTCTCACCCTGAAAAGTTGGTAGGTATGACAATACCATTCAGGTCTCCAATGTCAGTTTCCTATAGTCACCCAATACCAATAACCTGTAGGTCCCAACATCAGTTTCCTGTAGTAACCTATTGTCAAATCCTGAGAGCAACCAATGTCAGTCTCCTGTAGTCAACCACTAAGGCCCTTATTTAACAAGGGATAGCGCCAGGTAGCGAATGGTGAGCGAACGGTAATGACGCTCACCGCCACGAGAACGCCGGCTCCCCTCCGCAATCACACATTTATCCAGCCGATCCTGCTTAGCGACTGACAGAGCGCCAGATAGCGAATCATTCATCATTATTTCAGCCTCACCCCACAGCGCCAGCGAGCGACCTTGAACAGCGACAGGTATGACCTCTCGCTACCTGGCGCTCTCCAATGCATTTCAATGGAGCAATCTTTAAATATTCATAATTAATTGCTATTAATGTGTTTTTTTTTTTTTTTTTTAAATGTCAAAAATTCTGTGACCACTTCTGCAATGTTAGATATTTTTTTTAAGGTAAAAAAAAAAAAAAAATTGTGCAGAATTGATATTACAGGTCTGATATTAATGTATTCATATTACAAAATGTTTTGAAAAACATGTTTTTTTTTGTTTTTGTTTTTTCCAAAAATAATGTTGTTTGGGGGTTAAAAAACTACTTTTAACCCATCGCCGCCAGCGCTCTGGGGTTGAAACAAGCATTTCACAGCGCGAGAATTTTTTGAGCGTGATTTGTTAATGAATATGCTGGGAGCCGTTCGCTATGGCCATTCGCTGTCATGCGCTCCCATACAGCGCGGAACCTGTCAAACAGCGACTCCTCACCCAATATTCAACATTACCGCACACCGACTGAGTCGCTGTCAACAGCCGAACAACGGCCAAGCACAGCGACTACTAGCGTGCGCTGTGAAAATAACGCTACTGTCGCTCATCTGTCGCTACCTGGCGCTATTAATGAATCGCCCTCATATTGTCCTCTGGTCCTTGTTTTCTTCTCCACTGCTGCCAATTGCCCTCCGGCGCTTACTGCCTTTTCCGCTGCCGCTGAAGGGTCCACCATCCCGCAATAAAGGACCAGTGTCACAATTTTTGGTAGAAAACACAAAAAAGAATATACACCACAATAACAATGTGCTAAAGTTTGAAAAATAAAAAAAAGGAATGCTACAGTGCTACCAATCAAATTTAAATCAGGTATTGCCACCCGGCTTGATCTGTGGTTGGTGTCATGGGAGGGTGATTGCAGGTTTTCACAGAAGGGGTGTCAGGGAGGGCATGACACACGTACTCGTATCTACTGTATATTGTTTATTTTCTATACTTTTTCCTATTCTCTTTTTATTTTACTCTTTTTTAATTTTATTTTATATTTGGTATTTTATTGGTTGTCGGTTAATTCTATTTTATTACCCACAAGCTATGCAGGATTTTTTCCATTGTGTTGTTTAAAGAGTATAATCAAAGGAAAGTTTAGACGGCACCAATTGGATATTCTGCTTGAGGAAGTGACGGTGACGTCACGAAACGCGTCCAGGGTTGTTTATGTGAGGAGGGCTCCAGTGGCTATTAGCACTCAGCACTTTCATTGTCAGGTATTTTTGGTATGTTTGTTGTATGGTTTGGATTCTCTCACAGTCTATATGTTTGATATTGATGCACTTTGCTTAGCACTTGGCACTTTCTGTATAATTGCACATTCATGTACATAATAATAATAAGGTTTTAGTTTATAGATAGACACAATTGTATGGGCTTTAGCATTTTTATTATTAAATAGCCTACTGTGTATGTTCCCCTCCTCCCCCCCATCTCTTGTTAGTAGTATGGATATAAATGGTACATGTGTTTTAAACAAGCGTAGTTTTAATATGTCTTAGTATGTAATTTAGATGTCATAATAAACTTTCTCATTTTTTAAATACTATAGAGTGCCATTGTTAGTCTCTGGTTTTTCCCCTATTTAGGGGTTTTAGGGGCACCCCCTTTTTGCTTGGTCACTTGTTTAAAGAGTAAAATCCACTTTTAACGGAATTTTTCAAAGTGTATATATTTGTGTGCTAAAATGATGTCCTCAAGCTGCTGAGCTCATTTAGTATTTTTTATTTTTTCCTTGTGCTAGTGAATATGTGTTTTTTAGAAGCAAAATTCACTACCTGAAGTTTGTTCAAAGTCACGCGCAGCTCGGCGAAGTCTCGCGGGATTTCGGGAGGTTCCATTGCATCCCATTCATGGGCAGTCCACAGGCGGGAGATGGGGGGCCGCGCACAGCGCCATCCTGATGGGACGCAATCAATGGCTAAAGAGTGGGAGGTGCCTCACTAGAAATCCCCCCAAAAGGTACTCAACAGAGTCTTATAACTGCACAACACCAAGTATACAGTAAATAAGTAATTTTATTGATTTCTATAAATTCTAAAAAATGGCTATTTTACATAGAGGACACATCATTAAAAAACATAGAAGACATGCTAAAACCTAATCTGCCAGGAGGGGGCGCTGCTGGACCTTACTGCCATGGCAGTATAGTGCCCAGAGGTAAAACCGGAGGGGGGCAGCAGATCCGTGATGTTGCTCTTTAAATGATATATAATATATAATAGTATCTATTGATCTATTGCGCCTAAATTTCTTGCTCTGGTCTAGTTTTGGTTTCTATTCATATTATTATTTAAATTTAAAGGGGACAGTTGCAATAGCCCATTACTATGCACATAATAATCTCTTTGCAATGGTCTCTGCCATGCAAGCCTTACTATTGGTGGAAGAAGTGCTATGCGGCTGCTCTACTGTCATGTACTTGCTTTGTGGCAGCAATGAAGTATAGTGAACACCAGAGGGCGGTGGTGCTCTACCATCATCTCCGAAGAAGTAAGGAAATGGGAAAATAGAAAATGCGTTGATAGTATATGATCACTTTCCTGGCGCATTCTCCACGGCGTCATACGAAGGGTTAAACGACCAACCTTTAACCCTTCGTATGACGCCATGGAGAATGCGCCAGGGAAGGAAAACTCTGGAAAGGTAAGTATACAGCTTTCGGATTTTTAATAAATAGGAACAGCACCCAAGAAATTGACTTTCCTGGATGTTGCCCTCTCTCGTAGGGATTTGGGATGCCCCACCCGGGATCGCCCATACTCACATTTTCCTTATTCCCACGGCACATCCGATCGGCCAATCAGCATCGCTCATTCCAACGCTCGTTTTCAGATTCGCATTTTAGGCCCTTATTTATGAAGGAATAGCGACAGGTAGCGACTGGTGAGCGGCCGGTAATGACGGGCCCCGCCACAACGAGAACGCCGGCTCCCCACCACAATCACACATTTATCAAGCCGATCCTGCTTAGCGACTGAGATAGCGCCATATAGCGACTCATTCATCATTATTCCAGCCTCAGCCCACAGCGCCAGCGTCCGACCTTGAACAGCGACAGGTATGACCTCTCGCTACCTGGCGCTCTCCAATGCATTTCAATGGAACAATCTTTAAATATTAATAATTAATTCATATTAATGTTTTTTTTTTTTTTAAATGTGAAAAATTCTGTGACCACTTCTGCCATGTTATATATATTTTTTTTAAGGTAAAAAAAAAAAAAAAACTTTGTACAGAATTGATATTACAGGTCTGATATTAATGTATTCATATTACAAAATGTTATTAAAAACTTGTTTTTTTTGGTTTCCAAAAATATGGTTGTTTGGGGGTTAAAAATCTACTTTTAACCCATCGCCGCCAGCGCTCTGGGGTTTAAACATGCATTTCACAGCGCGAGAATTTTTGGAGCGTGATTTGTTAATGAATATGGTGGGAGCCAGTCGCTAGGGCCAGTCGCTATCATGTGCTCCCATACAGCGCGGGTACCTGTCAAATAGCGACTCCTCACCCAATATTCAACATTACTGCACACCGACTGAGTCGCTATCAACTACCGAACAACGGCCAAGCACAGCGACTACTAGCGGGCGCTCTGAAAATACTGCTACAGTCACTCAACTGTCGCTACCTGGCGCTGTTAATGAATCGGCCTCTCCGTCTTTTATTGTGGCCAGTCTAAGGCACACACCTGTGCAATAAACACGCCGTCTAATCAGCGTCTTGATAGGCCACACCTGTGAGGTGGAAGGATTATCTCGGAAAGGGAGGCTCACTAATACAGATTTAAAGAGGAACAACACACACAACTTTGACTTTCTCTATGCGGCGGCATTGAACTGGGATGCCCCGCTGCGTGTATCCCCCCCCAGGTCGCTCCATACACTCACTTTCCTGACGCTTCCATGGTGCAGACTTGGGCGAGAACGAGCATGGCCCGCTCAGTCAATCAGTGCCCCCCCCTTCACTCGGCTCCGTCCGGCTCCACTGGCGGCTAAGCCGTCTGGACGGCTAAGAGTTGGGCCGAGTGGGGCCGAAGGGAGCCGCGTGCGCTGCCAGCTGCATCGCCCACTCACCTTATAGCCATGAAGTGCCCGCGACGCCCATTCCGAAAGGCCAGGTGCGGGTGGGCGCATGGCTAAAGGTGAGCGGAGAGGGCTCCAGGAGAGACACAGCGAGGGCTCCAGGAGAAGGTGAGTGTATTGGGGCTTCCAGGCGGATTTGGGATGCCCCAAGGAGTGGAACTCGAACTTTTGAGAACAAAATGCTTTTTTGTGAACATATCAAAAGGTCTTAGATCTTAGAGTTCAGCTCATGAAAAATGGAAGCAAAAACAAAAGTGTTGCCCTTATATATTTGTTTAGTATATATAATCTGGCCCCTCCAAAAAGTCAGATCAATCTTACTGGAGGCTCCGCTGTGATGGGTGAAGGATCCCGGAGGACAGTCCTGTTCTCGGCTGATACCAGCGGGACAGAATTTTCCTCTGCTACATGGAAATCCAGACGCTGATGAGCCTGCAGAGGAGAAACGTTCCATTATAAAAACTGCCACACCTCTGCAACAGCCAACTACAGGTAAAGATTTATGTATGCTGAACACAGCTTAAAGTAGACCAAAACCCGCTGAACTTGTGAAATACATTTGGCCAAAGCCCTGCTGATACTCTCTTCTTAGGGCGTAGAACTAGAAATGGATATTTTCGCTTTTCAAATCAACCTGAAACACTGATTTTTTTGCTGTCCCTCTCTGTAAGGTGGCAGGTGATTAGTTATTGCATAAGTGGGGCAATTATATCCTTGCCACGCACAGCACAGGAAATGAATGGAGGAGGCGGAGCTTTACAGCTAAAACAGGCGCCATTATCTGGGATTACCCTAGAATTGGGGGTGCCCTCCACAAACCCCCCCCCCCCCCCACAATAGGACCCCGGGGACTAACAATTGCACTCTCAAAAAGGTAAAAATAAGTAGTCTTTATTCAAGGTAATCACATCTAAAAATACTTGAAAAACTACATTTTCCCAGTGCTGTTACAAGTCCAGCCACATGGGGGAGCCATCCTGCCAGGAACAGTATATTACAATGTGTATGGACAAATGGTGATTAACAATAAAGCCTAAAACATATATATCTTTCAATAAAGTGCTATGTGCTAAAGCAAGTGTGCATCAATTATCAAAACACGGACCTCTAAATAAATCTGAGCCCAGTTAAAGCAATAAAGTGCAAGGTATACAACAAGAGACATACAAAACACAAATCCTTACTGTTCACCTGACAGGAAGGCAGCCATGCAGCAGCCCACGCGTTCCGAGCCACAAGGGCTCTTCCTCAAGGCAGGATGGCTTCCCCATGTGGCTGGACTTGTAACAGCACTGGGAAAATGTAGTTTTTAAAGTCTTTTTAGATGTGATTACCTTGAATAAAGACTACTTATTTTTACCTTTTTGAGAGTGCAATTGTTAGTCCCCGGGGTCCTATTGTGGGGGATTTGTGGAGGGCACCCCCAATTCTTGGGTATTCATTGTGCTTTTGCAAGGCTCCCTATAGGGGCAGTGCACCTCATATTATTTGATTGGTGCCACCCGCAATATTTCTTCCTTGGATTATCTGGGATTACAATGAAACAAAGGCAGTAAAAATAGACATATGTTCTTATTTGTGGGGTGAGCAACTCAGGGGATGCTCGTTAAAAATGTGGGTTTAACTCTTATTAAACTGGACCAGCACCCATTTTATAAAACATAGGTGTTGGTCTTCTGTGGGGGAGGGGCCCCCTCGTCAATTGAGCGTGGTAAAGCCTGCAAACCTTACCTGGCAACTTGCACCGTCGGGGAAATGCAGCGGGGCTCTCGGTGGGAGGGGCACTACAACTTCTGAGGGTCTCCTCTTCGACTGAGCACTGTAAAGCCTGCAAAAGGGGCCTCCACAAACCTTTGGGTTATGGTCTGGTCCAGGAGGCTTTTCAGTCTTTGATCTGACGGGCCGCAGAGCCAGCAACAAAGCTATCGACGGCAGTGGGGGAGTATCTGGACAAGCCTTTTTTGTTTTTGCAAACCTGCAGCCAAAGCCACCACAGGGCAGGACGGAGAGTCTAGAGCAGCAAAGCCGCCGCCAGCAACGCTACAGTGATGGGTGCAGAGCTGTCACTGCACATAGACCACCAATCACAGGCACTGGCAGCTCAATGCAGGGAACCAGCCGGGCGACTACACTACCCCCCGCCCAGAATGGCAAAGCAGGAGTTCCCGAGCAGCACGCACCCGCACAAGGGGGGCACAAGGGACTTCATCTGACGTTCCAGTAAGTGGGCGGGTGCCAGACAACCACCAATCAGTTACTTGGCTGGACTGTTATTTTAAAGGGGTAAAAAATACTATATCTGGGGCCTCCACCTGAATTTGTGCCCAGGGGCCTCCACCACACTCAATCCGGCCGTGGCTGAGGCTTGCAGATGTGTTGTGGGCTCAGTTCCTGAGATGAGTACATGGGCAATCCTATGAGTTTCACACACCTGGGTATCTTGAACCCAGGAAAAGCTTGTAACTAGTGATGGGGGGGGGGGGGGGGGAAGCAGGACAATCCAGTTCAGAGATCCTCCGGCAAAACAGTCCCCAGTATGTGGCATTTGGTGCTCCCAAATGCTGGATACAATGGCTGGGGCCACCACAATGTGTGAATTGTTATTGGGGATCCTTGGACCCGTTTCCAGTTCACAAACAGTGAAAAAAGAAATAAAATAACTCACTGTCTTGAGTGGGGGGACTGATGAAGGAAGAGTATTTAAAAAATGTGATTTTTGCTCTTTTTTTAACTATTTGTGAACTGGTAAGGGGGTCCAAGGGCAACAGGGTAGTGATGGCCGGCATGCCACCTGCCACCTGAATCTTGCCGGAATCCAGGATAAGACAAAACAGGGGCATGTGCCCCAGGTGCATCAGGTCAGGGGGACGCCAAAGATGGGACTTAGCACAGTTGGGGGCGCCATTTCGAATATTTTCCCCGGGTGGCAGAAAGCCTAGCTACTCCTCTGGGACAAATCAAAGCGTATTGGCAAGATTCGGGGCAAATTTAGCTTCAGCCCGAAGCCAAAGCCCATCACTAGCTGTAACCTGACCTCTGAGTCTTATAGACTCTAGACCTGGGTCACCAGGGTTTTTGGCCAATGTAAAGGGAGACTAAAGTCAAGTCATCACCTCCTCATTCGCTTGTTTGTCAGCAAATAGCGGCCAATCATGTGACCACCAACAGCCATTCAGTATTGATGAACAAGCTCACTCGGCAAACCCAATTTGTGCCATTGGCGACTATACAGTGAATGAGGAACATGGCACGGGACTGTCCATGCTAACAATGTAAAACATCTATACTCACTTAGAGGCCGATTCATTAATAGCGCCAGGTAGCGACAGATGAGCGACTGTAGCGTGATTTTTTCAGCGCCAGCCAGTATTCGCTGTGCTTGGCCGGCATTAGCTTGATGACAGCGACTCAGTCGGTGTGCGGTAATGTTGAATACGGGCTGGGGGGTCGCTGTTTCACAAGTCGTTGTATGTGAGCGCCTGACAACGAATGGCCAGAGCGAACGGCTAGCTTCATATTCATCAACAAATCACGCTCCGAATGTGCTGTCGCTGTCCATTCCTTGTTTAAACCCCAGAGCGCTTGCGGCGATGTGTATTAACTAGTTTTTAACCCCTAAACAACAATATTTTTTGAATGTAACATTATACATGTTTTTAGAATCATTTTGTAATATGAATACATTAATCTCAGACCTGTTAGATCAATTCTAACATTGCAGAAGTGGTGTCCGATTTTTTGACATTAAAAAAATAAAAAAAAAAATTAATACCAATTAATTATGAATAATTATAGATTGCTCCATTGAAATGCATTGGACATCGCCAGGGAGCGACAGCTCATACCTGGCGCTGTGAGGGAATTTGCAGCGGCGCTGTTCGGTCCAGGCGGCTTCATGATGAATGCCGCGCTAGCCGTCGCTCTCGCCGGCGCTAGCCTCATTTTGCTTGATAAATGCGTCATTGTGACCGCCGCCGGGCGTACTTGAGTCGGTAGTCGCCGTTAGCTGCCGCTACCTGGCGCTCGTCAGACACTACCTGGCGCTATCGCTTGATGAATAAGGGCACTAGTCTCTCCTGCAGTAGATCCGGGTCGAATTTAGCTTCAGCCCGAATCCAAAGCCCATCACTAGCTGTAACCTGGAGCCTCGACTCTAGACCTGGGTCACCAGGGTTTTTGGCCAATGTAAAGGGAGAACAAGCAGATGGGTGCTGTATCATTGTCCCTCCCTGGACCTAACACCCATCACTTTTGTGACCCAAACCTCTGACACATCACCAAATATGGGCTGGTACACACTCAAGGCCTCAATTAGCATAAGAAAAACTCTTGGTTTTGTTGGGTATAGGTATATGCCAACAATTTTTCACTTTTAATCACATCAGCAATTGATTTATTTGACATCTGAAGCAAAGCAGTCCAAGAGTGATCGACATATTAATACCAGAAGTTATTGTGTATTAAGGCCCTTATTTAACAAGGGATAGCGACAGGTAGCGACTGGTGAGCGGCCGGTAATGACGGGCCCCGCCACGAGAACGCCGGCTCCCCACCACAATCACACATTTATCAAGCCGATCCTGCTTAGCGACTGAGATAGCGCCATATAGCGACTCATTCATCATTATTCCAGCCTCAGCCCACAGCGCCAGCGTCCGACCTTGAACAGCGACAGGTATGACCTCTCGCTACCTGGCGCTCTCCAATGCATTTCAATGGAACAATCTTTAAATATTCATAATTAATTGTTATTAATTTATTTTATTTTTTTTTTAAATGTGAAAAATTCTGTGACCACTTCTGCCATTTTAAATAATTTTTTTAAGTTAAAAAAAAAAAAAATGTACAGAATTGATATTACAGGTCTGATATTAATGTATTCATATTACAAAATTATTTAAAAAACTTGTTTTTTTTGGTTTCCAAAAATATGGTTGTTTGGGGGTTAAAAAACTACTTTTAACACATCGCCGCCAGCGCTCTGGGGTTTAAACATGCATTTCACAGCGCGAGAATTTTTTGAGCGTGATTTGTTAATGAATATGGTGGGAGCCGGTCGCTGTGGCCAGTCGCTATCATGCGCTCCCATACAGCGCGGAACCTGTCAAATAGCGACTCCTCACCCAACATTCAACATTACGGCAAACCGACTGAGTCGCTATCAACTACCGAACAACGGCCAAGCACAGCGACTACTAGCGGGCGCTGTGAAAATGCCGCTACAGTCGCTCAACTGTTGCTACCTGCCGCTATTAATGAATCGGCCTCTAAGATACATTTTATTGTATATTGTTGAATTTACATGTGTATATTATGTTGGATGTATTGTACATTATATACCTATAGAGAATTTTTTTTTAATAGACTAATTAATAAATATTGAAGAATTTTATTGATGCATTGAATAATATCTTTCATTTAAGTTGTTTGGCGGGGTCAAACGCAAAGGTCCATGAAACATTGTTGGGGTATACCTATACCCAACAAAACCAAGAGTTTTTTCAATGTAAAGGGAGACTCTAGTCAAGTCATCACTTCCTCATTCACTTGTTTGGCAGCAAATGACAGCCAGTCATGTGACCAACAGCAACCATTCAGGTTTGATGTGCAAGCCCATTTAGCAATTGGCGGCAGTCAAGTGATTGGCAGCCAGTGACGGACTGGGGCTAAAAATCAGCCCTAGATTTTACCAGCCCCTGGTCGGCCCGAGACTTCCCTCTGAGGTCCCCCCCCCAACCATGATACAGAGGCTTAGCCCTGGTGCTGGGGTTCCTTGGCTTGTGGGTACAGGGGGCTGAGAGGGAGACTAAGGGGGCAGAGATTCAATGAGGGTGTTAAAAGCAACAGCCCAACTGGTCCTAAAGCAGTGCGGCCCACTAGGCATTGTCTGGGGTCTCCCTATGGCCAGTCCGCCCCTGCTGGCAGCCATACAATGTATGAGGAAGCTGGCATAGGACTGTCCATGCTAACCTGGGACTTATTCATGAAGCTCTAGCGCCAGGTAGTGCCTTGTAAGCGTCAGGTAGCGGCAGGTAAACGCCGGACACGCCACGCAGTTACACATTTATGAAGCCGATTCTGGTGAGCGACTGGAACAACGCCATGTAGCGTCCGATTCATCATTATCCCAGGCTCAGCGTACAACGCCGGCATTCAGACTTGCAGAGCGCCACGCCTTACCTGTCGCTACCTGTCGCTCTCCCATACATTTCTATGGACAATTTTTTTCCTCACTTTAACCAGTGTTTTTTTTTTTTTTTTAATTATCAAATAATTGTGTGACCTCTCCTGGCCTGTTTATAGTCATTTTTGAAAACTTTTTTGATTTATAATATTTTTATGCAGAATTGTCCTTACATGTCTGGTATTAAAGTGTTAATGTCACAGTGTTATAACAATGTCATTCCATATGTTTTCACTTTGTTACTGGTGGATATGTGTTCAAAAACAGACTTTAAAGTGGACTTTGACTATCCTGGGTCTTGGTCCACTTCGGTGGGGGACCTCGATCGGGGTGCCCCGCTGTGTGAAACCCCCCCAAACACCCGGAAACCTCTCCCCGCTCCCACGTGGCCGCGCCGTCCAATCAGCGCGGCCGGACAAGCGGTCTGACAGGACCGGACAAGCGGCTCCTCCGCCGCCGCCGTCTCCCGAGCGGCACTCTCGACGTGCGTGCACCCGCGCCGGCCATTCACGGACGGCCGGCGCGGGCGCGCGCACGTCTAGAGGGGCGCAAGGGAGGCGGCGGCGGCCAAGGTAGGTGGATTTGGGGTGTTTGGGGGGGTTTCACCCCGCGGGACATCCTGATCTCGGATGTCCCGCGGGGAGGGAGGTGATCTCGGATGTCCCGGGCCGATCACGCGAGGGTGACGGTCCACTTTAAAGTGGACCAACACCCACCCCCTCCCCGATCAGCTCCCTCCCGATTTCGGATGCCCCGCTGTGTGAAACCCCCCAGAAAGCCCCTAAAAATGTACCTTATCGGCGACGGACAAGCGACGGATAAGCCGCCTCCCGCGCATCCCTCTTACAGGGCCCGGCGTCCCTCTCGTGCATCCCCTCTTACAGGGCCCGCGCCGGCCGTTTGTGAATGGCCGGCGCGGGCCCTGTAAGAGGGACGCACGAGAGGGACGCCGGGCTTATCCGTTGCTTGTCCGTCGCCGATAAGGTAAGATTTTAGGGGCTTTCTGGGGGGTTTCACACAGCGGGGCATCCGAAATCAGGAGGGAGCTGATCGGGGAGGATAGAGAAAATCCAGGGTGTTGGTCCACTTTAATCACACAGTCTCTGGCGCTCTGGGCTACATCGACCCGATTTTGAGCTCTGGCACTGTGTGGGGCTATTTTTTTGATGAATATGGTGTGAGTTGGTCCTACTGAGCTGGCGCTACCTTTCGCTCCCATACAGCGCTGTACTGGTGTTAGAGCAACTCACACAATATATTCATCAATGCCGGCCACCGACTGAGACGCTGTGAAATAGCGAACCCAGCCCGAGCACAGCGACTACTAGCGGTCGCACTCAAAGCCTAGCTGCAGACGGTCATCTGTCGCTACCTGGCGCTAGTAATGAATCAGCCTGCCCGTCTCTCCTGCAGTAGCCTGCCGCTCCCTCGTTGTCCCTCAGCTGTGATATCCTAAGCTGTAAAGCAAACTCCCACTTTTACCAGGCTTACCCTCTTGGCAGAAGAGTCCCTCTGAGCAGACCTGGCAGCTGCCTCTGTGCCCCTGTCCCTCTCGCTGGTTGTAGGTCCCAGCCGGGCACGGATAGGCGTGGGAACTTCTGGTGCCTATAGGACAATAGAAACCGGCAGGACACAGCGACTCCGGACCCGGAGGCTGAGCTCTCCCTTCCGAGCAGTAGAACCCTGTGGAGGGATATAGACGCTCAGCGTTACGTCGCCCCCTACACATGGACAATCTAACGTGTGGCACAGGGTCTCCCGAGCTGACCTGCAGGGCAGAGGGTACATTCACTTTGTTGAGACAGTCCTTCCTTCTCGGAGAAAGTCCCAGCGGGACAGGCGGTCGAAACGGAGCCGTCGGAGCAATAATGACCTGAGGAGGAGAGGAGGCGGGTGTGAAAAATACTACATAGTATATTACATATCTTCCAACTTTTCAGAGTGGGAAAGAGGGACAATTGTTAAATTAGGCCACGCCCCCTTATTAAAGGTCGATAGACGATGTAGCAGTCAAACAACAATATAAAATGAATCATTTATTGCTGCAGATCTGCATGTTACACCTCAAAGAGGGACAAAGGAGGACAACGAGGGACAGGGGGACATGAACTCAAAAGAGGGACAGTCCCTACAAATGCTGAGGCAAGTTTTGAGCAGGTCTGCACACAGCACCCGGCATTTGGTGGATCGGGTCCACTATAAAATAATACCAAGATCAAGTATGAGTCTGAGCGGGCCCCTGAAGATGCCACCGGCCCTGGCGATTGCCCAGGTGTGTCCTGTGCTGGCGCCGGCCCTGCGCGATTGCCTGATAGCATCAAGACACAGTCACTGGGATTTGAACATGCCGTTATTTAAATATGGCGCTGCTGGCTTCCCTTTCGTTCAGGGCAGGCGTTAGCCAATACACACCCTGGCGAAGTGGCATTGGGCCACGCAACGCGTCGGTGGAAGGTTGTTGGTCTGGAGATCCTGGGCTCATTAGATGTGGTGATGTCATTTACTAATCCTTCAATTTACTGACTTGACTGTATGATGGCGATTTCCTTATAACACTTTGCTTTGCTATATTTGCACATTGTTTTCTGCACAACTGTGATTTGAGCACTGATCTAATGCACTAATGCACTTTACATTGGATAGTCCACTGCACTAACACTCCATAGGGACTTTGAGCTTTATTTATCAAGTGATAGCGCCAGGTAGTGTCTCACTAGCGCCAGGTAGCGCCAGCTATCGGCGGCTACCGACTCCAGAACGCCAGGCTGCGGACACAATCACGCATTTATCACGCTAAATGAGGCTAGCGCCGGCGAGAGCGTCAGCTAGCGCGGGATTCATCATGTAGCGGACTGCAACGAACAGCGCCGCTGCTAATCCCATCACAGCGCCAGGTATGACCTCTCGCTACCTGGCGCTCTCCAATGCATTTCAATGGAACAATCTTTAAATCTTCATATTTAATTGTTATTAATGTTTTTTTTTTTTTTAAATGTCAAAAATTCTGTGACCACTTCTGCAATGTTAGATATTTTTTTTAAGGTAAAAAAAAAAAAAAAAAAAATTTGTACAGAATTGATATTACAGGTCTGATATTAATGTATTCATATTACAAAATGTTTAGAAAAACTTGTTTAATTTTTTAATCAAAAAATATGGTTGTTTGGGGGTTAAAAACTACTTTTAAGCCATCGCCGCCAGCGCTCTGGGGTTTAAACAAGCATTTCACAGCGCGAGAATTTTTTGAGCGTGATTTGTTAATGAATATGGTGGGAGCCGGTCGCTATGGCCAGTCGCTATCATGCGCTCCCATACAGCGCGGAACCTGTCAAATAGCGACTCCTCACCCAATATTCAACATTACGGCAAACCGACTGAGTCGCTATCAACTACCGAACAACGGCCAAGCACAGCGACTACTAGCGGGCGCTCTGAAAATGCTGCTACAGTCGCTCATCTGTCGCTACCTGGCGCTATTAATGAATCGGCCTCTTTGTTTATTTATCTACAAAACATTCTTTATCCTCAGCACTACTATCATATATTCCTTTCTAAAAACGCCACCATACAGGTCCAATAGTCCCATCACACCAAAGTGATTTTGCCATATATGTTTAGATGATGTGATATATTTTAGCAAAGAGCCATTAACAGGAACATTATCTCCAGGTTGTCTTACATGTATATATGTTTTTTAATCGAGTCTTCTATGTTGTTGTTTGTCATAATCTAAAATGATTTAATACATTTAGTATTTTATCTATACATATTGTCCAAGGCCCTTATTTATGAAGGAATAGCGACAGGTAGCGACTGGTGAGCGGCCGGTAATGACGGGCCCCGCCACGAGAACGCCGGCTCCCCACCACAATCACACATTTATCAAGCCAATCCTGCTTAGCGACTGAGATAGCGCCATACAGCGACTCATTCATCATTATTCCAGCCTCAGCCCACAGCGCCAGTGTCCGACCTTGAACAGCGACAGGTATGACCTCTCGCTACCTGGCGCTCTCCAATGCATTTCAATGGAACAATCTTTAAATATTCATAATGAATTGTTATTAATGTTTTTTTTTTTTTTTTTTTTTATATATGTGAAAAATTCTGTGACCCCTTCTGCCATTTTAGATATTTTTTTAAGGGAAAAAAAAAATTGTGCAGAATTGATATTACAGGTCTGATATTAATGTATTCATATGACTAAATTCTTTAAAAAATTTTTTTTTTTTTGGATTCCAAAAATATGGTTGTTTGGGGTTAGAAAACTACTTTTAACACATCGCCGCCAGCGCTCTGGGGTTTAAACATGCATTTTACAGCGCGAGAATTTTTTGAGCGTGATTTGTTAATGAATATGCTGGGAGCCGGTCGCTCTGACCAGTCGCTATCATGCGCTCCCATACAGCGCGGAACCTGTCAAATAGCGACTCCTCACCCAATATTCAACATTACTGCAAACCGACTGAGTCGCTGTAAACAACCGAACAACGGCCAAGCACAGCGACTACTAGCGGGCGCTCTGAAAATACCGCTACAGTCGCTCAACTGTCGCTACCTGCCGCTATTAATGAATCGGCCTCTCAGTATTTTATCTATACATATTGTCCCCGTTTGTGGCAGTCTGTATGTAGGACGTTTGGGCCACATCTAGGGCCCTTGTGTGTAATAATCCATATACATGGTCCTCATTTGCCAGCACCTTTATCTTACTAATATAGGTTAAGTATAGCTGTGCACACCCAATTTGTCTTTTGTTTTTTGTTTCTTTACAGGCGTTAGCACTGGGCGTACCTGGGTAGGTGCTTGGGCTCCTGCACCTTAGGAGGCCCCGCCTCTGTCCCTCCTTAGGAGGGCGGTCCAGTAACCTGGACTTAGGACTGTCAGCCTTGGTAACTTTGGGAGAGACTTTCTTTCTGTCACTCCTTCTATTCCTTGTTTCTTTCCTTCTATTCATTTCTTTATTTGTTTTGTTTACATTTATTCTTTGTTTTTTTTCTTTCATCTGTTCATTCTGCCATTCCCTCTCTTTCTTTCATTTTTTATATCAGTCTTTCTATTAAGTCTTTGGTCGGCTTCTTTCTTTTCTCCCATTCCTTCTCTCTGTCTTTCCTGCTCTCTGTCTTTCCTGCTTTGTTCTTTTCTCTCATTCCTTTTATTCTTTCTTCGTTTCGGGCATTTATTCTATGCTTTTGTTCTTTCTTTGTTTCTTTCCATTTATTCTTTAAATTTCTTTCCATCTTTTGTTTTTCACTTTCTCTTCCCTGCTTTCTCTTTTTTTCCTGATATTTCTTTATTTTTTCTATCAGTCTTTCTATTAAGTCTTTGGTCGGCTTCTTTCTTTTCTAGCATTCCTTCTCTCTTTCCTGCTTTGTTCTTTTCTTTCATGTTTTTATTCTTTCTTTGTTTCGGGCATTGATTCTATGCCCTTGTTCTTTCTTTGTTTCTTTCCATTTATTCTTTAAATTTCTTTCCATCTGTTTTTTTTGTCTTCCACTTTCTCTTCCCTGCTTTCTCTTTGTTTATGTTATTCCTTCTATTTTTTTCATTCTCTATTGCTCTTTCTTCCTTTTTCTATCATTCCTTCTATACTTTGTCATTTCTTTTATTATTTTTACTTTCTGTTGTTTGGCAGTAGTCACCATACGTGCAACTTTATCACCGTGTATGCAGTGTCATACCGCACCGCAAGGGGCCCACTGAGACTCTATCGCCCAAGGTCCCACATAAGCATGGAGCCGGCCCGTCATGCCATTCAAACCTCCGGCAGTCTCACATAAGCAAACCTGTAAGTGAAAATCTTCTATAAAGATATATGTACCTGGTGGGCAGAGCTTGCACTCCCCCGCAGCCACATAGTAACCCGGCTGGCAGGTGATCGGCATGCCACTGGATCGCTGGAGGTCTTCTATGTCCGGAGCCCCGGGGCAATTATTACATATACAGGAACTGATCTGCCCACTGCCGTCCTTTAGGAACCCGGTGGGTGACATGACAGTTTGGATTTTACCAGCAAACGGGCAGTAACTTCCTATATGGAGAATAATAATAAATAATACATAATAATAAAATGATAATAAATAATAATAAAATGACTATACCAAAGCTAGTAGACATACATCCTCGTGTTTTAAGGGAGTTATGTACAGTAATAGACAAGCTGTTATTTCTAATATTTGTGGACTCCATAACTACAGGGTCTGTTCCGAGGGTTTGGCGCTTGGCAAATGTGGTGCCAATATTCAAAAAGGGATCTAGGGGGGAACCTGGGAACTACAGACTGGTAAGCTTAACATCTGTGGTGGGCAAGCTGTTTGAAGGTTTCTTACGGGATACTATCCTGGAGCACCTTGGGGAAAATGACCTTATTACTCCATATCAGCATGGATTTATGAGGAATCGCTCCTGACAGACAAACCTAATCAGCTTTTATGAGGAGGTAAGTTCAAGATTGGATCAGGGGGAGTCATTGGATATCATATATCTTGACTTTTCTAAAGCATTTGATACTGTGCCACATAAAAGGCTGGTACAAAAGATGAGAATGCTTGGACTGGGGGAAAACGTGTGCAGATGGGTGGGAAATTGGCTTAATGATCGGAAGCAGAGGGTGGTTATCAATGGTACACACTCAGATTGGGTCACTGTTACTAGTGGAGTACCACAAGGGTCAGTTCTGGGACCAATTCTCTTCAATATATATATAAATGACATTGGGTATGGATTAAACAGTAAAGTCTCAATCTTTGCAGATGATACTAAGCTGAGTAAAGTAATTAAAACCAAAGAGGACAGCAGGCAGCTACAAACAGATTTAGATAAATTGGAAGCATGGGCAGTTAAATGGCAAATGAAGTTTAACACAGACAAATGTAAGGTTATGCACATGGGAAGGAGAAATCTGTGCCATGAGTACACACTAAATAAATAAACACTTGGTAAAACAACAATGGAAAAGGACAATATGACAATAAGCTCAACTGTAGTAATCAATGCCAGGCAGCTGCTGCCAAAGCAAACAGGATCATGGGGTGCATCAGGAGGGGCATAGGTGCTCATGACCAGAGCATCATGTGACCCCTGTACAAGTCACTAGTCAGACCCCATATGGAATACTGTGTTCAGCTCTGGGCACCTGTGCTTAAGAAGGACATATTAGAACTGGAGCGCGTTCAAAGAAGGGCAACAAAGTTAATAAAAGGAGTGCGGGGGCTGGAGGACCCGGAAAGATTGTCCAAGTTAGGTTTATTTAGTCTAGAGAAAAAACGATTGAGGGGTGATCTAATAACTATGTATAAATATATTCGGGGTCAATACAAGGATCTGTCCCACTATCTATTCATACCCCGGAGTGTAACTATAACCCGGGGGCATCCACTAAGGTTAGAGGAAAGGTGCTTTCTCCACCGACATAGGAGGGGATTCTTCTCTGTAAGAGCAGTGAGACTATGGAACTTGCTGCCAGAGGAAGTAGTAATAAAGGATACAGTAAAAACTTTCAAAAGTGGCCTTGATGCCCTCCTGGCATGTAATAACATTTCCAGCTATGGCTACTAGACCACTGGAAGGAGATAAACAGGCTGAACTGGATGGACTAAAGTCTTTATTCAGCCGCACATACTATGTTACAGAGGCATAGCTAGGCTTTCTGCCACCCGGGGCAAAGATTCACAATGGCGCCCCACCATCTAGGCTCAGGCCCTACTTGGGCGCCCCCCCCCCCCGACCTGCTGCACCCCTAGCTATGCCCCTGGATAGATAAATGAATAGTTGTGCCTGCAAGCATGTTGCCTTTAATTTCAAGAAACCTTCTACTACTTTCCCAGTTCAGAGGCTTAAACATACAAGGGGATCCAAAAGGTTGTGATATTAAACCAGACTTTATATGCCCCCCCCCCCCCCCCCCGGGCATACAAATTGCCCACATTAATCCGAACCTTCACCCTGAATAAGAGTCTATCTTGTATGTTTTCCACACCCTGTACATACAGATTGCTCACATTAATCCGGACCTTCACCCTGAATAAAAGTCTATCTTATATGTTTCCCACACCCTGTACATACAGATTGCCCACATTAATCCGGGCCTTCACCCTGAATAAGAGCCTATCTTATATGTTTCCCACACCCTGTACATACAGATTGCTCACATAAATCCGGACCTTCACCCTGAATAAGAGCCTATCTTATATGTTACCCCCCTGTACATAAAGATTGCCCACATTAATCCGGACCTTCACCCTGAATAAGAGCCTATCTTATATGTTACCCCCACCCTGTACATACAGATTGCCCACATTAATCCGGACCCTCACCCTGAATAAGAGCCTATCTTATATGTTACCCACACCCTGTACATACAGATTGCCCACATTAAAAATCATCCTACCTGCATCTACTGCATTTTCTGAGCCTTTAAACACCCAAGATGACAGTCCATGGAGTCTCAGGCTGCATTGAATAGGCAAATGCATAATTTATTGATGCAGATCTGCATGTTACACCTCAAAGAGGGACAGATAAGAACCACGAGGGACAGGAGGGCATGGACTCAAAAGAGGGACAGTCCCTGCAAATCAGGGACAGTTGGAAGGTATGTTGACTTAGTATGTTATTTTTTATGTGCTTCAGTTGTAATATATAATATGTCATTATCCTGGTTGTGTTCCGGGTCCTGTTCTCTGGTTCAGGTCGGTGGCGGGAGGTTTGTGTGACAGTCAATGAGCAGGTAAAGGGTTAATTGGCTCGGCATGTCTGGCCGTAATCACATCTGGAAATGGCTTTAATGAGACGCTCTCTGTTCTTCACAAACACTCTGGCTTTGCTGTCAGCTTGTGTTTCTCTGAAGGTGTGCTTCGTTATTTAATGAGCGGCCCCTAATTACCAACTTCGTTATCGATGTGCCGGGTCCAGAAAGAGCTGCATCACCTCATTACATTTCTTCACAACTGAGTGACAACAGAAAGAAGATGCTAACGAATTCTATTTCATGCTGATCAAGGTGATGGAATTACCCTAATTTTCCCATTCCCATAGGCAGTGTGGCATCGCCCCCTCCCATTCCCATAGGCAGCGTGGCATCCCCCCTCCCATTCCCATAGGCAGCGTGGCATCCCCCCATTCCCTTAGGCAGTGTGGCATTCCCCCTTTCCATTCTCCATATAGGCAGTGTGGCATCCCCCCTCCCATTCCCCATATAGGCAGTGTGGCATTCCCCCTCCCATTCCCCATATAGGCAGTGTGGCATCCCCCCTCCCATTCCCCATATAGGCAGTGTGGCATACCCCCACCCCATTCCCCATAGGCAGTGTGGCATTCCCCCCTCCCATTCCCATAGGCAGAGTGGCATCCCCCCTCCCATTCCCATAGGCAGCGTGGCATCCCCCCCCCATTCCCTTAGGCAGTGTGGCATACCCCCATCCCATTCCCTATAGACAGTGTGGCATTCCCACATCCCATTCCCTTAAGCAGTGTGGTATCCCCCTTCCCATTCCCATAGGCAGTGTGGCATTCCCCCTCCCCTTCCCATAGGCAGTGTGGCATTCCCCCTCCCCTTCCCATAGGCAGTGTGGCATTCCCCCTCCCATTCCCATAGGCAGTGTGGCATGGATGATTTTCCTTTGTAACAAAAGGCTTCTGTCTTTTACCCGACCCCACAGCACAGACAGAGGAAGAATATGGGGGATTGCTTTCACATGTAGTACACAACAAGCCAGAAATTCCGGCAGCTTCTTTAATGTTGCTGCAGGTCTCCTGCCAGCATCCTGGACCAAATATTTTCCTGCCTTTACATCCATGATAACAGGGATGTGCAGTGGCGGACTGGAGCCAAAAATCAGGCCTGGATTTTACCATCCCCTGGCCGGCCAGAGACGTTCTTGCTTAGGCCCCCCAACCATGATGTCGGGGCTATAGCATTAGGGGCTGGGGTTTTCTAGCTTGTGGGTACAGTGGGGCTGGGTACAGAGGGCTTAGAGGGTGACTAAGGGGAAGGGAATGAATGAGAGTGTTAAAAGCAGCAGCCAACTGGCTCCAAAGTGTACTATTCTAAGTATGTCACACACCCCGCTTCAAGAAATCCATAACATGTGGGTAGTATCGACCTGAAGAGGGCGTTCCTGCAGAGATGATAGCAAAAAGAAAGCCCCTCCCTGATCCATAAATACCTGGGACCTCCCACTCATCACCCAGTTTTCCATCTCTGCAGACGGCGAGCAAGTCAGAAGATGATGGCTCCTCCTTGCACAGGGGGATTTCAGGTAGCCGGGACAACTCCCGGCCCGTTATTTATTTATTTCCGCTCGGACACCTTTTTCTCTACCTTACATATATGCCTCCACAGTTTCGACTGCTGGTCCGGGCGAGGGTAGATCAGCGCCTCTGGTGCTTAGGAGCAGAGCTCCGCCGTGAGACCCTACATAAGAGGGTAGGCGGCTACACCGGGGAGGTGAACCCGGTTTGGGATGCCCTGTCCCCTGGTATTTATCCCTGGTTGGCCCCTCCACAGTTCCCTTCTACCATAGTGGGGGTTGGGGGTCATTCCTTTAGGGCTAGGTGTATAAACTTTATTTATCTTTATTTATTTATCTTTATTTTGTGTCAGTGGATGTGGAGCAGGAACTATTACCTCAATATATTTGTGTGTGTTTTACTGTTCACAGCGCCTCGGCCGCCATTGCCGCCGGGGCGCCGGTTTTACCTCAGGATTCTGTGAGGGGAGTTCTTTTCCCCTCACACAAAGGGGGCGGGGCCGGCCTTCGGCGCGCTGCCGCGGCCAGCCCTCCTTACGCTGGTGCTTCACTCAGCGTTAGGGGAGCGGGGCAGGTGCCCCGCCGGTCTATGCGGCCGCACACACTGTCATGTCTTTATTGTTACCGGCGCCGTGGGACTTCAGCGGCGCTGGTCCTTCAGCGGGTCGCACGGGAGGGAGCTTCTTCCCTCCCGCATCTACGATGGGGGGGGCGGGGCCGGGCTTTCGGCACGTCGCCGCGGCCCGCCCCCTCTGCTTTAGGCGCCGCTGCGGAGCATGTCATTCCTCGCCGGTTGTTAGGAGGGGGGCGGAACAGTGGTTTTGCGCTGTCCGCGCTGGCCACGCCCCCTCCTCGGTCTGCCTTCTCCCCTCACGGATGGTGTGAGGTCGCCATCGCTCCTGCTCTCGACGGCTCTGTGAGTGGCCCTGTGGGCCTATATTCATTTCTTACTTATTCTCTATGTGGTTTTTATTTGGATTTATTGGAGGTTGTTTGTGTTTTTCAGACTTTGGACTCTGTCAGTGGATCGTCATTAGTATTTAGAGGGTCTCTCCTGGTCCTGGGTCCCTGGGTCCATTTTATTTACCAAAAAAAAAAAAAAAATCCTCCCACTCGGGACATTAAAGGGGCATCCCGGGTCGCTTACTGGCGCAATTCCCTCGGTCTTAGCGACCACAAAAAATTTCACCTTATGGAGGCATCCCCGGATACTGGGCTCGGGACTCCTTCGGGACAACCCCGGAAGTGTATGTTATGTGGCGTATCCATTACTGGGGACGACGTACTTCTGTGTATTCCTTGTGCACAGCAAACTATTGCGCGGCAGTCCGAACCCCAAGTGTCTGGGTCAGCACCGCCGGCCGTATCATCTCCCCCTCCCACCTTGACGCGTGCTCCGTGTGACGTCGTCATGGGTAGGGATCTGCAATCTGAGATGTGCGCCAGGTTGGCCAATCTTGAGAAAATTGTCTCCAGCTCGGCCGCCCGCAAGGCTCCGGCTAAGAGGAAGCATTTGTTGCCCGCTCCGCCGGTGGATGACCTTGATGACGTTGATAATCTGGATTGGTCTGATTATCCCCAGCTAGAGGAAGGGGAGGTTGATGAGGGTTCAGAATTTTCGGACGATGAGCAGTCTGCTGGCGCTGATGCCGAGCTTTCTGACTTAGGGAGATCCTTGGACTCTCCTCACGCTCTGGCTCTGATGTTGGAGGTTCTGAATATTTCCCCTCCCGAGGAGGCGTCACAGCAGAAGGGTGAATTGTTTGAGGAATCCAGGCCGCGCCTGGAGTTTCCTACGCAACGGCATTTTGATAGAATCATTGACAAGGAATGGGATAGGCCGGCTCGGCTCCCTGGCATCCCTCAGGGGTGGGATAGGAAATATCCCTTTCCTTCTGAGGCGGTCAAGCGCTGGGCATCTCCCCCCGAGGTGGATGCACCGGTTTTGGGGTTGTCTAACTCCTCGGTTTTAAACAGACCTGATTGTTCCATTCTCAAAGATGGAGAGGATAAACCTATTGATCAGATGGCTTGTCATGGCTTTACTAGCGTTGGGTCAGCCATACGGCCTGTGTGCGCTTCGGAACTAATGGTGTTGGCTGCCAGGTCTGTGGTCAGGGACCTGTTGACTTCTTCCGGGCTTCGTCCTGGTAGTAACGAGTTCCTTAGCCTTAAACGGTGTGAGTTGTTTTTATCCTTTGTGTTGACTGCCTTGGATGACACTTTGATGATGTGTGGTAGGACGTCGGCTCTGCTTGTGGCTATTCGGCGGTCGGTGTGGCTGCGCCAGTGGGCGGCCGATTTTATGTCCAAAAAGTCACTAACGGCTCTACCCTTTGTTGGACTACGGCTCTTTGGAGAGACATTGGACTCTGTCACCAAGGGTGGTAGGTTACCTCAACGTAAGAAACAACGCCGCTCCTTTCGGGGGGCGCCTGCTTTTACCCCCTCCTTTCGGGGGGCCAGATCTGGCAGGGGTTCTGCATTTCCCTCTTCCAGAGGAGATTCCGGGAGCAGGGGCAGAGGACGTGCCCGTTCTGGATACAGTTGGGGCTCTAAGCCCAAACCGGCTGCTAAGCCAGCTCAGCAATGAGGGGGCGCCCTCACCCATGCGGGTGGGGGGACGGCTGCAACACTTCTCCCAGATCTGGGATCAAGAGGTCTCGGACAGATGGATCCGGGAAGTGGTGTCTTCCGGTTACAAGCTGGAGTTCGAGCTCCGCCCCCCTTCCAGATTTTTCAGGTCTCGGATGCCGTCGGAGCCTCTGGCGGCGCAGGGGCTCCTGGTGGCAGTAGAGAATCTTCTGGACATGGCTGTCATTTGCCCAGTGCCCCCTTTAGATCGGGGCAGGGGCTTTTATTCCAATTTGTTCACGGTACCCAAGAAGGACGGGTTGGTCCGACCCATCTTGGATCTGAAGTTTCTCAACAGGTTCATCCGGCCGAGGAAATTCCGCATGGAAACGCTGCGTTCGGCCATTCACTCTCTTCGTCAGGGAGACTTTCTGACGTCCATAGACATCAAGGATGCTTATCTACACGTTCCGGTTTTTCCAGCACACCAGAGGTTTCTCAGGTTCGTGGTGGAGGATCGGCACTTTCAGTTTGTGGCACTTCCTTTCGGTCTCACCTCAGCTCCTCGGGTGTTCACCAAGGTGCTAGCGGGGGTGATGGCTCTGCTCAGAGTTCAGGGTATCCGCATTGTGCCCTATTTGGACGATCTACTGATCATGGCCTCTTCTTTCAACCAAGCGGAGTTGGACACCAGAGCGGTGGTGTCCACTCTGGAGAGGTTCGGTTGGGTGATCAACCACCCCAAGTCTTCTCTTTCTCCGTCCAGAATTCTGACCTTTCTGGGAATGTCTCTGGACACCTCACAGGCCAGGGTGTTTCTGCCCCAGGCCAAAATTCTTTTGATTCAGGGGTTAGTTCGGCTTCTCTTGTCGGCCCCTCGTCCGACCATCCGGCTAGGGATGAGGCTGGTGGGGCTAATGGTGGCCTCATTCGAGGCAGTTCCCTTTGCGCAGTTTCATACGAGGACGCTTCAGCTTCATCTGTTGAAGGTTTGGGACAAGTCTCCACTATCGTTGGATCAGTCCTTCCGGATGTCTCCCCGTGTTCGTCGATCCCTGCAATGGTGGCTGGGGTCTGTCAATCTGTTGAAGGGCAGATCCTTTCTGGCGCCGTGTTGGGAAATGGTCACCACGGATGCCAGTCTGTCAGGTTGGGGGGGTGTTTGGAAGGACCTCCAGTTTCAGGGTCTGTGGAGTCCGCAGGAGGCTCACGAGCCCATCAATGTTCTGGAGTTGAGAGCCATCAGGTTGGTTCTGTTTCGCTTGACTCATCAGTTGAGAGGCCTGCCAGTTCAGGTCCGGTCGGACAACAGGACGGCGGTTGCTTATATCAATCACCAGGGAGGGACTCGCAGCAGGAGTGCCCTCAGGGAAGTGTCTTTGATTCTGGACTGGGCGGAGACCCACGTCCCGTGTATCTCAGCAGTCTACATTCCGGGAGTGGAGAACACGGAGGCGGACTTGCTGAGCAGGGCCTCCTCTCGTCAGGGGGAGTGGTCTCTCAGTCCCAAGGTGTTTCGTTCGGTGTGTCTCAGGTGGGGGTTTCCAACGGTGGACCTCTTTGCCTCTCGTCACAATCACAAGCTTCCAGT
This sequence comes from Gastrophryne carolinensis, assembly GCA_027917425.1. Classification (NCBI taxonomy): domain Eukaryota; kingdom Metazoa; phylum Chordata; class Amphibia; order Anura; family Microhylidae; genus Gastrophryne; species Gastrophryne carolinensis. Next base: position 14,164,754 of record CM051242.1, on the reverse strand, counting down.
CTTTGTGTCTCTCTCGCAGGATCCTCTGGCTCTGGCAGTGGATGCCATGTCTCTGAACTGGAGGGATCTGGGGTTGCTTTACCTGTTCCCTCCGTTCCCAATGCTAGCCAGAGTGGTGCGCAAACTGGCCTTGGAAGGCGCGTCGGCGATTCTGGTGGCCCCAAGGTGGCCAAGGTGCGTTTGGTTCGCAGATCTTGTAAGGCTGGCAGAAGATCAGTTCGCCCTGCCTCTGCTGCCGGACCTGCTCACCCAGGGTCGGCTACGCTATCCCAATTTACCATTGCTGGCTTTGACGGCGTGGCTGCTGAAACCGCCATCTTGAAGGAAGAAGGTCTTTCTGACGCGGTGATTCAGACTCTTATCAGCGCCAGGAAGCGGTCTTCCTCTTCTATTTACTACAGGACCTGGAGTTCCTATATTGATTGGTGTGAAGGTAGGTCTTTCTCTTGTCGGGAGTTCTCCATTCCTAGAATTCTGGAGTTTCTTCAACACGGTCTAGATCTGGGGCTCCAACTTAGTACCTTGAAGGGGCAGGTTTCTGCCCTGGCGGTGTTCTTCCAAAGGTCCTTTGCACTTCATCCCTTAGTCAAGACCTTTTTCCAAGGAGATACGCATGTACGTCCTCCTAGGAAGCCCTTTGTTCCAGTTTGGGATTTGAACCTGGTTCTTTCTGCTCTCCAGGGCCCTCCGTTTGAGCCCTTGAGTGAGGTTGCTTTGTCTTCTCTTACGCAAAAGGTGGCCTTTTTGGTGGCTATCACTTCGGTTAGGCGTGTTTCTGAGTTGGCAGCTTTATCCATTAAAGCTCCATACTTCGAGAGGCATCAGGATAAGGTTGTCTTTCGTTTCAAGCCAGATTTTCTTCCTAAGGTGGTCTCGGCTTTTCATCTGAATCAGGACATTGTTCTGCCTTCTCTATGCCCTAATCCTAGCAACGACAAGGAAAGGGCGTTGCATTCTTTGGATGTAGTTCGTGTTGTGGAATATTATCTGGAGGTTACGTCTTCCTTTCGTAAGACTGATGCCTTTTTTGTGGTGCCCTTTGGGCCTAGGAAAGGTTTGGAGGAGTCCCCCTTTTCGTGTTACTGCTCATTCTACTCGTGCAGTTGGTGCGTCCTGGGCTTTTCAGCACCAGGCTTCTGTTGAGCAAGTTTGTAAGGCCGCTACCTGGTCTTCTGTTCACACTTTTTCCAAGTTTTACAAGGTTGATGTTCGGGCATCAGCGGATGCTGTTTTTGGCCGCAAAGTTTTGCAAGCTGTAGTGGTTTAAAGTTGTGCATTGTTGCCTGGTTTTGGATCCCCGCCCTTGTTATGGACACTGCTATTGGATGTCCCACATGTTATGGATTTCTTGAAGCGGGGTGTGTGACATACTTAGAATAATACCATTTTGTGATTACTCACCTTGTAAAATGGGTATTATAAGTATGTCACACACCCCGCTTCACCCGCCCTTTCTGTATTCAGGATCCTCTATTTTGTGAACTTTGCGTGGTTTTGGTTTATATTTGCCTCTTCCTGGTCCCTTACCTTACTGCTTCTGTATACTGGGTGATGAGTGGGAGGTCCCAGGTATTTATGGATCAGGGAGGGGCTTTCTTTTGCTATCATCTCTGCAGGAACGCCCTCTTCAGGTCGATACTACCCACATGTTATGGATTTCTTGAAGCGGGGTGTGTGACATACTTATAATACCCATTTTACAAGGTGAGTAATCACAAAATGGTATTATTGTGGGGTGGCATCTATAGCAGCATAGGTTAGATATATAGTTGGTATTTGTAAAGTTTGGGTTTGGTCATTGTCCCCTATATGCCAAATATTACTCCAGCCTTTTAATGGGGCAGATTCACACTGCACCCTATTCTGGCTTTTCAAAAATTGGTGGTGGGGTGAGGGGTGATGGTTCCTTTTTAAATAGGCCTTACCTGCTCTTCAGCGATCGTGGGCGTAGGAGCCACCCAATCCAGCTGGCATGTGACATTTGGCCATGCTGAAGGAGGTGAGGCAAAACCTACCTAGTAGGGTCAAAGACAACTAAAAGAAGGAATTAAATTTATACTAAAGGCGAGCACCCGATTGTTGTTCCATTGTCTTGGGCTACACGTTGCACTGTCCTAAACGTCAATCCGTTTTCAAAAAGACCCTGTAGTGCCCAAGTTATTAGTAAAAGTGTTAGAGCATTGGAGATGCAGAGAAAAAATGAGGAGAAACAGTGGGTGTGGCAACGTATAATGTAAGCACACTGTGTTTTTGCTTACATATATCATAGTAAAAACATAAGTGCATTGGTGTGCCTCTAGTTATTGTTGCCAGCACATAGTATGATCAGAAAAAGGGGGTGAGAGATGCTGCAGGCTGAGAGCACCTCCAGCCTACCAGCAGCAAGACCAGAGAGGAGGGCGGGGTTTCATGGCTGCAGAGAGAGGCAGACAATCAGGACGTCTAGAGAGGGAGTGGGGGGTGTTTCCGTTCTTGGTCCACTGCAGGTTGATTGATGGACCAGGTCAGCGGGGTGGAGACTGAAATCTGAATGAGGCTTTGTTATTTCCTCAATAAGGAGACAAACAGAGGAGGAATTACTGTGCTCCAGCCACTCAATGAAAGGATTGAATACTGATATTTTTTTTTTAACTTGACTTGACTTGCCAATCACTTTAACCTTTCCTACCTTATCTGCAGGTAACATGCTCAGCAGCTGATTACCTGGAGAACAGGGCAGACATCTTGGTGAAGTCCATGTAGAGAAAAATCCAGGGGGACAGTCAATACAGCGGGAGTTATCCTGATCCGGTTGCTGTCCTGGAGGACATAGCTAGAAAGGCAAACATGTCATTATAAGCATAAAAACAACCCCTGATAAATTCCTCCCCTAATTGTTGGTTTAATGAACATTTTATGGACATCACATTTCTAATATCAATAAGTAGTTTAGAACCCTGCTTCACTAAAAGAAGTTACAAGTATAGATCAGGTCGATGGCGATCTGGCAGGTCTGATAGATGGAGTTTGGTACAGAAGCTACAAAGCTCAGAGAGCCATTTATTGGAATGGAATGTTAAAACCTTGGGATGGGCTCTCTCCCCCTCCTGCTGGGGTTATAATAACAAACAAGATGAGTCATTCTGAAAAGCCTGCCAGCTCCCTGCTGAGAGCTCCATTGTGTTACATTATTTATGCCAAATAGCAACTCATGTATCTTAATTGTTTCTATAGTAAATCAGCTGAGATACTTTCTAAAGCAGTCATGAACCTAGTATTGGAATGTAGATAGCATACAGTGCAATGTGATGCGTGGAAGAGATTGTCTCCTCTGTAAGTGGTGTTAAAGTTGAACGTGCCTGGAGGGGTCTGAGAACAAAGGTTTGGTTTGGATACCCGAACTTAACCCGAACCCCAACTTGAACCAGTACCCCATTGAAATCAATGGGGACCCGAACTTTGAGTGCTTTGAAAGCACCAGGTCAGGCAACCGGGGAGTGGGTATTGCTGAGTCTGTGGCACAGACAGTCACGGGACTGGGTCAAAGCCTGAGTAGATGAAAGGCAGGATGAGGAACAAGCCGAGGTTGTCGGCAGGCGAATCTGGATCAGAAGCGGAGAACCAACCAAGGACATGAGCAAGCGGATCTCGATCAGAAACAGGTAAGAAACCTAGGTTGTGGGCAGGCGGATCTGGATCAGAAGCAGGGAACAAAACAAGGTAGTGGGCAGGTGGATCTGGATCAGAAGCAGGGAACAAACCGAGGTCGTGGGCAGGCGGATCTGGATCAGAAGCAGGGAACAAACCTAGGTTGTGGACAGGTGGATCTGGATCAGAAGCAGGGAACAAACTGAGGTCGTGGGCAGGTGGATCTGGATCAGAAGCAGGGAACAAACTGAGGTCGTGGGCAGGCGGATCTGGATCAGAGGCTGAGAACAAACTGAGGTCGTGGGCAGGCGGATCTGGATCAGAGGCTGGTAACAAACTGAGGTCGTGGGCAGGCGGATCTGGATGGGAAGCAGGGAACAAACTGAGGTCGTGGGCAGGTGGATCTGGATCAGAGGCTGAGAACAAACTGAGGTCGTGGTCAGGCGGATCTGGATCAGAGGCTGGTAACAAACTGAGGTCGTGGGCAGGCGGATCTGGATGGGAAGCAGGGAACAAACTGAGGTCGTGGGCAGGCGGATCTGGATCGGAAGCAGGGAACAAACTGAGGTCGTGGGCAGGTGGATCTGGATCAGAAGCAGGGAACAAACTGAGGTCGTGGGCAGGCGGATCTGGATCAGAAGCAGGGAACAAACCGAGGTCGTGGGCAGGTGGATATGGATCAGAAGTGGGTAACAAACCGAGGCCGTGGTCAGGCGGATCTGGATCAGAAGCTGGGAACAAACTGAGGTCGTGGGCAGGCGGATCTGGTTCAGAAGCAGGGAACAAAACAAGGTAGTGGGCAGGCAAATCTGGATCAGAAGCGGGGAACAAACAACGGTTGTGGTCAGGCGGATTTGGATCAGAAGCAGGGAACAAACACCGGTCGTGGTCAGGCGGATATGGATCAGAAGCTGGGAACAAACAGGTCGTGGGCAGGCTGATCTGGATCAGAAGCAGGGAACAAACTGAGGTCGTGGGCAGGCGGATCTGGATCAGAAGCAGGGAACAAACTGAGGTTGTGGGCAGTTGGATCTGGATCAGAAGCGGGTAACAAACCGAGGCCGTGGTCAGGCGGATCTGGATCAGAAGCTGGGAACAAACTGAGGTCGTGGGCAGGTGGATCTGGATCAGAAACAGGTAAGAAGCCTAGGTTGTGGTCAGGCGGATCTGGATCAGAAGCAGGAAACATAACGAGGTAGTGGGCAGGTGGATCTGGATCAGAAGCAGGGAACAAACCGAGGTCGTGGGCAGGTGGATCTGGATCAGAGGCAGGGAATAAACCAAGGTCATGGGCAGGCAGATCTGGATCAGAAAGGGGTTGTAAAAGAAACAGGAACGTAGTCAGAGCCAAGCCAGGTCAGTACACGGGAACAACAATTGAAGAACATGGCAGGAGAGAAGACCAACTGATGCTGCTGGTTAGGGCTCACCGGTATTAACGGGCCCTTATGCAGTGATCAGATGGACCGCTGATCCATAGAAGTCTATGGCAACACAACGCACAAAAAACGCAATGCAGCGCAATGCAGCACAGCCTAAAAATGCAGTGGTGTGAAAGGAGCCAAAGAGGATTGCATTGTTCACTCTGGATTGAGGACTTTATGTTAAAGACACTTTTTTTTACAAGTTAATGCTGTTGCATTTGTGCTTATATGTTGCTGAATATGAAAAAAATCCTACCTTCCATTCTCGCCCATCTGGACACACAAATCCATTTGGACATGGAGAACAGTGATGTTCACCTTCATGAGAATACTGCCCGGGGCTGCAAGGCCTCAAATGACCACTCACAGGATCGCATTCATAGCCAGGAGGACATGGCCTGCAAGCCCACCCAGATTCCAAGCTCAGAAATCCCAGAGGGCACTCCTGTGAACACACAACATATAATCGATTATGTCACTTAAAGTGATCCTATAACCACAACGGAAGTTTATGTTTTTTTTTTTTTACTAAAGCTTTTGCCTAATATTCATAAAAATACTAACAGGATGCGGTCTGCCGTTCGAACGGTTGGCCATATTGCACCCTGGTGTTTTCCAGCGATGATACATTCAGTTGAAGTGGAACAAAACCCACCAGAAGCCAGCCTGAAATCTAAAAGATTACAGGGCCAGCCGCTGGCTCCCTGGTGCTTTCCGGGGCTGGCCGCTGGCTCCCTGGTGCTTTCCGGGGCTGGCAGATGGCTCCCTGGTGCTTTCCGGGGCTGGCCGATGGCTCCCTGGTGCTTTCTGGGGCTGGCCAATGGCTCCCTGGTGCTTTCCGGGGCTGGCCGCTGGCTCCCTGGTGCTTTCCGGGGCTGGCAGATGGCTCCCTGGTGCTTTCCGGGGCTGGCCGATGGCTCCCTGGTGCTTTCTGGGGCTGGCCAATGGCTCCCTGGTGCTTTCCGGGGCTGGCCGCTGGCTCCCTGGTACTTTCCGGGGCTGGCCGCTGGCTCCCTGGTGCTTTCCGGGGCTGGCCAATGGCTCCCTGGTGCTTTCTGGGGCTGGCCAATGGCTCCCTGGTGCTTTCTGGGGCTGGCCAATGGCTCCCTGGGGCTTTCCGGGGCTGGCCGATGGCTCCCTGGTGCTTTCTGGGGCTGGCCAATGGCTCCCTGGTGCTCTCTGGGGCTGGCCGATGGCTCCCTGGTGCTTTCCGGGGCTGGCCAATGGCTCCCTGGTGCTTTCCGGGGCTGGCCAATGGCTCCCTGGTGCTTTCTGGGGCTGGCCAATGGCTCCCTGGTGCTTTCCGGGGCTGGCCAATGGCTCCCTGGTGCTTTCTGGGGCTGGCCGATGGCTCCCTGGTGCTTTCCGGGGCTGGCCAATGGCTCCCTGGTGCTTTCCGGGGCTGGCCAATGGCTCCCTGGTGCTTTCTGGGGCTGGCCAATGGCTCCCTGGTGCTTTCCGGGGCTGGCCAATGGCTCCCTGGTGCTTTCTGCGGCTGGCCAATGGCTCCCTGGTGCTTTCCGGGGCTGGCCACTGGCTCCCTGGTGCTTTCCGGGGCTGGCCACTGGCTTCCTGATGCTTTCCGGGGCTGGCCGATGGCTTCCTGGTGCTTTCCGGGGCTGGCCAATGCCTCCCTGGGGCTTTCCGGGGCTGGCCGATGCCTCCCTGGGGCTTTCCAGGGCTGGCCGATGCCTCCCTGGGGCTTTCCGGGGCTGGCCGATGCCTCCCTGGGGCTTTCTGGGGCTGGCCGATGCCTCCCTGGGGCTTTCCGGGGCTGGCCGATGCCTCCCTGGGGCTTTCCGGGGCTGGCCGATGGCTCTCTGGTGCTTTCCGGGGCTGGCCAATGGCTCCCTGGTGCTTTCCGGGGCTGGCCAATGGCTCCCTGGTGCTTTCCGGGGCTGGCCAATGGCTCCCTGGTGCTTTCTGGGGCTGGCCAATGGCTCCCTGGTGCTTTCCGGGGCTGGCCACTGGCTCCCTGGTGCTTTCCGGGGCTGGCCACTGGCTTCCTGGTGCTTTCCGGGGCTGGCCGATGGCTTCCTGGTGCTTTCCGGGGCTGGCCAATGCCTCCCTGGGGCTTTCCGGGGCCGGCCGATGCCTCCCTGGGGCTTTCCGGGGCTGGCCGATGCCTCCCTGGGGCTTTCCAGGGCTGGCCGATGCCTCCCTGGGGCTTTCCGGGGCTGGCCGATGCCTCCCTGGGGCTTTCTGGGGCTGGCCGATGCCTCCCTGGGGCTTTCCGGGGCTGGCCAATGGCTCCCTGGTGCTTTCCGGGGCTGGCCAATGGCTCCCTGGTGCTTTCCGGGGCTGGCCAATGGCTCCCTGGTGCTTTCCGGGGCTGGCCGATGGCTCCCTGGTGCTTTCCGAGGCTGGCCGATGGCTCCCTGGTGCTTTTCAGCAATGATACATTCAGTTGAAGCGGAACAAAACCCACCATCAGCAAGCCTGAAATCTAAAAGAGTACTGGGCTGTCCTCTGGCTCCCTGGTGCTTTCCGGGGCTGGCCGATGGCTCCCTGGGGCTTTCCGGGGCTGGCCGCTGGCTCCCTGGTGCTTTCCGGGGCTGGCCGATGGCTCCCTGGTGCTTTCCGGGGCTGGCCGATGGCTCCCTGGTGCTTTCCGGGGCCGGCCGATGGCTCCCTGGGGCTTTCCGGGGCCGGCCGATGGCTCCCTGGTGCTTTCCGGGGCTGGCCGATGGCTCTCTGGTGCTTTCCGTGGCTGGCCGATGGCTCCCTGGTGCTTTCCGGGGCTGGCCGATGGCTCCCTGGTGCTTTCCGGGGCTGGCCGATGGCTCCCTGGTGCTTTCCGGGGCTGGCCGATGGCTCCCTGGTGCTTTCCGGGGCTGGCCGATGGCTCCCTGGGGCTTTCCGGGGCTGGCCGGTGGCTCCCTGGTGCTTTCCGGGGCTGGCCGATGGATACCTGGTGCTTTCCGGGGCTGGCCGATGGATACCTGGTGCTTTCCGGGGCTGGCCGGTGGCTCCCTGGTGCTTTCCGGGGCTGGCCGATGGATACCTGGTGCTTTTCGGGGCTGGCCGATGGCTCCCTGGTGCTTTCCGGGGCTGGCCGATGGCTCCCTGGTGCTTTCCGGGGCTGGCCGATGGCTCCCTGGTGCTTTCTGGGGCTGGCCGATGGCTCCCTGGTGCTTTCCGGGGCTGGCCAATGGCTCCCTGGTGCTTTCCGGGGCTGGCCAATGGCTCCCTGGTGCTTTCTGGGGCTGGCCAATGGCTCCCTGGTGCTTTCCGGGGCTGGCCAATGGCTCCCTGGTGCTTTCTGCGGCTGGCCAATGGCTCCCTGGTGCTTTCCGGGGCTGGCCACTGGCTCCCTGGTGCTTTCCGGGGCTGGCCACTGGCTTCCTGATGCTTTCCGGGGCTGGCCGATGGCTTCCTGGTGCTTTCCGGGGCTGGCCAATGCCTCCCTGGGGCTTTCCGGGGCTGGCCGATGCCTCCCTGGGGCTTTCCAGGGCTGGCCGATGCCTCCCTGGGGCTTTCCGGGGCTGGCCGATGCCTCCCTGGGGCTTTCCGGGGCTGGCCGATGCCTCCCTGGGGCTTTCCGGGGCTGGCCGATGCCTCCCTGGGGCTTTCCGGGGCTGGCCGATGGCTCTCTGGTGCTTTCCGGGGCTGGCCAATGGCTCCCTGGTGCTTTCCGGGGCTGGCCAATGGCTCCCTGGTGCTTTCCGGGGCTGGCCAATGGCTCCCTGGTGCTTTCTGGGGCTGGCCAATGGCTCCCTGGTGCTTTCCGGGGCTGGCCACTGGCTCCCTGGTGCTTTCCGGGGCTGGCCACTGGCTTCCTGGTGCTTTCCGGGGCTGGCCGATGGCTTCCTGGTGCTTTCCGGGGCTGGCCAATGCCTCCCTGGGGCTTTCCGGGGCCGGCCGATGCCTCCCTGGGGCTTTCCGGGGCTGGCCGATGCCTCCCTGGGGCTTTCCAGGGCTGGCCGATGCCTCCCTGGGGCTTTCCGGGGCTGGCCGATGCCTCCCTGGGGCTTTCTGGGGCTGGCCGATGCCTCCCTGGGGCTTTCCGGGGCTGGCCAATGGCTCCCTGGTGCTTTCCGGGGCTGGCCAATGGCTCCCTGGTGCTTTCCGGGGCTGGCCAATGGCTCCCTGGTGCTTTCCGGGGCTGGCCGATGGCTCCCTGGTGCTTTCCGAGGCTGGCCGATGGCTCCCTGGTGCTTTTCAGCAATGATACATTCAGTTGAAGCGGAACAAAACCCACCATCAGCAAGCCTGAAATCTAAAAGAGTACTGGGCTGTCCTCTGGCTCCCTGGTGCTTTCCGGGGCTGGCCGATGGCTCCCTGGGGCTTTCCGGGGCTGGCCGCTGGCTCCCTGGTGCTTTCCGGGGCTGGCCGATGGCTCCCTGGTGCTTTCCGGGGCTGGCCGATGGCTCCCTGGTGCTTTCCGGGGCCGGCCGATGGCTCCCTGGGGCTTTCCGGGGCCGGCCGATGGCTCCCTGGTGCTTTCCGGGGCTGGCCGATGGCTCTCTGGTGCTTTCCGTGGCTGGCCGATGGCTCCCTGGTGCTTTCCGGGGCTGGCCGATGGCTCCCTGGTGCTTTCCGGGGCTGGCCGATGGCTCCCTGGTGCTTTCCGGGGCTGGCCGATGGCTCCCTGGTGCTTTCTGGGGCTGGCCGATGGCTCCCTGGGGCTTTCCGGGGCTGGCCGATGGCTCCCTGGTGCTTTCCGGGGCTGGCCGATGGCTCCCTGGTGCTTTCCGGGGCTGGCCGATGGCTCCCTGGTGCTTTCCGGGGCTGGCCGATGGCTCCCTGGTGCTTTCCGGGGCTGGCCGATGGCTCCCTGGGGCTTTCCGGGGCTGGCCGGTGGCTCCCTGGTGCTTTCCGGGGCTGGCCGATGGATACCTGGTGCTTTCCGGGGCTGGCCGATGGATACCTGGTGCTTTCCGGGGCTGGCCGATGGATACCTGGTGCTTTCCGGGGCTGGCCGGTGGCTCCCTGGTGCTTTCCGGGGCTGGCCGATGGATACCTGGTGCTTTTCGGGGCTGGCCGATGGATACCTGGTGCTTTCCGGGGCTGGCCGATGGCTCCCTGGTGCTTTCCGGGGCTGGCCGATGGCTCCCTGGTGCTTTCCGGGGCTGGCCGATGGCTCCCTGGTGCTTTCCGGGGCTGGCCGATGGCTCCCTGTTGCTTTCCGGGGCGGTCCAATGGCTCCCTGATGCTTTCCAGCTATGATACATTCAGTTGAAGCGGAACAAAACCCACCGCTGACTTTCCTTCTCTGTGTGAAACTACGTCATTTGGCAGGTGGCTCTCATTGTTTTGAATAGGGAGCGTGCTGCTGCACCCCCGGCGTCAGGCACGCGCTCCCGCCTCAGCTATTCAGATAGGTTAGGGCCATTCAGATAGTGGGGCATCCTAATTCAGGATGCACGGGGGGGGGGTTTAAAGTCAAATTCCCGGGTTTTGTGCCACTTCAAACACAACTCAGCATTGGGATTCAGCCTTATCAGTTAAAATAACCGCAATAAATCTGAAAGCACCACAAGCTAAAATGCCATTATGTGGCCGTTTACATTGGAACTGAATAAATAAGCATGTGGCCGCCATTTGACATCATACTGCTTCCATAGTGTTTTTATGAATATTGAGCAAAAGCTTTAGTAAAAAAGAAAACGACATATACCTCCTACAGTCCTACTACATCTACAGGCATGTCATACACACCTTGCAGGCCTGGATCCCACTTTCACCAGCCTCGGCATTAGCTGTGCCCGTTGGACATTTTTGGGGAGCGGCAGATCCCCCCACACAGCTGAAATAAAATGAAACTATATTTATCTCACATACATGTGAAAAGCTTCTCAAGATCTGATGATGTATTTTAGTTGAGTCAGGTAAGTTTAGTTAGTTAAGGAAAGAAATGCATATCAAACCATGTCAAGCCATTGTACAACTAATTATACCTAAAGGCAGGGGTCGACTGGCCATAGGGAACACATGTGGGCCGTACTGTTTTAGGGCCAATTGGGCTGGCTGTAACCTTCAACCGGACCTTCACCCTGAATTAGAGCCTATCTTGGATGTTTCCCCCCTGTACATACAGATTGCTCACATTAATCCGGACCTTCACCCTGAATAAGAGCCTATCTTATATGTTTCCCCCACCCTGTACATACAGATTGCCCACATTAATCCGGGCCTTCACCCTGAATAAGAGCCTATCTTATATGTTTCCCACACCCTGTACATACAGATTGTCCACATTAATCCGGGCCTTCACCCTGAATAAGAGCCTATCTTATATGTTTCCCACACCCTGTACATACAGATTGGCCCCATTAATCCGGACCTTCACCCTGAAAAAGAGCCTATCTTATATGTTTCCCCCCACCCTGTACATACAGATTGCTCACATTAATCCGGACTTTCACCCTGAATAAGAGCCTATCTTATATGTTTCCCACACCCTGTACATACAGATTGTCCACATTAATCCGGGCCTTCACCCTGAATAAGAGCCTATCTTATATGTTTCCCCCACCCTGTACATACAGATTGCTCACATTAATCCGGACCTTCACCCTGAATAAGGGCCTATCTTGGATGTTTCCCCCCCCCTGTACATACAGATTGCTCACATTAATCCGGACCTTCACCCTGAATAAAAGCCTATCTTATATGTTTCCCCCACCCTGTACATACAGATTGCCCACATTAATCCGGACCTTCACCCTGAATAAAAGCCTATCTTATATGTTTCCCCCACCCTGTACATACAGATTGCCCACATTAATCCGGACCTTCACCCTGAATAAAAGCCTATCTTATATGTTTCCCCCCACCCTGTACATACAGATTGCCCACATTAATCCGGACCTTCACCCTGAATAAAAGCCTATCTTATATGTTTCCCCCCACCCTGTACATACAGATTGCCCACATTAAATATCATCCTACCTGCATCTACTGCATTTTCTGATTCTTTAAACATCCAAGATGGCGGCTCACGGAGTCTCGGGCTGCCTGCAGACAGGAAGTGTCTTTACAGCTCTGCTATGTCTGTGCAGAGCACAGCAATTATCCGCCCCCTTTGCTTTTCACCCCTCTCCTCTCTTCAATATGTGATGCGTCATGTCTCACGACGTGTGTTTTGATTTACCTGGGGTAACTGTTTAACATAATGTTTATTTCCAGCGTGCCTTTTCCTCTTGCCCCTTCCTGGCCCCCTCGGTCTTGCTCTGATGCAAGTAACTCCTCCCTTCTTCCGCTCTCCTTCTGCCATTTCTAGTCTGGCATCCATGTAGTGCACACCGGCTTCCCCCTTCTGCAGCTACAGTTTTCTACCTACTGCTTTTGTATTACACTACAAGTTTTCCAGCTGCATTGAACGTACATGTCTGCTGTAAGAAGTTTGCTGCAAGATTCTGTGCTGAAATAAAGCTTTTAAAACGTATCCACGTAATCCTCGAGCAGTTGAGTAAGTTATCTGCCAAGCCTTATGGAGTAAAGAAAACATCCATCACAGACACACGCAAGGAACGTGGAGCTGTCTACAGGATTCCCGTTATTGCCATTTGGTGAGTCAGAATATGATGCTTCTGAGGCAAGATGGCGGCGCCCATATCCTAGTCCTGAGTTGAAGCCCAGTGGGGGAAAGAATAATAAGTAAGCAACTAAAAACATAGAATATATTAATTAGGGATGCTGGGGAATAGTTTTTTCAGGGTTTGGGATTTTCATTAAATGATGCTGAAGGTCCAGTTTCAGCATGCTGCCTAACTCACTAGAAACCCTTAAAATGCTTCCAATACCCCTCTGCACCCCTCCATGTTATACCGTTACAATGCTGCAGCTTCAGCATCAAAGCTGGGGGGCCATACCCACCCCTACCACAGTATTTGCCCATACAATACTAAAGTTTCAATACCACGCCCTGCCCATGATCTGGGGGGGCCATACTCACCCCTACCACAGTATTTGCCCATACAATACTAAAGCTTCAATACCACTCCCTGCCCATGATCTGGGGGGCCATACTCACCCCTACCACAGTATTTGCCCATACAATACTAAAGCTTCAATACCACGCCCTGCCCATGATCTGGGGGGCCATACTCACCCCTACCACAGTATTTGCCCATACAATACTAAAGCTTCAATACCACGCCCTGCCCATGATCTGGGGGGCCATACTCACCCCTACCACAGTATTTGCCCATACAATACTAAAGCTTCAATACCACGCCCTTCCCATGATCTGGGGGGCCATACTCACCCCTACCACAGTACTTGCCCATACAATACTAAAGCTTCAATACCACGCCCTGCCCATTATCTGGGGGGCCATACTCACCCCTACCACAGTATTTGCCCATACAAAACTAAAGCTTCAATACCACGCCCTGCCCATCATCTGGAGGGCCATACTCACCCCTACCACAGTATTTGCCCATACAATACTAAAGCTTCAATACCACGCCCTGTCCATGATCTGGGGGGCCATACTCACCCCTACCACAGTATTTGCCCATACAATACTAAAGCTTCAATACCATGCCCTGCCCATGATCTGGGGGGCCATACTCACCCCTACCACAGTATTTGCCCATACAATACTAAAGCTTCAATACCATGCCCTGTCCATGATCTGGGGGGCCATACTCACCCCTACCACAGTATTTGCCCATACAATACTAAAGCTTCAATACCACGCCCTTCCCATGATCTGGGGGGCCATACTCACCCCTACCACAGTATTTGCCCATACAATACTAAAGCTTCAATACCACGCCCTGCCCATGATCTGGGGGGCCATACTCACCCCTACCACAGTATTTGCCCATACAATACTAAAGCTTCAATACCACACCCTGCCCATGATCTGGGGGGCCATACTCACCCCTACCACAGTATTTGCCCATACAATACTAAAGCTTCAATACCACGCCCTGCCCATGATCTGGGGGGCCATACTCACCCCTACCACAGTATTTGCCTATACAATACTAAAGCTTCAATACCACGCCCTGTCCATGATCTGGGGGGCCATACTCACCCCTACCACAGTATTTGCCCATACAAAACTAAAGCTTCAATACCGCACCCTGCCCATAATCTGGGGGGCCATACTCACCCCTACCACAGTATTTGCCCATACAATACTAAAGCTTCAATACCATGCCCTGCCCATGATCTGGGGGGCCATACTCACCCCTACCACAGTATTTGCCCATACAATACTAAAGCTTCAATACCACACCCTGCCCATCATCTGGGGGGCCATACTCACCCCTACCATAGTATTTGCCCATACAATACTAAAGCTTCAATACCATGCCCTGCCCATGATCTGGGGGCCATACCCACCCCTACCACAGTTTTTGCCCATACAATACTAAAGCTTCAATACCATGCCCTGCCCATGATCTGGGGGCCATACTCACCCCTACCATAGTATTCGCCCATACAATACTAAAGCTTCAATACCCTGCCCATGATCTGTTCCTGCTATGCTATAGGATCAGAGGTTAAACACACTCATTGATCAGCTGAGAAGCTCCTTGGGGGTGGGGCTAAAGATCATTGGCTGCTGGAGGGCTGGTCAGGACCTGTCACATTCACAGGCTGATTTTTGGCTCCAATCGGCCTCTGCCTGGAGGAAAGCGAGACACCAGACCATTATTTTTCAAAATCAGTAGCGAGTTTGAAAGATAAAACCATTGCCCGTGTTTTCAAGGCACTCCTCAGATATATAAGGGTCGATTCATGGTTGTGCGTCTGCATTTGCGCATGTTTTCTTGGAGTCTTGGAGTCGCACTCAGGCTTCTTCCTGATTTATAGTCGTCAATATTTAAAGCACATTTTTTTAAGGCAGAAATTTGCACACGAGCGCACGCCAATGTGAAAACTTGCACCTGAAATTCTCCGCAAGCGCAAATTTTGACGCCCCGAGCTGGCGCCTGCGACTAATTCACAGGGTGTTTTGAGGGCAGAAAAGCGTGCGCAAAATGTGTCCATTTCCAGAGTGAAACTGTTGACTTTACTGACTTATTTCATTCCTAAAACACATGGTGGCAGCATCCGGCGTGTTTTTTATCAATGAAAGTGTCAGCCGCAAGTTTTTTTTCAGGATATTTTTTGAAAAAAAAAATTGGTAAAAATTTGTTGACAAATATAAAGGTAAAAATACCAAAAAGGTGGACATTGGGAGCAAAAAGAATATAAAATAAAACAAAGATCAATAGTAGCTCAATTAATAAGCTCTAATATGCAAAACAAACAGGACAGGGAAGGAGGGGTAAAGATGACATCTGGGACAAAACATGGGGAAAAACAACACTGGAGGTGACCTGTAATTCGGAGATCCCCAATAAAACACGACACCTAAAATCCTCCATTTTTAAATTGAAGCAGAAATGGCAGAGATATAGAGGTTCACAGGTTCAGCCAATGACATTCTCTTTCTCATCCTGTCTCCCAATCAGCTCAGCAGAGCAAGTCAGGATTGCTGGTCCTTCTCTCTCTTTCTATCTCTATGTCTTTCCTTCTTGCTCTCTGCCTCTCTTTCTCTGCCTTCTTTCCTTTCTATTGGCCTCTCTTCCTTCTTTTATTCCTCCTTTCTTTTCTTCTCTTTTTCCCTCCATCCGCCTTTCTCTCTCTCTCTGTCCTTCTCTCTCTCTCTTTCTATCTTTCTGTTTCTTTTCTTGCTCGCTGACTCTTTCTCTGTCTCTCTATCTTTTTTTTTTCTCTCTATCTCGGTCTTTCCTTCTCACCCTCTGCCTCTCTCTTTCTCTGCCTTCTTTCCTTTCTATTGGCCTCTCTTCCTTCTTTTATTCCTCCTTTCTTTCCTTCTCTTTCTCCCGCCATCCTCTTGCTTTATTTCTCCCCCCACCATCTTTCTATCTTTATGTCCTTCTCTCTCTCTCTCTTTCTATCTCTCCCTTTCTATTTCTCTGTCTCTCCTTCTTGCTCGATGTCTCTCTTTCTTTCTCACTCTCTCTGTTTCTCTCTCTCTCTGTCTTTCTTTCTCGCTCCCTGTCTCTCTCTCCCCTCTCTCCTTTCTATTGGCCTCTTTTCCTTCCTTCCTTCCTGCAGCAGGTCAGGAGGGCGCCAAAGGGAGGCCTTTGAATCAGTCTTTAACACTCCAGGGCTGCCTGATTTCATTTCCCAGGGCATCTTAACTTTGGGATGCCCTGCTTTGTGAAAACCCCCAGAAAATGATGCATGTTTGAGGCGCATGTTTAGGTATGTGCGCCCTCATATGCACAGTTGGCTTGGCCGCCAGGAAGCTTTTACTGGGGATTCAGGGGATTCCCATAGCAGGGCATCGACCATAAGCCAGGAGAGTCATATGGGGAGGAGGGGAATAAAAAAAGATTCACGGGTCATAGCATGTAAGATAAAAAAGAATTAAAGTGGACCTATCACCTGAAACACCTGGATGGCAGGGTTCGCTCATACACCCGACTTCAAGAAATCTCCAGTCAGGCTTATTTTTCTTTCTTTTAATGGAAGGAAAATGACATGGGAGAAAAAAACACAAGCTTGGTGGGAGTTTTATTCAGTTCTGGTGTATAAGTGGCCCCTCCTCTCATTAGCCGACGTGTTTATATATTTTTTTAATATTACACAATTTCACGATAGTGCTCCTTTAAGGCATTCCATACATAATGGGTGTGGGGAAACATTGTTACAGTTTTCAGATTGCTCAAGCCCCTCCTCGCACAATGGCCCCCCCACAACCCTCTGTAATCTGTACCTTCACTTTGATCCTCGGGCGACTAGCCGCCTGTGACCACGTGGGTCAATATTCCACACAGATGGGGTGACCCAAAACACCCACAAAGTATACCTGTATAATTAAACCGCAACAACCAGAGATTGGCCTGAGGAAGTGATCCAGCCGGAACACGCTACGCGTCGCCTTTCGCTTGTTCTGACCCCCAGGAGGACAGCTATGTATATCGGGGGAAGTACTTTTATATATTTTCCATTAGTCCCATTTGGGCAGCCATAGCTACACGGTAGTTACTTTTATGCTAGGGTAGTAGGATTGTTCAGCAACTGGCACTTTACTCAGTCCCTCAGAGACAGGAATCACTTGTATATATCTTTACTATATTTTTACTTAGTTTATTGTAAGACAAAAGTTCAGTTTGGCACTTGGCACTTTAATATAGTTTTTTATTTCCCCTCTCTCCTTTCTATTGGCCTCTTTTCCTTCCTTTTTTCCTCCTTTCTTTCCTTCTCTCTCTCCCTCCAGCCTCTTGCTTTATTCCCCTGCCCTCACCTTTCTCTCTCTGTGTCACTCTCTCACTTGCTCTCTCTCTCCCTTCTTTTCTTTCCATTGCCCTTTCTTCCTTTTTTATTTTATTTTATTTGTCTATTTTTTCCTTCTATTTTCCCCCCCTCCCTTCCCCTCTCTCTTTCATTCTCTATCTTTATCCCTTCCTCCCCACCTTTCTCTCTTTGTGTCCTTTTCTCTTTCTCTCTCTCTCTCTCTCTTTCTCTTTCACTTCTTTCCTTTCTATTGGCCTTTCTTCCTTCTTATATTTTATTTGTACATTTCCATCTATTCCCCCCCCCCCCGTTCTCTATCTTTATGCCTTCCTCCCCACCTTTCTCACTTTGTGTCCTTCTCTCTTTCTCTCTCTCTCTCTCTCTCTCTCTCTCTTCTCTCTCACTTCTTTCCTTTCTATTGGCCTTTCTTCCTTCTTATATTTTATTTGTACATTTCCATCTATTTCTCCCCCCCCCCCCCGTTCTCTATCTTTATGCCTTCCTCCCCACCTTTCTCGCTCTGTGTCCTCTCTTTCTTTCTCTCTCTCTCCCTTCTTTCCTTTCTGTTGGCCTTTCTGTCTTCTTTAATTTCTCCTTTTTTTCCTTCTCGTTCTCCCTCTCCCCTTTTTCTTTCTTTATCTTTCTCATTTCCTTTCCTTTACTATTATTATTATTATTATATTGGATAAAAGTCCTCTCTGCTATCTCCAGCCCTTCCCCTCTGCCCCTCCTGTTTTATACAAGAGAAAATGTAGTGCAGACAAAATGAGGAATAATAGGAGGGGGGAATGCCTGTAAAATAAATTAAAATAATCAATACAGCGAGATTAATCTTTTTTTATGCCAGCGTTTCTGCGACCTCTGAGATATATGAGAGCGATCAATCATACATCATGGGGGTGATGCAGAGAAAGCTGCAAAGAAACAACCATATGTGGCAGATTTATAGCATCTCCTTGGACCCTTCTTCTAAGAGGCTGATTTATTAATAGCGACATGTAGCGACAGTTGAGCGACTGTAGCTGTATTTTCACAGCGCCCGCTAGTAGTCGCTGTGCTTGGCCGTTGTTCGGTTGTTGACAGCGACTCAGTCGGTGTGCAGTAATGTTGAATATTGGGTGAGGAGTCGCTATTTGACAGGTTCCGCACTGTATGGGAGCGCATGATAGCGACTGGTCAGAGCGACCGGCTCCCACCATATTCATCAAAAAATCATGCTCCAAAAATTCTCGCGCTGTGAAATGCTTGTTTAAACCCCTGAGCGCTGGCGGCGATGGGTTAAAAGTAGTTTTTTAACCCCCAAACCACCATATTTTTGGAAACCAAAAAAAAAAGTATTTTAAAGAATTTAGTAATATGAATACATTAATATCAGACCTGTAATATCAATTCTGTACAATTTTTTTTTAATTTTTTTCCCCTTAAAAAAATTATCTAAAATGGCAGAAGTGGTCACAGAATTTTTCACATAAAAAAAAAAAAAAAAACATTAATAACAATTAATTATGAATATTTAAAGATTGTTCCATTGAAATGCATTGGAGAGCGCCAGGTAGCGAGAGGTCATACCTGTCGCTGTTCAAGGTCGGACGCTGGCGCTGTGGGCTGAGGCTGGAATAATGATGAATGAGTCGCTATATGGCGCTATCTCAGTCGCTAAGCAGGATTGGCTTGATAAATGTGTGATTGTGGTGGGGAGACGGCGTTCTCGTGGCGGGGCCCGTCATTACCGGCCGCTCACCAGTCGCTACCTGTCGCTATTCCTTCATAAATAAGGGCCCAAGTAAAAGAAAAAAAATTTCCTTCAGTGAGTGAGAAGTGTGGATGGCACTGAGTAGAACACGCGGTAGGGTGGAGGCAGGGGAGTAGCTAGGGGTAAGCGGGGGGGGGGGGCATTTGCCCTGGGTGCAGCAGGTCAGGAGGGCGCCAAAGGGAGGCCTTTGAATCAGTCTTTAACACTCCAGGGCTGCCTGATTTCATTTCCCAGGGCATCTTAATTTGGGATGCCCTGCTTTGTGAAAACCCCCAGAAAATGATGCATGTTTGAGGCACATGTTTAGGTATGTGCGCCCTCATATGCACAGTTGGCTTGGCCGCCAGGAAGCTTTTACTGGGGATTCAGGGGATTCCCATAGCAGGGCATCGACCATAAGCCAGGAGAGTCATATGGGGAGGAGGAGAATAAAAAAAGATTCACGGGTCATAGCAAGATAAAAAAGAATTAAAGTGGACCTATCACCTGAAACACCTGGATGGCAGGGTTCGCTCATACACCCGACATCAAGAAATATCCAGTCAGGCTTATTTTTCTTTCTTTTAATGGAAGGAAAATGACATGGGAGAATAAACCACAAGCTTAGCGGGAGTTTTATTCAGTTCTGGTGTATAAGTGGCCCCTCCTCTCATTAGCCGACGTGTTTATATATTTTTTTAATATTACACAATTTCACGATAGTGCTCCTTTAAGGCATTCCATACATAATGGGTGTGGGGAAACATTGTTACAGTTTTCAGATTGCTCAAGCCCCTCCTCGCACAATGGCCCCCCCACAACCCTCTGTAATCTGTACCTTCACTTTGATCCTCGGGCGACTAGCCGCCTGTGACCACGTGGGTCAATATTCCACACAGATGGGGTGACCCAAAACACCCACAAAGTATACCTGTATAATTAAACCGCAACAACCAGAAATTGGCCTGAGGAAGTGATCCAGCCGGATCACGCTACGCGTCGCCTTTCGCTTGTTCTGACCCCCAGGAGGACAGCTATGTATATCGGGTGAAGTACTTTTATATATTTTCCATTAGTCCCATTTGGGCAGCCATAGCTACACGGTAGTTACTTTTATGCTAGGGTAGTAGGATTGTTCCGCAACTGGCACTTTACTCAGTCCCTCAGAGACAGGAATCACTTGTATATATCTTTACTATATTTTTACTTATGCCCTTATTCATCAAGCGATAGCGCCAG
Organism: Gastrophryne carolinensis; assembly: GCA_027917425.1. Lineage (NCBI taxonomy): Eukaryota > Metazoa > Chordata > Amphibia > Anura > Microhylidae > Gastrophryne > Gastrophryne carolinensis. The sequence goes on along the minus strand of CM051242.1, from coordinate 14,144,516 downwards.
GTAGTGTCTGACGAGCGCCAGGTAGCGGCAGCTAACGGCGACTACCGACTCAAGTACGCCCGGCGGCGGTCACAATGACGCATTTATCAAGCAAAATGAGGCTAGCGCCGGCGAGAGCGACGGCTAGCGCGGCATTCATCATGAAGCCGCCTGGACCGAACAGCGCCGCTGCAAATTCCCTCACAGCGCCAGGTATGAGCTGTCGCTCCCTGGCGATGTCCAATGCATTTCAATGGAGCAATCTATAATTATTCATAATTAATTGGTATTAATTTTTTTTTTTAATTTTTTAATGTCAAAAAATCGGAGACCACTTCTGCAATGTTAGGATTTATTTTTAAGTCAAAAAAAAAATTAAAAAAAATATGTGCAGAATTGATCTAACAGGTCTGAGATTAATGTATTCATATTACAAAATGATTCTAAAAACATGTATAATGTTACATTCAAAAAATATGGTTGTTTAGGGGTTAAAAACTAGTTAATACACATCGCCGCCAGCGCTCTGGGGTTTAAACAAGGAATGGACAGCGACAGCACATTCGGAGCGTGATTTGTTGATGAATATGAAGCTAGCCGTTCGCTCTGGCCATTCATTGTCAGGCGCTCACATACAACGCTGGACCTGTGAAACAGCGACCCCCCAGCCCGTATTCAACATTACCGCACACCGACTGAGTCGCTGTCATCAAGCTAATGCCGGCCAAGCACAGCGAATACTGGCTGGCGCTGAAAAAATCACGCTACAGTCGCTCATCTGTCGCTACCTGGCGCTATTAATGAATCGGCCTCCCCGTTTATTGTAAGACAAAAGTTCAGTTTGGCACTTGGCACTTTAATATAGTTTTTTATTGATAGAATTGTTATATCAAATATTTAGATATGTAATCATTAATTGAACATGTATTAAATGTTTTGCACTGTATATATCATGGCACTTAGGATCACCATGAATATGATTGCATAGTGTTACTCACAGCTATGATGCTGTATCCCTAGGGACCTTTTTATTAATTAAGTACACAGGAAATATTGTCTAATCACTATCCAGGGGGTCTGATATTTTTAATTGTGTGTTTTTTTAAGTATGATAAGTGTGATCTAGCGCTGTACCAACACCCATACACAAATAAAGGGTTTTTATTAATTTACTCAATCTCTGGTTGTTGCGGTTTAATTATACAGGTATACTTTGTGGGTGTTTTGGGTCACCCCATCTGTGTGGAACTAGACATATCCCATACCATTAAAGGTTGGGACCTGTATGTAACCAGCACACCCCGATATTAATAGTGGTGCGGAGTAATATTGTGTTTTGTTCACGTGGGTCACTATCTCTTTCTTGGAGGCCGATTCATTAATAGCGCCAGGTAGCGACAGATGAGCGACTGTAGCATGATTTTTTCAGCGCCAGCCAGTATTCGCTGTGCTTGGCCGGCATTAGCTTGATGACAGCGACTCACTCGGTGTGCGGTAATGTTGAATACGGGCTGGGGGGTCGCTGTTTCACAGGTCCAGCGTTGTATGTGAGCGCCTGACAACGAATGGCCAGAGCGAACGGCTAGCTTCATATTCATCAACAAATCACGCTCCGAATTTGCTGTCGCTGTCCATTCCTTGTTTAAACCCCAGAGCGCTGGCGGCGATGTGTATTAACTAGTTTTTAACCCCTAAACAACCATATTTTTTGAATGTAACATTATACATGTTTTTAGAATCATTTTGTAATATGAATACATTAATCTCAGACCTGTTAGATCAATTCTGCACATATTTTTTTTAATTTTTTTTTTGACTTAAAAATAAATCCTAACATTGCAGAAGTGGTCTCCGATTTTTTGACATTAAAAAAATATAAAAAAAAATTAATACCAATTAATTATGAATAATTATAGATTGCTCCATTGAAATGCATTGGACATCGCCAGGGAGCGACAGCTCATACCTGGCGCTGTGAGGGAATTTGCAGCGGCGCTGTTCGGTCCAGGCGGCTTCATGATGAATGCCGCGCTAGCCGTCGCTCTCGCCGGCGCTAGCCTCATTTTGCTTGATAAATGCGTCATTGTGACCGCCGCCGGGCGTACTTGAGTCGGTAGTCGCCGTTAGCTGGTGGTACCTGGCGCTCGTCAGACACTACCTGGCGCTATCGCTTGATGAATAAGGGCATTGGTCTTTGGTCAAGGCCAGCCCATGTAACCACGGGCAGCAAAAGGTGGGGCCACATTTCGGCTAAGGATTGAGATGGAGGTAAGAATTTTGGAGGGGGGGGGGGGGGAGTTGCAGGGTCATTGTGTGGCGGCCCCAGAAATCGGGATGCCCCCCGAGACTGTCACAATGTGACCCCACATCCATTAGGTACAAAGTTGGCGTGGGACTGCTTTAATTGGATCTTTGAGAAGGCCCCTTAGACATTTCACAATAATCTATGGACACCCCCCTCAAACTGAACCTCAAAGTGGACCAAAACCCAGGATTTTGACTATCCTGGGCCCCGCTGTGAAACCCCTTCGATCGCCCAATCTCCCCTACCCCCTCCCGGTCCTATGGCACATGCGCAGCCCTCTCATTCAGTCAGCGCACTCAGATCCACTCAAGCCCCTTCATCCAGGAGCTTGTCTAATCCGTGTGCGCTGGCGGACGCATCTCCCGCTACCCTTTAACAGGGAGCGTGCCCACACTGGCCATCCACAAATGCCTGGCTAAAGGGATACTTTCATTCTGTCTATTGTCCAGGTACAGCACCATGGTGTCCTTGTGTCAGGGGTGTACATAGGTTTCACAGGGCCCCATTGCAAAAGTGAGAGTGCCCCCCCCCCAAAAAAAATACTTTACCCCCAGCATTAAATGACCTACAGTGAAGTGGTAGAAGTGATTACCAAGCTCAGACTGGCCCCTCTTTGGGGGCTCCATCTCCAAAGCGGGTGGTTCACTAAGTGATAGCAAATATTGTCCATTTTTCTAGGGTAGGAGCAGTAAGTCATACGGGATGTCATTGTTCTATGGCATGAGAGCACAGGTTTTTTACTCACACACAGTAAAGTTAGGTTTAATATCTGTGTTCATGGGCCCTAAAAATAAGCCTGTAATATTGGCATGTAACTGTATGTAAGGCCCCCAGAGTCCATTCCATGGTGGGCCCCCAGACACCACAGTCCAACACTGCTAGAGAATGTGGTCAGAGTTATAGGTAGTTTTGCTACTTTGGGGCTCAGGTTGGTGAGGCCTGTGTAATCCAGCATTCCCCCAAGTGCCCTATACACTCGGGGGGGGGGGGGGCTAAATAATACGCAGGCATTTTAGTTCCGTCCTATATAACCCATGGTGCCCCTTGCAGATACTGCTGTGCTCCCAGTTCGATGCTGTTGCCACAAGTGCTGCTGGGTGGGAGGTCAGCTTGCATGGGGCCCCCTTCAGCCATGGGCCTGGTAGCAGTTGCCTCTCCTGCCTCTATAGTATGTACACCCATCTGGGCCAGCGTCAGCACCCGGAAAGGCGGGGCAGCTGCAGGTTTGGGGCCCACTGACAGGGCCGGCCTTTTGGGTGTGCGATGGTGCTTCACCGGCGGCAGACTGGGAGGGGCACCGCCACAGCTGGTGCCCACATCTCCTCCATTGGTGGAGTTCCAGACAACGGGGCATCTTGATTCAGATTTTAGGGGAGGAAGTGCTGGGTTTTGTTCTGCTTTTAAGATGCCCACCCCAGCTGATTTCCTATCCCTGGAGCATCCCAATCTGTGATACTCTACTGTGTGACACCCCCTGGGATCGCTGGCATACCCACTATGCAAGCAATTCCACCCCTGGGTTTTGGTCTACTTTACAGCGCCATCTCAATTTAGGATGCCCCCATTTGTGAAAGAACCCCCCTGGTTTGGCCGTTAACTCAATCTGGCGATCCCACGGTGCATTCACCAGTTCTAGGAAAGTAATGAACAGGGAGGGGGGGTCACACACAGGGGCATCCAAAATCAGGAGAATCTAGATCTCCAAGGTCAGGTTTAAAGGGGTTTGGTGCGCTTCAAAGTAGACCAAAACTAGAGTTTTGGTCCAAATAGCATGATCCTTGGGGGGGGATCCAGATTTGGGGTGTCCCTCAGTGATGTGACACGACTCTTCACCACAAAGGAGCCCCATTAGACCATGCCGCCCAAGGGCCCACATAAACCTGGAGCCGGCCCTGTCGCCCATGACTTGTGTAGTATTGTGTGCCTACAATATGTTGCAAATAAGGAATTTATGCAATATGGTGTGCACAGCTAAATAATGAAATAAAATGCGGGGGGGGGGGGGGTGCTGGCAAAGTGGGATACTCAAACACAGCAAGTATACCAAAACAACAGGCCCTAGATTAGCCCTACAGTTCCTCACAATATGCCGCACACCAACAAATTCTTAATCATGAAAATCTGAATTTATTGAATCAATCTCAAATGTATCTCCACAAACCACATAAAAGACTTAATAAAAAACACATATACATACAATTTAAAAGACAAAATGGAGGATTATCCCGTAACTGCTCTCAAAATAAAATGGTATCTATGCTAATCCACATTATAAATAAAGTATAAAGTACTATATACACAGCTGGGGACCTATCCATACAATTCATATATCTATATACATGATCCTGGATGTGTAAAATGTGAAAACAATTAATAATTAATATATCCTAAACAAGTGACAAAACTAACAATATAAAGTGCTTATGTGCAAGGTGCTCTGTACCACAAGTTATGTGCAACCATACAAAAAGTGCAAATGCAGGATGATCCGTCAGACTATTGATACCAAGAGCATTAAAGGATAGCAGAATTAAATTACATCACCAGATAATCAGAGCATGGGAACCTCCAACAGCAAACCGCCACCGACGCGTTGCGTGGCTCTACGCCACTTCGCCAGGGTGAATTATGTTGCAAAGGAGGGGTGGCAGCCGCTCCGACCATTTTATAACTAACCTGGGAGGAGCACGTGAGCAGGGCAATTAGTATACACAAGTCTTAAGGGAGCCACAGCACTCAACCCTGTTAGCTTGCAGACAAACCTATAATCTGTCTCTAAATCTAATTATTAAAAACAGAGGTCTGGGTCCACACACATACTGAAGCTGCACCACCAGCGCCAAGGTGCCTCTGTAAGTGCAGTCCTAATTCTAATCTGAGAGCCCCCTTTATGTGGAACATACAATGCAATAGATAAATTGGGAGCAGGCTTACCTGAGATTGCCCTATAACCTTCGATTTAGAGACAGATTATAGGTTTGTCTGCAAGCTAACAGGGTTGAGTGCTGTTACCCCTTTAAGACTTGTGTATAATATGTTACACACACTTTACATAGCATGCCTCAGTGCCTGCACTAGTTCCTATTAGAGAGGCTGGGCACTCAGGATTATATTGTTGTGTATAAATGAGTCCAGGGCGCCAGCGGCTCTGCTGACTGTAATGCTGGAAATACTGCTGATAAACCGTACAGTCCATTGAGATGATTCATAAATAGAGCTCTGGTGTTTGTGTCCGGGCAGCTCTGTGTGTCCAGCAATATACTGAACATAAAAACCTCAATACAGCTACAAGCAAGCACAATACGATGCCGCGTTACCCTTTCCTGCCAGGAAATCTTGCCCATACCCTAAATTATTAAAACGATGGGTGGAATAGGACAGTAGGTTTTTGCTGCAAAGTAAAAAGGTCACTGTGATACATCGAACAGATATTATAAGGGTTCAAAGTCGCTGTTTTTTTCTGCACATTACACTTACTAGAATCCGGGTTGACACTCCCAGCAGCCACCAGAGGAATAGTATGTACCCGCCGGGCATTGCAGGCGGCAATCGGTGTCACAGTTGGGATGTGTCTCTGGGGACTGGCACATGGCGCCTAGAAAATAAAACAGGAAAACTGTCATATAAAGATACAAGGGCCCGAAATGGAGACTGCAGCGATGATAGTAATAAAACTAGCACTGGGAAATATGAAATCGCTCACTGCTGCTGCACTTGGCAATGTAACAAGCAGGGCAGAGACCCTGCTGTTACAATGTGAAAAGCGGCATAGCAGCACTAAGAGGTTCCCTTGAGACCGAGCCTTTGCGCAGTCGTTGGTGTTCAGAATTTATAAAGCACCTGCTGGGGGCGTGGGGTTTGAATCCCACTTCTGACACCAGAAAGCTGTTGGGGGCTTCTTTCTGGGGTATCTCAGACCCCCGACTGTGCATCGGACAACCTCACACCTTGAGCGAGTCAGCTATAGCTGGAGATTTGTATGGTGGATCATTGCGTCTGTGTCTTCTTCAACATGCCATACAACTCTCCGAGCTATAGTTGACTCGGTCAAGGTGTGAGAGTTTCAGACGTATAGTCGGGGGTCTGCGATACCCCAGAAAGAAGCCCCCAACACCTGCGATATCAATTTCCACTAAATGGAGTGGAATCGTTAACACGTTGCCCTTCAAATTCCTGCAGACAAGGCTTTTTGTAGGTGATTGTGATCGCACAGCACTCACAAAGGAGTGGGGTAATCCAGAACACCCCCACTAATATCTGTATATATATAACCGCACAACCACCAAGAATATATTACAATAGTAACCCTTTATTTCATCTATGGGTATAATTACAATGTTGTAGGATACGCATAAGATTAAAAACTATATTAAAAGCAAAAGGACCCCGGGTAAGTTTGTCATGCTCTCAAAAGGGGTGTATAAATGGAATATATATAATGAGGAGTCCCTATAAACCAGTGAACCCACGATGAAAAAATATATACAATAAAGTGCAAATGCAAAATTGGTTGATTTATCCCGTGCTATATACAATGCTATACAACGTTATTTGCTCAAGGCTGTGCAATCTACATATCAGTGCAATAGAGACAATAAAGTGTCCTGTGCTAAGTGAGGGGTGAGTGGACCCTATCTCCTAAGTATTTTCTACATAGCAACCATAAGTGAAAATCAATGGGACTAATTAAGATGGAGTACTTCACCAAATAATCAGAGCTGCTCCCCAGGGGTCCGTAAACACTAGACAACGACGCGTTGCGTGATCCGGACTGGATCACTTCCTCAGGTCGCACAGCAATCGCCTCCATGAATGTGTCCATAGCCCCATATGGGCAGTGTTTCCAAAGCGATTGCCAGGTACTTGCCTGAAAGTGTGATCGACTTGCAACTGCCTCGGTCTGAATGGAACCAGAGTAATGAAACTCGCCCAGGGAATTTTAAAATTCGCACTGCTGCTGCAGGTGCAATGTAACAAACAGAGCAGAATCCCTGCTGTTACAATGCAAAAAAGCTGTAGAGCTAAGTGCTACATCACATTGTAAAGTGTAACAGTAAACAAGCTAACCCTACCTGGAATACTTTAGTGCTGAATTAATTCCACATGCCTCTTTCCCGGCTGCAGCTAGGAGCACTCCACTCCACGACACATAAACCATTAATTTAAAAAATTAAAATTCCATCTCTTTATTCCAGTTCTTCCAATAAAAAGTGCATATAGCAAAAACAGATGTTCTTATAAAAAATATAGCGAAGATTACAAGAAACGTCTACTTGTTTCGGACCTGCCGGTCCTTAATCATGACATGAATTGAAATAAAGAGATGGAATTTTAATCTTCACCGTGGATGACTATGGGGCTGATTCACAGCCAGGTGAAACTTTACACCCGGGAGACAATGAAAGCCAGTGGGAGTTTTCTCTCCTAAAAAGGAGTGAGAATTCTCACCTGGCTCTAAATCGACCCCCTTGTTGTGGCTTTCCCGCTATAACTCTCAGTGGCTGGTGCAGCCGTGCCCACAGCTAGGCGAGCGGGGATGTAGGCGAAGGTGCGCCCCATCCAACATTCCTTGCTAAATTTAGAGCAGCTAAGAAATATGAATGGAACACGAGCCACTGATTGGCTGACTTGATGATTGGCTGACATGCACAGTGAGAACTGGAAATGAGTAAGGCCCTTATTTATCAAGGGATAGCGCCAGGTAGTGTCTCACTAGCGCCAGGTATCGCCAGCTATCGGCGGCTACCGACTCGATCACAATCACGCATTTATCACGCTAAATGAGGCTAGCGCTGGCGAGAGCGTCAGCTAGCGCGGGATTCATCATGTAGCGGACTGCAACGAACAGCGCCGCTGCTAATCCCATCACAGCGCCAGGTATGACCTCTCGCTACCTGGCGCTCTCCAATGCATTTCAATGGAGCAATCTTTAAATCTTCATATTTAATTGTTATTAATGTTTTTTTTTTTTTTTTTTTTTTTTAAATGTCGAAAATTCTGTGACCACTTCGGCAATGTTAGAGATTTTTTTAAGGTAAAAAAATTTAAAAAAAAATTTGTGCAGAATTGATATTATAGGTCTGAAATTAATGTATTCATGTTACAAAATGTTTAGAAAAACTTGTTTAATTTTTTAATCAAAAAATATGGTTGTTTGGGGGTTAAAAACTACTTTTAAGCCATCGCCGCCAGCGCTCTGGGGTTTAAACAAGCTTTTCACAGCGCGAGAATTTTTTGAGCTTGATTTGTTAATGAATATGCTGGGAGCCGTTCGCTATGACCATTCGCTGTCAGGCGCTCCCATACAGCGCGGAACCTGTCAAACAGCGACTCCTAACCCCGTATTCAACATTACCGCATACCGACTGAGCCGCTGTCAACAACCGAAAAACGGCCAAGCACAGCGAATACTAGCGGGCGCTGTGAAAATCACGCTACTGGCGCTCATCTGTCGCTACCTGGCGCTATTACTGAATCGGCCTCCCCGTTTTGGACGATCTATGGGGATACGCACAGCGGGGCATCCCAAAAACTGAAAGCCCCCACCAGGAGAAACAAGAAACTTGGGCTGTGTTCCTGTTTTAAGAGATAGACCAGTAAAACTTTAAAATCAAGGGCCGGGCAGCTTACCTGAAGCAAACTCGGTACCACACTGTCTCTTCACTTCAGTAACCCGTAAGGAAGAGGGATTTTCTCTTCTGCTTTGCTGCCTCTGTAACAGGTTGTCTAGCCCCCATCTCTGTTAAAAAAGGGGAATCCCTGGCTGTGAGGGACAGGGGGAACTACTGGGGAGTGGGTGCCTCCCAAATAAAGAGGGGCATCCCGTTAACCTGATTTGTGAACTAGAGTCACTCCCTGTCCCAGCTTGGATGTCTATAAAGGGACCTGAGTGAGTATCCAGCCCCTTCCCGGGTCCCTTACTTATCCTACACATAGAAACATAGAAGGTTGACGGCAGAAGGAGACCATAGGGTCCATCTAGTCTGCCCTTATGTGTATACTGTATGTTCTCTGTATCTTATGTGTATACTGTATGTTCTCTGTATCTTATGTGTATACTGTATGTTCTCTTTATCTTATGTATATACTGTATGTTCTCTGTATCTTATGTGTATACTGTATGTTCTCTGTATCTTATGTGTATACTGTATGTTCTCTGTATCTTATGTGTATACTGTATGTTCTCTGTATCTTATGTGTATACTGTATGTTCTCTGTATCTTATGTGTATACTGTATGTTCTCTGTATCTTATGTGTATACTGTATGTTCTCTGTATCTTATGTATATACTGTATGTTATCTGTATCTTATGTGTATACTGTATGTTCTCTGTATCTTAGGATAGATGTGTGCTTATTCCACGCATGTTTTAGTTCACTGACTGACTACCTCTGCTGGAAATTTGTTCCCAGCATCTACTACTCTTTCTGTAAAATAATATTTTCTAACATTGCTCCTGATCTTCCCTTTCGACTAGCTTCAGGTTGGGCCCTTTGTTCTATCATTAAGTTTCTTCTTAAAAACACTTCCCTCCTGAACCTTATTCAATCCTTTCACATATATAAATGTCACCATCGTGCCCCCTCTTTCTCTGCTTTCCTCCAGACTGTACAAATTAAGTTCCTTAAGTCTTTCCTTTTAAGTTTAAGTTCTTCCACCATTTTTGTTGCCGACCTTTCGACCCGTTCTATTGGAATAATGTATTTTTGCAGGGGGGGGGGGGGTCTCCAGAACTGCACACAGTATACTATCTGTGGACTCACTAGGGCTCAATACAGCGGCATTACAACCTCCCTCCTCCTACTGGTGATGCCTCCAGCTATGCAGCCGAGCATCCCGATTGCTTTTCCCACTGCCTGGCTACACTGTCCACTCATCTTGCAGCTTTCAGTAATCAGTACACGGTAGTAATCAGTTCATTCAGTAATCGGTACACCGGCCGGAGCCCTACAACCTCCTGTACTAGGGGCATCCTGAGAAACATCCCTATCCCTAGGCATTTCCCAAACTTCCAGCCCCTCAGTACCACGCTGTCTCGTCACTTCAGTAACCATAAGGAAGAGGGATTTCTCTCTGTTTTGCTGTTTTGGTCGCCTTTGCTGTTAAAAAAGGGCAATCCCTGGGTGTGGGGGACAGGGGGAGATACTGGGGAGTGGGTGCCTCCCTGCCACTAGGGGTTTAATTGGTTAATAGGATAAGTACAGATTTGTATCGCCTCTTGCCATTGGTTTATAAAGGGAAAGACCCAGTAAGTGCACAGAGAGATGGACATAGGAGTAGAGTCCAGTGTGAAGTCTGAAGATGTAGTGCACCATACCCTCCAACTTTTCAGTGTGGGAAAGATTATTAAAGTGGCCCAAAACCCACATTTTTAACTAGCATCCCCTGAATTGCTCCCCCCATGAGGAGCACCTTTTGCCAATTTTCACTGCCCTTACTTCACTCTAATCCCAGATAATGGCGCCCGTTTTAATTGTAAAGCTCCGCCACCTCCATTCATTGCCACTGTTGTGTGCGGCAAATATGTTATGTCAAGGACTGATTGCCTGACGTCTTACAGAGAGGAATAGCCAAAAAAATCAGTGTTCCAGGACGATTCAAGAAGTGACGATATGCATTTCTAGTTCTACACCCAAAGAGGGAGTATAGGCAGGGACTTTGGCCAAATGTATTTCACAAGTTCAGTGGGTTTTGGTCCACTTTTAATGAAGCCACACCCTCTCATTGATTGATGGATAGGAGATCGGTTGTAACAATTACAACAATAGAAACACTTTGAATGGGCAAATGAATCATTTGTTGATGCAGATCTGCATATTAAACCTCAAAGAAAGACAGAGAAGAATGAGGAACACAGGGACATGGACTCTAAAGTGGGACAGTCCCTCCAAATCAGAGACATTTGGGAGGTTTGAGTGCGCATTTGTGTGGTGCACCCTCTGGGCTGGCCCTCTATAGAACACTAGGGGTTCGATATCACAAAGGGGGCCTGGGAGTGGCTGGAGGATGCCGGGGACCAGAGGCCGGGAAGGAAAAAAAGTTCACTGGTCAGGGTCCTCAGAGTCTCAGGGTGTTGGGATGCGCCCCAAGAGAACTTCTCACTTGGTAGGCCTTGGATGAAGCCAGGTGTTGGAACCTCCAAAGAACTGGGAAGGGGGCCACACAACTGGGTGAAGACTCCTGGAGGGTACACCAAGTGGGGGCCATGATATATTGACGTACCAGGGATGGAACGGTGCACTGTATTGAAGTTTTCCAATTAAAAAGGGGCATCCCATTAACCTGATTTGTAACTCTGCAGCTTTAAAGAGGGCCTAAAGTCGCTCCCTGTCCCAGCTTGGATGTCCACACAAGGACCTGAGTGAGTATCCAGCCCCTTCCCTGGTCCCTTACTTATCCTACACAGGCCAGATCCCTACACCTCCTGTACTAGGGGCATCACGAGAAGCATCCTTTTCCGTAGGAGTTTCCCCAGGGGTGTAGCTAGGGAGGGCACGTGCCCCGGGGGTGCCAAAGGTGGGGGACGCCATTTTGAATCTTTGCCCCAGGTGCCAGAAAGCCTATCTGCGCCTCTGCATTTCCTACACCTCTCCCCTGATTCTGAATTGAAGCATGAGGCTTACGTTGGGTTGACGCCCCCTCTGTTAATGATAGGCTAGAATAAAGCCCTTCACAATATCACTTAAACCAGACCAACAGCCTGGCACAGTTGGAAAAGAAAGGTAAGGGCCATTTTGGAGCTTTCTCTCCCAGCATCTCAACCTGGATTCAACTGACATAATGTAAGGGATCGCCGGACACCCCTCTTTCTTAAGCCAAGCAATCCCCAATCTCCACCGCCTCTTCTGCCTTTAGACAAGCCCCCGCTCGCTGGAGACACGGGTTATGCCTCTCCAGACTCGGTTGCCCCCAGGTCTTACTGGCGCAAAGATTGCAGGCTTAAGGTGAAGAAGGATGAACAGCGGGGTATCCCAAATCGGTAGTTCGAGTGGGCAGGATCTGAAACGTAGAGTCCAGACAAGAATGGTTCAAGACGAGCAGGGGTCAAAGCCGGGTGGTCACAGAGCACGGTATCTGAAGGGTTAGACAAAGAATGGTCAAGACAAGCCGGGGTCAAAAGCCGGGTGGTCACAGAGCACGGTATCCGAAGGGTTAGACAAAGAATGGTCAAGACAAGCCGGGGTCAAAAGCCGGGTGGTCAGCAGAGCACGGTATCCGAAGGGTTAGACAAAGAATGGTCAAGACAGGCCGGGGTCAAAAGCCGGGTGGTCACCAGAGCGCGGTATCAAAGGGACTAGACTAAGACGCGGTCGCACAGGCAGATGGTCGTTGCGGGCAGCGGACAGGAATGGTAAAAAACGGAGCCGGATCAGAAAACACTAGAAACAAGTTCAAAGCACACCCAAGCTGGAAATGGCTATAACGGGCGCTGATGGTCAGGGCAGGGACACTTTTAAAGGGGAACTGGCCAATGGGATGAGGGGAATGTCTGATTGGTGTGACATGGAGTGATTGGTGCAATACTAATTATGCTCCTGATAGGAGCAGCCCCAGGGACTGGACCGCCCTGGCCAGTCAGGCTGTCCAGTCCCTGGGTTCATCCCCACCCAGGTTAGGGACCTGACTGGTCCGTTTGAATTAGAAAGAATTAGAAAGAAGTGATAGGAGGCCGGGCGCGCTCCCCGAGAGGGAAGGGGATGACGCGCCGGCTGACAAGGCGGAGGAGCCGCCAGCAAGAGCGGAGGGGGGGCCCGAGACGTAAGCCACCGCCGACGCTGAGGACACGGCGGCGGCTGAAGCCACAGTAGACACGGCGGAGGCGGCCCGGCGCGGCCGCCGGAAGACCAGAGCCGGGCGCCTCCGCATGGAGACGCCGCGGGACAGGGCGCCGGAACCAGATAAGAATCTTACACATAACTGACAATGCACAATAACAGTAAACCCAGCAGCACTTCCTGTTTGCAGGTGGCCTGCAGATGCATAAGCCACCATTTTGTTTCTAAAATTTACTACAGCAGAGTTAGAAAAAGGTAAATGAATTTTTATGTGCATCAATCTAAATTGCTCCGAGGAGGGATGCATATGAGCGCTGTTTGCTGTGTTGGTCTGGTTTAAGTCATTTTTGGCTGTTGGTTCGCTTTTAGCTACAGCTCACTCCAATACAGCGCACACAGTGTGCTTGCATCTTTCAGCCCTGACACTCCCAACACAGAGGACAGCACAACACAAGGTGAAACTTTATTGTATAATTACTCTGACAATATAGCTTAGTTTTCAAATAGGAAAAAAAAATAAGAAAGTTGTTATGTACAGCCCTACATAAAGGCATACCTACCAACTTTTCAGGGTGGGAAAGAGGGATATTTGTTAAATTAGGCCACACCCCCTCATTGATTGATGGCTAGGAGATAATTTGTAACATTTAAATCAATCTAAACACTTTAAATTGGCAAATGATTCCTTTATTGCTGCAGATCTGCATGTTACACAGAGAAGAATCGCGAGGGACAGGGAGACATGGGCCCTTATTTAACAAGGAATAGCGCCAGGTAGCGAATGGTGAGCGAACGGTAATGACGCTCACCGCCACGAGAACGCCGGCTCCCCTCCGCAATCACACATTTATCAAGCCGATCCTGCTTAGCGACTGACAGAGCGCCAGATAGCGAATCATTCATCATTATTCCAGCCTCACCCCACAGCGCCAGCGAGCGACCTTGAACAGCGACAGGTATGACCTCTCGCTACCTGGCGCTCTCCAATGCATTTCAATGGAGCAATCTTTAAATATTCTTTTCTTATTTGCTATTAATGTTTTTTTTTTTTTTTTAAATGGCAAAAATTCTGTGACCACTTCTGCAATGTTAGATATTTTTTTTAAGGTAAAAAAAAAAAAATGTGTGCAGAATTGATATTACAGGTCTGATATTAATGTATTCATATTACAAAATGTTTGTAAAAACATGTTTTTTTTTCCAAAAATATGGTTGTTTGGGGGTTAAAAAACTACTTTTAACCCATCGCCGCCAGCGCTCTGGGGTTTAAACAAGCATTTCACAGCGCGAGAATTTTTTGAGCGCGATTTGTTAATGAATATGCTGGGAGCCGTTCGCTATGGCCATTCGCTGTCATGCGCTCCCATACAGCGCGGAACCTGCCAAACAGCGACTCCTAACCCCGTATTCAACATTACCGCACACCGACTGAGTCTCTATCAACGGCCGAACAACGGCCAAGCACAGCGAATACTAGCGTGCGCTGTGAAAATAACGGTACTGGCGCTCATCTGTCGCTACCTGGCGCTATTAATGAATCGGCCTCATGGACTCAAAAGAGGCACAGTCCCTCCAAATCAGGGACACTTAGGAGGTATGTAGAGGGAATACTTTTGAGTGTGTCTAGACGATTAATTCAATGAGAAAAGGAAAGCGGGATGATGCCGCGGTGTAAAATGGCACAGCGGGTCTTTGGATGGGGCCCGCCATTGCTTGCCATTACGCGGAGCTTTATATCTTCATTCAGCAAGGCATATATCATGTATGAAGGTCTATAAATCTCATTAGTTTCCTCATCCCTCCTTGTCCTATTATACCTCATTCCTCCAGCCTCCTTCCAATTGTCCCCACCGTCCCCGTCGTTCATTTCCATTTTCTTCTCTCTAGTAAATCCATCATGTCATAAGATTTATGGCTTGTATTATTGGTCATGCCACAGGCTGTGCCACTCATTACCGTCTCCGGGGAATTTCTGCAAACCTGAGCCGGGAGCCAAAGTAAATTTCACACATGGATGATGTTTTTCCCCCTGCGTCACATTCCTGGAGGCCGCAGACCGCACAGATAGCTTTTATTTGATATTTATAATGAAATGATGCTCGTCACACTGCCAGGACCCCCAATCCCACCCTTCCCAGAATTGTAAGCAAAGCACAAACCTCATTATTACATATATATCCAGACCTATATAGCCTGACATGGGAAACAAATCAATGGGGAGGCCGATTCGTTAATAGCGGCAGGTAGCGACAGTTGAGCGACTGTAGCGGAATTTTCACAGCGCCCGCTAGTAGTCGCTGTGCTTGGCCATTGTTCGGTTGTTGATAGCGACTCAGTCGGTGTGCAGTAATGTTGAATACGGGGTGGCGAGTCGCAATTTGACAGGTTCCGCGATGTATGGGTGCGCATGATAGTGACTGGTCAGAGCGACCGGCTCCCACCACATTCATCAAAAAATCACGCTCAAAAAATTCTCGCGCTGTGAAATGCATGTTTAAACCCCAGAGCGCTGGCGGCGATGGGTTATAAGTAGTTTTTTAACCCCCAAACAACCATATTTTTGGAAACCAAAAAAAAAAGTTTTTTAAATAATTTAGTAATATGAATACATTAATATCAGACCTGTAATATCAATTCTGCACAAATTTTTTTTTTTTTTTTTTTTTTAGCTTAAAAAAAAATATAACATGGCAGAAGTGGTCACAGAATTTATCACATTTAAAAAAAAAAAACATTAATATGAATT
The DNA here is from genome assembly GCA_027917425.1 of Gastrophryne carolinensis. Lineage (NCBI taxonomy): Eukaryota > Metazoa > Chordata > Amphibia > Anura > Microhylidae > Gastrophryne > Gastrophryne carolinensis. Next base: position 14,128,710 of record CM051242.1, on the reverse strand, counting down.
AATTATGAATATTTAAGATTGTTCCATTGAAATGCATTGGAGAGCGCCAGGTAGCGAGAGGTCATACCTGTCGCTGTTCAAGGTCGGACGCTGGCGCTGTGGGCTGAGGCTGGAATAATGATGAATGAGTGGCTATCTGGCGCTATCTCAGTCGCTAAGTAGGATTGGCTTGATAAATGTGTGATTGTGGTGGGGAGCCGGCGTTCTCGTGGCGGTGCCCGTCATTACCGGTCGCTCACCAGGCGCTACCTGTCGCTATCCCTTGTTAAATAAGGGCCATAGACTGCAAAGCTAACTGGTTAGTCCAACAAAAACTGAAGACCCAAGTTATTATAATGATTGTTTAGTTACAGAGACGTCGGAGCTCAGAGAGCCATATATTGGGATGGGAGGTTAAAATATTGGGATGGGCTATCTCTCCCACCTACTGTGACTATAACAAACAAGATAAGTCATTCTGAAGAGCCTGCCAGCACCGTGGTGTGATTTACATTGTCTTACATTGTTACAGCCAGGGAGCATCTGATTAATCTCCATAGTTTCTATTATAATCAGCTGTTATACATTGTGAAGCAGTCCTGAGCCTGCTATTGGAATGTAAACAGCCTACAGATTGCTCACAGCTCAGTTGTGATGTGCGATGGATTGGAAATCTCTGTATAAAGCGCCACCATGTTCCATGGTTATGAGCAGAATCTGCCTCAGTTCTTTTCTGGGGGCAGTTCTGCTAAATACTTTGCAAAATGTTGCTTTTTCATCTCAAAAATCCCAATGAAAGTGGAACCCAGGATTTTTACTATTTTTTCCTTGATGCCCCACTGTGTGAGACCCCCCCCCCGATGGCCCAGTAAAACTCACCTCTTCCCAGTCCTATGGCACATGGGTGGGCTCTTATCCAACCAGAGCAATTTACTTTGCATATTAAATGTTTGGCAAATGGCTCTGTCTGCTGCAATCAGGATGTTGAGCGACCACATCCCCAGCTCCAAGATGTGGGGATGCGGCTGCTTGATGTTTATATCAATAAGGGAGCCAGGAAGCAGGTGAGTTTTGTGACCCCTGGGGGTCACGGACATTTTGGGACTGAGATCTGCAGAACAGAATAAGAGGCCGATTCATTAATAGCGCCAGGTAGCGACAGATGAGCGCCAGTAGCGTTAATTTCACAGCGCCAGTATTCGCTGTGCTTGGCCGGGGTTTGCTTGTTGACAGCGACTCAGTCGGTGTGCGGTAATGTTGAATACGGGCTTAGGGGTCGCTGTTTCACAGGTTCCGCGTTGTATGGGTGCGCCTGACAGCGAATGGCCAGAGCGAACGGCTTGCTGCAGATTCATTAACAAATCACGCTCAAAAATTTCTCGCGCTGTGAATTCCTTGTTTAAACCCCAGAGCGCTGGCGGCGATGTGTGTAAAGTAGTTTTTAACCCCCAAACTACCATTTTTTTTTTAATGTAAAAATTATACAAGTTTTTCTAAACATTTTGTAATATGAATACATTAATATCAGACCTGTAATATCAATTCTGCACATATTTTTTTTTTTTTTTTTTTACTTCCTAACATTGCAGAAGTGGTCACAGAATTTTTGACATAAAAAAAAAAAAAAAAAAAAAAAAAAAAAACAGTAATAGCAATTAATTATGATTAATTAAAGATTGCTCCATTGAAATGCATTGGACCACGCCAGGGAGCGCCAGGTCATACCTGTCGCTGTGATGGGATTAGCAGCGGCGCTGTTCGTTGCACTACATGATGAATCCCGCGCTAGCTGACGCTCTCGCCGGCGCTAGCCTCATTTAGCGTGATAAATGCGTCATTGTGACCGCCGCCGGGCGTACTTGATTCGGTAGCCGCCGTTAGCTGGCGGTACCTGGCGCTCGTCAGACACTACCTGGCGCTAGCCCTTGATAAATAAGGCCGCAAGTATAGAAGCCATGTAGAACAGTGATGTTTGGTCTCATTGGCTGTGCAGCACATTCCAATGGAAAGTTATAAGACCTTGAAAGTTTTAGCCAGGCATTTGTGAATGGCCTGCGCGGGCATGCTCCCTGTTAGAGGGTAGCGGAGAATGCAGCCGCCAGCTTGGTACGCTCCCTTAGACGAAGGCTTAGACGAAGGGCACAGGAGCGGATCCGAGTGAGCTGATTGGACAAGGGGCCGCGCACGTGCCCTAGGACTGGGGCAAAGGGAGTTAGTTCAGGAGAACCTGGGGGGTTTCACACAGCCCGATCGATGTGCCCCAGGGGCAAGGACCAAAACCCAGGATAGGCAAAATCCTGCTTTTTTGGTCCACTTTAAAGCAGAACAAAACCCAGAATTTTGACTATCCTGGATTTGTTCCTTGCCCCTGGACATCCACATTTGGGAAACCCTGTTGTGTGAAACCCCCTAGTTCTTCCGAGTCCAACAGCACATGCGCGGGCTCTTATCGAATCAGAGCCGTGCATATGTAAAGTTTATGGCAATCGTGAGCTCGAGCGTCCGCATCCCCTGCGGCGCCCGCACTCCCGTCCCCAGTCTGAATGGCTGGGGGGGGGCAAGAGCAAGAAATGCAGGGGATATGGCTGCCCAATGGTTACATTAGCGAGAAAGCCATGGAGAAGGTAGGTTTACTAGCACCCCCCCCAGGAGGTTTCACACAGCGGGACATGCCGATTTGGGATGCCCCAGGGGAAGGCCATGGTCTTGCCATCCCTGGAATCTGGGCCGGCCCCTGTTGGTTTTGTTCTGCTTCAAAGTTTGAAAACGGCAGCTGAGCAGCCTGACTGGGGAAAAGGGGGGCAGCATATGTCTCCTCACCAAGCTTCTAAACAGGAGTAACCACTGCCTAAGAGTCTTTAAGACGGGGAGGCCGATTCATTAATAGCGGCATGTAGCGACAGTTGAGCGACTGTAGCAGTATTTTCACAGCGCCCGCTAGTAGTCGCTGTGCTTGGCCGTTGTTCGGTTGTTGATAGCGACTCAGTCGGTGTGCAGTAATGTTGAATACAAGGTGAGGAGTCGCTATTTGACAGGTTCCGCGATGTATGGGTGCGCATGATAGCGACTGGTCAGAGCGACCGGCTCCCACCATATTCATCAAAAAATCACGCTCAAAAAATTCTCGCGCTGTGAAATGTATGTTTAAACCCCAGAGCGCTGGCGGCGATGTGTTAAAAGTAGTTTTTTAACCCCCAAAGCACCATATTTTTGGAAACCAAAAAAAAAAGTTTTTTAAATAATTTTGTAATATGAATACATTAATATCAGACCTGTAATATCAATTCTGCACAATTTTTTTTTTTCCCCTTAAAAAAATTATCTAAAATGGCAGAAGTGGTCACAGAATTTTTCACATTAAAAAAAAAACCAAAAAAAAAAATAACAATTAATTATTAATATTTAAAGATTGTTCCATTGAAATGCATTGGAGAGCGCCAGGTAGCGAGAGGTCATACCTGTCGCTGTTCAAGGTCGGACGCTGGCGCTGTGGGCGCTGGAATAATGATGAATGAGTGGCTATATGGCGCTATCTCAGTCGCTAAGCAGGATCGGCTTGATAAATGTGTGATTGTGGTGGGGAGCCGGCGTTCTCGTGGCGGGGCCCGTCATTACCGGCCGCTCACCAGTCGCTACCTGTCGCTATTCCTTCATAAATAAGGGCCTAAATCTACCTCTTTGGGGGTCATCCTGTATTGTGTGTATCTCACATGGCTGGCAATCCCACAGCGCATCTCTGGCCCCGCATCCACGCAGGTCCTAATGATACTTGTCCTTTAATAAATAATCCTGTGATCACAAGATAAATAATTAGCAGTCCAGCATTGTGATAAATGTCTCTTCAGCATCTCGCCTATGGAGAGATTACACTGAACACAATACAAACAGAAGCCAGTGTAACACAACTAAAGACTGCAATAAAAAATGCGCTGACCTTTGTGATGTCGCGTGTGACACCAATGATGAGTGTATGTAACGTGGGGAATTCATCACTGTCACATGGAAAAATGGGACACCCTGGAATAACCAGATAAAGCGGAAAAACTCAGGGTCTCCGCAGCAGATTGTGGATGTGGAAGGGCACCAGCGAATCTCTTTATCTCTCAAGGTTTCTGGAACTATGGCCGTGAATCAATAAACTTGCCTCAAATAGCAAATGAAAATAAGGGCCATAAGGGTTAGCATAAAAAAAATTAGCGTGGCCAGTGGCAGAAGCATGTGGCAACAATGAAGAAAGCTTGGTGTGGCCCAGGTAAAAAACTGGGGTAACCTAATCTCTCATAGAAAACTCTGCGTAACACAGCCTAGCTGCATAATACATAACAGCAGTGCCGGAGTTAACCACTAGAGGCTGCTGTGGGAGAGTGACATCATCAACAGAGGTTATATAAGAGCTGACATCTTTCTACAATAGTCAGTTTTGTCAGTGCAGAGCCGTCTGAGTCGGGGAGGCCGATTCATTAATAGCGGCAGGTAGCGACAGTTGAGCGACTGTAGCGGCATTTTCACAGCGCCCGCTAATAGTCGCTGTGCTTGGCCGTTGTTCGTTTGTTGATAGCGACTCAGTCGGTTTGCCGTAATGTTGAATATTGGGTGAGGAGTCGCTATTTGACAGGTTCCGCGCTGTATGGGAGCGCATGATAGCGTCTGGCCCTAGCGACCGGCTCCCACCATATTCATTAACAAATCACGGTCAAAAAATTATCGCGCTGTGAAATGCTTGTTTAAACCCCAGAGCGCTGGCGGCGATGTGTTAACCTTCCTGGCGTTGTGATATAGTAAAATGCAATGGCAACGAAAGCGTTGCCATTGCATTTGTCTCTCACGCACGGCTCCGCCACCATGAGCCTCTGCGGCTCACAGAGACGGAACCCGGAAGCGGAGAGGGACGCCGCAGCCCCGGCTCTCACCTGCGATCGCGGCGGAGACATCGCTGGATCGCAGGGAGAAGGTAAGGAGGCTGCGCCGCCCGCTCTTGCTCCCAAATCAATCCCGAGCGTGACTCAGGGTCACCGCCACTTACAGCGCAAATTGACCCCGAGTCACGCTCGGGATCGCCGCCAAGGGGGTTAAAAGTAGTTTAACCCCCAAACAACCATATTTTTGGAAACCAAAAAAAAAACAGTTTTTTAAATAATTTTGTAATATGAATACATTAATATCAGACCTGTAATATCAATTCTGTACAATTTTTTTTTTTTACCTTAAAAAAATTATTTAAAATGGCAGAAGTGGTCACAGAATTTTTCACATTTAAAAAAAAAACAAACAATAACAATTAATTATTAATATTTAAAGATTGTCCCATTAAAATGCATTGGAGAGCGCCAGGTAGCGAGAGGTCATACCTGTCGCTGTTCAAGGTCGGACGCTGGCGCTGTGGGCTGAGGCTGGAATAATGATGAATGAGTCGCTATATGGCGCTATCTCAGTCGCTAAGCAGGATCGGCTTGATAAATGTTTGATTGTGGTGGGGAGCCGGCGTTGGCGTGGCGGGGCCCGTCATTACCGGTCGCTCACCAGTCGCTACCTGACGCTATTCCTTCATAAATAAGGGCCTTAGTCTGACACTGTGCAGAGCTGTTGTCGAGAGATGATGTATTGAGCAGAGAGAACTGCTGGATTGCTGAGAGAGAACCATGGAGATAGCCATGCAGAGGAGTCTGTAGTGAGCAGTACAGAATGTAGCTTATTAAAGTGGACCAACACCCACCGCTGATCGGCCCTGGAATCTATAAGATTCCCGGGCCAGTCAGCTCCCTGCCTGCGGGGCACCCCGATCGGGGTGAAACCCCCCAGGACGCCCGCAAATCCTATCTGTTCCTCGTTCCAGCGGCGCATGCGCGGGCCGCCGCCGCCTCTCGAGCATCCCTCTAGCAGGGCGCGGTTTGTGAACGGCCGGCGTGGGCACGCTCCCTGTAAGAGTAACGCGCGAGAGGCGGCGGCGGGCGCTCTCACCTTGTCCGTCGACGGACCTCGCTTGTCCGTCGGCGGTGCTTGGGGGAGCGAGTCTCGTGGGAGCGGGGTCAGGTGAGTCTTTGGGGCTTTCTGGGGGTGCCCCACGGAAGTGGACCAACACCCAGGATAGTGAAAATCCTGGGTGTTGGTCCACTTTAACTCTTTTGAGAAGAAGCTACTACACAAGAAGGAGTTATAGTGTGCAGAGCAAGACAGGGAGATACCACAGAGAGACATCCGTGTGGGCCTAGGTGGAGCGGAGAGGAGTGTACTGAGCACCAACACATACAAAGGTACCAGTAGCATAGTCCCAGCCCCTAGAGTGACCCCGGGATCCTGTGAGCCTGTTTGCTAATAGTTTGAAGTACTTTGCTTATTGCCGATGCTGAAGTGGAAGTGTGTTTGCTTCAAATAAAGTTTGGAAAGACATTTGCATTGTGTGGTGACTCCACCAGCCCATATCCCAACCATCCCTCAAGATCCTAAAGAACTCGTGACAGCTCGCCCCACATGTCAGCCGGCCCTGGTGTGGTGTGTGGGTTACATTGACCTCCAGGTCAAGGAATCCTGGTCCGTGGCATGTCATTGCGGCCGCATAACTGCATCATCAGCAGTGTAAAAAAAAGTCCAGTCCGGGTCAAGGTGGCAGTTAGCTACATGTATTGCAACCTAAGCTCGGTAGCATACACGGCCACGGCCCACTACCCTGTCAGGTGGGCCACCATCAAGACCTCGGAAAAGTGATGGAAGCGGGGTCTTCAGCCAGAAGTCCGTATTCGAGTTCAAAACCCCGAGCACCAGTCGGATCGCGGGGCTCGGGTAAGTTGTACAGCCGCTTACTGCTGCCACACAGTCTGCATGGGGCCATTTTTCGGTCAGAAGCCTCAGGTCACCATTGATTACAATGAGGACCGGGTTTGGGTTTGGGTCAAGTTCGGTACCTGAACCGAACTTTTGTTTTGAAATTTGGCTACACTAGCCGAACCCGAACCTATAGGGCTTCGTCCAACACTAGTCGTAAAGGTTGCCATGAAGTAGAAATTATTTGATAGCCATAAACAGTGGCATGTGGTAAAGGTAAAGCAAGCTCAGGCCTCCAGGTCAGGGCACTCTTGTGTCCGCGTATCCACATAGGGCCTTATTCATGAAGAGATAGCTCCAGGTAGTGCCTTGTAAGCGGCATGTAGCGTCAGGTAGCGCCAGGTGAACGCCGAAGACAGCACGCAATTACACATTTATGAAGCCGAATCTGGCGAGCGACTAGAACAAAGCCATGTAGCGTCCGATTCATCATTATCCCAGGCTCAGCATACAGCGCCAGCCTTGCAGAGCGCCACGTCTTACCTGTCACTACCTGGCGCTCTCCCATACATTTCTATGGATGATCCTTAAATCCCTTTCCTGATCCCAATTTTTTTTTTTTTATTTTATTGAAAAACTCAAATCTTTCAGTCATGTATCCTGGCCTAGAAAATGACATTTTTGAAAACTTTTTGGATTAATAATATTTTTATGCAGAATTGTCCTTACACGTCTGGTATTAAAGTGTTCATGTTACAATGTTATTACAATGTCATTCCATATGTTTTCGCTTTGTTACTAGTGGATACATGTTCAAAAACAGACTTTAATCACACAGCCTCTGGCCCTGTGGGCTACAACTACATGATTTTGAGTGCCGGCGCTGTTTGAGGCTGTTTTTTTTATGAATGTGGTGTGAGTCGGTCGCACTGAGCTGACGCTACCGTTCGCTCCCATACAGCTCAGTACTGCGAATCACATAACGTATTCATCAATGCCGGCCAGCGTCTGAGGCACTCTGAAACAAAGAATCATGGCCGAGCACAGCGTCTACTAGCGGTCGCTCTGAAATCCGCGTTACAGACGCTCATCTGTCGCTACCTGGCGTTAGTGATGAATTAGCCTGCCCGTCAACAGTTTAAAAAACAAGAGACCAGGTCAAGGTTACAGGGTTCCTCCAGTAAGCGACAGTATTGTACCTGTCACCTAAGGGATGCTGAAAACATACCATAATATACAGGTACACTAATATACCACCAGTGCCATACAGAAAGTAATAGGAGCATATAAGTATATACAGTCACCTTCTATCCCCAGCCCGGTGCCCTAAAACAGCTTGTGTTTCTATTGTTACCTCAGCCTTTGCCCAATATCCATAGCAACACAAGCTGGATGCAGTCGGCCATATTGCTCCCTGGCAGAGCAGCCCTGCCCCCAGTGATGATGCAATCAGTTAAAGTATGTTTACTCTAATGTATATGTAGTCACCTTCCATTCCCAGCCCAGCGCAATAAACAGCCTTTGTTTCCTTTTTTACCTCAGCATTTGCCCAACATCCATAGCAACACGAACTGGATGTAGTCGGCCATATTGCTTCCTGGCAGAGCAGCCCCGCCGCCAGTCATGATGCAGAGTACCTATAGTCTAATGTATATGTAGTCACCTTCTATCCCCAGCCCGGTGCCCTAAAACAGCCTGTGTTTCTTTTTTTACCTCAGCCTTTGCCCAATATCCATAGCAACACGAGCTGGATGCAGTCGGCCATATTGCTCCCTGGCAGAGCAGCCCTGCCCCCAGTGATGATGCAATCAGTGAGAGTATCTATACTCTAATGTATATGTAGTTACCTTCCATTCCCAACCCAGTGCCCTAAACAGCCTATATTTCTTTTTTTTACCTCAGCCTTTGCCCAATATCCATAGCAACACAAGCTGGATGCAGTCGGCCATATTACTCCCTGGCAGAGCAGCCCCTCCCCCAGTGATGATGCAATCAGTTAAAGTACCTTTACTCTAATGTATATGTAGTCACCTTCCATCCTCAGCCCAGCACAATAAACAGCCTTTGTTTCCTTTTTTACCTCAGCATTTGCCCAACATCCATAGCAACACGAACTGGATGTAGTCGGCCATCTTGCTCCCTGGCAGAGCAGCCCCGCCGCCAGTAATGATGCAGTCAGTTAGAGTACCTATACTCTAATGTATATGTAGTCACCTTCCATCCTCATCCCAGTGCCTCAAAACAGCCTTTGTTTCTTTTTTTACCTCAGCCTTTGCCCAGTATCCATAACAACACGTGCTGGATGCAGTCGGCCATATTGCTCCCTGGCAGAGCAGCCCCACCCCCAGTGATGATGCAATCAGTGAGAGTATCTATACTCTAATGTATATGTAGTTACCTTCCATTCCCAAGCCAGTGCCCTAAACAGCCTGTGTTTCTTTTTTTTACCTCAGCCTTTGCCCAATATCCATAGCAACACAAGCTGGATGCAGTCGGCCATATTGCTCCCTGGCAGAGCAGCCCTGCCCCAGTGATGATGCAATCAGTTAGAGTACCTATACTCTAATGTATATGTAGTCACCTTCTATCCCCAGCCCAGTGCCCTAAAACAGCCTGCGTTTCTTTTTTTGCATCAGCCTTTGCCCAATATCCATAGCAACACATAGCAACATCCATATACATATTGCTCCCTGGCTTAGTAGCCCCGCCCCCAGTGATGATGCAATCAGTTACAGTACACACAGCTCAGCAATGGGGAGCAGTTCAATCTAACTGCTATTATGTGATTAGTTTAGTTGTAAATGAATTAATTAGCGGATGGCTGCCATTCACCATAATACTACTCCGTTGTTTTTTTCCTGGTGTTTTTATGTTTGTTGGACAAAGGTTGAGGTAAAAAAAGAAACACGGGCTGTTTGAGGGCACAGAGATGGGGATGGAAGGTGACCACATAAACTTTCTTATTGAGTATAGGTGCACTTTAAATCCACTTTCAAAGTTTCCCCCCTCTCCTCTCAGTATGTGATGCTTCTGAGGCAAGATGGCGGCGCCCGTATCCTGAACAGAGTTGCGAACTAGTGGGGAAAAAATAAAAAATGCCTAAAAATGTAAAATATATTCATTTTAGATGATGGGGAATAGTTTTTTAAAGGTTTTTTAAAGGTTTGGGCTTTTCATTAAATGACGCTGATGGTCTGGTTTAATTAGGCCATAAGGCCATAGGGAATAATTAGGCCATAGACTTTAAAGTGGACCAAAACCCAGGATAGTCAAAAGTTTGACTGTCCTGGGTTTTGGTTCCCGATCAGGGGTGCCCTGCTGTGTGAAACCCCCCCCACAGAATGGACTCACCTGTTTCTGGGCCCACGGCGCGTCTAAGAACAGCGGCTCTGACGGCCGCATCCTCCATCTCCCTCTAAAAGGGGGCGTGCCTGCACGGACATTCACAAGTGCCTGGCGTGGGCACATGCACAGCTTGAGGGAAGCGGCGCAGTCCGAGCCGCTGCTCTTAGACGCGCCGTGGCGGGAAGTGGCGAGTTGGCGGGCGCGATCTGGGGGGGGGTTCACACAGTGGGGCATCCTTTATCGGGGTGCCCCCTGGGGAAAGGACCAAAACCCAGGATAGTCAAAATCATGGGTTTTGGTCTACTTTAATGGAGAATATTTTAGAAAGACAGGTAGAGAGGGTTAAACTGGACCTTCAGCATGATTTCATGAAAAGCCCAAATCCTTAAAAAACTATTTCCCAGCATCTAAAATTAATATATTTTAAGTTTTTAGTCACTTTTTATTCTTTCCCCCACTGGGCTGCAACTCAGATAGCTAGGATACAGGCGCTGCCATCTTGACTCAGAAGCATCACACAAACTGAGGAGAGGAGAGCAGGATAAAGTGCAGGGGGCGGGGTTATAGCTGTGCTTTGCACAGACAGAGCAGAGCTGGGGTCAGGAAAAGGACAGCAGTCCCAGAATGCAGAGCGACACAGTCAGAAGACACTTCCTGTTTGCAGACTGCCTGAAGCCCCATGAGCCACCATCTTGTTGGATGTTTAAAGGCTCATAACATGCAGTAGACGCAGGTAGGATGATTTTTAATGTGGGCAATCTGTATGTACAGGGGGGAAACATATAAGATAGGCTCTTATTCAGGGTGAAGGTCTGGATTAATGTGGGCAATCTGTATGTACAGGATGTGGGAAACATATAAGATAGGCTCTTATTCAGGGTGAACGTCCGCTTTAATGCATATCTACTAAGTGTCCCTGATTTGGAAGGACTGTCCCTCTTTTGAGTCCATGTCTCCCTGTCCCTCGTTATTCTCATTTGTCCCTCTTTGAGGTGTAACATGCAGATCTGCAGCAATAAATTATTCATTTGCCTTTTTAAAGTGTTTCTATTGTTGTAACTGTTACAATCTATCTCCTATCCATCCCTCAATGAGGGGGTGTGGCCTAATTTAACAAATGTCCCTCTTTCCCACCCTGAAAAGTTGGTAGGCATGGGATTTTGGTTCTTATACTCGGCTTACCCAAGGGTTGCATACAGCAAGGCGTGCCCTAAGGACAAAGTACACAAACTTGGACTTTCCTCTTAACAAATTAAGTAATCTAATTAACCAATTAAAACAATCCAACACAAACTTAAATAAAAAAAAATAGGTGTTGATAGGCTTGCTGCAGGGGGGCATCCAGACGCATTCTCGGCTCCTAAAGGGACCTTCCGGGCAGAGGACTAAATTGACCAGCACAAAGCTTTCCCCGATGCTGGCTGTTTGGGGACTAGCATCTTTTAGAAACATAGAAACATAGAAGGTTGACGGCAGAAGGAGACCATACGGTCCATCTAGTCTGCCCTTATGTGTATACTGTATGTTCTCTATATCTTATGTGTATACTGTATGTTCTCTGTATCTTATGTGTATACTGTATGTTCTCTGTATCTTATGTGTATACTGTATGTTCTCTTTATCTTATGTGTATACTGTATGTTCTCTTTATCTTATGTATATACTGTATGTTCTCTGTATCTTATGTATATACTGTATGTTCTCTGTATCTTATGTATATACTGTATGTTCTCTTTATCTTATGTGTATACTGTATGTTCTCTTTATCTTATGTATATACTGTATGTTCTCTGTATCTTATGTATATACTGTATGTTCTCTGTATCTTATGTATATACTGTATGTTCTCTGTATCTTATGTGTATACTGTATGTTCTCTTTATCTTATGTGTATACTGTATGTTCTCTTTATCTTAGGATAGATGTGTGCTTATCCCAGGCATGTTTAATTTCAGAGACTGTTGATTTTTCAACTACCTCTGCTGGAAGTTTGTTCCAAGCATCTACTACTCTTTCTGTAAAATAATATTTTCTAACATTGCTCCTGATCTTCCCCCCGACTAGCTTCAGGTTGGGCTCCTTGTTCTATCATTAAGCTTCTTCTTAAAAACACTTCCCTCCTGAACCTTATTCAATCCTTTCACATATATAAAGGTCTCCATCATGTCCCTCCTCTCCCTTCTTTCCTCCAGGCTGTATAAATTAAGTTCTTTAAGTCTCTCCTGTTTTAAGTTTAAGTTTAAGTCCTTCCGCCATTTTTGTTGCCGGCCTTTGGACCCGTTCTATTTGAATAATGTCTTTTTGCAGGGGAGGTCTCCAGAACTGCACACAGTATTCTAGCTGTGGCCTCACCAGGGCTCTATACAGCGGCATCACAACCTCCCTCTTCCTAGTGGTGATACCTCGAGCTATGCAGCCGAGCATCCTGCTTGCTTTTCCCACTGCCTGGCTACACTGTCCAATCATCTTGCAGCTATCAGTAATCAGTATCCCTAAATCTCTCTCCTCCGAGGTCCTGGATAACACAGTGCTGCCCATACGGTGCTCAGAGCAGGGATTCCTTCTACCCAAGTGCAGGATTTTACATTTAGAGACATTAAACTCTAGTTTCCACAGTTTTGACCATCTATCCAGTAAAGCGAAATCATTTTCCATATTGCAGACACCTCCAGGAATGTCCACCCTATTACTAACCTTTGTATCATCAACAAACAGACAAACTTTTCCTACCAGGCCTTCTCCTTATGTCTCCTATGTGAATGGGGTCCAGGACAGAGCCTTGCGGCACACCTTTTATCCACCAGCACTTTGCATTTCCTGCTAAACCCTTTAGAACTTTCAACTTTTAAAATAAACTCACCATAAAGTAGATGTACAAGAAGAAAGCAGAAGACGTGTCTCCCTCTGGTCATCTTTTCAGGCGGCAATGGCTGATAAAGCCAGAAGTAGGGACTCATCTTGGCGGGTCCATGAGCACGCACCCACAGCCGTATCCAGGCAGAGACTAGGGGAAAGAGTTGCTGAGCCGGCCTCTATCTCTGCTTTTTTTTTTTTTTTCCATCGGTATGTTAGCAGGTGAAACAAAACCCTGAGATAAACCCCTGTAAACTGGATCCGAGGACATGAAAGAGAAAACCAGGGGATCACTTTACCTGTGAAATCGTCCTCCGGGGACATCAGCCTCCGGCATTGAACGCTTCAATCAGCAGCTCCCCCGCATTTGGAAGAAGTAGCTTTCATTTCTACACCGGAAGCATTATTCTTATTCAGGGTTAAAGTGGACCAAAACCCACCTCAGAGTCTATGAGACTAGAGATGAGCGAACTTCTTGAAAGTTCGATTCGGGCGATTCGCCGAATTTCCCCAAGAAATTCGGGTTCGCCCGAATCGAACTTTCACGAATCGCTCATCTGAAAAAAAAATGCCGGCATGGTGGGAGCATGGAGGCCGGCGCCGCTCTCAGCTGTCATCAGAGGGCGCGTCATCAGAGGGCGCCTGAGAGCGGCGCCGGCCTCCACGCTCCGACCATGCCAGCATTTTTTTTTTATTTCAGGGAAAATTCGATCAAGTCTTAAAGGAGCCACAGCACTCAACCCTGTTAGCTTGCGGGTCAGCCTATAATCTGTCTCTAAACTTGGTTAAAAACAGAGGACTCGGTCACACACATCTGCAGAAGTATGCTTAAGCTGCACCACTACGCCAAAGTGCCTCTGTGGGGTGCAGTCCTAACTCTAATCTCTGAGAGCCCATCTGGGACATACAGTGCAATAGATAAATTGGGAGCAGGCTTACCTGAGGTTGCCCTAAACCTCTAAAGTGCAAGCCATGGAGTGGAAGGGTCAAAGAAAATTCGATCGGCACGAACCAAAAAAAATTCGGGCTCGTGCCGAATCGAATTTTCCATGAAATTCGGAGCGAATTCCGGTTCGTCCGAACCACTTCGCTCATCCCTATATGAGACTCCAGGGCAGGCATACTAGCTCCCCCTGGGATGCCCCGCTGCATAAAACTCCCAAGGCTGCCCAGAAACTCACCTTCTTTCCCGGTCCAACGGCGCATGCACTAACAACGGCCGCATCCCTGCTATCCCTCTAGCAGGCATTTGTGAATGCCACGCTCTCTGTTAGAGGGAAGCGGGGGATGCGACCTCCAGTGCGCTCAGAGCCCCAGGCCTTAGACGACGTGACATCAGCGGCTCCGAGCGCGCTGAATGGATAAGCGGTCATGCATGCACCATACGACCAGGAAGAGGTGAGTTGGTATTGGCGATCTGGGGGATTTTACATAGCGGGGCACCTCCGATCAGGGTGGGACCAAAACCCAGGATAGTCAAAACCCTGGGTTTTGGTCCACTTTAAATAGGCAAATGAATCACCCTGCTTCCCGGTCCCACAGCACATGCACGAGCTGCGCCCACATCCCCGCTATCCATCTAGCATGGCGCGTACCCATGCCAGGCATTTGTGATTGGCTGGCGCTTGGAGCCCCAGGCCTTAGACGACGTGACGTCAGCGGCTCCGAGCGCGCTGAATGGATAAGCGGTCATGCATACACCATAGGACCAGGATGAGGTGAGTTGGCATCGGCGATCTGGGGGATTTTACATAGCGGGGCACCTCCGATCAGGGTGGGACCAAAACCCAGGATAGTCAAAACCCTGGGTTTTGGTCCACTTTAAATAGGCAAATGAATCATTTATTGCTGAAGATCTGCATGTTACAGGGACAAATGAGAATGAGAAACGGGGACATGGATTCAAAAGAGGGACAGTCCCTCCAAATCAGGGACACTTGGGAGACATGGATTTAACACAGCATGGAACAAAACCCGGGGTAGTGAAAGTCCTTGGTTTTGTTCCTCTTTAACTCATGAAACCCCCCCCAGGTTGCCTCATCCACTTACCCTGCTTCCCGGTCCAACAGCGCATTCGTGAGCCGCGCCCGCATCCCCGCTATCCATCTAGAATGGCGCGTACCCACGCCAGGCATTTGTGATTGGCTGGCGCTGGCACGCTCCCTGTTAGGGGGAAGCGGGGGATGCAACCGCTTGGAGCCCCTGGCCTTAGACGACGTAACGTCAGCGGCTCCAAGCGCGCTCATTGAACAAGTGGAATGGACGATCAGGGTGCCCTGGACCCAAGAAAGGACCAAGAACCAAAAAGGACCTAAACCCAGGTCAAAATCCTTGGTTTTGGTCCACTTTAAATAGGCAAGTGAATCCTTTATTGCTGCAGATCTGCATGTTACACCTCAAAGAGGGACAAATGAGAACGAGAGACGGAGGGGGGGAGGGGTGTGGACTTAAACGAGGGACAGTCCCTCTAAACCAGGGACACTTGGGAGGTATGGGTTTCACACAGAATGGAACAAAACCCAGGATAGTGACAGTCCTTGGTTTTGTTCCTCCTTAACTTGTGCAACCCCCCAAGTCGCCACATACACTTACCCTGTTTCCCGGTCCAATGGCGCATGTGCAAGCCGCGTCCGTATACCCGCTATCCCTCTAGCAGGGCGCATGCCCGCGTCAGGTATTTGTGAATGGCCGGCACGGGCACGCTCCCTGTTAGAGGCAAGCGGGGGATGTAGCTGCTGGCCTTAGACGACGTGACATCAGCGGCTCAGAGAGCGCTGATTGGATGAGCGGCCACGCATGCGCTGTAGGACCGGCAAGAGGTGAGTTGGCTTCAGTGATCTGGGGGGTTTCACGGAGCGGGGCATTATGGGGGGTTCCCCGGGGGAAAGGACCATTTATTAATGCAGATCTGCATGTTACACCTCAAAGAGGGACAAATGTAGTGGGGACACGGAGGGGGGACATGGACTCAAAAGAGGGACAGTCCCAACATGGAACAAAAACCGGGATAGTGAAAGTCCTTGGTTTTGTTCCTCTTTAACTTGACTGTTTTGATTTCTAATTTATCGGTAAAAGCAACACAAAACTTGTGCTGAGCGCCGCAGACATCGCTCGCAGTGATGTAAGGATGACTGACGTTAATTGCTTATGTCACGCGCTGCAACCGCACACAGCAGAGCCGTTGATATCCCTAATTAACTGCCGTTGCTAGGCGCTGAAAGCCGCTGCCGTCGTTTTTTCAGGCCCTTTCCGTCGGCGCGCCGCGGGGTAGGAAGGGTGGAAGTTAGAGACGGCATCTGACCGACTCTCTGCTCGTCGTTTGGTAATTAACTTTTCTCTTTCTTGCCTCTAATTATGAAACTTCATCCGCTTCGTTGTTTACTGTGGTCTTTGCTTTCGTAGAGGCCCCGGCGGACTATTTCGCAGGGACGCGCTGCGAAACGAGATGGCGGCTCTCCGGGGTTTAATTTCCTCTGCAGTGTAAATATCACGGAATTGTATTTCGCTGCAAAAACTGGATGCAGAGCGTCCGCGCCATCAATTGCGGCTCCACGGCGCGCGGAGCGAGATAAGTCTCAAAGGGGGGACGTTCGTCGTACAGTAAGTTCTGCAATATACTAGAGGAATGGCCTGCTGGGAAATCGTGCTCCTCGGTGGCTGATTTATCACCATCTCGCCATGAGGTTGCCAGGGAGACCCAGAGTCTAATACATGTATGTGAATTGGTTAACGGGTCAGAGGTTTTAACCGGGTGGTGGGCTAGCCGTCACCTTGTGTTAAAAAAACACAATAGCGTGAGCTTAGGTCTGCTTTAAAGTTAGAAAAAATGTACATAGAAATTTCGATCATTTCAGAAGTAAGTGTAGTTATTCGATTTGGCCACTAGATGGCAGCATAGGATCAGAAATAAACAATTGCTTTCACAAAAACTGAGAGGCTGATTCATCACTAACGCCAGGTAGCGACAGATGAGCGTCTGTAGCAGGCATTTTCAGAGCGCCCGCTAGTAGTCACTGTGGTCAGCCGTGGGTCGCTACTTTATAGTCGCTGTTCAGTAATGTTGAATACATTGCGAGGAGTCGCTATTTGACCAGTACAGCGCTGTATGGGAGCGCATGTTAGCGACTGCTCATAGCGACCGACTCACAACATATTCAGGAAAAAAACAGCCTCACAAATCGCTGGCGCTGAAAAATGCTTGTTTGAAGCCCAGAGCGCAGGAGGCTGTGTGTTTAAAGTCTGTTTTTCAGCATCTATCCACTAGTAACAAAGCGAAAACATATGGAATTACATTGTAGCCACATTGTAACATGAACACTTTAATGGCAGACCTGTAATGTCATTTCTGAAATATTTAAAAAATTTAAAAAATGTGAAAAAACAGCTTTTTCAATGCCAGAAGAGGTCACAGAATTATTTGTGATTTTTGGGGAAAAAAAACCTGTTTAAAGAGAAGAAAAGGTTCGTCCATTGAAATGTATGGAAGAGCGACAGGTAGCGAGAGGTCATACCTGGCGCTGTGCAAGGCTGAACGCTGGTGCTGTTCGCAGAGGCTTTGAAAATGATGAATCAGACGCTACATGGCGCTATCCCAGTCGCTAAACAGATTCTGCTTGATAAATGTGTAATTGCGTGCCGTGTCCGGCGTTGACCAGTCGCTACCTGTCGCTACCTCTCATTAACCAGGCGCTACATGATGCTATCCTTTCTTAAATAACCCCCTGGGTATAGCTTCCAGAAATAGTGGGTAAAGTGCTACTGCAGGCAAAGGTAATTGTTAGACCATTGTGTCCGGCAACGTTTGGCGCTGTCTTAAACTGCTTTCCATTTTTAAATTGATGAAGACATGAGCAAGATATCAAGGTTCACTGTAGGATTTCTCTTGTGAAAAAAGTGGGCGTGGCCATTGGATCTGTGATGCTGCATAATAATCAGCAATGTGATGAATCTGGAGGAGGAGACGAAGGGAGGAGGCGGAGGGAAAAACAAGCTTAGGTCTGCTTAAAAGTTAGAAAAACGACATAGATTTTCGATCATTTCAGAAGTAAGTGTAGTTACTCGGTTTGGCCACTTGATGGCAGCATAGCATAAGAAATGAACACTTGCTTTCAGAAAAGCAGGGTGTAGCTTGCAACAATAGTGTGAGTCATAGGGCTTTCTGATTGGTTAAAGTGATACTGCAGGCAAAGGTTATTGTTATATTGTGTCAGGCTATCTTATTATTATTGTTTATTTATATAGCGCCATCATCGTCCGTAGCGCTTTACAAAGTAGTAGTTACAGACAGGGTAGAAACATACGGTACATATAATATATCAAGGCTTAAACTGTTTTCTGTTTTTAAACTGAGAAAGAAATGGCCGAGATATCGAGGTTTATAGGTTCAGCTTAGGATTTCCCTTCTGAAAAAAATTGTCCGTGGCCCTTGGATCTGTGGAGCTCAGCAATGTGATGAATATGGAGGAGGAGACGAAGGGAGGGGTGGGAGGAGGCAGAGGGAAAAACAAGCATGAGCTTAGGTCTGCTTGAAAGTTAGAAAATCTACATAGATTTTAGGTCATTTCAGAATTAAGTGTAGTTACTCAGTTTGGCCACTTGATGGCAGCATAGCATAAGAAATGAACACTTGCTTTCAGAAAAGCAGGGTGTAGCTTGCAACAATAGTGTGAGTCATAGGGCTTTCCGATTAAAGTGCTACTGCAGGAAAAGGTTATTGTTACACCATTGCGTTGGGCTACATTTGGCATTGTCCTAAACTGTTTTCCGCTTTTAAAATGAAGAAGAAATGGCCGAGATATCGAGGTTTACAGGTTCACCTTATGATTTCTCTTCTGAAAAAAGTGGGCGTGGCCCTTGGATCTGTGATGCTGCATAATCATCAGCAATGTGATGAATCTGGAGGAGGCGGAGGGAAAAAAAAGCAAGAGCTTAGGTCTGCTTAAAAGTTAAAAAATCTACATAGATTTTCGATAATTTCAGAAGTAAGTGTAGTTACTCGGTTTGGCCACTTGATGGCAGCATAGCATAAGAAATGAACACTTGCTTTCAGAAAAGCAGGGTGTAGCTTGCAACAATAGTGTGAGTCATAGGGCTTTCTGATTGGTTAAAGTGATACTGCAGGCAAAGGTTATTGTTATATTGTGTCAGGCTATACTTGGCACTGTCTTATTATTATTGTTTATTTATATAGCGCCATCATCGTCCGTAGCGCTTTACAAAGTAGTAGTTACAGACAGGGTAGAAACATACGGTACATATAATATATCAAGGCTTAAACTGTTTTCTGTTTTTAAACTGAGAAAGAAATGGCCGAGATATCAAGGTTTATAGGTTCAGCTTAGGATTTCCCTTCTGAAAAAAATTGTCCGTGGCCCTTGGATCTGTGGTGCTGCAGAATAATCAGCAATGTGATGAATATGGAGGAGGAGACGAAGGGAGGGGTGGAGGAGGCAGAGGGAAAAACAAGCATGAGCTTAGGTCTGCTTGAAAGTTAGAAAATCTACATAGATTTTAGGTCATTTCAGAAGTAAGTGTAGTTACTCGGTTTGGCCACTTGATGGCAGCATAGCATAAGAAATGAACAGTTGCTTTCAGAAAAGCAGGGTGTAGCTTGCAACAATAGTGTGAGTCATAGGGCTTTCCGATTAAAGTGCTACTGCAGGCAAAGGTTATTGTTACATTGTGTTGGGCTATATTTGTCGCTGTCCTAAACTGTTTTCTGTTTTTTAATTGAATAAGAAATGGTTGAGATATCGTTGTTTACAGGTTCACCTTATAATTTATCTTCTGAAAAAAGTGGGTGTGGCGCTTGGATCTGTGATGCTGCAGAATAATAAGCAATGTGATGAATATGGAGGAGGCGGAGGGAAAAACAAGCATGAGCTTAGGTCTGCTTGAAAGTTAAAAAACCTACATAGATTTTAGATAATTTCAGAAGTAAGTGTAGTTACTAGGTTTGGCCGCTTGATGGCAGCATAGGATCAGAAAGGAACACTTGCTTTCAGAAAAACAGGATATAGCTTGCAGCAATAGTCATAGGGCTTTCTGATAGGTTAAAGTGGATCAAAACCCACATTTTTAACTAGAATCTCCTGAATTGCCCCCCCCCCCCCATAGAGAGCACATAGCACATTTTGCCAATTTTTAGTGCTCCTGCTTAACTCTACACTCTAATCCCAGATAATGGCGCCTGTTTTAGCTTTAAAGCCCCACCTCCTCCATTCATTTCCATTGTTGTGTGTGGCAATGATGTCATTGCCACACCAATGACTGATTGCTGTTCCTCTCTGTAAGATGTCAGGCAAAAAAAAATAAATAAATGAAAAAAGTGTTCCAGGACGATTTGAAAAACGAAACTATCCATTTCTAGTTCCACATCCATATCGGCAGGGGCTATGGCCAAATGTATTTCACAAGTTTGGTGGGTTTTGGTCAGCTTTAAAGTTCTACTGCAGGCAAAGGTTATTATTATACCATTGTGTCGGGCCACGTTTGACGCTGTCCTAAACTGTTTTCTGTTTTTAAATTGAAGACCAAATGGCCGAGATATTATTTCTCTTGTAAAAATGTGGGTGTGGCCCTTGGATCTGTGATGCTGCATAATAATCAGTATCTGGAGGAGGAGACGAAGGGAGGGGTGGGAGGAGGTGGAGGGAAAAACAAGCATGAGCTTAGGTCTGCTTGAAAGTTAGAAAATCTACACAGATTCTTAGATCATTTCAGAAGTAAGTGTAGTTACTTGGTTTGGCCACTTGATGGCAGCATAGGATAAGAAATGAACAGTTTTAGAAAAACAGGATATAGCTTGCAGCAATAGTGTGAGTCATAGGGCTTTCTGATTGGTTAAAGTGCTACTGCAGGAAAAGGTTATTGTTACATTGTGTTGGGCCACGTTTGGCGCTGTCCTAAACTGTTTTCTGTTTTTAAATTGAAGAAGAAATGGTCGAGGTATCGAGGTTTACAGGTTCACCTTATGATTTCTCCTGTGAAAAAAGTGGGCGTGGCCTTTGGGTCTGTGATGCTACATAATAATGAGCAATATGATGAATCTGGAGGAGGAGGAGGTGAAGGGAGGGGTGGGAGGAGGCAGAGGGAAAAACAATAGCGTAAGCTATTTTAGATTTTTAGATCATTTCAGAATTAAATGTAGTTACTTGGTTTGACCACTTGATGGCAGCATAGGATAAGAAATTAACAGTTTTAGAAAAACAGGATATAGCTTGCAGCAATAGTGTGAGTCATAGGGCTTTCTGATTGGTTAAAGTGCTACTGCAGGAAAAGGTTATTGTTACATTGTGTCAGGCCACGTTTGGCGCTGTCCTAAACTGTTTTCTGTTTTTAAATTGAAGAAGAAATGGTCGAGGTATCGAGGTTTACAGGTTCACCTTATGATTTCTCCTGTGAAAAAAAGTGGGCGTGGCCTTTGGATGCTACATAATAATGAGCAATATGATGAATCTGGAGGAGGAGGAGGTGAAGGGAGGGGTGGGAGGAGGCAGAGGGAAAAACAATAGCGTAAGCTATTTTTTTAGATTTTTAGATCATTTCAGAATTAAATGTAGTTACTTGGTTTGACCACTTGATGGCAGCATAGGATAAGAAATGAACAGTTTTAGAAAAACAGGATATAGCTTGCAGCAGTAGTGTGAGTCATAGGGCTTTCTGATTAACGTGCTACTGCAGGCAAAGGTTATTGTTATATTGCTTTGTCCCCCATGGGTGAGGAGCAGCGTTTCCGGGGACGGCGGTGACACTTTGTAATCCGCTTGCCCCGGAAGTGCTTCACATCTCCAGGGCGACGCTGGTGCGCCTTACTACAAAGGCGCGTCGCAGCACCCTTCACATCCGGGCTGTACGGGGGTCAGCAGGGCGGTGTGACCCGTACGGAGTCACTCCAGCCTGACAACACGCTGCCTAGCAGGAGGCACCCACTGAGTCCCCGAGTTGGATACAGCCACTGAACCGCAGTAAGTAAAATGTAATCAGATACCTTTTCTGATTCTATTGGGATTGTTACTTTATGGGAAGCCCATTGATGTGCATTTTTCATTATTGTAGATGGGATACTGAATTATGATGCCATACACGTTCCTTTTGTTCTTGGCATTCAGTCACCATCCAAGGATTATATGCGGATTTCAGGTACTTTTGTGTGTCCATTCCTGCATCTATGACTTAGAGGCCGATTCATTAATAGCGACATGTAGCGACAGTTGAGCGACTGTAGCAGTATTTTCACAGCGCCCGCTAGTAGTCGCTGTGCTTGGCCGTTGTTCGGTTAGCGACTGAGTCGGTGTGCAGTAATGTTGAATACGGGGTGACGAGTCGCTATTTGACAGGTTCCGCGATGTATGGGTGCGCATGATAGCGACTGGTCAGAGCGACCGGCTCCCACCATATTCATCAAAAATCACGCTCAAAAAATTCTTGCGCTGTGAAATGCATGTTTAAACCCCAGAGCCCTGTCGGCGATGTGTTAAAAGTAGTTTTTTAACCCCCAAACCACCATATTTTTGGAAACCAAAAAAAAAAAATTTTTAAGAATTTAGTAATATGAATACAATAATATCAGACCTGTAATATCAATTCTGCACAATTTTTTTTTTTTTTACCTTAAAAAAATTATCTAACACGGCAGAAGTGGTCACATAATTTTATTTTTCACATTACAAAAACAAAAAAACAAAAAACATTAATAACAATTAATTTTGAATATTTAAAGATTGTTCCATTGAAATGCATTGGAGAGCGCCAGGTAGCGAGAGGTCATACCTGTGGCTGTTCAAGGTCGGACGCTGGCGCTGTGGGCTGAGGCTGGAATAATGATGAATGAGTCGCTATATGGCGCTATCTCAGTCGCTAAGCAGGATCGGCTTGATAAATGTGTGATTGTGGTGGGGAGCCGGCGTTCTCGTGGCGGGGCCCGTCATTACCGGCCGCTCACCAGTCGCTACCTGTCGCTATTCCTTCATAAATAAGGGCCTTAGAATGTTGATGTTATGATTGTCATATTGAATTGTTTCTTTTTTGTGTACCTTTTTTTTTTTTTTTTTTCATTTATGCAATGTACAGGCTGAAATTGCATTGGCAACATTGGCAACAGCTGAATGATTTTCACAAGGTGAAAAGAGGTGCAGAAGAAGCCCAAAATAAGGCGAAACTAGTTCACCTTCACCACTAAGCAAACTTGTTTTCCAAGTGTTGTATTTCTCTAAAGTGCCTTGGCCGTATATAAAGTGTTACATTTTCCCTTGTATCAATCAATAGATTAAGCTTACTTATTGTAAGAGCCTGGATCGCTACACGAAGAATTAGGTAAATAATATTTTTAAATTGGAGATGATTTATTCTCATGAAGGAGGGGAGGAATGAATTATCACCTCCCTCCTCTTTTTATTATTGTTCAGATCAAATAAAGTTTGTATATTTTTTCAAATGTGTTAGTACAAGCGAATTTGTTACGGCGTGGTCACACTTGGAGGTCTTAAAAATCTGGGGTTGACCTATACCCAGAAACATACTGTTGTTATATTGTGTCGGGCCACGTTTGGCGCTGTCCTAAACTGTTTTCTGTTTTTAAATTGAAGAAGAAATGGTCAAGGTATCGAGGTTTACAAGTTCACCTTATGATTTCTCCTGTGAAAAAAGTGGGCGTGGCCCTTGGATCTGTGACGTCACATAGTAATCAGCAATGTGATGAATCTGGAGGAGGAGGAGGAGGGAGGGGCGGGTAAAGGGAGGGACCAGCAATCCTGTCCCGCTCTGCTGAGCTGATTCGGGGACAGGATGAAAAAGAGAATGTCATTGGCTGAATCTGTAAACGCCGATATCTCGGCCATTTCTGCTTTAATTTAAAGTGGAAATCAGTTTAGGACAGCGCCAAACGTAGCCTGACGCTTTTTAAAGGGCCAGCGGCCATTTATTTGAATCTCGCTGTGTGAGACGTATTTACGCTATTGGAGCGCATTGCGCTTTTATCTTTTGCACGTGTTTTAATAAACCCGGAGAAAGTTTCTACGTTTTGTGGAAAGTGGCTTTCGTTGCCTAATAAGAGCATACCTAAAGGGGCTTATAACCTGAGTGCCCGAGTATACAAGCATTGAATATAGCTAAAGGAGGGGGATAAAAAGTGGAGCCATTAAGTGGAATCAGATGTGCCTATAACCTGAGTAAATCTGGTACATTATATATGAGAGGTTGGTGGTAAAGTCACAATTTTGACACGAAGAGCACTTGTGAAAAAGCTGCATTTGTTTAGCTGAGCTTTAGGGCTGCATATAAAAGATGGAACATGTTTGCCTGCTTCTCTGCAAAACTCTGTGGAAACTAGAGTTTAATGTCTCTAAATGTAAAATCCTGCACTTGGGTAGAAGGAATCCCTGCTCTCAGCACCGTATGGGCAGCACTGTGTTATCCAGGACCTCGGAGGAAAGAGATTTAGGGATACTGATTACTGATAGCTGCAAGATGATTGGACAGTGTAGCCAGGCAGTGGGAAAAGCAAGCAGGATGCTCGGCTGCATAGCTCGAGGCATCACCAGTTGGAAGAGGGAGGTTGTGATGCCGCTGTATAGAGCCCTGGTGAGGCCACAGCTAGAATACTGTGTGCAGTTCTGGAGACCGCCACTGGAAAAATACATTATTCAAATAGAACGTGTGCAAAGAAACTTAATGATAGAACAAGGGGGCACAACCTGAAGCTAGTCAGAGGGAAAATCAGGAGCAATGTTAGAAAATATTACAGAAAGAGTAGTAGATGCTGGGAACAAACTTCCAGTAGAGGTAGCTGAAAAATCAACTGTCACTGAATTTAAACATGTCTAGGATAAGAACACATCAATCCTAAGATACAGAGAACATACAGTATACACATAAGATACAGAGAACATACAGTATACACATAAGATAAAGAGAACATACAGTATACACATAAGATACAGAGAACATACAGTATACACATAAGATACCGAGAACATACAGTATACACATAAGATACCGAGAACATACAGTATACACATAAGATACCGAGAACATACAGTATACACATAAGATACAGAGAACATACAGTATACACATAAGATACAGAGAACATACAGTATACACATAGGATACAGAGACCATACAGTATATACATAAGATACAGAGAACATACAGTATACACATAAGATAAAGAGAACATACAGTATACACATAAGATACAGAGAACATACAGTATACACATAAGATAAAGAGAACATACAGTATACACATAAGATACAGAGAACATACAGTATACACATAAGATAAAGCGAACATACAGTATACACATAAGATACCGAGAACATACAGTATACACATAAGATAAAGAGAACATACAGTATACACATAAGATACCGAGAACATACAGTATACACATAAGATACAGAGAACATACAGTATACACATAGGATACAGAGACCATACAGTATATACATAAGATACAGAGAACATACAGTATACACATAAGATACAGAGAACATACAGTATACACATAAGATAAAGAGAACATACAGTATACACATAAGATACAGAGAACATACAGTATACACATAAGATAAAGAGAACATACAGTATACACATAAGATATAGAGAACATACAGTATACACATAAGATACAGAGAACATACAGTATACACATAAGATACAGAGAACATACAGTATACACATAAGATAAAGAGAACATACAGTATACACATAAGATAAAGAGAACATACAGTATACACATAAGATACAGAGAACATACAGTATACACATAAGATACAGAGAACATACAGTATATACATAAGATACAGAGAACATACAGTATACACATAAGATACAGAGAACATACAGTATACACATAAGATAAGAGAACATACAGTATACACATAAGATACAGAGAACATACAGTATACACATAAGATAAAGAGAACATACAGTATACACATAAGATAAAGAGAACATACAGTATACACATAAGATAAAGAGAACATACAGTATATACATAAGATACAGAGAACATACAGTATACACATAAGATAAGAGAACATACAGTATACACATAAGATACAGAGAACATACAGTATACACATAAGATAAAGAGAACATACAGTATACACATAAGATAAAGAGAACATACAGTATACACATAAGATACAGAGAACATACAGTATACACATAAGATACAGAGAACATACAGTATACACATAAGATACAGAGAACATACAGTATATACATAAGATACAGAGAACATACAGTATACACATAAGATACAGAGAACATACAGTATATACATAAGATACAGAGAACATACAGTATACACATAAGATAAAGAGAACATACAGTATATACATAAGATACAGAGAACATACAGTATACACATAAGATACAGAGAACATACAGTATATACATAAGATAAAGAGAACATACAGTATACACATAAGGGCAGAGACTAGATGGACTGTATGGTCTCCTTCTGGCATCACTCTTCTATGTTTCTATGTTTCTGCATTTCTCCCTTTCGTGCCCTTTAGTCCATTGCACCCTTTCCCCTACACACTTTTTTATATGGACTGTAACTCAAAAAAAGGGGGCGCAAGCGCTTAAAGTGCCTAGGGCACCATGAACACCAAATACGGCCCTGAGCAGACGCGCTGTGTTTTTTTGAATGTATGAGGAAATTTGCATTTAGCCAGTAGCAGATGATAAATATTACTGGTTTATTATTCCTCCCTTTGTTTTGTGCTCATAGGGTTAATAACCCACTCAGCACCTTTAGTGCTTTCAATGAAAACAAAAGTAAATGCACAGCTTCTGTTTTACCAAGAAAAAAGTAAAATTGTGCAAATTATACAGACAATTTCTTTTCTTTAAAAGTATTAAACCGGACCTTCAGCATCCTTTAATGAAAAGCCCAAACCCTTAAAAAACTATTCTGCAGCATCTAAAATTAATATATTTTAAGTTTTTAGTCGCTTACTTATTATCCTTTCCCCCACCGGGCTACAAATCTGTTCAGGGACTCTACGATACGGGCGCCGCCACCTTGACCCAGAAGCATCACATATACTGAGGAGATGAGAGCGGGATAAAGTGCAGGGGGTGGGGTTATAACTGAGCTTTGCACAGACAGAGCCGAGCTGGGGTCAGG